>OX030948.1:72057696-72732696 GCA_943735915.1 Pherbina coryleti
GATCGAAGTGGGTACTGTGGTAAAGAAAAACTGTAGAAAACTTCGAAAATAATTAAAAAGGCAAATAATTTTACAACTCACCACTGCACAGCGAAAATAGATTTCGTCACTTTCTTGCGAAAATTTTTTAAATTGAGCCGCCTTGTTTGGCCCCGCTGATCACGCCCAAACTAACTAGCGTTTTAGTTTAAAGTTAAAACAAACAAATTTATTTTTAACTTCTCTTTTAATTATTAAAACTATTCAGTTGTTGAAGGAAAAATAATGATAAAATATAATGGCAGACAGGCAAAAAATTTGGCATGATTTCCAATGATGATGACCTTTCCCTCTCTCTACATGTATTGGCTAAAATGTTCATATTTTTTTCCTTGTTTCACAAATTTTGGCACTGGAACGAGATGCGAATGTGGTTGTAAATAGACAAATTTATGTGATTGTGTTGGAGTTTCGGTTACAATTTCTTGTAGGGAAACCCCTCATAAACCATTTTTAAAATTATTTGCTCTCATTTGAGCACAAATTTTGTCAAAAATAATCCAAAATATTGCAAACATTTGAAAAATATGTCAAAAAAATTCAAAATACATAAAAAAATTCAAAACAAAACGAAAATAAAAACAAGAAAATTTGTCTAAACATTTCAAATATTTACAAAAAAATATAATAAAATTACATTTTTTTTTCAGTGCAGAAGGTTGCTTCGAAAAAATGTTGATGTTTAAACATCAAAATGCTGAGGAAATTGTGACCAATAAATAAAAATCATTGAATTTATCAAATACACAAACCATTATTGACACTCTTCCCACTTCAAATCGAAAGTGTTCCTATTTTACCTACAAAGCGGCTACAACATTTTTATGAATAACAAAATTTGAAAAGACTTTTTAACATTAAAAAGCTTTTTTCCATTTTAACTATGGAACGTTTTAAAGCTATTTTAAGATATTTTTATGAATACAGCTGTAAGAGAATATCTATCAGAATATAAAAAAAAATCAGCTTCACGCAATTCATAAAACAAAAAAAAACCATTTAATTTTCCTTGGAAAAAATAATAGAAACAAGACTTATAATTAACATACTAATAATTTTTTCTTAACCCTTTGTGACATTTTGTACACAATTGTGTACATCATATCGTCGCTCGTATGACTAACTGACGTATTTGAATTTTCTTAATTATTCAGGAGAGCACTTTTTACTTTTCGTTTCTGTGTTTTCACGTGTAATATTTTAGATATGACTCAAAGTAACTTGCGTTTTTGCCAAACCGTGTTATTTATAGTTATAATATTTTCTGACATGATACAGTAGGGCTAAAGAAGTATATTGGCATCTCTAACTCAATTTCGTAAAAAATGTTAGTTACGTCAGTTAGTCATACGAGCGACGATATTTGAAAGTCGATTGTAACGTAACGGCTTGTTTAATTTAAATGATTTGTTGCTGCAGTGATGTATATTGCTTCTCTTTCACACTATTTGTGGGAAACAGCTGATCGCCTTTAAATTTTGATGTAAGAAGCTTAGTTTCTAAAGCGCTCTCACCACTTTCATCACAAGTTCCGCAGCGTTACTAAGTTTTACTTTGTTTTATTTTTTTTTATTTTTTAGAAGCTTATTCAGGTAAGTAAATATATTTGACTTTATAAAACGTTAAGAAACAAGAGTAATACAAAATTTCTTGATTTCGATTCGTTAAAACGTACTTAAACTGCAACATAATATGATGAACACAATTGTGTACATCTGGACGCAACAGTTGCATTTGCTGCATTTGTGACAAAATGTACTTATATGAAAAATTTATATAGAATGTCAGGCAAAAAGATGAGCGATGAATAAATCATGGAACTGCTTATAAATTCCGATACAAAGGACTTGGAAGACGAAGGCTCCGGTGAAATTCAGGAAGAACTTCATATAAATGACCTGATTAAACAAATATTGTTAATGAAGACGCCTTTGAAAAGATAGACGTGCTAAATCATGAACAAGAACATGATAACATTGAATTTATGGCTAAGAAGGCTGAACCCTTATTTCAACCAGAGACTTATTTAGATATTGCCCTAAGCAGCACTCCATTCGAAATTTTTTTGAGATACCTTCCTTAGGAACTGTTTGAAGATATGTCTCACTTCACCAACATATATGACCTTCAAAATAATGTAACATTTAAGGAAACTAATGCAACTGAATTAATGCAATTTTTTGGCATACACATTTTGATGGGAAGCTTAAAGCTTTCACAAACTCGCATGTATTGGAGTCAAGCGTATAGAGTTGAAAGCGTACATCGGGTCATGTCATCTGTTGATAAGTAAAAAATACCAATGGATAATAGCGACAAATTCCTCACTATGCGGCAATTAATAGACAAAGTATTGCAGCAATGTCGAAAACGACCTAAAGAACCCATATTGGCAGTAGATGAAGAAATAATACCTTTCAAAATTCGTTTAAATATTAAGCAGTACATTAAAGGTAAACTAAAAATGTGCGTAAAATTAAGCAAAATATTAAGTACAATGTTTTATAGGAAACCCTGAACCTTGGGGAATGAAATCTTTCTTATTGTGCGGCAAGTCGGGCTATCCTTATGCCTTCTTTTTGTACCAGGGTAGCACAACAAAAGAAATATCCACATTTGATCAAGCAAAATATGGTCACGGGAGAGCTGTTGTTTTATATTTCACAAATTCCATAGACCGAGGACATAATTTGTTTTTTATCAACTATTTCACAAGCTACCTATAACCTTTTAGAAATTCTTTCCCAGAAGGGCATAAACGCTGCTGGAACCACTCGAATAAATAGATTCAATAAACCTAACTTCTTGGGAGATGCTGCCCTTAAAAAGAAAGGTCGTGGTTAATCACGCGAGCTTATTAGTGGGAATGCAGACATAGCACTTGTCAAATAGAAAGACAATTGTGCAGTACATCTTGCTTCAAATTTCATAGGTGTGAGCCAAGAAAAATTGTCTGTCGATTCAATAAAACAAAAAAGGCGTACGAAAACATTCAGCAACCTGAAGTAGTTGCTGAATATAATAACGGCATGGGTGGAGTTGATCGACTAGATCAGCTTATTGCATATCACAGAGTTCATATTAAATCCAAGAAATGGACTCTTCATGGAGTTTGCCAATCTAACAGTTGTCGCTAGCTGGATAGAATACCGCTTGCAAGAAAGAACTACTTAGGTGCATGAGTTTATTAATATTCTCTCAGAACAGAGCGGGCTTAACAAGCCAATTTGCTATCAGGAAACGTGGTCGTCCGTCTGAAAACATTGCACAACTTGGACCTCAAAGTAATAGCAGAGGTGAAGCTCGTCCGATACAAGATTTCGTTACGATCAAAAATGTCATATGCCTACTTACGACAGTGGTGAGAACCCTACGCGTTGTAAGCTTGAAAGCTGTAAAGGAAGAAACCGAGTAAAATGTCTAAAATGTAACGTTCACCTTTGCTTAATTGCTTTCTTAATTTTCATAAAAACTAAATATGATCCGTATAGATAACATTGAAATCTTACTTACAAATGTATTTTGTTTTTCACATGCGTTAACCTTTGCAATTGCTCCTTTTTTTGTTTACTTTTTATTGAAAAATTTTTAAATAATACTACAAATAAAATTTGTAAAAAAACCCATATTTTCTGCAACCCCATTAGTTCGTTTGTACACAATTGTAACCAAAGTCCTTTGAGGACTTCCCTTATACTATGTTCACACCAAGACCGAAAAGCCGCTTTTCCGACAATAATGGCTTTTCAGCTGAAAAGCTACATGATATTAAGTTTTTCGCCATAGAAAAACTGTGAAAGGAAAAGCATCTTTTTGTGTGAAAACAACCCTGATTTGAAGTCTGTTTTTTGAAGTAAAGTCAAAATCTATTACTAAAATTCAGGTTGTCACTGATATATGACATGTCGTTTGTCTATTTTTTTATATATGTGTATACTTGTAGCCAACAGGATCATCTTATTTTCTGAGAACAATGAAACAAAACGCAGTAATAAAAAACATATGACTACTGTGTGTCAAATGGAAAGCTGCTTTTCAAGTCTGAACACCTTTTTTTGAAAAGAGGTTTTTCAGTTGAAAAGCCGCTTTTCAGCCTGTGTGTGAACATAGTATTAAGGATATTAATACAAAATTTTTTTATGTATTCAGACAACAATTATATACATAATTTCACTTACATAAAATTTTTTTATTCGCTTGAATTAATGTATGTCACAAAGGTTTTAAATGAACCAATTTTACACTGAAAACTAGTTTAACTTTAATATTTTGTTGTGGCACCAGGGTTTTTTAGAACTTCAATGCATCGACGGGCATGGAATCCACCAGTTT
Organism: Pherbina coryleti; assembly: GCA_943735915.1. NCBI lineage: Eukaryota > Metazoa > Arthropoda > Insecta > Diptera > Sciomyzidae > Pherbina > Pherbina coryleti. The sequence goes on from OX030948.1 coordinate 72,062,068, forward strand.
GTCACAAATTGAGGGATCAATAGTATACCACTCATCCTGCACTTTTTTTCCACAATTCTTCTTTGTTTTTGGATTTATAGCCAACTATTTTCTTCTTTAAGATCCACAAAAGGTGTTCAATTGGATTAGGTGGTCTGGTGACTGCGATGGTCATTCTAATAAGTTAATGCCATTGTCCCGGATCAATTTATTTGCCAGCTACGACGAGTGTTTGGGATCGTTATCTTGCATAACCACACATTTTCACTGCATTTCTCCATCGAAAAATGGCAGCATTGTGCTATTTAATATATTTACATATATAGTCTGTGGCCCATATTTTACCTTTAATCCAATATATGGGCGTGGGTCTAGCCAGACCAGGAAAAACAACCCCATAGCATTACGCTACCACCACAATGCTTAATAATTTGAGCAGTGTGCTTCGGATTATGTGTAGCAGTTCTTGAGTGTCTCACATGAGGCATTTCATCGGATCCGAACAAATTCACCATTATTTTGTCTGGTCACAACACTTTTCACTAATATTTTCGTTTTTCCACTTACAGAGGACCAATCAGTATCCATATTTTGTTTGAGCCTTGGAATTGCTTTCATTTTAGCTCGACAAATATCAGGGCATTGTTGCAACACACGCCAAACTGTTGGATTTGACACTTTGGTGATGCAACTTCTTGCCAGACGAGAACAACTGTAGAGTTACTTGCCTCACGTATGATTGCACGCTCCTCCCTCTTGCATATCTTTCTCTTTCGTCCGGATCGCTTTTTTTACCATATTCTTCCGTATTTTTAAGAAAATTAACGATCACGCGTGGGCAGCGTTCAAGTTTTCTTGAAATTTCGCTTACTGAAATGTTTTCAGAAGCCCGAGCCAAAATTTTACCTTTTTCTACTTCTGAGAAAGTTTTACCACGCGGCATACCTAGGTCAGATATAACACTTTTAGTTGTTATTCTTAAAAAAATGTTACATAATGCAAACCTCTTTCTTATTCGAAAAACTGCGACTGGGTTATTATTATGAAACTAATGGTACCACCTTAAAATGACAAATCACACGTTTTGTTTAAATATAACGGGATTTCGAAGAGCATGACAAAACAGGGCTGCCATGGTTAACTACTAGCCTTACAGTGCTCACTATTTTGTTCTTAATTAATCGGAAACTGATTTCTTAATTTTTTATAAAAGAAACCACAAAAGTGTATTGGGTGGGTTGTATAAATATGAAACGAACCTTCGTACAATTAGAACTTGTCTTTAGTATGCTAAGAGACATACCTACACACAGCGCGGAGTTGATTTAATTTTTTTATAGCTTTGAATAAATTTTTAAACTTTTCATCGAAAATAAATGGAATATGTTAGGACCATATAAAGGTAGGAGCAAGATAAGACAACATCACAAATGTGTGATGCAGGCCTTTCATTCATTGTATTGTTTTCGTGTTTTGGTTGAGAGAGTGGAAAGATGAAATGAGAAATATTTGTCTTTTCTATGACTCAATTTTGTTTTGCATTGGGACCAATACCAATATACAAAAACGGTGAAAAAAGTTATGTTGAAAATTATAGAGGCATAGCAATTTTGTCAGCCATCCCAAAGCTATTCGAAAAAATTATATGCGAAAAGCTAACACGCCTTGCCAATTGTCGACTAAACGAGCAGCAGCACGGGTTTCGAAAAGGTCGATCCACCACCACTAACCTCATGATCGTGGTTTCGGACGTTTTAAGCAAAATGGAGAAAAGAGACCAAATAGATGCTATTTATACTGATTTCAGTAAAGCCTTCGATCGTGTTGATCATGGCATCTTAATAAATAAATTAGAAAAATTCGGTTTCTCTGGATCTTTACTTAGTTGGCTATCAACTTATCTCCATGGTAGATCCCAATATGTTAAATTGCAAGGAATCTTGTCAAAGAAAATCGAAGTCTCCTCTGGAGTACCGCAAGGTAGCCACCTTGGTCCTCTTCTCTTCAATATCTTCATATCCGACTTGTCCATAGTGTTGAAGGATATTCCACATCGTATGTATGCGGACGACCTAAAAATGTACCACGTAATTAAATCGCAGGAAGATGTCAACTTTTTACAGTTAAGCCTCTTATCTCTTGAGACCTGGTGTACCCAAAACAAACTCAACCTCAATGTAAATAAATGTAACGTGATAAGTTTTTCCCGTAGAAACCAAGTTACGAATTACAACTATCGCCTCAACAATATCGAACTTATTTGATGCCGCTATCAATAAGAAGAACGGTATTGGATTCATGCTTTACTTTCGATGTTCTGAACGGTGTAACTAATTGCGAATACATCTCTTACAAGATTACCCTCAATGACCCTATAAGACTTACAAGACATACCCGGCTGTTAACTGAATATCAGCATCATACTGCATATGCAAGTAATGAACCCATCAGCCGTTGCTGTAGAGAATTTAATAGTTTATCCGACCACTACTCACCTTCCATGTCTAAATCCTCATTCAAGCGATCTCTATCCAAGTCTCTTTCTCTTCCTAATCAACCCAATCTTTGAGCTTTCTTTCTATTTACTTTCCTTCTCCTCTTTCCTTTTCTGCTACTAAATATGTATAAAATATACTAGTATTTAAGTAAGTAGCTTTTACTTTTATTTGTTCTTTTCTTCTTGCCTTTTCTTTTTGACGTGTTCGTAAAATCATGTCATTTAGGTGGGCGGATTACGCCCACATCGAATTGCATATCTTCGAACACCAAAACAAGGAAAGGGGAGAGAAAAAAAAAATAAAAATAAAACCTGTTAGAATAAGTAAATTGCCTTGCTTGGCCAATAAATAAATAAATAATACTAGCTCGTTTTGAAATTAGTTGAGGACTACTTCTGTCATATTTTGGTTTTAGAAAAAACATTGTTACTTATTAAAAACAAAAACTCCAATATTGCAAAAGAACTGTTTCCAATAATTTTAAGTAACTGGAGATATCATAAGTTTTTTGTTCGAAATGAGGGAACCATTACATTAAATTTGGGAGTTTGAAATAAATTCATTAATTTTGTTTTATTCTGCTACTTCTTATTCTTTTTAAATTCGTTGTTCTCTTTTAATTTTGTTTTGTTGTTTTCTTTTTTTATCTTATGGCTGTATGTGTTAAATCATTAAACTTCACTTCATTTATCAAATAATCCATCATGATGCCACAGATATAGAATCAGCGTCTGTAACTGAAGGTATTTTCAGCTCATAGCGCTCAGATACTTTGTGATATAGCATAAGAGAAAAAGTATCTGTGGAGGAATAACAAATGTAGATTTATTTTTTATTTTAAGCAGTCGTCGTTATGTTTTGGCTGTGTTTGCATGAGTGTCTGTATGTGTGAGCTAAAGACCGGTGCTTAATTCATTTTGAAGTTTGTAGATTTACATATTTTGAAGAATACTCAGTGAAAAAAAAAAAAAAAAATGTTAGGAATTTTTGTAAGTTGCCATCTGTTTAGGTAGTAAAATAGGAGTTACAATAAACTGCCCTGTTCTTAAAAGATTTTGCTTCTTTTCAAAAAGTTTTAAACTGTTTCAAAGTTTTTTATTTTCCTCTTCTGATCTGAGAAAATAGAAATTGAACAGAAATTTAATGAAATATTTAAACAACAATGAAGGTTTGAAATTTTTGGACAAACAACAGCAAAAATATGGGTCCACGAGATGGGTTTTAATCTGATATGAAATAAATTTTGCTGGGATATTCAGTGGTTGTTCTGCATAAGTTGACTTACGTCGTTGCGCTGCTGCTGTGTTTGTGGCTGTTGTTTTTGTTGTTGTTGTTGTTGTTGTTGTTGTTGTTGTTGTTGTAGCTGTAGGGTGCCACATGGTGTGTCAACAGCAGCTTATCTTATTCGCAAGAATTTCTTATGTTTCTGTAATTTACTTTTCATCTGCTGAACTGTCATTCTTATAGTTATGGTTCGGATTAAAATTTCAAGTTTCACGCGCTTGGCTTCTGTTGCAAAAGGAGAAAAATCCATAGGATATACGGTCGTTCGTCTCGCCTCTATGCTTTGTCTTTTGCAAATTTCTGTCACGATTTGCCCAGATGAAGGCGGAGATCAGCCGGAAAGCAGTTTGTTTGCTACGTTTTACTCTAAGTTAAATCCGTTTTGCACACACATAAAAGTTGGAAGTTTTTTGTTATTATCCATTTTTGTGCGACATTTTATGAGCTACCTATTCGCAGAAATGGATAAGAGGTAAAGTAATTCTTAAATTGATAGAGTCGATTGAGGTATAGTTACCTTAAAAATTGAATTGGAGCTAATTCACCGTGGTAGTGCAAAAGCGGTGCAAATATATTAAAACTTGCTACAGTCAATGGTCCTCCGCTTAAACCTTTCTTCATTACTTTTACCATCAACTGAAATCGAAAATGTATCAATACTAACGACTTAAAAGCGGTAGGAAGTTTTTTGAGGTGATCACTTAGTAACTGGAATTGACTGAGTAGGTTAAGGCATATCACTTGTATCAGATTCAAATGCACATGTTCCTACGGCATTCCTTCTCGCTGAGAACATCATAAGCATGTTTAACTTCGTTGTCCCTTCCATCCCACTAATCAATAAACCCATTTCGAATCAAAGCTGACTAGTGAATAGACAAAGAATTTGGAATTTTTTGGAAAATTAGCAAAACACGCTTTCATATACAGAAGAAGCCTAGTACACATAAATCTTTGGTTCCGTACAAATAAGTAGATTTATGATTTTAGCTTATGACGTTCATACAAATAATGCTGTAAAACTTAGTATGGCACATCTACTCGACATAGGGCGAATTATATGAAAAATTATTTAATTTTGATATTAAGTATAAAGATTAAGATATGTCATGGGTATGATATGGTTATGTTTTAGTTATGAAATGAGTATGGTTGAGTGATGGTATGGTGTGGAAATAGTATATAATTTAATTGCTATCATTTATGGTAGCCCTACACTCATTTAATGTGGGTTACTAACGTTTATACAATAATAAATAAAATTAGCAAAGCAAATTTTGAAGTAATACTAAGAAATCATTATCAATAGCAAAATTAATTTATTCAAAATCTGGACACTAAACCTACTCTCTAGAAATGCAGTATGTAGTACCTTGTGTTCTAAATTTAGTCTTTTGAAATGCTCTCTTTTCTTCGTGTTCTCGATCTTAATCGCACAATGTTTTTTTTTTTATTAAGTCTTGAACAAAATTTAGTAAATATTCTTCTGTTCGTTAATACATCTTTAATATCAACACCCTGTTTCAGCTGGTGTCCTCCTCTTTTAACTAGGTTTATCGTGGGTTGTATCTCATTTGAGTAAATGAAAAAAAATTACGCTTTGTTGTTTATATATCGAGTTTTAGCAAATTTAGCTTATTTGGTCATTTTTAAAATTGTTTTATCTACAAAGAAGCTGAAGAGGGCTAAGTAGTGAAACTCACTTTACTTGAATAGATACCGTAGATATTATTTTCATAATCCTTATGTCTCACATGGTGGTCCAAGTTCCTTGTTGTAAAATATAAAAAAATTATTTTCGTTGCTAAGTGATCAATAATAAAAGAGGGCAATCTAGCCACACTTTATCCCCTGACAGCATTTGTTGCAACCTCATGACAAAAACACTTGACTTGTGAGTAATCGCTTTACAAAGCTTTGTTTTAATAATCTTTAAAAACTTATTTTTTATTATTTACTTAATAATAGTTAATACTTAATATTAAGTGTTAATACTTAATAAATGCTTTAAGAAAATGCAAAAAACTTAATGAAAAAAAAGGTCTGACTGCGTTTCCCCCCTTAATAGAGTTCTCTGAATAAAGAAGGCTCGATTTTACTCGAAAAAAAACTCCGAATAACTCAGACACAAAATATTTTTAAAACAAGTCAAATTCTCAATTGGGCGGCCGCGATAGTCGAGTAGGTAGCGTGCTCGACTGATACCCCAGAGGTCCCGGGTTCGATTCCTGGCCAGGCCATGGTCCTTCGCTTTAGAACCTTTCGCATTTGCAATTTTCTATCCTCATTTCTAATCAACTGAAATTGAAAATTCATCAATAATTACGACTTGAAGTTGAAGTTGATGGTAGAGAAGTTTGTGGATGAGATTACCTTTATAACTTGAATTTACTGAGGCAAAGGCATAACACTTGCAAAGGCATAACTTAAATTTACATGTTTCTTTGGCTTTCCACCACGCTTAGAACATCCTACACATGTTTCACTTGATTGATATTCCCACTAATATATCACCCCCTTTAGAACCAAGGCAGACTTCTTGACTGAATAGGCATTCCATCTGAAATTCTTTGTTCAAAGCTAAAAAAAAAAAAGTTTTAAAAGTCATCTTGCAGTAATGGGAAAAAGGGAACTAAACTATTTCTGGTAATAGTTGATATTGGGAACACCTCTACAAATTAGACAGAAAGAAAAAATTAAAAAAAAAAGAATTTTGTTCGATGACTAAATAATAATATTTAAAACATTTTATATTAATCACTATCCAACAGGTAATAAATGTTGATCAGATAGTAAATGTGATTGAATTGAATTTTTATGAATTATTTCTTATTCTAAGCATTCGATTTCTTATGATTTAGTGCGTTGAATTTTGAAAGTTTTTGAAAACTGCATTTGCCTTATAGTGTTATCTTATAGATACGTTTGGTTTTCGTTCCGTTTATAAAAAGTATCTACACATTAAAAGCGAAGTTCTGCAGTCTCATAAGAGTGCATCTAAAAATACATTTAAAAAATGTTTTCTCTTTCAATCTGTGTATTTTGCTTAATTTTTTGTTTTTAATTCCCGTCTATACGAGTATATTTTTGTTCAGGACAGTTGTTTTTGCTTGTTTGTTGTTGGAAACTGAAACTTTTGCATTCTCGAAGAATGCAGGATATGAATATCACTTAATCTGTCTGTTCATCCAACAGTCACAGAGTCATTGAGTTTTTGTGCTATGTCTATTGGATAGACAGTTTGTCTTCGTGATTTTCTCTTCAAAGTTTATAATGTGATATTGGAATTTACTTTAGACACTATTGAGCCATGAAGCCTAGAAATGGATCAACACAACATCGTATATATTTCGTTGAAATAATATTTAAATAATATCAATTAATTGCAAACTCTCACAAGAAAAATCGAAATCAAAATAAGCAAAACCATGATGGGCTTTTACCACATTAGACCCCTAAATATTTCCTTAAAAATATTGCAAAAATCCATTACTTATTCAATTTGAAAAACATCAACTGAGCTACAAGTTCCGCAGTTTTTAAAAAATGTTTTCGATAAAAACGCGTGTTGAGTGCAACTCACAATAGAACTTCCAAATGATTTTATTTTCGAGATTATTAGAGCTTTTCATCTCGATATAACTTCCAAGGCGCTTGTGAATACAAGTTGTGAGGGCAAGTTTAAAATTTTGGTGAGTGAGCTTAAGTTGCTTGCTAATCTAGAAGCTCTTGCAAAGTACTCAGGTCGAGTATAACCTCGTATAAGCTTCCTACATGCTTATAATGCGAAACTTAGATGACAATCCGCATAGAAGGGATGAGCGGATGTATCGTTATCCCTCGATAATGCTTCCAAACTACTTGCGAAGCAAAGTTTCAAATTATGGTGCGCGGGCTTATTGCTTGATTCGCGAAGTGTTCGACTAAAGCAATTTCATAAGGTTATTTCTAGTCTAAGAATGAGCTGTAATTCCAGCATGCTTTATGATATTTTCAATATAAAAAATTTACGGCCGTTACGTAATCGTACATGGATTGTGCGATGCCTATTTACGAATCGCGAGGTTAAAGGTTCGAATCCCACAGAAAATGTTTTCAATTCTAATTCATTTTTCTGATCGGCCGACACCTCTTTGCAGACGATGGCAAACCTCAGAGAGTAAATGCTCAGAGAGAGAGAAAGCAAACCTTAAGGCCCAAACATAATAGGCTCGAGCTGGCTGCAGCTTATGTCAAATTTTTTACGAATACATATCGGTCGTTTTCTTCAATAACGTTTTAATCCAAAAAACATAAAAATTGAGTTAATTACACAGCAACATTCGTGTTACCATGATCTATGCTATGTACAATTTTGGTAACGATATCTTCTTTAATTTTTGCAGGAGAGTAGAATTTGTGATTCATTCACCTCAATATATTTCCGACTAGATCGTATTATATAGCGATAATATCCAGTTTTTTGTCACTTTGTATGGGTGAAACCATGTACCAAGAATGATAGAAATACAGATTAAGACGTTCTGCGCATGTAGGACAAATGACGTCACGCGAACTGTGTTCCTATTTGCTAATAATTTCTAGCTGTCAAACTATAAATGTTTGTGTAAACATAACAGTGGGACAATTTATTGTTTTTCTCTTCAAATTATTTTATAGTAAAATACGAATAAAATTTTTTTTTAAATTACCTTGTAATTTTATTGAACTTCCTCTTTCGTTTTAATAAGAATTTATTTATATTTTGATAAATTTCTGCATTTAGTGACCTTATTTTAAAATACGTTCTGCATCTAAAAAAAGAGTTTTTTTTACATTTTCATTAGCTTCAATATTTTTTGTTTCTGGCAAATGCTTTTGCAAATATCCGCTTGTGATCAATAGCTTTTCTCCATTTAATTTCGTAAAAATTGCATAGCATGATTTCAGTGTTTCCATTAATGAATTTGATGACTTACTTAACCCACCTTCACTTAGGTGGTTCACCCATGAGTAGGTAGAGTCCCCTAGAGGATTAACCCCAATAACGGGGTTTTCATTTTTTAATTTGTGGCAAATATAGCCAGCTAAGTTCTCCAAACCGTGGCGTCCGCGGCGTAGTTGGTTAAAGTGCTTGGCCGCTATGTCAAAGAACCTGGAGACCCAGGTTCGAACCCCAGCAATTAAAATAATTTTTCTGTACGGCCGCCACCTCTCTGCAGACAATGGCAAACCTCAGAGAGTAATCAAAATGCCATGTAAAGCTTCTTGAGAACAAGAACATTCTGTTCATCGCCGTTCGGAGTCGGCGTTAAACATGTAGGTCCGGTTCTCGGTCAATTGTGCACAAACTTAATAACACGCACAACACAATTGATCATAAGAAGCTAGGTCAAAGTCCTTTCAAGGGCTGAAGTGGCCAGTTATTTATTTTTTTATTTTTTATTTTATTTATTTTTTATTTATTTTTTAGTTATTTATTTTTTTTTAAGTTCTCCAAACCGTCATACCTTTCTAACCTATCTAACTCGTCGAAAAACCGTTTTCTAACTCGTTCACATTATTTTCTTTTTGTAAAATGTCTTCTTCGATGCTCGGATTAACACTCCTAAGTATAGAACCTAAAAATGAAAAAGAGAAGGTTAACACTGTATTATTTAAATTGTAAATTGAAATTCACCTGTTAAAGAATTATGAACATCCTCTAAATCGAGCGTATTGTCGACCTCGACATTTGCGTTACTACCTAAAACACCTTCGTTGTATCCAAGAATATATGATCGTAATCTATACTTAAATTCTTGACGATCGGTGTGATCGTGAAGCCCGCCTTTAGATCTAATTACTCCAAAAAAATTTTCTAGAACATTTGTTATTGTTTGTAGAAAAAAAATTTGTAACTTACCCATTTCAAATTTCTTTCAAAATCCTTCTGATTGAAATGCAAAGAACAAATTCTCTCATTTTGAGCATTTACGGCATTGTTCGATTGAAAAACGTTACCCAAAGCTTCCTTTGCACTGCATCCTTTGGAAAACTGTAAAAGTGTACAGATTTTCCACCAACTATTACAAAAAATATATACATTTCAATAAAAATACACAAAATGTTAATTTTTCAGTACACTTCCTCACTTGATTTTTTACTGTTGCTTTGCTTGCATTTGCACACTGCACACCTCATGTTTCCGTTTTTGTTGCTGATATTTTTTCGGTTTTTCTTTGTGCTGCAACTTTCACTAACACTTCACTGACACTTCACTGAACGTTTTTAATAATTTTAATATTGTTTTATTATTGTTTTGTACTAAATATAACGCGTAATTTATTATTAATACCAAAATCCGATTTAAAATTTGTTCGTAACTGTCAAAGTAATTTCAATTGTAGGGTTGCCAGTTCTCACAGAATATATCGACTCATAACCGCCAAAATATCTTAAGCGCCAAAAAGAAAATTTTACAGGAGAAGGTTTTTTGTAATTATCTTTGCTTAGTGCTTAGTGCTTTTTTAATTTTTTGCTTTTGGTTTAAATTCATAATCTAATTTCGTACACCTATGAAATTTTGACAGACGATGTAAACCATCGCAAATTATCGATTTTCATCAAAAAACATAAATCGGATATTATGTCGCTTAAGATATTTTGGCGGTTATGAGTCGATATGTATTTACATTTTATCTATTTTTGTGCACAAAGTGAAAATTTTTGCGTATGAAGCAATTTTTATTTTTAAGAATTAAATTAAATTAGCAAACATAAGTATTGCATGCATACTTAGCAATGATTTCGTATAAAATTCAATTGATTTGCTATATAAAATTTTTTCTTAGTAAATTACTTAGGGATACGTATAGTTGCCAACCCTTAGAATGGACAAACTACGTCATCTAAGGGGAAATTATGCGCATGTCGTTATCTTTGTTTCTATCATTCTTGTCATGTACATTACAGTACTACTTGTATATTTTATGTTTTGTTCATATTTTGAAAATGGCGAATTAATTTCCTTTGTCTGTTCAAAACTTTAAATGCTTCTCCTCAAAAATCTAGTTTTTGAGTTATAACGTTATTGTAGAAAACGAGCGATATACATATGTTATGTAAATGATGCATACAAACCATAATAGCTCGAGCCAGCTTTTTCATCAAGTTTCGTTAATTTGATCTGGCTGCAGCCAAAGCGATTCAAATCGAATGCTCTGCTAGGAATCAGCTGTTTAAATTAATTTCACAGTACATTCTCATGATTATAAATTCAAACGAACAAATCGAATTGATGTAAAATTGTTGAATCTTTTCAAGGTAAATGTGAAAAGAAGTTATGACATAAAGGCGCGCTCGCAAATTAAGCATTTGACAGAACTTGAGCTAGCTCAATCAACTTTTGTTGATTTTGGACATTAGCTGCAGACAGCTCGAGTCTATTATGTTTGGGCCTTTAGAGAGAGAAGTGTAGAGCTTTTTTATAACACGCACAAATTGCTCACGAGTGAGCTAAGCCTCGTTGTTGTGTGTCGTATAGTTAGCTTTGCACGAGTGCTTCTAGGAAGTTCAATTGTGAGTTAGGAGTGCTTTCAGGCTCTTCGAAAAATGAGTTCTAAAGTCTATTGGTGAAAATTCAAATTCGATTCTATGGATTAATTTTTGTTCGAACTTTGAGTTGATATAATTTGATGCTTTGGTCGCCAAAAACATTAATTTTTTCAATTGAAACTTGAAAAAATAAATCAGAACCATCAGATAAAGATAATTTGTTAGACACAAAAAAAGCAGCATCAGTAATAAATGGAATTTATAAACAAAATTTCAACATAAGCCTTTGAAGTTCTTTAAAGTTTTACATAAAATTTTCTTTATTTTTGTTAATTATGCTTTTCTGTTTTGGCAAAAATATCTTCCTTTGAAGTAAAAAAAAAAAAAAATTAAGACACCTCATTGCTTTCAAAAACGCTTGATGAGATGCCAAAAAGCATGTATTGCAATTAGACAGGAAAAATCACTTTGTTTTTATAGCCGACTATAAAAATTAAAACAACGAAATGATGGAAACTTTTTCAAATTATTATAGAGCGTCGTAAATGACTTGTCACAGTTATCGATTGAGAATTTATTTAAATCTTATATTGAAAACGATGCTTCTCACTTAAAGGGTTATAAGGCTTTAACATGTTGAACATATTGTTGAGCTCATTTTTCAAATATGTTTTTTTCGAAAATCTTTTTATTAAATTGCGGGATTCGTAGCTCAGCAAACTTTCTTCATCAGTTTTATGATCTAGTAAAGTACTCAAGATTGAGGTAAATTTTTTTTTTTGTTTTGTTTTGTTTTGTTTTGTTTGAAAAAAAAAATATTTTCATTAGTGATGATGTCGCAATTGTAAAAAAATCTACAAATTAAAGATAAGATGAGCTCTTCGATAGAAAAACTCATGTAGTTATAAAAAAAAAAAATATTTGGCTTCGTTCCAGATCCTGTGTACATGTAAGTTCTGTAGTTCGAGGTCCAGAAAAAAGGCCTTAATAAGCTAGTTTGGAGCCAGAATTTTATATTTGTGTTGATAGAAATTTAATTTTTTACATGTGATCATCAAACTTTTTATTCTTATTCTTTCGTCTTATGCTGTGATAAAATTACCAAACTTGAAGTATTTTTTTAACATTTTTACGGCTTTAATGATTTATATGTATCTGTATGTATCAAGCATATATTAATATTATTACTTATTGTCACAAATTAAACGTTTATGTTACATATAATCTTAAATAATCTTCAAATTTTAAGCATAATGAACATTATTTTGTTTTCTCTCTTTTCAGGTAAGTTCCTCGTCAGTTTGCAACATGTTTATCAAGGAGACACGATGATTCACAACAATAATACTTTTATTTTAAAACTGGACTCAACTTGACCATGAATATATCAGGTGTATTAAAAATAAATCTATTATTTTTGCATGAAATTGATGGCTTTATTTATCATAGTTATAATGATCCTATTTAGATCAAATATGCACCGTTTTATTCAACAACTTGATGCCATTTTGAAGGTAATTTCATTATGCTTCTCTGATAGAAACCTTCATCCCTATTGGCAAAGAACTGGGAGAGTCGATTTTCACATGCTTCCCTTGAAGCGAAGTTCTCACCAGCAAAATCATTCGCCATAGACAGGAACAGGTATTAATCACTTGGTCCCAGGTCCGGACTATAAAGTATGTAGATGCATAAGAACCTTCCAACCAAGCTCCCTTAGCTTCTGGCGAGTCACTTTCGATGTGTCTGGCCTAGCGTTGTCCTGTTGGAACACAATTCCTCTCCTATTGGCCAAAGCTGGCGGCTTCTGGGCGTTTCTTTCCTTCAGACGGTCCAATTGTTGACAGTACAGCAAACACACAGCAAAACCTTCCTGTCCGTCAATTCGGCCTTGGCCACCGTTTGCGCCGGCTCACCGCGATTCGTCCGCGGCCGTTTTCGCTTAACGTTGTCGTAAGTGACCCACTTTTCAACACCAGTCACCATCCGCTCCAGAAATGGGTTTGCAGATGGAAATTCGGTCCATGAGGTTTTTTTGCATTAACTCGTGTAGTACCCATACATCGAGTTTCTTTTTGTATCCAGCCTTATTCAAGTGGTTCCAAACGGTTTTTTGTGCAATGTTTAGCTCCTGGGCAATCGAAACCGTGCTTACATGACAGTCGGATTTCCATGATTTTATCGATATTTTCGACAATTGGCCTTCCAAAGCGTGGTGCATCTTTGACATCCAAATTACCGGAACGGAATCAACGAAAACAAAATTGCACGTGATTGGCCGTTACAGTATCAGGACCATAAACACTATTCACATTTTCAGCCGCTTGCCTTGCGTTTTCGTCTTTATCAAAGAAAAACTGTAAAATATGGTGTATTTTCTCTTTGCTGGTGTCCATCGTTGACGCGCGCTCAAACAAAACTGAGTCAAGCAACCACAACTGTCAAAAGTTTTTAGAACGAAATCTTATCTTTCTTACGCCATCTTGTGTTACCCGATCGTATAAAATCGTATCGATCATATAAAATCGATCGTATAAAATAGCCGCAACGCGCTTATTAACTAAAATCCAATTGGAATAAAATTTTGTACAGTTCTGTTCATTTTAAGAACATAAAAAAAAGACTATTTCCGAACACATTTTCAAACAAAAAAAAAAAAAAACAAAAAAAAAAAAAAATTAATAAATAAATAATAATAAATAATAAAAAAAAAAAGAAATAACTGGCCATTTCAGCCCTTGAAAGGACTTTGACCCAGCTTCTTATGATCAATTGTGTTGTGCGTGTTATTAAGTTTGTACACAATTAACCGAGAACCGGACCTACATGCTTAACGCCGACTCCGAACGGCGATGAACGGAATGTTCTCGTTCTCAAGAAGCTTTACATGGCATTTTGATTACTCTCTGAGGTTTGTCCATTGTCTGCAGAGAGGTGGCGGCCGTACAGAAAAATTATTTTAATTCAAATAATTTTCTGTCGCTGCTGGGGTTCGAACCTGGGTTTCCAAAGTTCGTTGACAAAGCGGCCACGCACTTTAACCAACTACGCCACGGACGCCACGATCAATAAATAAATAATATGTACATTTAATTTTGAGTTAAAAAAAAAACTATTAAATAGGGTGCGTGTCTGAAATCGTTTAACATAAAAACAGTAAATTCTTTATTTAAATATTAAGTCTGTCAACACACATTAATAGAAAAAGAAATATTCCATATCTTATTTTTTAGGTATAAACACTGCTAGGAGCCTCCAAAATTTAAAAAAAAAAATAATAATATAAAAATAATAAAAGTATGCAAACTCAAATTTTGTCTGGCGTAAGGTTTTGTAAGTATAAGTCCAATCTTATTAAATTTAGTATTTCTTGGTAGGTTTAGACCTGTAGATGTGCAAACTGGACTTTTTATTTCTTAAAAATGTATATGTTTTAAGTTATAGCGATTTAAAGTTTGCATATAATTGTTGTTGTTATGCTGCTTTTCATCTACTTAAAGAGCACCTGAGAACAATGTTATCAAACTCATAGCAAAACTATTCGCTGCCCACATTTTGCTCTCTTCTGTCTCTTTTTAATAGAGCGTCTATAAACAACGTAATGAAAGTCAGAAAAAGGTAAAGCTCAGACAAGCCGCTTGCGTTGAATGCTCGCAACCAAGATACATACATGGTTGAATAAATAAGGTTGTCGCATGGGTGAGAGCGAGTTCCCATAAATGTAAAATCGAAGTTGATAGCTCATCTGAAAGCTGAAAGTCATCTGAAATCTGACTTTCAGCTCAGATCTCAGATGATCTTTTCATCTGAAAAGTCATCTTTTCATCTGAAACTTCTGAAAGCGAAAATTGATAACATGTAAAGCCGATGAAGTTGTTGTTGGGTACTGAGAAGAGAGTACGATCAGCCCCGAAACAACCTTATTTATTCAACCATGGATACATACAAGTTTTTTTATTGCAATTTTCCGCTCACATTTCACTTTATTCAGCCTCTTCTTGATAGAACGCTTGCAAACAACGACAAAACTCTTAGAATATACTCTGAACACAATGAACGGCGTCAGCGGCCAGCGCCAATAATTGTTATTATTATTATTATTATAGTTGCTGGGTGCAGCAACGCGCACCGGGTGTCGGAAGTAATAATAAACTGGTAATTTCAGCTCTTAAAATGACTTTAACCGAACTTCTTCTTATGATCAAATTGTGTTGTGCGTGTTATTAAATGTTTGAGCACAATTCAACATTTGAGCGCATGTTCTCAAGAAGCTTTATATTTACTCTCTGAGGCTTGCCATTGTCTGCAGAGAGGTGACGACCGAACAGAAAAATTAATTAAATGAACAAACTTTTTTCACAACTAGGTGTTCATCTAAAAGGGTATGTATGCTGGTGTAAGAAATGCCCAGGAATGCCTTAATCTCACGGTATGTCAAATGACGATCCAGCATTATCAGTTCGCGCACAGCATCAATGCTTTAGTGGTACAACAGATTTTAGACTCCTTTCACGAAATTCGTCAGTGAGCGAAGTGTGGTCCGGCTTGAATTCTGTGTACCATTGATATAAAGAGGTTTTTGATGGTGCTATTCTGTCAAAAGTCGAATTGAGGTCATCGATGCACTCTTGTTGATGCACTCAATTCACTTTAAAAAAAAATCGCTAAAAAATGTGTTAATTCCAATTTTTTAAAATACAATTTTAAAAGTAGAAAAAAAGAAGATTGCTGTACCGTTGACAGGTTTTGACGTGACAATGTATTTTTATCCTTGTCCTTATTCTCATCACTATCCATTCCTTTGGTCCCAAACTTGTCCTCAACCTTGTCCTTTTTCTTAAATTTGCCCTAATAATTGTCCTACTTCTTGTTTAAACTCATATCCCTGTTCGAATCTCCAAACTTATTCTTGCCCAACTTCTTTTCCAAATCTTGTCCCAATTATATTCTTATTCTTGTACTAGTTTTGTCCCATTTCTTGTCCTGATCCTTTTCCCAATATTGTCCTAAATACTGAAATACTGAATAGATGTGTCAACATTTTTGTAATTTTCCTTATCCCAATCCTTGTCGTAGTCCTTTCCCCAATCTCTGTCTGAATTCATATCCTTATCCTTGTCCAATTCCATGCTCTTTTCTCAATCCAAATATTTATCTCAATCCTTATCCTTATTATTATTATTATTCCTTGTCGCATCTTTTTTCCTAATATCCTAATAATCCTTGTCCTAATACTTCTCCTTGTTTTATTTTAAATTTTATATTTCTTTTTGTTTTTATTATTTTTTTTTTGTTTCTTGTTGTTTTGTTTTGCTTTTGCTATTGCATTTGGTAAATTAAGAAGTTACTATAAAGGGTCCCCTGCGAGGCCTCATGACGCAATTAATTTTGTTTTTTTATTTTTGTGACCAAAAACCTCACCTTTACTGTCGTTCTATAAAATTAATCGTGACTCAAATAGTCATTTAGTTAAAATTCCATGCAACGTTTTTGTCATGTTGTTGAATTTTGACTGCATAACGCCTCTTTGGTATCGTCGTTCCAAAAATTTTATTTTTGTTCTGAGGTCAAAGAACCATTTTTTGCTATCGTGAAATAAAATTTTTAATAGCACTTCTACTCAGCGAATTACATTGTTCCATCCAAAAATTTTGCATTTTTGTTGCATAAGCTACTACTTCCACTTTTGTGAGTGATTTGAGTAGGTTTCAAAGTCTTTCCATAATTGGAACTTGTTTCTGTATCTTATAATCAAAGTGCTACCGGAACAAATTTTAGCCTAGCCAGGCGTTCAACATCGATGCAAACGTGATTATTTAAAAAATGTAATCAACATTTAATCCACCCTATTCATCCACTTGTTGATGATTCTTATTAGGTGGTCCAATTTCATCAACCTATTGCCGCCTCCCCCCCCCCCCCCCACCTCTTTGTTTTCCAATTATTTTTTAAAACTGTGGTTTAGGAAAACCATTTTGATTGCATGTTCAACCCTTTCGTTTAATTATTGCTCTCATTTTAAATCCGTTTTTAAAGTGGCTCAATTAGCTGCAATTGGCTCTGGGTTCGAATAGATTTTAATTCAGATTTTAATTAGCTGTAATTGTTCTAATTGACGTTCCAGCATAATTGTAACGGTTCTCCAAGGGTTTGATTGATTATGCTATTGATCATTAATTTAACTCTAAAAACAAACATATTTTCATATCTTCTCTTTTATTCTTCTTTTGCCATTTGATGATACATCCATTTGTTGTTTTTTTATCAAGAGTAAAATATATATGTGATAAATTGTTCACAATAAATTCAAGTCATAATTTATTCTTCTTGGCCAGGGTGGACCAGCGTCGCACAGTAGATCGTCCCATACAAGTTTGACGGCAAAAATGATTTTTTGGTTGTAACCGATAAAAGAAACAAAAACAAAAAAAAAAAAAAAGAAAATACAATTGAAGGTTTATCTTGTTCCCATGAGGAGCTATGGGCTAATTTGTGTTTTCCGGAATTTGTTTCACTAAAATCGCTCTTACAGCGAAAATTTTAGATGTGGGACTTTCTGCAAAGGCCTTTCCAACAATATACCACACCAGAAATGTTTTTGTTACAAGCAGAATTTTTGGGGGGTCAAACCAGAAAAGTTTGGAAAAAAAATAATTTTTTAATTCTAAAGTGATTAAAATTATGATTTCTCGTAAAAGAAATGTTCCTTAAAAAATTATGTTACTATTGTTTACTTTACTCCAATTCTTTACTTAAACATACGTAATTTCAACTTATTTTGATTTTTACACACATATGTATAAAAACAAATGCAATTTTTTTAATTTCCATCTTATGAGTTCAACGTCTTTGGTTGTAAACAGAATAACGGGGGGGAAATTTTTATTATTAGGTAAAAGCGGCATTTTTAAGTAAAAATTTATTTTTTTTTTATAATCTTTTTGGAATAATTTTAATTAAATGCTTTCCTAGAATTCGTTAGACAGAAAAAAAACAAATTTGCCATTTTAGCCTTTGAAAGGACTTTGACCATCGAGCTTCTTATGATCAAATTGTGTTGAGCGTGTTATTAAAAGTTTTTACACAAATGATTGAGTGCGGCACCTACTTGTTTTAGGCCGACTCTAAACGGCTAATGTGCATGTTCTCAAGAAGCTTTATATGTCATTATTTACTCTCTGAGGTTTGCCATTGTCTGCATTGTCCGCAGAGCGGTGATAACCGATCAGAAAAATGAATTTCGATTGAATAAATTTTCTGTCTCAGCTAATGTTCGAACCTGGCCGCGACCGCCAAAATTCTTAAGAGAGATTGATTATTATATACATACATAAAGAAAAAAGTCATAACAATGTTTAGCACTATCTGATTCAGAATCGATAGAACCGTTTTCCTCTATATAATTGGATGTATGTTTAGAAATTTTAGCAAATTAAAAGATACAGATTTATTCTTTGTCAAAAGTTCTTGAAGAGAATGGGGGAGAGGGGATTGAGAGAAATTTATGCTTTCATTCCATTTATTTACGTTGCATTAAAATATTATGTAATGTGTGGTACACTAAGGGAAAAAAATATTAAATTTATCCAAAAACTTTTTTAATTTATCCAAAAAGCGAGTCATTTTTGTACCAATAACGCATTTGAATAAATCGACTACATAAATATTTAAAATTTATTTGAATACTTTTTTAATTTAATTAAATATTTAAATATTTAAACAGAATTAATAAAAAATATATTAAAATTATGCACGAATTTTTTTAAAATATCTTTCAAATATTTACTATTTGAAAATAAACTATCGCATTTAAAGAAAATTTATATAAAAATATTGAATTTAAAAAAAAAAATACTTAAATTGAATATGATATTAATGGTTTATAGTATTATTTTCTTCATATTGCGTCCATCAAATGGCGTTTGCATGTATTATTTATTCTCGCTTCACTTTTTTGTTCTCTAATTTATACTATTTTTGACATTTGGTGCCTTAATATTGCACCAACTGTCAAAAATAGTATAAACTAGAGGGAGAAAAAATAAATTTACAAAATACATACAGATAGAAGCAAAATATGTAGGTAAATGACAACCGGTGCATGATATTTCAGAGAAAATATCAAGTTGTCACTCCACCCTACATATTAATTTCTTTGCCAAACATGCATAATATATTGCTCTTGCAACAATAACTAAATGAGAACTGTAAGAACTGCAAATGCAAGAAATAAACTCAGGAACAAAGTGCGATGCTGTTGCTGCTTGTCGGAGTATGTGTGTAAGTGTGCGATGCTGTTGCTGCTTGCTTGTATGAAATATGTGTGTACGTGTGTGATATAAATAAAATTCAAATACGGGAAAAAAACGAGTTGTAAGGAAAATATTTGATTTATCCACGTAAATATTTAAATAAAATTGATACTCAGGCGTGGATAATGTTAATATGCATTATTTCCCTTAGTGTAGTTGTTTTAATGCATAACGAACTACATAAAACATTAGTGGAAAATAAGGGATTAGATCCCATTATAAGGAAGATTTTAAAAAAATTTGAAAAACCTAAAAATTTAATTTATATTGAGTAAATAACTGGAAGTTGGTTAAGACCGGTAGTGGGTCAAATTTCAACTATATGACAAAAATTCCCGTTGGTTATTTGAGCGTCTCCTCAGATTTTAATTCAAATAATTTTCTGTCGCTGCTGGGGTTCGAACCTGGGTCGCCAAGTTCGTTGACATAGCGGCCACGCACCTTAACCAACTACGCCACGGACGCCACACATATAAATAATAGCATATTTTCTTAAAATATGTTATAATAAACGTTATGGCGTTTACAAAGAAAGTGGTCTGCGGTTTCTGTGTAACTCTTTGTTCAGGAGTTAGCCATTTTGAAATATGGTGGAAATTCTGATGTAGGGAAGCGAAAAGGCTCATTTTTTCATACAAATTTTTACAACTTTCGTTTCACACGGACTATCTGTGTGAATTTTACACAAGGAAAGATATATATAGTCTAAATTCAACTTCGAATCATTCCGTCCCCTCAAACCTGTCTTACAGATTTATTGCCGTCTAAATATACCAAACGCTCCACTGCACTATGGGTAAAACGTGGCTATTTTTGGCATAAATTCAATTTTTTTTTGTTTAAAATTTGAAACCTGCTTTCGTTTTTTTGAATTCGTATACTCTAATGGTTATATAAACATTTTTTTTATAATTTTTATGTTGCACCCTGTTATTTTATGAAAGGAAAAAGTCAGCTGTTTCAAGGTTGTATTATGAACAGAAAATGCGCGCGAAATTTTGACTAACTTTGATCGTGAGTAAAACATTAATTGTAAACATTGTGAAAAAGTTTAAATATGGAAGAAGTTAGACAAGGTATGTAAAACAATTTGTGATATAGTTTAAAAAATAGTTGTGTGTTATTGTCTAGTAATTCAGTGTTTTGTTGGTGTGTTATTATGGGTCGAAACTAACAAACATACGTGTGTTGTGTGGAATATAACTTCTGTGTATAGAAAGGTATTTGCAATATTTTTTTTAAAAATTATTAATCAAACTGTATATAATCAAACATCATTAACACTTTTTGCTCCTTTTTGTTCCAATTGGGAAAAAACTTCATTTTGTAGTTTCATACGAGTTTTGCCATTCAACACTGCTTGAAGTTTGGAGCAGCAAAAATCGACAAGCAGATAGATAGTGTAAAAGAATTTATTTTGGAGAACATTAAACAGCAAAACTTATCAGATGAGCAACATCAGTTAATTTCAAAAAAAGTCAAGCAATTTATTGCTTTCATAAAATTAAATTTGCCAAAATGCAATCGAATACTTGACCGATTTAAAAAAAAACACTCGCGTTGGCTTGCATCCAATATAACTATTGAAATAAGTGATTGCGGCTTGCCCGGCAATAAACGAGGTCGGAGGCATTTAGACTATACTGATGCAGGGCCTCGTTTGAAGAGAAAGTTAGCATCTGAGCTTGCCGCAGAACAAAAACATTTAACACCTCTTTTATTGCACGCTGCTTCCGTTTCAGCTAAAAAATCCAACGAAAAACAAACTGCATTTCTATTGAAAAAAGCTGTTAGCAACGAGAACCTAACAGGAATTATAAGGAAACTGTAAAGGAGTGATCCGTTGCCATTAAGTGCCGATGAAGCATTAGCTTTTTTAATTGAAAATGGCTTTACAAAGCAGCAATACATTAACATCAAAGCATTAAATAAGCAGCAGGGATGTGACATTTATCCCCCTTACTCCGAGATTGTAAAATCAAAATTGAAATGCAGACCTAAGGAAATCAGCTATTGTGATACTAAAACAGAAGTAACAATGCAAAATTTACTGGACCATACAGCTGATCGCATACTTGAAATGCAGAAGGACGTCCTTGATGTTGCTGCACCAACACATTGCAAATTAATTGTAAGTTATGGGTTCGATGGTTCGACAGGACAGAGTTCATATAAACAACGTTTTGAGTTGGATGAACATATTGGACTAGACCATTCACTCTTTGTGACAACCATAGTTCCATTGAAATTAATAGATGAGCTAAATGGAGTTATTTGGCTAAATAACTCTCCACAGTCTGTCAGATTCTGTCGGCCTCTAAAAATGGAATTTATAAAAGAAACTACTGAACTTATTTTAAGTGAAAATAGTAAGTTAGATATTCAAATTAAAAACATCCAAGAACACATCTATGTACACAAGGGCAAAAACATTCTTGTTAAATATGAAGCACATATGACTCTTATAGATGGTAAAGTTCTGAATATTTTAACTGGTACCAACTCATGTCAATCCTGCCCACTATGTGGTGCTAAGCCAAATCAACTGTTAAAAACCCATGACTTCAACTCGAAAATCTTTGGCGTTAAACCAAATAATCTTAAATATGGCGTAAGCCCTTTACATGCATGGATAAGGTTTTTTGAATTTGTATTAAAAATCTCGTATAAAATGGAATTAAAGATATGGCGTGTTAAAAATGATGACAAAGTCAAAGTCTCTTTGCGAAAACAGTACCTTCAAGAAAAGTTGTGGACGGAAATGGGTCTCAATGTAGACAAACCAAAACAAAATGGCAGTGGAAATAGCAACGATGGAAATACTGCAAGAAGAGCATTTAGAAATGTTGAGATTTTATCTTCCATTTTAAATTTCGACTTAAATATTCTCAAACACTTTTATATTATATTGATTGCCATCTCTTGTGAATATAAGATTGATACAGAAAAATTCAAAAACTTTTGTGGCCAAACATTTAATATGTATTTTGAAAAGTATTCTTGGTATCCAATGTCTCCAACTGTGCACAAAATGTGGGTACATGGGCACCAAATAATGGATACTTGCATACTTCCTGTTGGAGTTCTAGGAGAAAATGCATCAGAAGCGAGAAACAAGCTGTATAAAAGCGACAGGAGATCGCATGCAAGGAAATGTTGCCGATTGGATAACATGACAGACGTTTTTAATAGAGCATTGGATTCTTCAGACCCATTAATGTCCACCCTAAGTTTAACAAAACGAAAAAATACCAACAAAAAGAAGAGCCTGCCCAGAGAAGTCATTGCCCTTTTCGAAACACCTGGTATTGACTTTTTAGACATATTAGAAGATGATGAAAATGAAAATGAAGCAGAATACGATGAGGCCGACGAAATTGACAGTTTTGGACTGGAGAATATTGAGTTGGAAGAAGAAAATGAAGACGATTAAGTTAGAAAATCGATATTCATATATGGTTTGTAAAATGACGAAGGCATATTAGAATTTGTCTCACATGATTTTTTTTTTTTCAGGGATCCGGTTGAGCCAACCTTACTTTAATTCAACTTACCTTTATTCAACTATCTTATTCAATAATTTAAGCTTTAACAAAGTTTCTGCAAAATAAAATGTTAGCCTAATTTAAATATCTCCGGTCTTTGAAGGG
Organism: Pherbina coryleti; assembly: GCA_943735915.1. Taxonomy (NCBI): domain Eukaryota; kingdom Metazoa; phylum Arthropoda; class Insecta; order Diptera; family Sciomyzidae; genus Pherbina; species Pherbina coryleti. The sequence goes on from OX030948.1 coordinate 72,085,306, forward strand.
TACACTTTAAACTAAAGTGGTTTTTCCAAAAAGTGATGTTAAGAAATTGTTTTTTTAGTTCTGGCCCCTAATGGGTTAATAAAATAAAATATTTTTAGATGCAAACTTACAGATTCTTGAAACAGCTTTCTAGTGATATATATTTAAAATAACGAAAATAAAAAAAGCCGAGGTGCACCCATGCCGAATTTATGACAAAACCTGACCTAATGTTTTAATGGGTAGGCGGAAGAAGGCGTGGTCTAAATAAAAAAAAAAAAAACCAAAATTCCATTTTGGTGTTAGTTAAATTCTTGCAAAATTTTAAAGGTCTAGCTTTAAAACTACAATTAATGCCAAAAATATCGCTATTTTGCCCATAGTGCACTGTGCCGCGGTTCAATTGTTGTACTAATTTTTTGCAAGCTATTTCTTTCATATCTCGTTCTAATAAATGCAGTGAACATTTTTTTATTCTTTTAAAGGCACATTTGATTTAACTAGGAAAAATAAACTTGCATCCGCCATGCAATGGATTTCATTCATAGTTTGTATCGAGATACAATTTCTCGTTGTTGTACAACACGAGCTATATAGCAGTTGGTGCGCACAGCTAGCTCGTAAAATGTTGTTAACCTTGTCGTTGTTTGTTTGCGTTATTAGTGGACAACAACAATTTGCAGCAAGTTGTGTTGCTCGCGCTTAAGTTGTGATGTTGGCGATTAATTTGATGTTGTTGTTGTTGTAGCAAGTAAAACAAAGTGTTAGCATAACAGATTTTTTTGAATCCAGAATCCATAAAAAATAACTAAAATTCAAATAAAACTGTGATCTTATGATGAACGGTTAACTCCGTTGCTTTATTTCGAAGGATTATATATATATAGTTGTTGTTGCTAATTTTATATTCCTCACTATTTGTCGTACTTTCTTAAATTCATTCATCGAACCATCATTCTTGATAGCTGGTGTGTCTAGATTCTCTTCATCTTCTCGTCTAATTCAATGTTATTGCTAGATGTGGCCCATTCGGGTTGCCATAAATTAAAAATGAAAACAACAGCAACAAAGCAGTTTATGACTATTTAAAAACACTTACTTGTTGTTGTGGTACGTGTGCTAGTATAAGAACATAAAAATGGACGTCAACTCAACTCAACTGAAGTTTATGGCAAATAATGTTATTACTTTAATGGGCGTCGAAGCAAGAAACCAGCATATCTCAACTGCAACATGTACCCACCTGTGAGTGTACGCGTGCATACAGTGGTGGAAAGAAATAATGGCAACGACTTATATCGACTTTTGTTTTCCGTTTAATAATTTCATTTAAAATCTATTTAATTCTCAAGGCCTACTTTGTCCTTGGAACAAAAAAAGAAATAACTCAAAACTAGTGTGCAAACAAGTGTTTGTAATCCTTAAATGTCCTTTTTTGAAGATCAATGTCATTATTCAATTCTTTTATCTTTAAATTCTTAAAATTTCGGTTCACTGATGACAATTCAATTGGTTCCACCTGCAATTCAGCTACCCATTCGGATCGTTTCTTCTACGAATCTTCCTTATAGCCAAGGATCCTCTTCTTTATTCTATTGGATTAAAATCCGTTGACTGAGAAGGCTATTTGAATAAAGAAATATTGTGATCGTCAATCGTGTAAAGTGTATTGTTGTCTTATTGAATTGTAATACCAGGGTAAGCAACTGTGTTGAGCTTTATAAGGTCTTTCCAACCATCTGCTTCTCCTGGGCATCACTTCCATGACTCCAGACGCGACCAACGCTCTGTCATAGTAGTTTCAACACCGGCTACACACCATATTTAAGTATATATAAATAAAGTTATAAATAAACAATGGATAGTAGTAACCAATATTGGAACGAAACAGTACCAATTATGGATGATTAGTTGGGTCACCATACACATTTATTGGGGGAAATCGAGACCCATCTAACATCTCTGACATTATTTGGGCATTGCCACCCGGTTGTACAATTACGCAACGCCGACCAGTGTTGGTCTGCTCGCGACATTGAGCTACCACAATCAGCAGACGATACTCACTGAGGGGCCAACCCTGCGGTAGTCTCCCGGGCAGAAGGGATTTACCTCGACATAGCACTTTCACATACTGACACATATTACATATCACACATGACTGTGGTGACACAAGTTCACCACTTTTACACCATCTTCAATTCTGAGCCACCAATCAACATTTAACAGGCACCTCATATAACTGATACTCCGGGATTACTAAGGTAAACTTTTCACCTCCGAGTACCCAAATCTGACACCTCTTTTTAACACCCATTTTGGAGCCACTCCAAAAGTACTCGTAATTAATCTTTCATTTCTTAGTGTCCTCTTGACGCTCCGAAAGTACTCTAGCCAGCTTTTCGCCCCAGAGTATGTATGTGTGTAAATTACTAAGTCAAGCTATTCGTCTCTTCGCGTCTTATTCACTCGATCCTTCAATAGTACTCTAGCCAATTTTTCGCCCCAGAATAACCTTACGTACTCTGAAACTACTAAGTCAAGCTATTTCGTCTCTTAGCATCCTCTCCAAAAATACTCTAACGACCATTTCATTCTCTCGTTTTGGGAGCACAACACTCTCCCAAAACGACTAGAAAGTACTCTAGGTAGCTATTTCGTTCTGTCGCATCATCTTCCTCACTTGACCGTTAAACATCTTTCGGCGGGTCTTCATTTTTTGCACTCCAGCAAAACAGCAATTCTCAGTTAAACTGCCAGCCTTCGTCAAACTTAGTTGAACTAAATCCATAAGACATGTAAATATGCCAACGGAAATTGCAATCCTGTGGCCGAGGTAAAGACTATCCCCGTGCTAACAAATTTTTAGGAGAATTGCTATTGATTCGTAGGCATAACGATAGAAAAGATCAACGGTCCAACGTACTCCCCAGATTAGTTGACCACCTCCTGGATCTGGATAGTCCCTTCTTCATTTGCATAGGGTAGGACGAACCCGTTGCCTGCGACCATCCTCCTTTATTCTGGCTTTGGACAGGCTGCTCGTGAGAACAGGCGGAGTTATCTTCTATTTACAGTACTTAATTTGTGTACACTATCTTAGTGCAGTGTATTTCAGTGTAGCCTTGACATCGAACAAAAACGTTCTGTATGAAGCGAAGACAACAAAACAAGAATTGCATATTTTGAAAGCTTTTCGTTAATGTCGAAAATATTTGGGGTGTGTTATGAAGTAAAATATCAAAACATAGAATGACAATGAAGTAAAATCAACTGGAAATCATAGCGAGCACCACACCAAGTGCGCTATAACCATCGAAGGTGGGATTTGCTGTGATTGTTTTCAGCTTTGTACAGAGGGTCGCTCGATACTTTAATTCAATCTTAAAAAATAAGAAAAAACGCCATATTTTGAAAACAAAGTAAGATAGGCTAAGATAACAGTAGAGGGGAGACGTACAGGTAGTGGCGTCGGTCGATATGATAACATTACAAATTAGAAAAATGCTCATATATAGGAAATGCGATAGAAGAGGTGTCGGCCGATATGAAATCAGTAGCAAAAAAAGTTATTTATATAAATAAATTTTATGTATTAAACACTTATAGCATGTTTAAATCGAGCATTTAATTATATTAAATCAATTTAATAAAGTTAAATCGAAAAACGAGTTCTCAAATGAAGTTCTAATGAAGTTAAATGCGTACAACTGTTGTTGGAAATTTAACATGTGTAATGATTTAACACGTTTCGAAACTCGTTAAATGACTGGTGTGTGTTCTTACTAACGTCAGAAAAGCTTTTTTTGCTTTTTAAACGCACCCAAATCTGAAAAGAGCTTTAAAATTTGACACTTTATATGTAGAAAAAAAGAAATAACACAGTGTGACCGTTAAAAAATGACAAGAATCATTTATAGAAATTCTCAAGGAAGAACATTTTGCGAACTCAACGCATCTAGGTGATGTCTCAATGTCTTCACAAATTTTTTTTTAATTGATTTTTAAAAATTATCTCTTCGAATTTTGTTGCGCTGACATTTAATAACGCTTTGCAATCATTTGCCTCATTGAAAATGGAAAACAAAACTCACTTATATTCAGCAGAATTTACGGTAGTTTTTTGACGTGACGAAGTTACGTTGTACCGCTCAGGTTACCAAAAAAGTTGAAAAATGAATTTTTAAAAATTCATCTGCGTTGCATTGAATTGTTACTCGCTGAGTATAAGAGCTATGATTTAAAAAATGGTATGACCGTAAAAGTTAATTCTTTGACTTCATTATAAAAACAAAACAAAAATTCAAAACATCATCGGGTCGCAGGGGGAAACTGTTTATGCAACACAACTGAAAATTTGTTGCATGGAATTATTACTCGCTGAGTATTAGTGCCAGGATTAAAAATACGATACGCCAATAAAGGCCTAGTATAAGCCCTCACAACAAAACTAGACAAAAAATTTCTGACATCATGGGGACGCTGAGAGAGCCGCTCAAAGATCGATAACGCAACATTCATGCAGCGGCGTTGCATGGAATTTTTACTCAATGAGTATATAACCTACGATAAAAGTTTAAAAAGGAAAATGAAGGTTTTATACATGGCTTTACGACAAAAATAAAAAAAAAATTCCGGCGTCGTCAGGTCGTGAATATAGCAGCTTATGTAACAGAAATGTAATATCGTTGCATGGAATTATTACTCACTCAGGAGGAGTGCCTCGGTCAATTTTGTTTTACGACAGCATGGATGTGTTACTACGCTTCACAACTAAATTAAAAAAAAAATCTTGTTGTCATGATCTCAGGGATGCAGTAAAAATGCTACAACCATGAAAAAACGTTGCATGGATTTTTAACTCTGTGACTACTGGTGCAACGGTAAATTTTAAGGAACGAAAACGAAGGTGAGGTCTTCGCTCATATGACACAATATACATAGTTTTAACAGAAAATATTCGCTTTAATTTTTTATAAAAGCACTTTGTATGGGAGGTGGGTGTGGATTTGGTTGAATTTTATACACAAAGTGCATGTTATATATCAAAGTTAATATGCAAAATTTCAAGTACATATATTATTTTTTGTGGAATTTAAAGAGATTTTACATTTTTGATAAAGTCACTTTGTATGGGAGGTAGGCGTGGTTTTCATCCGATTTGGTTGAATTTCATACTTAGAGGGCACTTTAAATATCGGAGCTCATATGCAAAATTTCAAGTCCATATATTAATTTTTGTGGAATTCTAAGGGATTTTACCGTTTTGATAAAGGCACTTTGTATGGGAGGTAGGCGTGGTTTTCATCCGATTTGGCTCATTTTCAAACTTGACCTTTATTTTTTAGATAAAAGCTTAAATATTGAATTTCGTGATGATAGCTTGAAAATTACGGCCGTAATCGTGACGACAGACGGGCAGACAGACGGACATGGCTAAATTGTCTCAGGTGGTGATGCTGATCAATAATATATATACTTTTCTATACCTACCACGCTCCTTATGGGCGTTACAAACGGAGTGACAAAATTAATATACCCCCATTTACGTTTTTTAAATGTGGGGTTATAAAAAAAGTTTTTTTCGAGTAACTTGTTAAATGAAGTCGTTTTGATGCTCAAAAGTTTTTTCAAAAGCCATAAAAAGTCTTTTAACATTTTGCTATTCATTTGAAGTCTGAAGAGTGTAAATAATGGTTTGTGTATTAGATAAATTCAGTGATTTTTTATTAATTTGTTAGCTAAGGTTCTTGTCATTTTTTTATCTTTTTGTTTTTTTTAAATGTTGTAACAAATTTTTTTGTTTTTATTTTCGTTTATTTTTTGGAAATTTTGTATTTATTTTGAATTTTTTTTTTTGGTATATTTTGCAAATGTTTGAAATATATTGAATAATTTTTAATTATTTTTGACAACATTTATGCTCAAATAAGAGGAAATAATTTTAAAAATGCTTTATGAGTGGTTTTTAGCACGTTTCAGCCATTTTTACAAATCCTCTCATTTTTAAGGCCTTTATATGAGGTGAATGTTTCGAAATAATTTCATATATTTTTGACAATATTTGTGCTCAGATGAGAACAAAACATAAAAAAGCTTTATCGAGGTTTTATTGAATAAGGTTTTTAACTTTCTGTCGATTTTTTTTTCTTATAAAGACTTAATAAAAGTTCATAACTTTTTATGAATACAGCCGTTAATTTATAAACAGAATGTACGCGAAAACGAAAAGCGTATTCATCAACTGCTTGCTCCTATACCAATTTTACAATTCTGAATAAGGCAAAGAAATTGAAATTTTCATTCAAGCCGTTCCTCCATTTCGAGCATTACAATTGAGTACCTTTTTAGAATGGAAGTAATAAATCCTGCCTAGGCAATTGTTATCAGAGAAATCATTTTCAAAAGCAATGGAAAATGTAATGCTTGCCAGTAGAAAATAGTGTATCATGCTTTCTTACACAACTGGGAAACAACAACTTAAATAAATAAAAAAATAAATGATATGACCTTAAAAGTAACATATATCAGGTGTGTTTCCGTACACAATGTCGAATAAAAGTCGTATAGTTCAAGCTGAGAGAGTTAAATTAAATTTGAGAATAGTGCCAAAGTACGGAAACGACTTCTAGCCAGTTTCAACACAAATACAGGTGATTGCATACAAAACGTAATCAGCGCGTTTCGGTCATGGTCCAAATCGATCCCAAATCAGAAATATTCCTATTATTCATCAACTGAAGATTGTTGGATCAATCAATGCCTACGAGTTTTTTTTTTCAATCAAACAAGTAAAGAAACTTCCTATAGAACTAACGAAGTGGCTACGAAAAAGTAGTGCAAAAGGTAGCAAAGGGTCAAAATTTCTAAGCGGAATCTAAAAATAATGATTTAAACCCACTGTGGACTAGCAACGCCACTGACGGCTCAACTTTGTGTGGCACACGCACACCCACACGCACACCCACACGCACAAATACACACGCTTATATCGCCATGCTTTTGGTCTAAGCTGCACAGTTGATTTAGGCTTGTTTAGTTACCTTTGCGATTTGAGCACAATAGAAAGTGGCATGTGTTAGTATCTATTTATTAATAAAAATCGGATGAAATTTTCAGTCATCACAAAATTTGTTATTGATTTATGCGTAGTTATAGTAAATTGAAAGAATCCGAGTAGATTCTAACCCTTATAAAAATTCATCTATTGATTAAATGTAACTTTTTTATCATTGCAACATTTTAAAAACCCACTTCAGCAGAAATGGGAGCAAACTAGATTTCACTAGAATTGAGGCGAATGTGAAACGTTTTGAGCATGAAAAGGCAAACGGTGTTGTTAAGAGGATTAGTCTTTATTTTTAAAAATTTAACACACTCAAGCATCAAATGAGACAATGAACTTTTTCCCTCGTATACAGTGTTCAAAATAATCTAGCAGCAAAACAACAGAAAGGGCAACAAAAATAGATAAACAAAACCCAGCAAGATACAAAAAGTACAAAACACAGCATGAAACCCTGCGCAACATGTTGCCAAAAGGCAAGAGATCAACACACAAATTTATCCATACACAAACACACATACACATGCAAATACCGTTCAACTGCTAATTTGTTAGTGTAATAAAACATGTGGATGACCCGCTGCGTCAAACTCCAAGTGCTTCTCGACACCCACCCGCAGTTGCAGTGGGATGCACGTCGAACAAACCATTAGATGCATTTTTTTTTTTATTAAACTGTGCAGCATCTGTTGGAGTCACAACAGCAAGATTTTGAGGAAGCACTACTTTTCACTACAAATGAACATTCATTTTGAACATTAGCACAACAAAAAAACTACGTTGCAACAAAAGATGAAGAAAGAAACTATATCATAAATGCAATTATAGGATAAATTCCTATGATAGCACAGCTACAATATAAAGTAGGAAAGCTTTATAAACGCTATGAGTTGGACTGGGTTAGGTTGAATTAGCTTGGCAAGATGTTCATATAAAATTATTATAAAGGTGCGCTAATAATTTCAAAAAATATCGAAAGACCTCCCATGCAAAATCATTTAAAAAATTAATATTAGTCCAAGAGAGGTACCACTAGGAAATGTCCAATTTCAACTATATTTGAAATTTTTCTTAAGTAGCTTAAACTATACTCCAAGCATACAAAATTTCGCTAACATAGGAGCACTCCTTCTATTTTTGTCCAACTTTTGTACGGGCTCAGTCTATTGTGCGACACCATCCTTTTTAAATCTGCAGGATATGGCGTCTCATATATGGGTCAATTACAAAAAAAACGTACACAAAGAGGTTTTCATGTTTTTTTTTTTAAAGTTGTTTAAATTTTCCCGTTAGAGTAGTCCAATTAAGTGAAAATTAATGGAGAATTCGAAGTTGTTTTTAGGCCTTGCAAAAAATCATTTTTTCTATGGTTTTTATACGATTTTTGTATTGAACGTCACACAGCAGATATACGGGAAAAATCACTAAAAATGTGAAAAATGTTGTAAATTAAAGCTTACTGTGATGTTTGTTAAGTTATTTAGGGCCGTTTTCTCAATCTCCGGTTAGTCTAGCTCTTAACCAGGAGATAACTAACTATACGATAGCTAAAAAAACAATTTCGGTTTCACCAAGTGCTGATTAAGCAACCTCCGGTTATATCATTAATTGTGAATTTTTCAATTGTGAATACGAGAAAACTTCATATCATCTGTCTTGTGTTTACTTTTTTTTTTTTGTGATTTTGTGCCGCGAAATGAAATAAAAGTGGATAAAAACAACGGACTGCCAAATTTAACTACATATGAAGAAAGATTTCTTGTTTTTGAATTGGTGTGTAAAATAAATATAAAATTTTTTACTCTACTCAGTTGTTCTTCTGATTAGCAGCTAACCGGAACCACAACTTGCCGTTAACTTAATCAGCACTTAACCGACAGATAAGAATTAACCGAACATTGAGAAAACGATTTTCTGTTAACCACTGGTTAAAGTTCTGGTTAGTGCTTAACCGGACATTGAGAAAACGGCCGTTAATCAGTTAAACCAGCTAAGGCAATAATCGCCATTTCAGTTACAGAAATAATAATTTTTTAAAAAAATACCTAATTTTTTATTATTTTCATCCGACTATTTTCAAAGTAGTAGACTTGCAGCAATAAATAATAAAAAACTTTTAAATAATAAGCAATTTCAGAAAAAACAACAGAGTGACGTTCAATACATTTTGTGACGTTCAATACATTTTGTGACGTTCAATACATTTTGTTGCGCTTAACCAAATAATTTAAATCAAATTGGTAGTTTAACAAAAAACAGGTTTATTATTTTGCAAAAAAAAAAAATAAAAAGTAAACATAAAGTATATAATTCAGCTAAACATGAAATTTTCATTCAATTTTTTTTCTTTATTTTTAAAAAAAAAATATAAAAAAGTCAATAGCTAGTTGAATTTATATTGAAAATTTATTAAGACTTCACGTTTTGCAATATAACTTCTGAACCCTTTAAAACCACATCTTCATTTTATATCATTGGAAAGGTATAACCTAACGTAAAAACGTAAAAAAATGAAAATTATAAAAAAAAAAACAATTATAGCACGCATTGCTGTCATGGTATTGAACTTAAACAAATTAAGAATGAGTCAACTTAATGCAATATTTTCAAAAATTTTGTACTTTTCCTCAAAATATATGAAATAACTTTTCCAATTTTACTATATTACCGGTAATCGGTCTTAAGTTGATTGAGCTACGTTGTCTCCAAATAGACCCTATTTTGGCCGCGGACAATTATTTAAAAAATTTATAACTTCGAATTTGGTTTTGAAATCAATAAACCAATGCAAGAAAAATATTTGAGAGAAATCGGAGATGGTCAGTGCAACTGATCACTTCAATGTGAAATGGGCGATATCAGTTAGTAAAAACAAAAAGCAAAAATCAGGTCAAAGTGATACATAGGTACCATTCTTTTTGCTTTCGTTTATAGTCATTTCGTTCCTTATCTAGCTTCATGTTTTCCCGATATCTTTGTGCTCTTTCAGCAGACGTTAACTTTGCTATTTTACTCTTAAATATACTATATATAAAATGAATACTTAATAGTGACGTTCAATACATTTGCCTTTTTTTAGTTTTTTTTTTCTTAGGAATTTTATTTTGCAAATATACGAAAACAAAGAAAAAAATCAAAACCTATGAAACAATGATTTTAAACTTGGATTTTTTTGATTTACTATTTTTGCTTTAATAAAACTCCGCGTGACGTTCAATACATTTTTACACGTACTTATCATGATGAACTGAGAAAACACAAAAAAATTACTTTAATATTATCTATTTAATCATCTTAATTTTTAGAATTTCGTGAGAACTAATCTCTGCACTTACTTATTATAACTTTCTTGTCATCTATACCACACCTAAATTAAAACTAACGAAGCGTAAAAAAAGTGACGTTCAATACAATGCGCGGGGATTAAATGTAAATCGAAAGCCAAATTCGCGATGACAATGTTTTGAGAATAATAACAAAATAAAACATAAGAAATAAATGCTATCATTACAAAACATTTATTATTTCTTATATTTTTGCATTGTTTTCAACTTTTTTTTCACATTTTTCATCAAAAAGTGTAACTGGGGCCACATGTTTTTTTATTAAGTGAGTATGAGAGGGCAAAATAACATTCTTAAAAACAAATAGGCAAACAATTTTAGTATTCTGAAAAATATATTTTGTCAATTAATATTATTCAGTGATCACTTTCTCATGTTTTATTTGTTTTTTTCTTTTTGTTTTTACCTAAAAACAGAGTTAAAGGAGCGGGGACAAAAAAAAGCATTTTGTATGGTCCGATGGGATCCTTTATTCCAGGATCCGTCGTAGCTGTGATTTTCCGAATCGTTACGTCGTATTTGAAATTCGTAACACTGACTTTCCACGTTCCGAATGCATAATAATTTGACAGTTCTTTCCATGGGTTTTTTTACGACAGCTTTGCATCGTCGGAATTCATTGGAAAACCGAAATTTTAAAGTGAAATGTTTGTTTTTTTGTAAAAATAAGCTACATAATGGAAAATATGTTAGTATTTTTCCTTTACATCAGCAAAAAAAAAGTTTTTTTTTTTTGTGTAGGTCAAAAATCTGAAATAGAAACCAATACACACGTTTGGTCAGTTTAATGAATGAAATGGAATGCATCATCATCAAAACCGAAAATGTTTTGAAACGTTTCTTATTAAAACGTTAGAAAAAGTTCATTACACCAATGTCAACACAACCCCAAACTTGTGTCGAAATTTCCCGAAAGTGCATTGAATGGGTTTGGAAGAAACATTCTTTTTTTTTTGTTGCAACAATGCTTATTTTGAAAACTGGCCAATTCGTTGCGGCGAGAAATAATCTAATCTAGAGTCGATTCGCGGCATGCCTGATAGTTGACAAAACAAGTTGATGGACGTAGTTGACATATTTGAAACGATTTTATCCGAAGATTGAATTAAAAAGAATTGCTGTAATCTCTCAATAATTTTTGCCGAACTTTCATAGCTCTTCTTTTTATCATATCATATTATGCCGTCCAAAAGTTTAAATTGCAATGGAATTAATTTAAAATTACATTTCATTTGAAAACCATTAAACTGAACACTTTAATTAATCACTTATTTTTTAAAATTTTACGTCTTTTGTCAAAAACAGCTGTTTTCGAATTTTCGAAATTATATTTCAATGAGGCAACATTCCACTTTGTTTTGTTCGGAACCTAGCATAGTAAATTTTTCGTATTCGTAGCGTAGGCTTACGTTCGTAGATTTATTACGACGGATCCTAGAATAGGGATGATAGCTTTTTTTACATTTAATACCAATACCAACACAAGAATAATCCTGGTTTTACGACCCTGTTTTGATAATTCGAATTAAATACATAATTATAAATATTTAATTTATTGGAATGAAAATGAACTCGCGAAAAATTATTAGAACTGATAACAATTAAATAAGTGCGAACGTACTCGATCCGATCTTGTCAATGTATCTTGCATAAAAACAATGATTAACGATGCGCTCGCCGCCACAAGAGCGAGTTGTTTATCTTTAGCAATTTGTTCACCACACACCCACATGTAATCCTCATCTCCTCAAACTTCCGCATTTCTTACTTTTGTTATTGGACATTTTTCTATACTTTCTTACCAAGTCGCAGTTGGCTCAGCATTTATTGGTTTTGCTTTGTTGCAATGATCTATACAAATGGTCGGATTATATTTCCTGTAGTTTTCGATTGAATTTGACTTTATCTCTTCATATTCCTTGGCATTTGACGATCTGCGTAGAACTTCATAGAAATCTACTCGCTCTTATTAGCTGGAAATCAGGCGAACTTCAGGTACGACCTGTTAGATACAATACAAACGATTTGGAGTAGATTTTTTTATTCGTTGTTTTTGTTTATTTTTTATTAACTCCATTTGGAATAGCAAAATCGTCGTACACCAACACCTTAACAAAACACATTCAAAACACATTCAAAACACATTCAAAACGAAAACCTTTCAAAGATGATTTTATTTTTTTGCTTAATTCTTATTTATTGCTTGTTTGTGACTTTAAGTTGTTGCTAGACTAAAAGTTGGGAGCAGCGCGGTACATTGGCGTTACTGGTGGGTGTCTCGGATTAGCATTTTAAATGAGCTTTTATACCTCATGGCCATATTTTTTGTTTTTTTTTTTTATTTTATGATTTTATTTGGTTAAAACCTAAGCAAAGTGTTTATCTCTGTTAGACTGATGCTTTTCTACGCTTAATTCTGCTGAATTATAATTTCAAATTTCGTAATAAACCGATAAGCTTATGTTGCTTTGCATATCAGAATATATTGGTTATCCCCAGTTTAATTTTTAGCTTAAGCCTTTTTAAATATAAAATTTTAAATGTCACCACATCCGGTTACGTAAATTTTGGTTTTGAAATTCATTGACAAATCTTTAGTCGGATGATTTCTTTGTGCCACTTTCGCTTCATTCATGAAGTTTTCTTATTTTTATATATTTTCCATAATGTTGTATTTTTGTTGTGCTTTCTAACGTACATAAATATTAAATTAGTTGTAAACAAAGTTGGTTGGATGTGTACTGAGTGGGTTCGATTGTTGAGGATAATTGGTAGTACAATTTGGGAGTTTAAGAACACAGACGTAGAAATTTTGATATTAAGTCTTGTCAAAAAGAGTTATTTTAGTCTAAATGACTATATCCGAGTAAATATAAAAAAAACGAAATAAATATTTGGTATGATAATAAATTTCCTCACTGGTTCGAGTCTGACGTAAATTTTGATAAAACTTGCGATGATGGTTTTATTCAAAGTATGTATCATTGGTGGCGAAGTTCATCCAAGTTTCACGCTAAAAATTATTACTCCTATACATTAGAGTGTCCCTTATTTTGCGATTTTTGGAAATGTCAAGGGGCTGAAAGGTTTTTTTATGCGTTTTTATATTCTAAGAACGAAACTAAAAAAAATTTTTTTTTACGACAACGTTTACCCGTGCCAATCGGGCCCGAAAGTTTCGAAAAAATGCCCATATTAGACCATATTTGCACAAATTAAAAAAAATCTTTTTTCTGCTTTTTATAAATGTTTTCCATTTTTTTGAACACATACATAAGAAATATGATATCCACAAAGTTTTTTTATGGTGGGCGTGGTTACTGCCCCTGCTGCGTCGAAATTTCTCCCGCAGCCTTTTCCCACCTTTTCATGAAATTAGTGCAATTTAGGTATTAATATCAACAATAAATAAATACATTTTTATTATGCTAAAAGAATGATTACATTTCATTAAATTCACATTATGTACTTACAAAAATTAACAATAAATTAAAAAACTAGTATTTTAACCTGCGGCGGGCGCGCAACAAGCTAATACCTACAAGCAGTCTTATTGCGGCTTTTTAACCGAAATCATAGTTTTTTTTTATAAATTTTTTTATAAAGGGACACTCTACTATACATATATCCTCCTGATACCCTAGGTATCATATTTGATACTTGCAATAAAAGCTTCGTGATAGCGCCATCTGCTGAGTAATAGCGGAGCTTTCTTGTTGAAGGTATAGAATAGACCTATAGTGATAAATAATTACCGCTTTCGTCATTGAATTTAACTAATTTTACTAATATGTGAATAAATTGATAACATTGCCTGTTATTTTCCCTTCTGTGACCCAAAGAATCATATTTGATACCACCTGAAAATCCCAAAGCAGAAACCTATTTCACATTTAATCGATAAATTTGCATTATATCACTCAGTCATTCGATAAAAACAGCTTCAATTCAAATGTTTATTGGTAGGGTCCCAGGAGGATATATATTTATAAGAAAAAAAAACTAAAAAATTGGCGTTTTTGAATAGCTGAAACCATTTTATTGACCTTGAAACCCTCATCGAGTACAAACAGTAGCAAAACAAGCAGTTAAGCAGATGGAAGTAGTGACGAGTAAGTAGAACTTCGCGTAAGTTGAAATAATTTTGGAAGTTCTAATATGGAAAAATTACATAATCGTTCCTTTAAAAATGAATATCAACTTCTGCTTTTCTGAGTCCACACTTTCAGTTTTTAATCATTATTTTATTAAGAACGACAGAAATACCTTCAGCAACGCTTTGAAGAACAGGCGGACAGATATATCGCAACCTCTTGAAAGGAGTTTTTCTTTCGGGTAGATAGCGGTAATTATTTTATGTAGATGCCACTAAAACCAAATAAAAAATCTTCTTCCTTCCCAAATTTATGAAAGCTGTTCTTTTGCATTATATACAGCCATGGACACATAAATAGCACAAATGTCAACTTATTTTTTAAACGTTTCGTTTGAACCTAATAATGCATTCATTAACTGTAGTTATAATTTTTTGAGACTCCAGTATGACGTTGTTTAAAACTCCGAGAGAGATGTACCGTTAGTTACTTTTATTTGCTCAGGCCATCTCTTTCTGTAAAGGCATGTACGATCTGATGTGGTCATATAAATAGCACACATGTTAGTTGGTGAATAAAAGTTAACAAGATCGGGTGTTCGTAAAAATGTTAGATTTGTATTCAGTTAATTTCTCCGATTCTAAATAAAATGGGTCGCGGGAAACATTGCACTTCGGAAAAAAAGGTCTATAACTCACGAAGTAAGTCGAAAAGGCAAAACCTTCTGAAATCGCGGATATTCTCAAAATTTCGCGAAAAATGGTTTATAATGCACTCAAGCTGGTTAAATCAAATGGTTGAAATCTTTTCGAGACTAAGCCGCGCAATCCTAGACCGCGTAAAACCACCGCTTCTGCTGATAGACTTATAGTTCACAAAAGTAAGGCTGATCCTTTCAAGTCAGCAAAGCAAATTATGAGGGAAATAAATGTAGAAAATAGCCCAAATGTTTCAAGAAAACTAGTATCTAGGAGACTACATGAAGCTAATCTATATGGACGCATTAGCCGAAGAAAGCCGCTCTTAACAAAAAAAAAATTTAAAGGATCGTTTAGCGTTTGCAATTTTGGAAAGACGTGCTCTGGACTGACGAAACTAAATTAAATAGGGTTAGACCAGATGGAAAAACTTTTGTTCGGCGCCCCAAACGACAAGAGTTGAATCCTTGGTATACAAAAAAGTCATTAAAGCATGGAAGAGGGAATTGAATGGCTTGGGGAGCTTTTTTCTGGCACGGCGTTGGGCAAATTTTTCGTGTACGAGGATTAATGGACAAAAATATGTATTTAGATATTCTTAATAATCAGATGGAACCATTTGCATTTGAGAATATGCCTATTAGGTGGACTTTTATGCACGATAATGATCCAAAACACACGGCAAAGGTTGTGATTGATTGGCTAAAAAAGGAAAAAATAAATATTTTGAGTTAGCCGGCTCAAAGCCCAAACCTCAATTCCATAGAAAATTTATGGAATGATGTGAAGGTCAGCATAAGCAACCAAAATTTTCGAAATTTTAATGAGTTATGGAGTGGAATTGAGAAGGCTTGGTACTCTCTTCCGAAGGATAAGGTCAGGAAGCTTGTGGAGAGTATGGGACGAAGATGTCGGGCTTTTTTGGACAATTCGGGATACAGGACCAAGTACTAGTAAGCATATTCGTAAGGTCATTGTAAAATAAAAATAAATTACTATGTCTTTTTTCAGAATCCAAATTGTGCTATTTATATGTCCACCTCAGCTAAGGAGCAATTTCAGATTTTTGATTGATTTTCTAATTTTTAATTCGTAATTAAAAAGTTGCTACTGATTTTAAGTTTTTAATGTTTAAACTCAAATGCCATGAAATAAATTCATGTTTTCCTCTATGCATTTTATTTAAATTCATGTGAAACACTCTACATGTATTTTTGTGCTATTTATGTGTCCACGGCTGTATATACTCTGAAAATGTATGATATTTCCTAAGTTCCATCCCCTTTTGTATTAATTTGACGCAGTGCAGTTTCAGTCAACGAACGGTATATTGAAGTCGACTCTTCGATGTGCTGGAATCATTTGTTGGTGATGATTTTTCAAGAAGATCCTGGATATCTCTCAAAACAAATTCTGAGCATTTTTCTTCCGACAAAAGCTAAATATTTTCAATGAATAGTTGTGCAAGCGCAGTTCCAAGTTTAATAAGAAACAACCGAAGGTGAAAATTAATTTTCGAATGGTTCCAAAAGGGATTAATATTGGAAAAAAATAACATATTCATTTAAAGCAGATATTCGATCAATCATATAACAAAAAACTGCAAGGGTCATTTAACAATCATATAACAAAAAAATGCAAACTAAACGTGAACATGCTCCATTTCGCCCACAGTATCAACGCCGTCTTAAGTGCTGTTATAACAATTGATAATATTTGTGTCGTCATTATCAATTCGCTACTGAGCAAAGTGACAAAACTTAACTTTTTCATAACGTAAGACACGAGTGCAAAGGTCAAACGCAAATTCCGAGCAATATTAATGCTGGAGAATGTTGATGATTAAAGATTTATACTCAATTTATCAACAAAGTTATTGGCGTACAAAAGAGGAATTTTTCATGTTGGCAGCACTGTGTGTATGTTTTTAGGATTCGCCTTAAAATTGAGAGCGCTATTTGAAAATGCGTTTGTTTGAGCTTCTGTATTTGTGTTTTTGTGTTGAGCGAACACAAAAAATGCTCTGTGTCGGATGGAATTTAAAGCGGGATCTCCCAGTTCGTAAAATTAAATTGGCGATCGGGCCACAGGCCGGCACCATGAGATTTCTCCAAACAAAAAACTCAGACTTAATTATAATTATTGTTCACACAGAATTTTTGAATTTTTGTGTATTCAAATATTTTCCCTAGTCCCTAGAAAAAGACTTGGTTAGATCTTGCCCAAATACCCTTGTAATCAAGCCTAAACTCCATTTAAATATGGTTCAAAGATATCAGACATACATATCCCTTTATTACTGTGTAATTACCTGTAATTCTTACTGTTAAAATAACACTCGTGGTAGTTTCATAAAGTCAAATAATGAAAAGTCTTTGAATTTTTTCGACCTTGTCATTTTAAAGAACTGCTCTGTACACTGAGAAAACTGAACGCTTTAAAATCAAGGAAGAAAAGTTCTTGTAAAACTGGTACCAAAAGATGAACCAAACCAAAAGATGAACTGTTACCAAAGCGCTAGTGATTCAATCCTTGACTAAGCAACTGTTTCATCTTCGAAACAAAAAACTTATGAAGTGCTTTGAAGCTTAATCAAAGAAAAAATCTTTGCCGTAGAGATAAAATATTTACTATAACGATTTTATTTTTTGTTAACAAGAGATTGAAAAAATGTAAAATCAATAATATTTCTTTGTTTCTTTGAAAATAAGCATCATTGTTTCAAAGACAAGGTCTGTGCCATTAAAGAATTTTTTCTTCAAAATCATATTTTTCTTTAAGGGGGACTATATACCCAGAAGCCGAAAAAAAAGGTCATGTTTGTGCAGTTTTTTAAGGAAACCTAAGGGATATTTTTGAATTAGAGTTTTTATACCTAAAAATATACACATTCAAGAGTATGTTTAGTTTGTTTTTATTAAAATATATTTAATATTAAGGTAGAAAAAAAGGTGAAATACGGTGACCAAGATTGCTCCTCCTAAATTCATCTGAAACAAAAAAATTAAAAATATTATTAAACTAAATACTTAAAACTCATACTTGTCATATCCGATGTTAAAAATATTGATCTTTCACAAAATGGCTGACTTCCGAACGTAAATTAACGATTTTCGACCAAAAATTCGTCATTATTTTGCCTATAACTAATGAACGAAGCTACAAAAAAAAAAAAAAAAAAACAAAAAACCTATGACAAGTACGACATTATTAAATAAACCTGCAAAAAAATCAAAACGATCGGTTCACTGAGTTTTGAGAAATCTTGGTCACCGACTTTGAAAACATGGTTTCGAGAAAAACGCGTTTGAAAATAAGGGCCAGCACTGCGCGCTCTGGAAGGCGGTTCATTCACTATAACTTTGTTTTTTTTTGAGATATGACCTTGAAATTTTAACCACATATTCTTGAGACTTGAAGCTTTAAGAAAATGCAAAAATTATAGATGTATAAGTTATAATTAACACTAGATTAAATCGTAAGGCGGGGGGAAGGAGGAATGGGAAAGCGGGGGTGGGTAATAGAAAGAAAAAGTGGACATAGAAAGATAGCTATAAAGGAATCAACTTTTTAATTTTGAGTCTTTGCCACAAGAACTTGAGTCTTTAATTTTAAGTAGATTTTTCATGGAGATCTAACAACCAAAGGCACAAATTTGACGTAACGATTTTTTATCTTTGGGCACAATCTAACCAATAAAAGTCTTGTGGCAAAGTGTATTTTCTTTGGAGTTACGAGTTTTTCCCTCGGTGTTATTTTTTCAATTATATATGTTGATCTAATAAATTTCCGGGGCATGCGTTCAAGAAGTTCTATATGGATCCATAAAATTGGAAAAGAGAAGACTCTTCATTGCATAATTCATTCATCACTTAAAATTGACTTCTTGCCGCCTACTCATCGGTTTGATTTCTTCAGCATTTGTGAAATATGCAAACTAAAACTAATTGACTCAAAGTATATTTCTGAACTTTGAAAATTTGTTCAATGAAACTTAAATTTGAAAGGAATTACATAATGTTTTATGTATCTTCCAAGTTGCTTGTAGCTGAGGTTAAAAAACTGCATCCGCAAAGTAGCCCACCAGAAATAAAACCAAAATAAATGTTTCATAAACAGACAAACTCATGCCTGCCTGCTTGCATAAATAGATACAGTGACGCCCACACGGCTGTAAAAGTGGCAGACATCACCTAAATAAAAAAAGTCTTTCGGGTCTTAACCCATGCACAACACTTGTTTCAAATCATTCCTTAGGCATAGTCGTCTAAAAGTATTGACTAAAATAACTTTGTTAGCCGTTCTGTGCTAACGTTAAATAAAGCAAAAACGTTATAAATAGCAGCTTTAGTAAAAAAAAAAACTAAACATAAAACATTAGAAACAATCACAGTTAAATTTGCATAAAACACCTGCATTGTAAAACTTCAGTTGAGTTACTAGCGGCAGCAACAACCAGCTTGGCTGGCTGTGCGATTGACAGTGTTGAGGAATGTATGCGTGCTGGTTTTTTTTTTTTTTTTTTTAAATACATATCTAACAACAATTACAGTTTCCTGTTTTAAGCTTCAAAATGTAATTTCAAGCTATTAGAAATATTGTTTATTCTTCATAGGAAAAAAATTCACTTCACTATTTAGAGTGATCAGTCGAACAAACAACAGTGGATTAATAACTCGCACGTTAGTAGTTTAACAAAAGATTAACAACAATAGCTTAGACAAATAGTCACGCCCACACGCCTGCATTTTAGCAATTAGCTAAAATGGCTCTTATGTTCTCCTTGCTATGCTTGTGATGAATTCCACAGCTGCGAGTGAGCTTTTGCTTAAATATTTAAGCTTTATAAATATCTTGGGTTTGGCTTCGTTTAAGCCAGGTTTTGTTGTTTGTCTGCTAAAGTTAACGAATTGTTGTTGGAATCAGAATGTGGACAGTAATCTCCCGTTGGTGTGAACTTTGTACTTACATGCTGAAAGATGTTAAACCTTCAAATTGCACCTACAATCCAGCTGAAGCTAAAGTGTTGTGAAAGAAAGTAATGATTTGAAAGGTCGAAATGCAATGCAAATGCTTACCATAAAATCTAAACCCTATTCCAGTGAAAAAAATACAAATATTGTAGCTATTTCAAATCTTGTTTGGAATTGTTTTGAGTTAAGCAACACGCTTTTGTTTTTATTATTTCAACCAAGTCAACCGAAACTCCTCAGATACATCACCACGCCTACCAGCCTCAGCTGAGCCCACTCACGCACACACAGCCATGCTCAACCACGAAACAAGGGAATGCGCGCACTGATACTCTTGTGTAAAAATAGCATTTCTCCTCCGTCCTCTGTGTAATCTTCACGATTTATTTTTTTATTTATGTTCATTTTTTTCTGCTCTCCAAATGCAGAGGATGACGTCGCAGTTTAGTCATTATTTTTCCAATAAAAAACGAGCTGAATAATGAATATGTTGGGAGGTATTGAATAAATCACGCTGCAATCAAGCGTTTATCTACAGATTGGCACAACTTTCCGGCTTATTTAAATTTTACTAAATTATCTTTTACTATAAACGAATAAAAATTTGTTTCGTTAAAAAAAAACACCAATAATTTATTGGACACGAAAAATAGGAAAAACACGAATCTCTGATTTATTATTTATTCAAAAATAGTTAATATTATTGATCAAAAAATAGATGTGCTGCTGCCATTTGATTGCTTGGCTTATCTACACAAGTGAATATTTTTCATGTCAATAACATACAAACGGATGTGGGCGAAAATCAACGC
Source organism: Pherbina coryleti (assembly GCA_943735915.1). Classification (NCBI taxonomy): domain Eukaryota; kingdom Metazoa; phylum Arthropoda; class Insecta; order Diptera; family Sciomyzidae; genus Pherbina; species Pherbina coryleti. The sequence goes on from OX030948.1 coordinate 72,106,272, forward strand.
ACTCATTCAAACACTCCCAACACACAAACATATATAATATTTTTCATTGAACAATTTCCTTTGGTTTTATTGTGCTCATGAATTCTTGCTAAGCTGGCGTATTTTGTATGCAAAGATACAAGCTGACAAACTGCTCAAATACTCGGATGTATTCGCGCGAGCGGAAGTCTTAATTGCAGATTTAGGTGCGCGCCAAGATCGTCGGATGCTTTTGCGCGTAGATGTGTGTGTGTGTTTCTAATTTTTTGACTAAACACAAAACTCTTAGAGGTGCGGTGTTAATTATGGAAAGCTGTGCGCTAGGTAGAGGAAGTTATGTATTGTATTCACGACTTACACCAAGTAGTGTTGATGTCATAAACCGTGTAGGAGTAGCTTGGATGGTAAAATGTAATCGGGAAAGTAAACAGATTTATTTCTCATATTTGGCTAGTTTTTTCCTATACTATGCGACCTTAATGGAGAATTTATGGAATAAATTTTAATAATATTAAAAAAAAAAATAAGAATAGGAAATTTACCAAAAATCGTTTAACGCGTCTAAGGTAGTTTTCCGTCCACCTACCGATTTGTCATACCCACTATTTTGCGACAAACAAACTATGAAGTATCATTAAACGACATTGCGGACAATCTTGCTCGCGCCCGAACCGCCTTTTTCATTGATAAAATTGTATTTATCTTGGGTGGAAATTTTTCGCAATAATTCTGACTGACGTTTAGAAGTGAACTAAGCGTCTCTACTTGCAGATTCGATGATTCACATTTTCAAATTTGTTTAGCGAGAGATAAAATGCGTTCACACGGTGCTTAAAAGCCTAGCAAACAAAGGACGTATCGATGATTTGCGAAAATTCAATGTAAGGCAATTGATCTAATTCCATATGCTTAAATATGTCGACTCATTGGTCTTCTGTTGGAATGGATTTACTTTTTCACTCTTATAATTTCACCGTGCAGAATCCCTTGATGTAGCCGTCGATAAAATGCTTTTGCCGAATTTTTTATCATATCAAACGTAGTGGCTTTTGCCACTTTCCCCATAGATATCTCGACCATTTCCCAGGCTGGAAATTTTCATAACCCACATAAAATTTTCTACCCGACCGAACTGTTCAGTCCATCCTTCGAGTTACTCTAAGCATTATCTGAAAGATTGTCGAGTGAATTTTGAAATGAATAAAAAGACAAAAAAAAAAATTATTTAATATAATTATGTGAGAATGTAAGCACAGCAGTTACCCACTGTACACACCATAACATTTCTGAAAAGCATCGTGAATCTTTTCTTTATCGTATTTATTTGCGACCACTTTTAGTTTGTGAATCCAAATAAAACACACTTTGAGCAGAATGTTTCCTCTTAACACTTCCATATAGTGTGTAACGTCAATTGCTGAAACGTAGTCACCTTCGATTTGACGAGCAATGTCTTGAAAGTATTCAGCGTACGCAACGAAAGTATTAATTCTTTCAGCCCCAAATTAACCCTGGCGATGCCAAACATTCCAAACTTCGCTGAGGATCAGTTTTTGACCTAAATAAGTTGAGTACGAAGTTTGAAAGCCGTATTGCTTACCTGATAGATACTACAAAAATTTAAAAATTTTTTTACAAATTCTAGCGCTCTAAATGTCACATATTTCTCCCAATTAAAAATGTAAATAAGATCTCTTACATTCGTTCTTTTACATCTAATTACCTTCGGCTTTAGAACATTTTCGGAAATATTTAAAAATATAATTTTTTAATTTACTCATTTTTGAAGTCGCGTTGTCGCGTAGTCGCGCATATGAGTTGACTCGGAATAACTTTGAAAAGCTTGTTATAAAAATTAATTTTCGTATTTTTCGTTTTTTCGATTTTTTTCTCTTATTCACCACATTTCAATCCATCATTTAAAATTTGTTGTAAAACATCAGGGGGTCTCAAACTAGAAACAATGCCACAAAGTCAGAAGTTGCCCACAGGCAACTTTGAGGCTGAAGTGGTTAACACGAACGCTAAGTTCCGAGAGCAGTGGCGGATCTAGGATTCGCCAAAGGGCGGGACTGAAACTACACTTTTGTATGCCAAAGAGGGGCTCTCAAAGGTGTTTCTTGACTTTTTTAACTTTTTCCCATACGAAAAATTCTCCAAGGGGGGAGCCCTTTCAGCCCGTATGTAGATCCGCTACTGTCCGAGAATAAACATCTCCAGTAAACATTTTTAAGATCTCCGGACCAAAAAACATACAGTAATAAATTATCTATGATAATATAACAGCTCTGCTGCTATCAATAATTTAAATCTATTGTACGTTTTATTAATTTATTTAGTTAATTATCGTTTCGCAACATATACTTTTTCGTCAGACGGTTGAATCGTTTTCAATAAATCTAAATATATTGGACCTGCAAGCATTTAATCTCCAAAAATAAAATACACAGGACGTGGCTAATTTAAGAAAAGTCATTTTAAAAAAATAACATTTAGATTTCGGAAAAAATAATGTTTTGAATGACTTAAAAATGTTCTTTCCAACGTTCCGGGATGGTATTCAACTACTAAACTACGTAAAATATTCGTCGGGACATTTGATTACCTTTTATATATTTAAATAAACACAATTCTGTATTTGAATTGAAAAGAAAAAAAAAACTATAATTTATGAAATGCAATTAATAAACATTTCACGCCCCTGCACATCGTCAGCACCATCATTGAACAAGGAGATCTTATCAGAAACTCTTGAAATGTTGCTGACACGTGTTGATGCAGTGATGCGCGTCATATAGTACGAGAACTCAACCTCGTAGCGTTAAGGGGTCTGTCTAATTTTTGACACGAAAAATTTGATTTAACTTGTTTTGTTTCTTTTTATTAGACCCGTTTTTGGGCTATAAGCATAAAATATATACAAATATTCTATATTTCTAAGACTTATTTTGTCAGTACAGGTCGACATAACATTGACGGCATTTTGTAGTTATGGGTAAAACTCAAATCCAGTGGGTAACGAAAGTTATTCAAGTGATTCAGAGTTATTAACAACTCATTTTCGAAAACCAAAAGAAAATCTCTTTATTTTGATGAGTTTCAAATTTTGAAACTTTGATTTAAATTCGAACTTGAACTTTTCTTAAAAATTCTTAAGTACTTATTGTGTAAATTTTTTAAAACGAGCGATATCCGGCAAGTGTTCCTACACCCGGCAACTATATTGGAAAATAATAAGTATATTCAAAACTTTTAAAAGAAAAGGCTGCACAGAAAAAAAAGAGTAGAACTTTTACCTAAAAATGTTGTGAATTCAGCTAAAGTAATCCGGTGATTTTCAGTCAACGAATTTGATTAGGTGCGCTACCAATTTCTAAATGTTAATTATTGCAATTATTTTCGGTAGTTTAACTGCGAGAGTAAATAAAGAACCTAAATATTTTGGTGTACATTCAGCCATAAAATAGATAAAAAACATAATTTATTAGAATAATTAGCTAATTTTTTTTTAAACTATGTCCACTTCAGATTAGGTAAGCCACCTACTAAGTGTAGAAAAATATCTAATTATTTAGATTGCATTCCCACTTGAGAGTGAAAACGATAGTTACATATTTAAGAAAAATCAACTATTTATTTTAATAGTTCACCAACTTCAGATTTGGAAAAGCAACTACTTATTTTAAGAAATTCATTCAATTCCTTAGATAATTTTTCCACTTAAAAGTAAGGATACATAAACCAATCGAAATAAGTTAAATAAATTACAACTTGAAAAAATAATATTGTAAAATTTAAAAAAGAAAAAATAACAACGAAATAAAAAAACAATTGGTTCTTTAAGGATTAACCCCTAAGAGCTAACATTCAAATGTTACATTTCATACGAACAAATCGACAATTTGCATTAGGTAAAATGACTAGAAGAATTAGATGATTTAATAAGCAAAATTTTAGTAGAATTTACAAATTTTTATTAGGTGAATTACCTAATGCATGATTGTTTAATTAACTGTGTAAGTAGAAAAGTTGTTGAAAAGATTAGGGGAAATAGAAAATTTCACATTAGCTAAACTAGTTTAGGTAATAAATCAATTCTTTTATTTTCTGTGTGATACCTTTGCCACTGTGTGATACCACTGCCCGTTTCAGTTTCCCAGTAGCAGGACATCACCAAATAGTAACTCCATTCTGAGTTTCAATGTTCTGTGACTTACTTTCAAAGTGATCCCATAACAAAACTTTGACTTGTATGAGCTAAGCCACACCTCCTCGTCCAAAGCTCGTCTCAGCTTTCTAGTAGAAGGACATCACCGAGTGGTTATTCCATTTTGAGTTCAATATTCTGTGACTTTTACTTCTATAACTATTCTGTATCGAATATCGAGCAACGCTCTGTTTTCCAATGCCAGTGCCAGTTTTCCAGTAGAAGGACCTGACCAATTAGTAGCCTCATACTGAGTTTTATTGTTGTGCGACGATTAGTTTTAAAGCTGTTCGATATCAAAAATTTGGCTTGTATTGGCGAAGGCACAGCCCTTATTCAATGCCCGTCCTAGTTTTCTAGTAGAAGGACATCTTCAAGTGGTTACTCCAATCTGAGTTTTAATCTTGCATGACTTTACTTCCAAAGCTATTCGATATAAAAACTTTGACTTGTATGGGTGGAGCTAAAGCCCTTTGTCCAATGCCCGTTCCAGTTTTTTAATGGAAGGACATGGTCAAGTGGTAACTCCATACTAAGTTAAAATATTCTGTGACATTTAGTTTCAAAGCTATTTGGTATCAAAAATTTAAATTGAATGGGCGGTACCACACCCCCTTGTCCAATGTTCGCTCATTTGCCAGTCGAAGGACACGACTAGTAAGTTTTACCGAATTTCATTGATGTGTGGCTGTATAGTTCGAAAGCTACATCGAAAATATGGGTTCCTGAAAAAGTGTCACGCCTCTCTTTCATAATTCTGTGCGACCTATAATTCTAAAGATATTCGATATAGCAGATTTGTGTTATATGGTAGATGCCACGCTCCCTATTTCAATGCCCGCCCCACTATGTCCATAACCTAAGTGCAAGTGCAGGCAATAAGTTGACAAAGTTTTATCGCAATCGACAGAACGGTATTGCATCGCATAAAGGACGAGCAAAGAAACATTAATTTTTATATTTTAGATTAAATAGAAAACATTTTCCAGTCGTTCAGATATTTTTTGGGCTCTCGATTTTCAAGCAGGACTACGTTCGGGAAAAAATTTTCAAAAATAGTTTCAAAATAGTTCTGCTTGAAATATCGATATACTTCCTGAGCAAAAGATTAATGATATTTTAAGAGCTTTATTTTTTGATATTAGGGTGGTAGGTACACTTGGATGGTAGGAACTGAGATCTGGAGGGTAAGTACTTGAACGGTGCACCTGCGGTCAATGACCTGTATAGAGGTCATTGTCTTGCAAAAATGCGTCATATTCGCTGGTATACGGCGCACTTTTTTTTTGAGGTACGGTCTAATGTGCATCGATAACACCTAAAGCATCGATAACACCTAAATTTAAATTTCAATTTATTAAGCAGAATACGTTGCATATAAGAATAATGTTTCTTTTACATGCTGCACATAAAGTAGATTAACAATTAAATTATTATTAAAAGATATAACAACAACAATAACTGGGAGATTGATAAGACTTGTTTGCATAACAATTTTTAAGCAATTTAAGAAAATTCCAAGAAGAATGAATTAAAAAAATTATATAATTGCAACTTATAGACAAATAATACCAAAAATTTAAATATTTTAAAATCAATAGAAATAAACTATCTGACAATAAACGAATTTTTCCAGAATTTAACAATATAAGAAAAAATAAATAAGAAAATATTGAAATATAGAATTTAACAAAAGAAGAAAAGTAGTAGAAGTCAAGAAAAGAAAAGAATTAAGAGAAATATTCGAAGATTAAAGAAAAACATCCTGCTAGAATTTTTATAATAGAAGCTCGGGATCAAGAGGTTCATACTTCTATGTGATCTGTAAAACTCAATTTTTTCTTACAAGTAGTGTGGACAACGTAAGTAAAAAAAAAATACAATTTCTTGCTTAAAGATAACGAAGTAGGCATCGTCCAAGTAGCTTAGGGCGGAAGAACGATACATGGTCAAACTTCTTCAAACCATATACATAACGGGCAGTGTTGTTCAGAGCAACTAGCAACTTGTGGGATTGCCGTTCTTTATATGTATTTATGAAGAAATTAATATATTTATGATAATAAAACAAAATAGGAAAAAAATTCAAATAATAACATTTCCCATAAAATATTATATATAAATAAATTATTAAATTTGACGAAGAAATGAATAGGAAATGTAATTTATAATTATTTTTTACTTTGTAGTGATTTTGAAGTGGGTTTTTTTTGTTAAAAAGTTTTTATTGAGCTCGATTCCCAGCAAAAAAGGCTACTGGTAGTTAACCGGTTAATTACCAGTAAATCTTTCCGGATTTTACCAGTTAATTTTGTAAGAGCATCGGGAAAAAACTAACCGAAAGTTCCCCGTCGGTGTGAATATATATGAAACTTTGTATCTCCCTCTAACAAGAGCTTGAAATATACATTCGTCTCTTTCGCACACGTAAAAAGGGTGGTGAATATCGTTTTCCCCATCATTACCAAAAGAAAGAAATCAAAACTAAAAAAAATACTGCCAGGTTAATAATATCTTTATTTTATTGCCGATTTCAAATTTGTTTGTTTTTTTTTTTCAATTTAACATAATCAAAAAAGCAATATTTTTCAAGACATTTTGAGAAATTTAAGATATCAAAATTAGATTTAAATAAAAGCACCAATGTATTTATTGTTTTGCTATGCTGTTCAATGTTTTGGTCGGAATCGTATGAAATGGCACTTTCCAACGAACTGGCTGTGCATGAGTCGAAGTTTTACTATTTGTTTTAATTTTTTTTAGCACTGAAACTTTCCAAATTTTAAGAATACTTTTCGGTGCTAATTTTTTTTTTCATTTTCTTTTTTTTTTTTAATTTTCACAAATTTCACAAAATTTTTTATCGCCTTTTTCAAAACAGCAAACAATTTTCTTACAAGAGACTGAAAGACTACTTTAAATAAAAAATAAATATCTGGCCATTTCAGCCCTTGAAAGGACTTTGACCTAGCTTCTTATGATCAATTGTGTTGTGCGTGTTATTAAGTTTGTACACAATTGACCGAGAAAAGGACCTACATGCTTAACGCCGACTCCGAACGGCGATGAACGGAATGTTCTTATTCTCAAGAAGCTTTACATGGCATTTTGATTACTCTCTGAGGTTTGCCATTGTCTGCAGAGAGGTGGCGGCCGTACAGAAAAATTATTTTAATTCAAATAATTTTCTGTCGTTGGCTGGGGTTCGAACCTGGGTCTCCAAGGTTCTTTGACATAGCGGCCACGCACTTTAACCAACTACGCCACGGACGCCACGGAAAGACTACTTTATCAAAAATAAAAAATATGTAGTTGTGTTATTCAAATGAAGTGAGGTGAAAATTTTATTTCAATGTGTTGGTGAAAAGCTGACATTTTTTGTAAGTGTTGGTAAAATCGGTTAGCGATTTTTTGCAGGGTTGCTTTTGATTGTTTGAGTTGTTGTGGTGTTTGGTTTGGTTATTTCATGACTCTGAAATCAATGCAAGAAAACAAATATTTTGAATGTGTGTTATTGGGTCTTACTGCATTTTTTTACCACAAATTTTTTATAATTACTAACCCATTGTTACGGGTGAGATGTAATTAGACCTAGTTATAGTCCTAACTATTAAATTAAAGGTGAAAACTATCTTAAAAAGGAATTAAATACATTCAAAATAACACTGATAATGAAATTACCCGGATAAAACACGAATAAAGCACGAATAAAACTCGAAAAATCAAGATCCCTCTTATTTTTCGAACTAGAGTTGCTTCCGACTTTTAAATTTGTTGAGAATAATCCCGAAGCATTGAGAGTTAAAAAATCAATTTCGCTAAAAAATAAAGATAGATGACCCCTTAAACCAAATTTTAATTTTCAATTATTTTATGATTGCCTTTGTATAACGTTGATTTTTTTTCTTCATCAATTTGCTTGATGTAAACTCTGAACTTAATTGTTGTAACTAGGAGTGTATTTTTGTTGTACTGTATGAGCTGTCAAAATACTTTGAACACTATTAATTGCATTCAAGATTCGTGCTCGACGCAAATCCATTGATTGACACGATCAGGGAACGCACATAATGTGCAATTCATTCGATTTCAAAGTCAAGCTAAGTGTGAATTGTATAAATATTAAATGGTATTTTGATATAATCTTGTTTTCTTGCCAAACATTACTTATAATTATGAAATTGAATTTTTGAATTAAATTAATTATCATGCCTTAATGAGAGCTTAAATATACGCCAAATATTCTCTTATTGAATGACATATTAAGCTGACACTAGGTTGTGTTGAGATGTGTTATTTTTTTTTTGTAAACAGATTTTTAGCAAAACAAAATTACGCTCAAACTAACTCGACCATCAATTCCTTTGAAATAAATTATATATTCTTGCCAACTGTCAAATACATTCCGGAATAAATAAAGGATTTCCTCGTAAGTACGAGTATATCGTATTATATCGATTATATTGGGAATTTTATCGATCTTACCACAGTAAAGCATCTAGTCGTTCATGTTATTGTCTTGGATTACAGGCTGAGCCCTGTAATTGTTGAAACTCTTTACTTTCGTTCGTGAGTAGAACTGTACTTAACAACATAACAAACCAAACATTAAATAAGTGGGTTTCAGACAATACTACATGTCCGCTGAACACTGCCTGTCCGATGACATGTTCGATGTGTGAAAGCTAAAACTACATGTCCAACCAACATGTAGTACGAAAATCAAATGATTTTGATTTTTCTGTCGGTCCATCCGACATGTAGGATTGTTTGAACGAACGTTCATCGGACTCATAGCATTTTTCAGTCTGCAAATCGTGTTTGAAAAATTGTCTTTAATTTTGTCTTCGCGATGGCACGAACATTCTTCAACGCGAATATTTTCAAGTCAACACATGTTCGAGACGGAATCACAGCGAACTGTTGAGATCGATCTTGGTTTGTTTACGTGAAACTCAAGCAAATTTCATGAAGAATGGTCGTCAGCACGCCAACTCGATTACAATGGAAATGAGCTCAAATGTTTATGCATAAGAGCCCGAACAGAAACAAAGCGTCTGCCGGTTGGCTGTCTTTTCTCGGAGAAATTTGCTGAGAACACGTCTAGAATAGGAGCGGTTGTCTGTTGTCAGATCAGCGTTGCTTTTCGGTGTGTGAATAGTACAAATGCAACACGCACATACAAAACAAAACGTCAGTTTATTGTAAAAACTAAGGAAATAGCACTGAACACAGCCAATTCTTAGCTAGAATATGGCAACACTTACGCCACTCAAAGAGAGATCTGCCAGCCGTCAGAGAAAAAATAAAATTGGCGGCAGCATAGATTTTCATGTATTTTGTTACACAGCGCACCCGACAGCCGCTTTGGTTCTGTTCGGGCTCTAACTGTTTGCAGAGACTGTCTGCTGATACCTATTTGAGCAGATAAGCTCCTTGTCGAAACTATAGGATTGTCTTATATGGTAGCAGCTACAGCACCGAAAGTTTCCTGCGTTCGAACAGTGGGATCACGACGATAGCCTTCTTGCTATCATACCACGCTCGGTAAAATTATTCACAAGCCTCAATTATAGTCCATCTACTAGAAGGAGTGCCGCCAAACATAGGCCTATATTCTCTTTGGATGGAAACTATGGACTCAAACGCGTGAAAGCGGCGTATAATCCAAATTGTTGTCTCATTGCCCCAATGCTTCATTTAAGGGGGGTTATACACCCAGAACTTTTTTTCAAAAAATTTTTTTCATTTTCTTAAAACTTTAAGTTTCAAAAATATGTGATTGAAATTTCAAGTCGATATCTCAAAGAATAACAAAGTTATATCCTAGTGAGTGAACCACCTCAGAGGACGCGCAATGCTGGCTCTTATTTTCAAACGCCTTTTTCTCGAAACCACGTTTTCAAAATCGGTGACCAAGATTTCTAGAAACTCAGTGAACCGATCGTTTTGATTTTTTTGCAGGCTTGCCTTATTCATAATAATAGAATTTTTTTTCGTAGCTTTGTTCATTAGTTATAGGCACAGTAATGACGAATTTTTGGTCGAAAATCGTTATTTTATGTTCGTAAGTCCGCCATTTTGTGAAAAATCAATATTTTCAAAATCGGCTATGACAAGTACAAGTTTTAAGTATCTTGTTAAATAATATTTTTCGTTTTTTTGTTTCAGATGAATTTAAGAGAAGCAATCTTGGTCACCGCATTTCACATTTTTTTCATAGCGCTTTATAAAAAATGCTGTATCTACCTTGATATTAAATTTTTTTTTTTTAAAAAAATCTAAACATACTCTGGAATGTGTATAGTTTTAGGTATAAAAACCATTTAAAAATATCCCTCAAGTTTTCTTAAAAAAATTCACAAACATGACTTTTTTTTGGGTTTAAGTTAAATTTTAATATCAATCTTTATAATAAAACTAGTAAGAAATGATCCTCGACTCCGGGGTCGAAGTTAAAATACCCCCCCCCCCCTCCCCTCCCCCCGGCCGAACTAAAGTATATTCAAAGTCTTAAGCAGTCAATAAAATGTTTATTTTTTAAAATATTTTTGTCATAGTTTTAACAGAAAATATTCGCTTTTGTTTTTTGATAAAGTCACTTTGTTCAATTTTATTGATTTCATACTAAGGGTGTTTATTAAATAGCAAAGCTCATATGCAAAGTTTCAAGTTCATATACTAATTTTTGAATTTTAAGAGATTTTAGCGTTCTCCCATTTCCTTTTAGATACAAGCCTAAATATCGAATACCGAGCTTGAAATTACGGCTGTAATCGTGATCACAGACAGACAGACGGACAGACAGACAGACGGACATGGCTAAATTTACTCGGGTGGTAATGCTGTTCAAGAATATATACACCCTGTTTCAAAATAATAGATCCACTCAATAATTGAGCGTTTTGTGCACTACTCAATGAAATTTTAATCAACTCTTTTCCCTAAAAGCTGCACACAAATAAGAAACAACAAACAAAAACAATTATACTTTGCTGAGAGCGCCTAACGGTAAAATAATTTATATTGTTATAAAAATGCTGCTTATAAACTGTTGCAAAAACAAACATCCATTCAATAAATTAAAAAAAAACACAATATGTATATTTTTAGTAATGTATTTGGCTTCCATTAGCCTTAACGACTTCAAACAATCTTTTCTTCATACTTAAAGCTAGCGATTTCAATAAATTTTCATCCAATTTACTCCATTCTGTACAGATTCCAGTTTTGAGCTCTGAGACTGTGGGAAATTGATGATTATCGGCATAAATTAGTTTGACTAAAATTCCCCAAATATTCTCCATTGGATTTAGGTCCGGAAAACATGCTGGCCAACCTAAAACCTCGACGGAATTGGCTTGAAACCACGCCATCGTCTCTTTACTAGTGTGGATGGCGGCGTTATCCTGTTGGAAAATCATATTTTGTTCACTATCTTCACGGAGAAAACTAAGAAGACTGCTTCGGAGGACAGTTATGTAGTCTGTACTTGTCATCCGAGATGAAGTGAATTGAATTTCCAGGGTTTTTTTGAAGGAAAAAGCTCCCCAAACCATCAAACTGCCACCACCAAAATTTCGCCGCAAGAAATAAAGTGGTTCTTTTCGCAGATCGTGCCAGTATCCCTTCAAACCATCTGGACCGTCAAGGTTAAATACAAAATTGTATTGTAAAAATTCATGAAACTAGCACTCGCATAATAACTTACCGAAGTCCAATCAGTGTAAACATTTTCTTCTGCAAATTTCATTCTGGCGATTTTGTGGCGCGGCAAAAGTCGTGGAATCAATTTCATCTGAGCGTGCTTTATATTTGGATTACGCTTCAGTGACCTCCAAATGGTTTGACGAGACACTTCCACAGAACTGAGGGCCGCAAGTTGCTTGCAACTCTTGCTTGAGTTGCTCGCTGCTCTAAAAAATACACATTCTTCTCGTTTACTCAGTTTTCTTTTTCTTCCTCGGCCTTTTGCACATCCATACTTTTGAGGATTGTGCAAATAGGTACAAACAACCTTATGGCTCCGACCAATTTTCCGTGCAATAGACCTTATAGACCAATCCCGCACTTTTTAATGAAGTAATCTGCCCTTTTTCAAATTCTGTTAACTTCTTTCCACGTGGCATAGTTAAAATTTTAGTTTTGATTTTAAAAAACACTATAGACAAAAAAAAAATCAGCCAAAACCTTCGAAAACTGCGATTAGAATGGCGGATCTTTATTTTTGCAACAGTTTATAAGCAGCATGTTTAAAACAATACAAGTTATTTTAACGTTAAGCACTCTCAGCACAGTATAATTGTTGCTGTTTGCTTTTTCTTATTTGTGTGAAACTTTTATGGAAAAGAGTTTATAAAATTTTCATTGAGTAGTGCACAAAACGCTCAATTTTTGAGTGGATCTATTATTTTGAAACAGGGTGTATACTTTTCTATACCTACCACGCCTCCTTAGGGGCGTTACAAACGAAGTGGCAAAACTATTATACCCCTTTTACGTTTTTTTAAAATGGAACAGATTTATAATCTTTTATCAGCAAGTATTTAAATTTTTCAGAAAAAGTTTCTTAGTGAAAGTTTTTAAAGGCTTCGTAAATTTAACCCACCTTTCTTGTTGATGAATAGGTACACATATAAATAAATAAATTAAAAATTTACTTTTTTCAAAAATATCCAACACTGCTGTCTATGCAATTTCCCTTCTGACGTTTCCACAAGACACGTTTTAACTGCATAGCAGGCAATTTATTTGGCAGCTGCTCTTATTTCCCCCCAATGTATGCCACAAAACTTATCCATATCTCAACAAAGTAACAAACTCTAATAAAATCTGAAAAACAAGTGCCAGCGTTTAAAAAAAAAATAATGTATAATTAATATCGTACAGTTAACATTTAGAGCTAAGAACATTTGATTTAAGGCAAAGTATTTAAGATGGATCCTAGTTGAATGCATTAGAGCGTTAACATAAACTGTTAAGCGGTGGCGTGAATATGGAGCGCAGTGCTCCGGAATAGTTTCTTGGTTTACAGCGTTAAAAAATACAACAGTTATTTTTATCAGCTTGCTTAATATTTTCAATAGCAAACACGAAAGCACATTTATTTTTCGTTTAATTTGTTTAGTTCTCCTCACATATTGTTTATCTCTAGCCTTATAGAGGCTACTCTATGGAAAGCTGGTAAAATGGGTCATGCATGAAATTTTCACTGAACGTTTAATAATTAGTTGCAATATAAAAACTAGCAAAAAGTCGAAAAAGAATCCATCATTAATGCTTGGTAGTAATTTTTATCGCAGGACTGAACGAGATCTAATCATTGTTTAAACTAGCAGTTGGGCATGATTGGACCTCAAAAAAATGCATATGAGTGATGATAATTTTATTTTCTCCCAAGTGAAAAAAGCTTTGTAAATATGCTGTATATTATAGTTCAAGTTACACCCATGAATACACCCATGGATTGACTCTTACTTCAATTACATCGTTGTGATCCGCCCAACTCATATGCATTTTGGTATCTTTTTATTTTATCTTACTACCTTGGGTAAACATTTCGTTTCATTCATGAAATATGTATTTATTTTGTTTGCACTTGTTTTCCAGTGTGAATTTTTCTGTTTTTTTCTTCGCTTTTCAGTTAAATGTGTGGGTGTTTTTACGGGTGAGAGTTGTGGTTAAAACAGACTCAGAGGCATTAACGAGAATCGTCAAAGGTTTGAATGAGTCTTTACGATTTCGTAAACATCATAAAAACCACGCAGAAGGAACACACACACATGCACTGTGTCCATTGTTTATTTTGTTTTGCAATAGAATCAGCCACCTTAAAAGAGCGGAGATACACAAGTGCAATGTGAATTGAAAAAGCTTTTTGCTTGCGTCCATTCTTTCCAAGGTTTTTGCTTGGTCGCAAGCCTCAAAATAAGTTAAGATAACTAGCAGGAAATATTCCAAAACACAAAAGAGGACCTCAACCTTGTAAGTTTGAGCTTATTTTGTTCACATCGAAATAAATTGTACTTAAGGAATTCTAACAGAACTTTTGAAGTACAATTTTTGTGTGTCATTAATTAGGGCAGTCAGAGGGGTAAGAGGCAGTTACAGTTTTTAAAAAAATCGGTTTTTTTTTAATTTTCTCCAGGTGCAATGTCTTGAAAATATTAAGTGAATCCAATAAATACTTTTCGAATTATTCTACAATCATTGAAGACCTCTCCGATCCTCGAGAGCAGGAAGTGTAAAACTTTAAATGAATTTTTCTCGAAACTATGGTTTCGAAGTCGGTGACCAGTGTCATTCCAAAACCGCTCTGTAGATTTGAATGAAGTTTATATAACTTTTAAATATTACACTAGTGCCTGATCGAGGGATTTTTGTTTTTTTTCTAAACTTCCATTTTTTATAAAAAAACTAACTGTTGCTTTTTTCTGAACATTCGAAAGTGAATTGTCTGAGGCGCCACTTTTTTTATTTAAAAAAACTTCGAGCAGGCACTAGATTAACTATTCAAATACTAATTTTTTTATTTGAATGATATCAGGTGAACTGTTGAGAAGTTATAATGGTCACCGCAAAGGACTACTTGTGATACAGGGGTCGATACATGTAGCGATAACTTTTCATATAATTAATACTAGTACCGCCTGTGCCCGAAATTCGGCCATATGTTTCTATAAGGTAACGAAACTCAAGTTGTTTTTCACACAATGAATTGTTATTAATTTGCATTTAAATTCTTAATGCTTACCTTGACGCTATGAGGAAATAGTGGTAAAGGACAAAATAGGAAGCATAACAAAAAAATCAATAACAAAAATTTATTGAACATATAATATTCATTTAAAGTAAATAAATAAATTAAAAGTAAAGTAAGTAAATAACCGGTAGAAAAGTATAACAAATAAATCAAAATAAATGATAATTCTCAAGATAATAGAAGCAAGCACTAGTTTAACTGTTTTTTTAACGCTGAGAGAAATTAAGAGAAAGCAACAACCACAACAAAAGCAATAACAATAATGCTACTCAGCTCTTTTTGAATGTTTGCGTCACTCCCGCATTCTACTCTTCCTTTTGTAAGCTACAGCAGCGATGTTCAACAGAGCTTTGTCGCTTTGCAGTTTCTCATTGTCCCATTAGTAAAAAAAGCATTTTACATTTGCTCAGTTTTACCTATCTTGATGACAACATATTCGAATAAAAATTATATTGTGCAAATCTACTCGAAAATACCTATCCATTGATATAAGTATTATGTGAATATGTTGAAGGTAACACAGAAAAAAAGGGAACACAAACTTTTTGTTTGCCTATTAATATATAGATTTTCTTTTCAAATTGGGGTGAAATCAAATATGACATTATGATGTAACATCGTTACACGGGTCGTTTGAACCTAACCTAACCCGAAAGTCTTTGCACTTCAGATTTTTTTTTGGCAGAATTGGTCTCCGAGGTATGAATTTATGGAAAAATACTTTTCCCAAATCGAACAACGAGTTATTTCAGTTTATTCGCCATTTGAAAAATGTAATGTTTGGTTCAAATTTGTTATTTTTTACAGTGTAGGAAAATGATGTGTGTGTGCGCGTGTACGGGTCTCCGTTCTGCCCATATAAGTATACGGACACCCTGAAAAACACACAAGCCCATAAAAATGCTCCTACACATACACACACACATACATGCACAGAACAATCCCAACAAGAGCGCTCTCCACAGCACGGCCACATACAATATTGTTAGTTTACAACTAACTGTGACTGTAAACACGTCGATTAATCTTGGTCAAACCAATGTATATTCAACAAGGTAGTTGAAATTCTCTCTTTAGGTGGGTACAGCACCTGTCAAAATCGGCCGCTTACGAATAAAAGCACAGTTTTCTATTCGCTGTTTTTTTTTTCTTTTTTTATATTCTTCTTGTGTTTGACAGCTGCTGTACCCACCTCTCCGACACGAGTCTACCTTGTTAAATATGCCTTGGGTCAAACATTAGTATGGTACGAGCTACGATATTTCGAAATGTCTTCTTCAATCTCAAAAACTTCTCACCGCACTCATGCACTTTCACATGAATAAATGCGAAGCAAAGTGTGTTTCTTGTGCTTGAAGAAGAATACAACGATGTCCAACGTGTCAAGTTCATTGAGATCGTATTTGGAAAAATTACTTCAGATTAATCTCGACAATTTGCTGAGTGATGAAAGATTACCGAAAGTTGTCTGCACTGCTTGCAATAGAAATATATACCGAGATTTATCGGAGAGAGACTCCGGAAGCGCAAATCTTCAAACCCTTCGATTACCAGATTTTTCCAAGTTTCAAAAGCCATTTTTATGTACAAAATCTCAGGCTGGGAAGTGCTGTGAGTGTTATTTGTGACTCGACCTGTTCAATCGTCTGCTCCAAAATGTGTGAAACGGTGTTCAAAATGATAGTGAAATAAGATAGTGAACCATATGCTGGGCGAATTCCAGGAAGAAATAAATAAGTGGACTAATCTCTGTAATGCGCAACACGAAATAACCCATGGAGGTTTCAAAGGACCAAGATTAATCGACGTGTTTACAGTCATACAGTTAGTTGTAAACTAACAATGTATTGTATATGGCCGTGCTGTGGAGCGCGCTCTTGTTGGGATTGTTCTGTGCCTGTATGTGTGTGTGTGTGTGTGTGGGAGTATTTTTATGGGCGTGTGTGTGTTTCAGGGTGTCCGTATACTTATATGGGCAGAACGAAGACCCGTGCACGCACATACACACATATTTTTCCTACACTGTAAAAAAAAACAAATTTGAACCAAACATTACATTTTTCAAATGGCGCATAAACTGAAATAGCTGGTTGTTCGATTTGGGAAAAGTATTTTTCCATAAATTCATACCTCGGAGACCAGTTCTGCCAAAAAAAATCTGAAGTGCAAAGACTTTCGGGTTAGGTTAGGTTCAAACGACCCGTGGTTACTTTAATAAAATGAATAGAATTATTGATGAAAAAATTATTAAAAATACTTGTTTTTTCGTGGTTATGACTGCCCCATACCTCTGAATATCTGTTTAACCCATCATTACATGAAATAGTCATTCAGTGGGTTCAATTATTCAATGCATTTAATGCATTCAATGGGTTTCCTAAACTCGAAAATACATTTTTCTACTGTTCGATTTTCGAGACATATTTTTCTATTTTTTCATATCCTTTTTATGGATTTTGTTTGTCTTAATAACACGGTGTTACAAAATGAAAACAAATCAAAAAACTTGCCTCAAGACATAGAAGAGGTAGTAGGCCTGGTTGAACATAAGATAACTGCATACTTAGTTTTTTGAATATACCCTCAAAATCGGGATTTGTGGTCAAAAAACCGATTTTAGGTAGGTGCATGTATAGTTTGTTATGTAACTCCGTTATATATAGCTCAATTTTAAAATAAGAAAAATATACCCTTAATATAATATATAGACCGTTTTTTTACAAAAAGAATTGAAAAAGTTACAGGCAAAATCATTTGAAAATTTCTCATTTTTTTTTAATTTTTTCAACTTCAACAACGTTTTGTTAACAAATTTTGTTTTGTGGCACTATGAGTTTTAGCAGGATTCTGAAAGCCTGTTAAATTTTGTGTTCAACAAGCTATCATTTACTTCAATTGGCTGAAATACAAAAGCACTATCGAATTTTTAGTATTCGTAATAAAATACAAAAAAATTTTTTTTTTTTCTAAAAATGTTTTTTTGACCTTTTTCGTTTAAATATATTATCATAAAGCTGGTGTATTGCCCGGATGTGACGGAACTGTTTGCAGTTTTCAACCACAAACACGCTCCGAATGAATGGCGTTTGTTTATTGAGGGATCTTGCAAGAGTATGATTTATTTAAAAACTTTTTGTGTGATTCTTGATATGTTAAATTCTGATATATGTATGTCGCCGACTTAAAGGCTCTAACAATACTGTTTGGAATGCAAGGTGGATATACCAAGTATCCTTGCATTATTTGTGAATGGGATAGTCGTGCGACTAATAAAGATAAGGATGTTCCACCATGCTTAGAACATCCTACGCGTGTTTCACTTGATTGCCCTTTTCTTCCCACTAATCTATCATCTCATTTTCGAACCAAGGCAGACTTGACTGAATAGGTATTCCACCTCGAACCAAGGCAGTCTTGACTGAATAGGTATTCCACCTGAAATCCTTGGTTCAAAGCTAAAAAAAAAAAAAAAATCTGATTGCAGCGTTTCCTAGGTTAAGTGAGGCCAAAATCAAAGAAAGTATCCTGCACGTTCAAATCTTTTATAAAAGTTATTTATTCATTTCGGTTATTCTAAGGTTTATTTCTGGGTCCACAAATTTGGAAAATTTTCTTGGACACTGATTTCGTTTCTAAATTAAATCCAGTTGAAAAAAAGAGCTTGGAATAGTTTTATTTCGTTATGCATTTATTTCCTCGGCAAGAAGAAGAGTCGAAATTACTTAGATGTTGTAAATGAATTTTTGCACTCCCATATAAAGTTTTTCCCGAATTGCCTTGGGCAGTTTAGTGATGAACAAGGAGAAAGGTTCCACCAGGAGATGGAAGCTATAGAGACCGGCTTTTAGGGAAAAAATTCCATAAACATGCTGGCAGACTACTGCTGGTCCCTAAAACGTGAAATCGATTATAATATATATAAACGAAAAAGGTCAAATAAACATTTTTAGAAAAAAAAAAAAAATAAAAGTTTTTGTATTTTATTACGAATACTAAAAATTCGATAGTGCATTTGTATTTCAGCCAATTGAAGTAAATGATAGCTTATTGAACGCAAAATTTAACAGGCTTTCAGAATCCTACTAAAACTAATAGTGCCAAAAAACAAAATTTGTTAACAAAACGTTGTTAAAGTTGAAAAAATTAAAAAGAAATGAGAAATTTTCAAATTATTTTACCTGTAACTATGTCAATTCTTTTTGTAAAAAAACGGTCTGTATATTATATTAAGGGTATATTTTTTTTCTTTTTATCAATGTTTAAATTTTTAAAATTGAGCTATATATAACGGAGTTACATAACAAACTATACATGCACCTACCTAAAATCGGTTTTTTGACCACAAATCCCGATTTTGAGGGTATATTCACAAAACTAAGTATGCAGTTCTCTTATGTTTAACTAGACCTACAACCTCTACTACGTCTCGAGCCGAGTTTATTTTCACTGTTACACCGTGTAATTAATTGAAAGTAATGTGAGTTTCTAATAAGTAACCTAAAAATGTATCGATATGTGGAACATAACACACATAATTTCCCGATTATTGGATCAGTGTTCTTAAAGGAATGTGTAATATTACCCTTTTTAAACATATATTCTCATTCTCATCAGTCTCATTGATAGAAAACGACTTTTTTAATTTTGTTTCTTTGAACTTTTTCGCAAAGTTCGTTTATTTCTTCAGTTCTAAAGAAGATATGAAGAGAATCTATGGTCAAATGTTGCAGATATGATGCGATAGAATCAAAATTTAATATTTTCTCAATTGTCAAAATAATGAAATTTCATCTGACAAAAAATTAAATATTTAAAATGCGATTTAGTTGGCAAAGCATAGTTAGAAATTCTTGTCGCAATAATGATGTGCTTATCAAAAATCAAAATTTGTTTCTGTTACATTTGCTTCCTCAGCTCTATGTCGTCACTCAGCTGCTGCGTCTATCTTGACTTAATCAGTTTAAGCACTGTCTGTACGCTGCTCGTTACTGCCCTAACGTGCAGCCAAACGGCAGACGTCGCTTGTCTGTCGTTACGTCTGTTAGCTTTGATGGTGCGTGAGCACCTTTAAATTCAGCCAAAAAAGGGCTAAAAGAACTGTGTCGTCGGAACGTTGTGCGTTGTACAGGCGGCGCCAACTTAGAGCCAAGCGCGCTGGATTGTGTTTCGATGTCTGTGCCTTTTGTTTTTATTTTGTTTTTCTTGTTTATCGATTCTGGTTTTTGTAGTAGACATTCCTCATATATGAATTTATGAAATAAAATCTTGAAATTTTTATCGGCAGTGGCTCTTATTGAAGTGGCTCTTTGTAGCTTATATAATTTTCCATGATTTGGAATTTTTATTTTGTGTTATAATCAAATTAAAATGATTAATTAAATCATTTTTTACTTGACGCGACTTGAATCGCTTCTGTTTTTGAGTGAAGTCCAGACATTCGAACGAATTTAAGCCCGAAAAGAAGCAGAAGAAGAACGACTAACTAATTTTTTGTAGAATTAAACTTTTCTTTTAATCTGTTAAATGATTCTTAACAACTTTTTTAGTAGCGGTATTTTATGTTGCTTTATCAGTTAGTAGTTAAATAATTCATTTAATTATTCCTTCTTTTTTCACTTTTAGTCCGCACTTTGAGCTGCTACTGCGATGGCAGCTGCCCCGATAATGTGGTCAATGGCACCTGTGAGACCCGACCTGGTGGTTCGTGTTTTAGCGCCGTTGAAGAGGTATACGATGAAATGACCGGCACATTCGAGGAGGAACGTACTTTCGGCTGCATGCCTCCTGAGGAAAATGGAGGTCTTCTAATGGTGAGTTTTTGACATTTTCTTTTTTAGTCTAAATTTTAATATTTTGTATTATTTTTCTTATAGTGTAAAGTGGCTACTGTGCCCCATCTGCATGGCAAAAATATTGTATGCTGCGATAATGGCGATTTTTGCAATCGTAACCTTCACCCCGCGTACACACCGAAAACCACTACGCCCGCCCCAGATTTGCCAGTGAGCACGCAGTCCGTGCACTACCTCGCATTGATAGCCTCCATGATTATTTGCGTCTCCGCTTTTGTGGTCATTATTGTTGTGCTCTGCATGACTTATCGGCGACGTGAGAAGTTACGCAAACAACCGCGCCTTATCAACTCTATGTGTGGCAGTCAGCCACTTGCACAGATGGTGGAACAAAGTTCCGGTTCTGGTTCAGGACTACCGCTTCTAGTACAGCGCACTATAGCCAAACAGATTCAAATGGTTCGTCTGGTAGGTAAGGGTCGTTACGGTGAGGTGTGGCTGGCCAAATGGCGTGATGAGAAGGTGGCAGTCAAGACTTTCTTTACCACCGAAGAGGCATCCTGGTTCCGAGAGACTGAAATTTACCAAACGGTGCTTATGCGCCATGAGAACATATTGGGGTTTATTGCTGCCGATATCAAGGGAAACGGCAGTTGGACACAGATGCTGCTCATCACCGACTACCATGAAGTTGGTAGTCTACACGACTATCTCTCAACGTCGGTCATAAATCCACAGAAGTTGCAGCTGCTCTCTTTCTCATTGGCATCCGGCCTGGCTCATCTTCACGACGAGATCTTTGGTACGCCAGGCAAGCCAGCTATAGCACATCGCGACATCAAGAGCAAGAACATTTTGGTCAAGCGCAATGGCCAATGCGCCATAGCCGATTTTGGACTAGCGGTTAAATATATATCGGAATTGGATGAAATCCATATTGCCCAAAATACGCGTGTAGGTACGCGCCGCTACATGGCGCCAGAAGTTCTTAGCGATAAACTAAATCCGCAGCAATTCGAAGAGTTCAAACGTGCTGATATGTATTCAGTTGGATTGGTGCTCTGGGAAATGGCAAGACGTTGCTACACTGCTGCGCCCGGCTCAAAGTTGACCAACTGTGAGGACTATGCGCTGCCATATCACGATGTGGTACCCTCCGATCCCACTTTCGAAGACATGCATGCCGTAGTGTGCGTTAAGGGTATTCGGCCGCCTATCCCATCACGCTGGCAGGAAGACGACGTTCTTGCTACAGTGTCCAAAATCATGCAAGAGTGCTGGCATCCAAACCCTACGGTACGGCTGACAGCGCTTCGTGTTAAGAAAACACTGGGGCGACTGGAGCAAGATGGTTTGGATTGTCCCATGAAGATTGTGTAGATGTATAGATTTATCATATAGCTTATAAGGCTTAATTTATGCAGTTTTTGTGTGTTGAAAGAGTTTAAAATATAACTGTAAATTTATATTAAGGACCCTTAGAGCCCGAACAGAATCAATGCGATTAGCGACATTTTCAAGCAACAGAATGCATGAAAACGTATGAACACGTCCGAAATCAAATCGCTGGTCTTCGATCGCGATGAACATTCGCCAGATTAGAATCTATTCTATTTTTTTCTCTGGCGACCTGGCGATCCTCTCTTTGAGTGGTGTCAAACATGATAAGTGTTGCCGTATTTTTCCTAGTGGTGGGGTACGTTCAGTGCTATTTTCATAAGTTTTATTATCTTTTGACATTTGTTGTCTGTGTTTCTGATTTCTTCATGACAATTATGCATACACAAAACAAAACATTCTAACAATTCAGTCTGAATAGTTCGCCAATCGCTAATCGCTTTCATTCTGGACATGTTCTGAGCGATGGGCGAGATGAGATGATCGCCGATCGTTATTATTATTGGCGAGATCAAAAGGATTTCCGATCGCCAATCGCTTTGATTCTGTTCGGGCTCTCATATAGATGTAATGCATGTATATTTTGTTGAATTCGTTAATTTTCATCAAAACTCAATGTTAAAAGTTTCATATTATATTCTCCCACTTCATGATCTTTGCCAGTCCATGTGGAGAGCGTGGTTATTATAACAAGAACATCAATAATCCTAACAACCTTAATAATGACATACATAAATATCAAGAGTTCTCGCCAGTATCTAAGATAGTGCAAAAAGTGCGAGTTGTGCTTAAATTTTCGGGACGATACTGTTCTGAATAAATTTTTGTTTTCGAACTTGTAATTTGTAATTGGAATTCATTTGCGACATTGTTATAATAATTTCCGAATCAAAAATAAACTTTTTGTGATCGTAAACGAGTTTTCAAAAGAAGCATAAATGATCCTTTTTGTTAATTTTCGTAATAAAAAGTGATTATTTTTCTTGCAATTGTTCTTATATTCATTGTTCACAAATGAATATTTGTTCTCTTCAAAAATGGACTTGTCACTCAAATATGAATTCGTTTTTTTTTTTTTATATGAGTTTTGCAAATCAATCGTAATTTACGTACACAATTTGGAATTTTATAAATAAGTACGAAACGCCTTTTTTTGCCATTTATGGTTTTAATTCGATTTTCAGTTCGAAAAATGATTAACGCATGTTGCTACTTGGCGCGCTCGGTATTCGAGTGAAAATTTAAAATTTTTTACAGGGAAACAGGAAACACTAAAAAATTATTTACAAAAAAATTGTTTTTAATTGATATTTAACATTTGTTATGCATGAAACTTTAATTTGAAGTTGACGTGGCGATATCGGATAGAGCTGATGGTTACCATAATAACTAAAATTTGGCAAAAACTAGAAAAACAAAAAATCGAAAATCATAAATAATATTAGTGTAGTTTTCGTGTGAACTAAAATTTTCAAGTTTGACAAAAAAATAAAAAATAATAAAGATTTGAAAAAAAAAAACGTAAAAAACGCAAGTTTTTTTCTGGATTTTGTGCAAAAAAATAAAGAAAAATAAAAATTTTTTCTATATTTTAGTTCACACGGAAACTACACATGTGGAAAGTTTGCGGTTAAAATTTGGAGATAATCGATGGTAACCAGGTATAAAAATGTAAAAAACTTTAAATTAAATTTCATACATAAAAAATGTTAAAAATTAAAAAATCAATTAAAAATAAATAGAGTGTATTTATACACCCCAAAAAATTTTTTCCATTATCTCTTACCGTTTTCCTGTAAAAAAATTTTAAATTTTCACTCGAATACCGAGCGCGCCAAGTAGCAACATGCCTTAAAATAAATTAATGTGCAAAGTTCTTTAACAAACGGTTCTATCTGAAAAGGTTCTTACTTATCGTTCACAAGGCTGCTTAGTTTGTTTTGTTTTTGTAGGCATAAAATAAAAGATAAATCTTGAAGTAGAAGTATTCACCGTAAATTGGCTTAGAGCAAAAAAACAAAAAACAAATTGTTTGTAAAAAATTGTTGTATTCTGAGTTTTGAGCTTGTAGATACTCCGAGGACTTGATATAGTTCATATTCTTACAACTTTGCATGTAACTATGCGTTTACACTAGACAGTAGTCACTTCTACACACTCACTTCTGCAACTGTCTGGTCAACTGTTTGAACTTTTTTGAAGGGGACACTAGCTGCGACAGAAATTCCTAATGTGTTTTACGTGAACACCTGCCGTATAGGCTTAATTCCATAGCATGGAACCGAATCATTGCGTCGGCCTACGTCCCTTTGAGGGCTCAAAGGTACCAATTTAGCTCTATGTTGTGATGACATGTCGCAACCCTTGGTTTGGGTGTAGGCCTATCTAACACCTCTTGCGTACTAAGGGGTACAGCACCCGAGTTGAGAATGCAACTCCACACTGAGCAGGATTGCTCTACCCGCGATATAGGTGGTAAACCACAGCCACCACGATGCTCCCCGAAGGGCCAGCCCAGTAAGTCAGCTTGGCAAAGCCAGGGGCCGCTGACTACACGTAGTAACAGTTTTCAAGTCCTTGGTCTGACATCGTAGCAGTTGAACTCACCATAGTTCTGGACTGGTCGCCACTGTGAACACAATTGAAGATTTTCATTCACACACCATTCAACCCATGGACCACCTCACACACACACTCAAACACAAACACCTGACAAGCATACCGATTTAATTCAGCAATTTGACCGCTTGACGCGAGTGCATTGCCTAAATCAAAATCACCATTCGCACGCAAAATACCCATTGCACGCAAATCACGAATGTCTTCATAAAAAGAATACTCACGAAGAACATGCAACCAGTTCTCACGGACTGACCCACAATCACACCTCTCAGTCACACTCAAGTTTCTTCCATACAAAAATGCATTAAAAGACCCATGCCCAGTCAACTGGAAGCCCAGGCTTAAACTGAAGCAAAAGTCTGGACAACCACTCACAAACATAACGTCACGTATAAAATTATGGGTGACCCTTTCATGGTGACAATCATCCCATCTAGATTTTCATCTAGACCGCACACACTCTATCAGCATTGCCTTCCATTCATTGTCATTCATACGTATTACATCCGTATGAGAGACCCAATCAAACAATAAGGGCACATCCTTCCGAATCCCGTAAGCAACACATTGCTGTATTACCACAAGTTTAAGAGGTGGCACCCCCAACAACACTTGTAAGGCATCGGTTGATACCGTACGACACACCGGCATACACCCAATCAGAATGGCTCTCTGACAAGAGAGTATCTTACGATATCCCACAGCAGACCTGACTATACCACCCTATACAGGAGAGCCATAAGTCGCACAAACAACAAATAAACCCCCATACATGAGGCTCACAGCCCGCCTACTGAGGCCCCATTCACTCCTCAGCAAACGACGCACTTTCCCTACAACCGTCAAAAGACGGGCCCTCACCCTGACCTAATGAACTAAAAAGTTCATTCGTTCTGACATAGTTATCCCCAAGTATTTGATTTCAGTCGCATACCTAAGGCTAACTTCATTCACTCGAACACATGGATGTCGACTAGACAATAATCTGCCTTTCAGCAGCATCATCACAGTCTTGTCAATGGCCACACTCACACCAACACGCTCACTCCAATCACACGCTATGCCCATGGCCACATGGCCCTAGCCTCCAGCACGAGACTGACCTTCAACCAAGACAAGCAGGTCATCAGCATAAGCACAACATTTATACAACTGCTGAAGCTGCCTCAACAAATGATCCATTATGAGGTTCCAAATAAATGGACCACAGATAGACCACTGCGGACAGCCTCGAACATCCGTCCATACACACCTGACACATGCACGCCTACCGGAAAAGTAACTCCCTCAAAGCTTACTTTCCCGACACCCTACCTCATTCAGTCTTTCACACACACTATCCCAGCATAGATAATCGAATGCCCCCTTAAAATCAATAAATAGTCCCAAGACATACTTGGAACTACTTTTTTTTTTATTTTTTCAATGTTACTATCAACTTCTGTTGCTTTACCATCTGAGTTAATTGTTACTGGGAATTCTATGTAATCATCATAGTTATATGGCCTATTTTTAATTGTTAATGCCCGGAACTTCGGTTTATAATTCATTGGCCTTTTGAAAACTGGGTTCATTGGTATTTTTGCACGTCTTTGCATTTTGTTTGTTTTAATGATTTCTTTATTATCGACCATGGTGTTACACTTGTGTGTTATATACATAACAATATATGTCATTATTTTGTTTATCTTTGGCCTAAATATTACAAACAATAGCATTGTTGGGAATATTCCGCATACAAAGCCAAGAATCAGTGGGATCCAGTATGCTTCACATCCTTCTATGAGTTCGTTATGGGGGCAATACAACCCACAATATTTACACTTAATTTTAGATACAATCAATCCTTTATTGTTACCACAATTATATCTAAAAAGGCCATAATGAATTCCATTAACAGTCTCCCTAGGACCTGTTTCTATGACCAACCCATTTACATGGAGAGTACAATTCTCCTTTCCATCAATTGACACAACCCCATCTATGACTTGGACAGGTCCAGAAATAACATAGAAAATCTTTAAAAATAGAAAAAAAAAATAGTCAATATCATGATAATATAATTGATGATAAGTTTTCTTCTTTAAAGTATACGAAATACGACCTCTGCGTGCTGCTTTTACAGGAATGGATTACTTACTGCGACAGCGTTCTTGACAAACATCCACGCATCAATCGTACTCTTGCCCTTACGAAAACCAAGTTGATTTTCACAAAGGCCCGCATTCTCACACTCCAGAAGCCGTTCCACCATAATTCTTTCCAGCAATTGACCAAGCACTGGAAGAAGGCTGATGCCCCGGTAGGATCGAGGATAACTCCTCAGCCTATCAGGTGACTTCAGGAGCACAATCACTCTTGCTTTTTTCCACACAGTGGGAAAGTAGCCATCAGTCACTCACTTTGTGTACAGAGCCTCAAGGTAATGCGGAATAACATTCCAGATGGTTTTACCCATCTCTCCAGTCATCCCATCAATACTCGGAGACTTTCGACTTCGCAACTGAATCCATGCTCAATCTCACCCACACCCAAGGCAATAGGTTCCACCTCTTCTCTAGAAAGAAAAGAGTTGTCACTCTCCGCTCTCGGGAAAAATGAGTTCAACAGAGCATGAACGCAATCACCCCATTCTGAAACACCAGTATCGCCAAGACGAATGGAACTTACATCTGCAGATCTACCCCTCACACGACATATTTTATATGCCGTACAACATGTGTCATCTCTACAGCCATACGCAAAGTCCCTCCATTCACTCTCTTTCACACTTACAACCATATTCTTGTATTCTCGCAAACATTCTCTAAAGCGATCTGGCTATCTGAAATCTCTTTCTGAGACGCCGCAGAAGCCTTTTTTTCACACTCAGGTCTCGTGTCCACCACTTCACCCTACTACGATTTGTCATATGACATCTCGCAAGCAGAGTGTCGTTAGTACACTCAACCCATTCACACACAAGAGCAATTTGCTCATCAACATTCAAACATCTAAACTGGTTAATTGAAACGTTCATGGCCATTTCATAGAGAAACATCCCAATCAACACCACGAGTGCGCCATCGCTTCAGATTCACCTGATCACGCAACACACTCTCGTAAGTAACCACAACTTCTATTAAGCTGTGATCACTCACTCCACATCCACCTCTCACACTCCCAGCAAAACCAAACACACCCATGGCTATGCTGTTAGCAACCGTAACATCGATATCACTCACACCTCTTGGCCCATCAAATGTATAATATCCACTGGGCTCATTCAGAATATTCACATCCGCGGACAAACACTATTTAGACAGCATCTCACCCCTGATGTGGTTCCGATAACCAGACGCATGCCTGGGTATCTTACTGAACCACACAGGAGACGATGCATTCGCATCCATTCCCAGGATATACAGAAGATACGACTCAAGACGTTCACCGAACTTGCAATACAAGCTCGCCAGAAACACTCTTCCCAACACACCTTCTACACAAACACACACACCATACTCACTCGCACTCACAACCATACATTCTACACCGACATCATTAACAATCACAGCAGAACTGCACCTGATATCAGAGAACACTTAAAATTTGAAGGTAAACCCCTTATACAGCCATTGGTTGCAAAGGGTTCCTGAATCAGGGCAAAACTGATGCGACCATCAAGTATCAGTGCCCCAAAATCGCACATTGCAGCATATGAACCCTGACTGTTCAGTTGCAATATTCTGACACTCATTCTAGTGCCTTGCACTCGCTCTAGCCAATGTCGCGCAATGCAGAGGACATGCCTCAGAAAGCATGCGGTGCCCGGCGGGCAACCCTCTGAATTCGCAGTTGCGGCAATTAAGTGCATTTCTGCACGAATTTGCCATGTGGCTAGATTGACCGCAACGAATGCAGACAACCTCTTTCACCTTGCATTCACTCACCCTATGGTCCATACTATTGCATCTATGACATCCGTAAAGCACGCAGTAAGGCCTCACGAAGAATGCAAACCACTTGATGTAGCAACGACCAACATCAAGAAGGGGTTCCAGGACATTGCCACAGCTCTCCAATATGACAGCCCATGCTCCATCACCTCCCACCTTCCATGGAGCACTCACCATCTTAACGCTCTTACGGAACTCATCAACATTCATTTTGTCCTTGAGGTTCAACTCATACAACTCACTCATGAACTCATCAGGAGTAATATGAGCATGAACCCCCTGAACAAAAACACGTTTCTCCAATTTGTTGTTCACAGCAACCTCCAGACCGACCTCAGCGAACTTACCGTTCTTCGAGATACGGTCCCTCTTGGCAATTGAAGGGGTGCGAATCAGCGCCCCATCACCACGAATAGGCTTCACCTCGTGGACTCGCACTCCCAGAGTTTGACCAACCTTCTCCAAGACCTCCTTAACAACCTTTTGTGGTGTCACCTTTTTATTCTTACTTTTGACTACAAGTGACCACGTCTCCACTAACGGCTTCATAGGCTTCACTGGCTCATCTATCTTTGCACTTGGCAAAGCAGGAAAACCACTTGTCTGTCTGTCTTGTAAGACGCTTGTCCTTAACACCCAAGACTGGCCATACAGCGCTTGGCAAAGCACCAGCTTTCGTCTGAGTACACTCCAGACGCCCCTTCAATCGCTCATTTTCGGCAATTAATTCCATGACAATTATCTCATACTTCCCGACAGTATCAATGATACTCCGGGCCACGTTGCCGCCCACCCCACCATAAAAGATGGTCTTAACCAACTCATTGGTAACCGCCTTCAATCGCGCCAGAGGTGGATTTCCCCGCCCTGCAGTATCCCCGGAAGAAGACTACCGAAACTGTCCCACCTGACAAGCGCCCCACAGACAAGGACCCACCTGATGCAGCCCCACCCCCCCTGACGAGCGGCGCCCAGTCGACAAGCCAGCCGGCAAGAGCCCCTTCACTACTCCGGACTTTCTGTCAAGGTAAGTCCCCTCAGAAGTCCTGGTAATGGACCCCCTTTCAAGGACCCCCGACAAGGGCAAACCAGTCAATGGGCATCAGCCGACGGATCCCCTTCCAAAGGACTACCAAC
The DNA here is from genome assembly GCA_943735915.1 of Pherbina coryleti. Classification (NCBI taxonomy): domain Eukaryota; kingdom Metazoa; phylum Arthropoda; class Insecta; order Diptera; family Sciomyzidae; genus Pherbina; species Pherbina coryleti. Next base: position 72,136,104 of record OX030948.1, read on the forward strand.
CGAGGGACCCCCCGAAGAAGACCCACCCTTAGAGACAGTAGCCGCTGCTGTCTTCTTTTCGGACCGACCTTCAGTACTTAACTTCGGACTGACTTTTACCTCTCCACCTCCAGCTCTGATGCAAGCGGCTGAAGAAGCCCCAGATAAGCCTGGAACAGTCCCAACCGCCTCATCAAATAGCGAATCCTCAGACTTCGCCCCTCTCAAAACATCCCCTACAAGCTTCTTGAGCTTCTTTTTCTTCCACTTCTCATTAGAGATCAAGGTTGAAGTCTCCCTGTCAATAGACGACGAATAAGCTAGCCTCTTATGAGACTTTCCCTCCGCCTCCAAAGTCATTGCACCCAAAAATGTACTTGAATCAATTTTTTAAAAGCCAAACAATAATTTGTTCATACCCATGGCGATGCTGTTAACAAGCGTAACATCAATATCACTCATACCTCTTGGCCCATCAAATGTATAATATTCGCTGGGCTCGTTCAGAACATTCAAACACGCAGACAGACAGCTTTTCATCCATAATGCTATTCCGATAACCAGACATGCCTGGGTATCTTGCTGAACCACATAGAAGACGATGCATTCGCATCCAATCCCAGGATCAGCGGATTGTTACTCACAAGGAGTAGCAACGCGTCCATATACAAAAGATACGGCTCAAGAGGTTCACCGAAGTTGCTATACAAGCTCCCCAGAAACATTCTTCCAAACACACCCTCTACACAAACACACACACCATACTCACTCGCACTCACAACCATACATTCTACACCGACATCATTAACAATCACAGCAGAACTGCACCTGATATCAGAGAACACTTAAAATTTGAAGGTAAACCCCTTATACAGCCATTGGTTGCAAAGGGTTCCTGAATCAGGGCAAAACTGAAGCGACCATCAAGTATCAGTGCCCCAAAATCGCACATTGCAGCATATGAACCCTGACAGTTCAGTTGCAATATTCTGACACTCATTATAGTGCCTTGCACTCGCTCTAGCCAATGTCGCGCAATGCAGAGGACATGCCTCAGAAAGCATGCGGTGCCCGGCGGGCAACCCTCTGAATTCGCAGTTGCGGCAATTAAGTGCATTTCTGCACGAATTTGCCATGTGGCCAGATTGACCGCAACGAATGCAGACAACCTCTTTCACCTTGCATTCACTCACCCTATGGTCCATACTATTGCATCTATGACATCCGTAAAGCACGCAGTAAGGCCTCACGAAGAATGCAAACCACTTGATGTAGCAACGACCAACATCAAGAAGGGGTTCCAGGACATTGCCACAGCCCTCCAATATGACAGCCCATGCTCCATCACCTCCCACCTTCCATGGAGCACTCACCATCTTAACGCTCTTACGGAACTCATAAACATTCATTTTGTCCTTGAGGTTCAACTCATACAACTCACTCATGAACTCATCAGGAGTAATATGAGCATGAACCCCCTGAACAAAAACACGTTTCTCCAATTTGTTGTTCACAGCAACCTCCAGACCGACCTCAGCGAACTTACCGTTCTTCGATATACGGTCCCTCTTGGCAATTGAAGGGGTGCGAATCAGCGCCCCATCACCACGAATAGGCTTCACCTCGTGAACTCGCACTCCCAGAGTTTGACCAACCTTCTCCAAGATCTCCTTAACAACCTATTGTGGTGTCACCTTTTTATTCTTACTTTTGACTACAAGTGACCACGTCTCCACTAACGGCTTCACTGGCTCATCTATCTTTGCACTTGGCAAAGCAGGAAAACCACTTGTCTGTCTGTCTTGTAAGACGCTTGTCCTTAACACCCAAGACTGGCCATACAGCGCTTGGCAAAGCACCAGCTCTCGTCTGAGTACACTCCAGACGCCCCTTCAATCGCTCATTTTCGGCAATTAATTCCATGACAATTATCTCATACTTCCCGACAGTATCAATGATACTCCGGGCCACGTTCCCGCCCACCCCACCATAAAAGATGGTCTTAACCAACTCATTGGTAACCGCCTTCAATCGCGCCAGAGGTGGATTTCCCCGCCCTGCAGTATCCCCGGAAGAAGACTACCGAAATTGTCCCGCCTGACAAGCGCCCCACAGACAAGGACCCACCTGATGCAGCCCCACCCCCCCTGACGAGCGGCGCCCAGTCGACAAGCCAGCCGGCAAGAGCCCCTTCACTACTCCGGACTTTCTGTCAAGGTAAGTCCCCTCAGAAGTCCTGGTAATGGACCCCCTTTCAAGGACCCCCGACAAGGGCAAACCAGTCAATGGGCCATCAGCCGACGGATCCCCTTCCAAAGGACCACCAACCGAGGGACCCCCCGAAGAAGACCCACCCTTAGAGACAGTAGCCGCTGCTGTCTTCTTTTCGGACCGACCTTCAGTACTTAACTTCGGACTGACTTTTACCTTTCCACCTCCAGCTCTGATGCAAGCGGCTGAAGAAGCCCCAGATAAGCCTGGAACAGTCCCAACCGCCTCATCAAATAGCGAATCCTCAGACTTCGCCCCTCTCAAAACATCCCCTACAAGCTTCTTGAGCTTCTTTTTCTTCCACTTCTCATTAGAGATCAAGGTTGAAGTCTCCCTGTCAATAGACGACGAATAAGCTAGCCTCTTATGAGACTTTCCCTCCGCCTCCAAAGTCATTGCACCCAAAAATGAACTTGAATCAATTTTTTAAAAGCCAAACAATAATTTGTTCATACCCATGGCGATGCTGTTAACAAGCGTAACATCAATATCACTCATACCTCTTGGCCCATCAAATGTATAATATTCGCTGGGCTCGTTCAGAACATTCAAACACGCACACAGACAGCTTTTCATCCCTAATGCTATTCCGATAACCAGACATGCCTGGGTATCTTGCTGAACCACATAGAAGACGATGCATTCGCATCCAATCCCAGGATCAGCGGATTGTTACTCACAAGGAGTAGCAACGCGTCCATATACAAAAGATACGGCTCAAGAGGTTCACCGAAGTTGCTATACAAGCTCCCCAGAAACATTCTTCCAAACACACCCTCTACACAAACACACACACCATACTCACTCGCACTCACAACCATACATTCTACACCGACATCATTAACAATCACAGCAGAACTGCACCTGATATCAGAGAACACTTAAAATTTGAAGGTAAACCCCTTATACAGCCATTGGTTGCAAAGGGTTCCTGAATCAGGGCAAAACTGAAGCGACCATCAAGTATCAGTGCCCCAAAATCGCACATTGCAGCATATGAACCCTGACAGTTCAGTTGCAATATTCTGACACTCATTCTAGTGCCTTGCACTCGCTCTAGCCAATGTCGCGCAATGCAGAGGACATGCCTTAGAAAGCATGCGGTGCCCGGCGGGCAACCCTCTGAATTCGCAGTTGCGGCAATTAAGTGCATTTCTGCACGAATTTGCCATGTGGCCAGATTGACCGCAACGAATGCAGACAACCTCTTTCACCTTGCATTCACTCACCCTATGGTCCATACTATTGCATCTATGACATCCGTAAAGCACGCGGTAAGGCCTCACGAAGAATGCAAACCACTTGATGTAGCAACGACCAACATCAAGAAGGGGTTGCAGGACATTGCCACAGCTCTCCAATATGACAGCCCATGCTCCATCACCTCCCACCTTCCATGGAGCACTCACCATCTTAACGCTCTTACGGAACTCATAAACATTCATTTTGTCCTTGAGGTTCAACTCATACAACTCACTCATGAACTCATCAGGAGTAATATGAGCATGAACCCCCTGAACAAACACACGTTTCTCCAATTTGTTGTTCACAGCAACCTCCAGACCGACCTCAGCGAACTTACCGTTCTTCGAGATACGGTCCCTCTTGGCAATTGAAGGGGTGCGAATCAGCGCCCCATCACCACGAATAGGCTTCACCTCGTGGACTCGCACTCCCAGAGTTTGACCAACCTTCTCCAAGACCTCCTTAACAACCTTTTGTGGTGTCACCTTTTTATTCTTACTTTTGACTACAAGTGACCACGTCTCCACTAACGGCTTCATAGGCTTCACTGGCTCATCTATCTTTGCACTTGGCAAAGCAGAAAAACCAGGAGCGGAAGTTGGGACAGACAGTGCAGTCATCCGCTTGTCCTTAACTCCCAAGACTGGCCATACAGCGCTTGGCAAAGCACCAGCTCTCGTCTGAGTGCACTCCAGACGCCCCTTCAATCGCTCATTTTCGGCAATTAATTCCATGACAATTATCTCATACTTCCCGACAGTATCAATGATACTCCCGGCCACGTTGCCGCCCACCCCACCATAAAAGATGGTCTTAACCAACTCATTGGTAACCGCCTTTAATCGCGCCAGAGGTGGATTTCCCCGCCCTGCAGTATCCCCGGAAGAAGACTACCGAAACTGTCCCACCTGACAAGCGCCCCACAGACAAGGACCCACCTGATGCAGCCCCACCCCCCCTGACGAGCGGCCCCCAGTCGACAAGCCAGCCGGCAAGAGCCCCTTCACTACTCCGGACTTTCTGTCAAGGTAAGTCCCCTCAGAAGTCCTGGTAATGGACCCCCTTTCAAGGACCCCCGACAAGGGCAAACCAGTCAATGGGCCATCAGCCGACGGATCCCCTTCCAAAGGACCACCAACCGAGGGACCCCCCGAAGAAGACCCACCCTTAGAGACAGTAGCCGCTGCTGTCTTCTTTTCGGACCGACCTTCAGTACTTAACTTCGGACTGACTTTTACCTTTCCACCTCCAGCTCTGATGCAAGCGGCTGAAGAAGCCCCTGATAAGCCTGGAACAGTCCCAACCGCCTCATCAAATAGCGAATCCTCAGACTTCGCCCCTCTCAAAACATCCCCTACAAGCTTCTTGAGCTTCTTTTTCTTCCACTTCTCATTAGAGATCAAGGTTGAAGTCTCCCTGTCAATAGACGACGAATAAGCTAGCCTCTTATGAGACTTTCCCTCCGCCTCTAAAGTCATTGCACCCAAAAATGTACTTGAATCAATTTTTTAAAAGCCAAACAATAATTTGTTCATACCCATGGCTATGCTGTTAACAAGCGTAACATCAATATCACTCATACCTCTTGGCCCATCAAATGTATAATATTCGCTGGGCTCGTTCAGAACATTCAAACACGCAGACAGACAGCTTTTCATCCATAATGCTATTCCGATAACCAGACATGCCTGGGTATCTTGCTGAACCACATAGAAGACGATGCATTCGCATCCAATCCCAGGATCAGCGGATTGTTACTCACAAGGAGTAGCAACGCGTCCATATACAAAAGATACGGCTCAAGAGGTTCACCGAAGTTGCTATACAAGCTCCCCAGAAACATTCTTCCAAACACACCCTCTACACAAACACACACACCATACTCACTCGCACTCACAACCATACATTCTACACCGACATCATTAACAATCACAGCAGAACTGCACCTGATATCAGAGAACACTTAAAATTTGAAGGTAAACCCCTTATACAGCCATTGGTTGCAAAGGGTTCCTGAATCAGGACAAAACTGATGCGACCATCAAGTATCAGTGCCCCAAAATCGCACATTGCAGCATATGAACCCTGACAGTTCAGTTGCAATATTCTGACACTCATTCTAGTGCCTTGCACTCGCTCTAGCCAATGTCGCGCAATGCAGAGGATATGCCTCAGAAAGCATGCGGTGCCCGGCGGTCAACCCTCTGAATTCGCAGTTGCGGCAATTAAGTGCATTTCTGCACGAATTCGCCATGTGGCTAGATTGACCGCAACGAATGCAGACAACCTCTTTCACCTTGCATTCACTCACCCTATGGTCCATACTATTGCATCTATGACATCCGTAAAGCACGCAGTAAGGCTTCACGAAGAATGCAAACCACTTGATGTAGCAACGACCAACATCAAGAAGGGGTTCCAGGACATTGGCACAGCCCTCCAATATGACAGCCCATGCTCCATCACCTCCCACCTTCCATGGAGCACTCACCATCTTAACGCTCTTACGGAACTCATCAACATTCATTTTGTCCTTGAGGTTCAACTCATACAACTCACTCATGAACTCATCAGGAGTAATATGAGCATGAACCCCCTGAACAAAAACACGTTTCTCCAATTTGTTGTTCACAGCAACCTCCAGACCGACCTCAGCGAACTTACCGTTCTTCGATATACGGTCCCTCTTGGCAATTGAAGGGGTGCGAATCAGCGCCCCATCACCACGAATAGGCTTCACCTCGTGAACTCGCACTCCCAGAGTTTGACCAACCTTCTCCAAGACCTCCTTAACAACCTATTGTGGTGTCACCTTTTTATTCTTACTTTTGACTACAAGTGACCACGTCTCCACTAACGGCTTCACTGGCTCATCTATCTTTGCACTTGGCAAAGCAGGAAAACCACTTGTCTGTCTGTCTTGTAAGACGCTTGTCCTTAACACCCAAGACTGGCCATACAGCGCTTGGCAAAGCACCAGCTCTCGTCTGAGTACACTCCAGACGCCCCTTCAATCGCTCATTTTCGGCAATTAATTCCATGACAATTATCTCATACTTCCCGACAGTATCAATGATACTCCGGGCCACGTTGCCGCCCACCCACCATAAAAGATGGTCTTAACCAACTCATTGGTAACCGCCTTCAATCGCGCCAGAGGTGGATTTCCCCGCCCTGCAGTATCCCCGGAAGAAGACTACCGAAACTGTCCCACCTGACAAGCGCCCCACAGACAAGGACCCACCTGATGCAGCCCCACCCCTCCTGACGAGCGGCCCCCAGTCGACAAGCCAGCCGGCAAGAGCCCCTTCACTACTCCGGACTTTCTGTCAAGGTAAGTCCCCTCAGAAGTCCTGGTAATGGACCCCCTTTCAAGGACCCCCGACAAGGGCAAACCAGTCAATGGGCCATCAGCCGACGGATCCCCTTCCAAAGGACCACCAACCGAGGGACCCCCCGAAGAAGACCCACCCTTAGAGACAGTAGCCGCTGCTGTCTTCTTTTCGGACCGACCTTCAGTACTTAACTTCGGACTGACTTTTACCTTTCCACCTCCAGCTCTGATGTAAGCGGCTGAAGAAGCCCCAGATAAGCCTGGAACAGTCCCAACCGCCTCATCAAATAGCGAATCCTCAGACTTCGCCCCTCTCAAAACATCCCCTACAAGCTTCTTGAGCTTCTTTTTCTTCCACTTCTCATTAGAGATCAAGGTTGAAGTCTCCCTGTCAATAGACGACGAATAAGCTAGCCTCTTATGAGACTTTCCCTCCGCCTCTAAAGTCATTGCACCCAAAAATGTACTTGAATCAATTTTTTAAAAGCCAAACAATAATTTGTTCATACCCATGGCTATGCTGTTAACAAGCGTAACATCAATATCACTCATACCTCTTGGCCCATCAAATGTATAATATTCGCTGGGCTCGTTCAGAACATTCAAACACGCAGACAGACAGCTTTTCATCCATAATGCTATTCCGATAACCAGACATGCCTGGGTATCTTGCTGAACCACATAGAAGACGATGCATTCGCATCCAATCCCAGGATCAGCAGATTGTTACTCACAAGGAGTAGCAACGCGTCCATATACAAAAGATACGGCTCAAGAGGTTCACCGAAGTTGCTATACAAGCTCCCCAGAAACATTCTTCCAAACACACCCTCTACACAAACACACACACCATACTCACTCGCACTCACAACCATACATTCTACACCGACATCATTAACAATCACAGCAGAACTGCACCTGATATCAGAGAACACTTAAAATTTGAAGGTAAACCCCTTATACAGCCATTGGTTGCAAAGGGTTCCTGAATCAGGACAAAACTGATGCGACCATCAAGTATCAGTGCCCCAAAATCGCACATTGCAGCATATGAACCCTGACAGTTCAGTTGCAATATTCTGACACTCATTCTAGTGCCTTGCACTCGCTCTAGCCAATGTCGCGCAATGCAGAGGATATGCCTCAGAAAGCATGCGGTGCCCGGCGGTCAACCCTCTGAATTCGCAGTTGCGGCAATTAAGTGCATTTCTGCACGAATTCGCCATGTGGCTAGATTGACCGCAACGAATGCAGACAACCTCTTTCACCTTGCATTCACTCACCCTATGGTCCATACTATTGCATCTATGACATCCGTAAAGCACGCAGTAAGGCTTCACGAAGAATGCAAACCACTTGATGTAGCAACGACCAACATCAAGAAGGGGTTCCAGGACATTGGCACAGCCCTCCAATATGACAGCCCATGCTCCATCACCTCCCAGCTTCCATGGAGCACTCACCATCTTAACGCTCTTACGGAACTCATCAACATTCATTTTGTCCTTGAGGTTCAACTCATACAACTCACTCATGAACTCATCAGGAGTAATATGAGCATGAACCCCCTGAACAAAAACACGTTTCTCCAATTTGTTGTTCACAGCAACCTCCAGACCGACCTCAGCGAACTTACCGTTCTTCGAGATACGGTCCCTCTTGGCAATTGCAGGGGTGCGAATCAGCGCCCCATCACCACGAATAGGCTTCACCTCGTGAACTCGCACTCCCAGAGTTTGACCAACCTTCTCCAAGACCTCCTTAACAACCTTTTGTGGTGTCACCTTTTTATTCTTACTTTTGACTACAAGTGACCACGTCTCCACTAACGGCTTCATAGGCTTCACTGGCTCATCTATCTTTGCACTTGGCAAAGCAGAAAAACCAGGAGCGGAAGTTGGGACAGACAGTGCAGTCATCCGCTTGTCCTTAACACCCAAGATTGGCCATACAGCGCTTGGCAAAGCACCAGCTCTCGTCTGAGTACACTCCAGACGCCCCTTCAATCGCTCATTTTCGGCAATTAATTCCATGACAATTATCTCATACTTCCCGACAGTATCAATGATACTCCGGGCCACGTTGCCGCCCACCCACCATAAAAGATGGTCTTAACCAACTCATTGGTAACCGCCTTCAATCGCGCCAGAGGTGGATTTCCCCGCCCTGCAGTATCCCCGGAAGAAGACTACCGAAACTGTCCCACCTGACAAGCGCCCCACAGACAAGGACCCACCTGATGCAGCCCCACCCCTCCTGACGAGCGGCCCCCAGTCGACAAGCCAGCCGGCAAGAGCCCCTTCACTACTCCGGACTTTCTGTCAAGGTAAGTCCCCTCAGAAGTCCTGGTAATGGACCCCCTTTCAAGGACCCCCGACCAGGGCAAACCAGTCAATGGGCCATCAGCCGACGGATCCCCTTCCAAAGGACCACCAACCGAGGGACCCCCCGAAGAAGACCCACCCTTAGAGACAGTAGCCGCTGCTGTCTTCTCTTCGGACCGACCTTCAGTACTTAACTTCGGACTGACTTTTACCTCTCCACCTCCAGCTGCAAGCGGCTGAAGAAGCCCCAGATAAGCCTGGAACAGTCCCAACCGCCTCATCAAATAGCGAATCCTCAGACTTCGCCCCTCTCAAAACATCCCCTACAAGCTTCTTGAGCTTCTTTTTCTTCCATTTCTCATTAGAGATCAAGGTAGTCTCCCTGTCAATAGACGACGAATAAGCTAGCCTCTTATGAGACTTTCCCTCCGCCTCTAAAGTTATTGCACCCAAAAATGTACTTGAATCAATTTTTTAAAAGCCAAACAATAATTTGTTCATACCCATGGCTATGCTGTTAACAAGCGTAACATCAATATCACTCATACCCCTTGGCCCATCAAATGTATAATATTCGCTGGGCTCGTTCAGAACATTCAAACACGCAGATAGACAGCTTTTCATCCATAATGCTATTCCGATAACCAGACATGCCTGGGTATCTTGCTGAACCACATAGAAGACGATGCATTCGCATCCAATCCCAGGATCAGCGAAGTGTCTATACAAGCTCGCCAGAAACATTCTTCCAAACACACCCTCTACACAAACACACACACCATACTCACTCGCACTCACAACCATACATTCTACACGGACATCATTAACTATCACAGCAGAATTGCATCTGATATCAGAGAATACTTAAAATTTGAAGGTAAACCCCTTATGCAGCCATTGGTTGCAAAGGGTTCTTGAATCAGAGCAAAACTGATGCGACCATCTAGTATCAGTGCCCCAAAATCGCACATTGCAGCATATGAACCCTGACAGTTCAGTTGCAATATTCTGACACTCATTCTAGTGCCTTGCATTCACTCTAGCCAATGTCACGCAATACAAAGGACATACTTCCGATAGCATGCGGTGACCGGTGGTCAACCCTCTGAATTCGCAGTTGCGGCAGTTTAGTGCATTTCTGCATGAATTTGCCATGTGGCCAGATTGACCGCAACGAATGCAGACAACCTCTTTCACCTTGCATTCACTCACCCTATGGTCCATACTCTTGCATCTATGACATCCGTAAAGCACGCGGTAAGGCCTCACGAAGAATGCAAACCACTTGATGTAGCAACGACCAACATCAAGAAGGGGTTCCAGGATATTGCCACAGCCCTCCAATATGACAGCCCATGCTCCATCACCTCCCACCTTCCATGGAGCACTCACACAACTCACTCATGAACTCATCAGGAGTAATATGAGCATGAACCCCCTGAACAAAAACACGTTTCTCCAATTTGTTGTTCACAGCAACCTCCAGACCGACCTCAGCGAACTTACCGTTCTTCGAGATACCGTCCCTCTTGGCAATTGAAGGGGTGCGAATCAGCGCCCCATCACCACGAATAGGCTTCACCTCGTGGACTCGCACTCCCAGAGTTTGACCAACCTTCTCCAAGACCTTCTTTTTCCAAAATTAGGAAAAAGGGATACCGTGGGATTAAAATTTCTGGAACTCACAAAGAGTTGACAACCCTAACACACCATTAGGTGTAGCTGGGACAGTAGGTAGACAACTTAAAAAGCAAGTGATCGGAATGTTGAACAACAAATTTCGGAATGTTTGTGCTGATTGTTTCGAGCACTTCAGCAAATATCTTGCCATCTATCTGAACGCCTAGATCACACAGGATTATCAAAGACAGTAGACGTCCAATATAACGAATGGTTTCTTGTCCAGCCTTTTCGTTAAATCGAAAAATTCGTTACATCAAATGAATGTTTTAAACAAAGAAATATAGTTTTTAGTAGTTCACGTTTTATTTAGATATTAATAAAATATTTTGTTTTTTTTTTTATTAATTTTTGAAAAAACTTAACAAACTCTTTTGGTTCTTGATGCTTTCCATTGAATTTTTTGTGTGGTTCATCTATAAGCTCTTGTAAAATATTGATTTTAGTGCAGTTTACATTATTTTCTGAAGCCCATTGTATAGAAGCCCTTAAGTGTTCCACAGCATTTGTGTGGGATATTTTGGGTGTCATTTCAGCCACAGATTCTCCTTAGTTTAAAACCCTTTCGCTTACTTGCCATTGCTTAATACTTTTTTAATATAGAACTCTAAACACGCATGAAAAACTACGACTGAGCTAAGCACGCACCACTCATTCCTGTTTTGCAGTCCAACAAACTTAAATAATTACAATTACAGTTATAAATTCTTATAACAGTACCAAGAACAAAAAACAAAGAGAATCTATGTGTGCAGAATGGTGGGAGATGAGATTACAGCTACAGATGATCAATGAAAATAGTTTCAGCTCGTATTGATATCATTCGTTAAATCGAATAACAACGAAAAATTTTAATTCGTTATATAGAATAGTCAAGGAAGAAATTTTGCCGTTCGCTATATTGGACATATGTTAAATCGGGTATTCTCTGCACTGTCTTAAAAGTAGTGTCTTGTGTAAACGACTTGAAAGAACTTAAAATATTGTATTCTGGCAACTACTAAAATATTCATTTTATAATAATTATTAGTATCCATAATTACAAGTGATGATAATTAATAATTCATAAATCGTGTTCTTAAAATAAAATCATGCAGCCGGTAACAGCTTCTTCTGTAAGTTACTTTATAAAAAATAAATATTAGAATTGCCTTCCGGTTCACAGCGCTCTATTTCTACATGAGTGGCAAAATGTACAAAGTCATAACTTTAAGCTTAAAACTATATAAATTGTTAGTGTTTCTTCGAAAAATCTTCGTTCATATACTTAGTACAGCCATAACATAAAAAAGTCCAACTTCAAAAGTATGCAAATTTATTGAGACGTTCAAATACGTTTAAATCTTATTAAGAGTAAAAGTTATCTATCAGCACATTGCCATTGTCTAAGTACGCAGTGTGCATCTATAGAATAAACGCTAAAACTACAATTACACGATTAAAATGTTTTTGGTTAAAAATAGCTTTAATTTGAGTAATTTCTATAGTATTTAATATATTTTAAGTAAGAAGCTATATCTGTAATTTCTCTTATATAGGGAAAAAATTAAATTAATAAAAATAATGTTTTCGCCTTAAAAATGGTTGCATTTGAAATGTCTTTTTCCTTCGCTGAAATACTGAAAACTAATCTATTTGATAGATCTACTAAAATGTGCCAGAAACTAATTAAGTAATAATTAATCTAACTTGAATACATCAAAGTTTATAAATAATTAAATAATAAGATTAAAAAAAGAAAAAAAAAATGTAATTGTTTGTTGCCTTAGAATTTAACAGATAACATAAATAGCATAAGAATTGTTAGAAATATTAGTGCTGCCTTTGAAATTTAATACTAAACATAACCGTCAAAAAAGACATTATCAGTTAAAACGAAAAACTGCCTTATTTTCAAAAGATCCAAAATTTAAACTGTACAACTGTCATTAGTTTTCTGATAATAGCAAAAATTATATTTTTATAATGTAAATAACTGTTCAATAGACAAATGCTGATTTTTCCCGACAACTTCCCTTCTTTTAAATGTTATGGCAACATTTATACCGAATATTGTGCTATCCACGTTTAAGTTATACTTGTAGCAACTACGATATTTACAATTGATAAAATATATACTATACACTATACGTTTTATTTAGAAATATGTGCTTACATACTAATGTATGTAATATGTTCTTGTATTGTTCGTACGAAGTAATTTAAGTAATTTTTAGTTATGTAATTTAAAAACTCATGTTGAGCTGTACATCATCAGAAATAATTACAATTAAAGATAATTTAAAAACTAAACTTCCTTAAAATTTATTTCAAAGTTTGTTAAGTTTATATGTGAAAATCTTTATTTTTACATTTCAATATTGAACGGAGAACTGGACTGATTATCTTTCCTTTGTGTCAAAAACAATGTATGTCTGACCATCGTTGCTGAACCACTGAAGATATCCACCTCATATTAAAACCATATGGTCGTGTGCTGCTCCAAATTGTTTTTGTTTGTGTTAGACCCCCTAGTGGCGTTTTTTTTTCCGATAAATATATTTTAATTAAAATAAAGTCTGGCACAATTAGGACCTTATACATAGTACTGGGGTTGAGATAATTGCTAAAACATTGTATTTGCTTAAATTTTATAAAGTAAATCAATTATATAAAAATAAAGTCCTGCGTAACACCGGGACTATCAGCTAGTAAACTATAAAGTTAGATTTAATTCAATATTTTCATAATGCTCTATGGAAACTAAAACATCCCAACGTTTTCTTAATAGTGGGTGATATGAATATGCCATTCACCGCTTTTCCAATGTATGCGCAACAGATGGGTTTTTTTCAAGTATTCCAAAACCTCCCTAGAAAATTGCAACAACAAAATTGCAACAAATACCAATTTGTTAAACCAATAAATTGGATACCGTTATTTGCGTCTTTTTAATACATTTCGTTTAATACCAAATTTGTATGTGTTTTTATGGTAAGTAGCAGAGTTATGGTAAAAACACCAAATTTTTGCTGATTTTGAAACGCCATTTTGACCCTAAACATTCGATTGAGCACATATAAAAAAAAAAGTCAACCTTAGAATTTCATCATCCTCTAACACATATCCGAAAATCATTCAAATTGGCGTCTGACACTTGGGGACCTTTCCTTGTTAGAATTAATTAAAAAATAATAGTTAGCATTAAAAATTCCTTAGAAATTATTATTTCTAGTAACTTTGTTGAAACTTTAAATCTAACTCGTACTTTTTCATTCTTTCTTCCGATTTAATCTTTAACTTTCTTTCTTCCCTTTCTAACCTCTCTTGCTTTTCCATTTCCATTTTATTAATTTCGTATTTATGATCTATTTAAATTTTCCTCAATTCAAATTTACTTCTGGATTTTTCTGTTTCCAATTCTAATTGTTTTACTTCTAGCTCCAACCTTTTTTCCTAAATCTCCAATAACTGGCAAAAAGAAGCAGTCTTTGTTCTTGATGTTCGTTTGGATGTGTTCTTTGAAGAAGCGGAAGAATTAAGTTTGCTCTGAACTGTTGGCTCCGAAGTTCCAGCAACATCACTTTGAAAAACTTCGCTACTGCTTTCAAATTGTGCTGCTAATACTTCTGAACCACCATCGCAGAGCGTTCCGTCTTCTGTTGAATTCATTTCAATGTCGAAATATTCTTCAAAGTCCGAAACGCTGCTTTCGTCCAATTCAATAAAATCAACCAAAGAAGTTTCCCAAATCACCCTAGGATTAACTCCCTTTCTTGTACCAAAAATTTGTTCAAGCAAATCAAAATGAGGGCAAATTTTTTCTAAGTACTTTTTTTCTAAGAGCAACGCTTTTTTCGTCGTCTGCAGCTAAAAGGCCAGTACCCGTTTTGTTTTTCCAGGGTACTGCAGATGTGATCGATGTCCTTAAATGGCGCATCTTGCACTTCATTGGTACCCATTAAATGCTGCACAGAAGCGAAGACTTTGAGGCGAATTTTTTTGTAAAAAACTTGCGCTGGTGGTTTTTGTAATCATTTAGTATTAAAGTAAATTTTAAATACATTTTAAATTAATATTAATTATACGATTGTACCTCAAACGATTCCACATGCCCTTTAACTTCATCCACAAACATGTGCAGCAATCAACAGTTTGCACCTCAGTCCAGCGATGCGTTCCTTTTAAACGGGGACGCTTTATTGATTGTTTGCTTGTCTTCTGTAATTTTTAGAATTAAATCTTTGTTAATTTTGATCCAATTCAGAAATTCTTATATAGGGTGTTTTTTTTAGGGGTTTGTTTTTTGAATAGAGATAAAACACAATAAAATCGTTTTAATGTCCATCAATTTGGCTTTATTGGAAGGATAATTTTATGCCATTAATGTTTAAATATGATTTCGGGCATGTGGCCGCCGCGGCTGGCTGAATAAAGCCAATTCTACAGGTCCAATTTTCAACCACTTTTTCGAGCATATGGGGCCGTATGTCGGCAATAACGCCACGAATATTGGCCTCCAAGTCCCCTAACGTTTCTGGTTTGTTGGCGTAGACGAGCGACTTCACATATCCCCAAAGAAAATAATCCAATGGTGTCAAATCACACGATCTTGGTGGCCAATTGACAGGTCCATTCCGCGAAATTATGCGCTCATCGAATGTTTCCTTCAATAAATCGATTGTGACGTGCGCTGTGTGGCATGTAGCGCCGTCTTGTTGGAACCACAACTCATCCACATTCATGCCATCCAATTCGGGAACAAAATAGTCGGTTATCATGGCTCTATACCGGTTTCCATTAACGGTAACTGACTCTCCAGCATTATTTCGGAAGAAGTATGGCCCAATGACTGCACCAGCCCATAGAGCACACCAAACAGTCAGTTTTTGTGGATGTAATGGCGTCTCAAGGATCTCATGTGGATTCTCTTCACTCCAAATGCGGCAATTTTGCTTGTGGACGTAGCCATTCAACCAAAAATGAGCCTCATCACTGAACAAAATTTTGCGATGAAAATCAGCATCGAGATCAATCTCATTTTCGGCCCATTTGCAAGCGTTGTTCTTTTGTCAACCTGTTCATGATGAAATGGCAAACCAAACTGAACATAAATGACATTAGAGTTGCCAGATTTGACCACAAAATGCCAGTTTTATCTCTATTCGAAAAACAAACCCCTAAAAAAACACCCTATATCTGTCATTACTTTATGGCGGTTTCTAATTAGAAAAAACTTTTCGTTCAAAAAATAAAACAACTGATAGATCATATTAGTTTGCCACCTCGTTTGCTCACCTAAATCGAAAAGCAAATTTATCTGGCTTGTGTAAAGGCTTTTTCATGAAAATTTTGACAGTTATTTTATAAAGCTGAAAAACTTATACGGTTTATACCATTTATAAGGGTCATTCCATTTGTAAGAGTCGTTTGCATGAATACCCTTATTATAATTTTAATAATAGAAATATTATATTTATACCCCTTCGTTTAAAAAACGTAAACGGTGTATATTTATTTTGTCACTCCGTTTGTAACGGCCATAAGGAGGCGTGGTAGGCATAGAAAAGTATATATAATCTTGATCAGCATCACCACCTGAGTCGATTTAGCCATGTCCGTCTGTCTGTGATCACGATTACAGCTGTAATTTTAAAGCTATCATCACGAAACTCGATATTTAAGCTTGTATCTAAAAAATAAAGTTCAAGTTCGAAAATGAGCCTAATCGGATGAAAACCACGCCTACCTCCCATAGAAAGTTTAACGGGAAAGTTTATCAAAACGGTAAAATCTCTTAGAATTCCA
Source organism: Pherbina coryleti (assembly GCA_943735915.1). Classification (NCBI taxonomy): domain Eukaryota; kingdom Metazoa; phylum Arthropoda; class Insecta; order Diptera; family Sciomyzidae; genus Pherbina; species Pherbina coryleti. The sequence goes on from OX030948.1 coordinate 72,152,724, forward strand.
CAAAAATGAATATGTAGACTTAAAATTGCACATGAGCTTTGTTATTTAATATGCATACACTCTGAATATGAAATTCAACCAAATCGGATGAAAACCACGCCTACCTCCCATGCAAAGTGACTTTACCAAAAATGTAAAATCTCTTTAAATTCCACAAAAGTTAAGATATGGAGTTGCAATTTTGCATATGAACTTTGATATATAACATGTACACTGTGTATGAAATTCAACCCAATCGAGTGAAAACACACCCACCTCTCATACAAAGTAACTTTATCAAAAAACAAAAGAGAATATTTTCTGTTAAAACTATAACTAAAATGTTGTTACAAATATAAATTTTTTTGACTGCTTAAGACTTTGAATATATTTCAATTCGGGCGTAGAGGTATTTTAACTTCGGCCCAGTCGAAGATCATTTCTTACTAGTTTTTTGTTATTTTTGTTATGTTTGTTATTATTTTTAATAAATTAAAGTAATTTAATTAAAAAATCTGTATTTTTGGGTTTGATATGAAATAGTGCAAGTGCGGAGCCACTGTATATAAAAAAGGAGCTTATGTTTGTAAGGCCGCAATAGACTCCTAAACTACTTATCCGATTAGCATGAAAATTTGTGTATAGAAGTTTTTTGGTACGGTGCGTGTTTGTGGGCTATCAATTTTGATCCACCTTGAACACCAGAGGGCGCTGTAGTACAAATTTTTTACAAAACTGCCTAAAACTCATAAATTGCTAATGCGATTAGAATGAAAAGTGATATACAGTGGGTTTCATGTACGTTGAGTGTCCTGCTGCTTTCGTTTTTGACCTATCTTGAACACCAGAGGGCGCTATAGTACAAATTTTTTACAAGACCACCTAAAACTCCCAAACCGCTCATTCGATTAGAATGAAAATTGGTATATAGTAGTTTTCAGGTACGATGAGTTTTTTAGCAATATCTTCTTTGAACCACCTTGGACACCAGATAGTGCTGTAGTACAAATTTTTTACAAAATCGCATATTTTTAGTTGTTTTCTTAGGTTACATGTTCAAATATTTACAAAATATTAAATATTTCTTAAATTTAGTAAAATAAAAATAATTTCCGTTATTTTGACTACAACGATATATTTAATGCAACATCGTCGCTCAAAATGAGAAAAAACAATCAGAAATTTAATTTTGCGACTTTCGAGTCAAATATCTCCGCTGCTTTTTATACAGTTTGTTAAGTTTTTTTTTTTTGTCTTAAAGCTTCATCAAAGTACTATGAAAACCTTATTGCAAAAATACCATTATTGAGTATATATATATTTTAAATATTTTTTTCAAAAAAGGTCTGAAATTTTTGAGTTTTCCTCACAAAAAGGCTCAAAATTCGTTTTTGTTGTAAAAATAATTTAAATTCAAATTCGCAAATTTTCAACTCTATGTAAAAACTGTTATAGTTTTTATAAGCTATTTATAAGCAAAAGTTATTTCAAATTTACGCAAAAATTAAAAACCATTTTTGTGATTAAAAAAACAAGGCCTATAGGCCTGACCAAAATAGACAGAACGAGACATAACGAGTAAGTTCGAACAAATGGAAGCCAATGATAAAACCCAAAATGCACATACGTAACTGATCGAAACTGAACGAAACATTGCGACGAGACGGTTTGTTCCGTAAGAACCGAACTTTTAGCGTCTCAACTCGTCAACAACAGCTGTGCAAAGCAGTCTTCTTCTTGTTTCAGACGATTGGAGGTACTCGTTTCATTTTGGGTTAAATGTCAAAATGGACATAACGATTGCAAACGTTCGGCAAGTTGTAATCGTCTCGTTTCGTCTATTTTGGTTAGGCCTTATCCTTGATTTTTCGAACAAAATTTTTTTTTCCGATATTGTGTTTTTATATTTTTGAAAAAATAAAAAAGCTAAAAAATTAATTTTTCTAGACAAAATTATCTTAGTATCTCTTACCAATCAAAAGTTATAGCCAATAATCTTTATCCAAAATATAAATACAAAAAGCAAAACGCTGTCTGTGTGATGAATGGAAACTTCAAAATTACTGAGTCGATAGAGCTAAAATTTTGGCAGTACATTTTTTCAAGTACGAGATGGCTTTAATTTCTGTCACACCCCCTTTTACCGCCCACAAATCAATAAAAATGCTATATTTCCTACGGTTTTCGTCGATTTGGCTACATTTTGGTAATTTAGCCTGTATGCTTACTGTCGGCAACTGTACTAAAACTGGGTAATGTCCATCTACTAGAAAACTGGAATGAGCATTATATAAGAAGGTGTGGCTCCGCCCATACAGTTAAAATTTGTATTATCGAATAGCTTTGAAAGTAAAAGTAGCAATACTTACATACAAACTCAAAATGGAGTTACTATTTGGTGATCTCCTGCTACTGGGAAACTGTAACGGGCAGTGGAAAATAACAGTGGTGTCAAACTATGAGTCTAAGAAAAGTTTTGAATACACCTTTTATGTTCCCATATAGTTGCAGGGTGCAGCAACGCGCGCCGGGAAAAATCTAGTATAAAATACAAAACGTAGTTTGTCTGTCTGATGGCTATAGACTCCAAAACTACTGGGCCAATTGAGCTGAAATTTTAGCAGTAGATTTGTATCCAGTACGAGATGGTTTAGGGAGAAAATACTTTTGCCACACCCTCTTTTACCGCCCACAAATCAATAAAAATTCTGTATTTCACACGGTTTTGGTCGTATTAGACTAAAATTTTGTAATTTAGTTTGTATGCTTACACGGAAAAAAAAGAAATGGTGAAATCAAAGAATGGCCATTCTTTGATTTAATATTTGTTGTTTCTACTAAAGTTTTATATAATTTAGAGCAACATTAGTCTAATTCACATTTGGTAATTCTTTGTTTAAACTAAACTCAATTCTTTGAATATACGGAATAGCTACTATAAAATACAAAGAAATCATTAGCTAATTCAATGAATATTTTTCTTTTTACTGGCTATTTTCATTTGGCATAAACAGTGAATTCTTTTGTTACAAAAAAATATTATAGTTTCCCAAATAATTCTTTGATTTTGCATAAGTCCTCTTCCAAAGTTTCGCATTTTTGCTATATTTTTTTAATTAATATTAGTTTTAACCAATTCTTTCGGCGTTTCAAAGAATTATTTCGTCAACTCCCGTTACTTTCAGTATATACAGCGTCATGCTCTGTACTTTCATTTAGTTTTCGGAAAAAGAAGCGTCAGCACGTATTTAAGATAAAAGTAAACCTGAATTGTGCATCTATAGAAAGTGTAAAAAGTGATAATTAATAAATGAAATTAAAGTGCAAATCAAGTAAGTGAAAAACAATCTAAGAAACTAAATCTACAGAACTCAGTGAAAAGAGAAACTTTGAAAATGAATCGAGAACTGATTCTGTTTGAAAATTTGCCCGAAGAACAACAGTTGCTTGTGGAGTGGGGCTGCGAAGACTTATTGGCAGAGTTCATAGCCAAAAATATTGATATGGAGGCAATGAAATGCATGACTCTCGATGACGTGAATAACCTTATTCCCATCGATCAATTAGGCCTTAGAATAAAGTTCAGGCAAAGATTATTGCAATGGCGTGCAGAAAGAGTAAGTTTTATAATATGTGTAAATATATCCATCAAATACTCGAGGACACATAAATACAAACATAAAAATCTTCTTGAAATAAAACATGAAATGTGTGTTCAATTCAACATTTGTTTCTTAAAGGGATTTGCAGTACCGTTGGCAGAAACGCTATCAATGAACGGTTCCATTCAATCTTGGATTGCCGAGCAACGATCATTTTCATATACATCGTCACCATTGCCATCACCATTGCCATCACCTGAAATTCAGTCGACGTCCTTGCCATCTTCAAGCAAAAATATAGCAAACGAATTCAAAATCGTAAGTATTTTTCCTTAATAATATTTGCTATATTTCTAATTTTGTAAACTTTATATGTCAACAGAATTTATTGGATGTATTAAAAAATTCACTTGTTGGAAAATCTATTGTCGATTTGCACTTAAATAATCAATCACTGACACAAGACAACCGAAATAATTTGTGCACAATAATTTGCGCATTTTGGATAGAGAGTAAAGTATGTCAAGTTGTTAACAAACACTATCGGGAAGCAGTATCGGAAATTATAAAACTATTCCCTAACGAAACTGAGGTAATTAATAAATTTAATCAATTTCAAATTCTACTTAATTGTTTTATATGCTGACTTATCAACATTATTACAGGATATCTATTTAAGTTCCGATCCAAAGATAAAAGGCAGATTACCACAAAGGTACTATAGTCTGACCAGAAAATATAGGGAAAAAGGTATTCTTGAAAGTCGATACCGAATAAAAAGACAAAAACTCGAACTTGAACCTGATTTGAACTTAAATTCCGAACAATCTTCTGAAATACTATTATCAAATCAGATATGGTTAAGAAACAATAAAGAGCCAGAAATTTTGGTGACTGAAAAATGGAGAGCAACGAATAAACTTCGTTTGAAGCACGTTCTTGAAGATAAAGACATTTTTGAAGAGTGGCCAATATTGAAACAACAAATTGGAGCCTCATTGGTAAGTGTGACTCAAAACCATTTTATTTGTTCAATAGCAAATTATAAATCGCTATTTACTTCCTCAGATCGAATTGGACTTTGATGTAATATATCCTGGAAAAAGTGAGCTGTTATTCTCAAAGTGGGCAAACTTAAAACTAAAACTTACTGATGTTTTCAAAAGGAATATTAAAGACAAGTCATCAAAATTCCTTCTTGAAAAGCTCACCTCAGAAGAGTTAAATGAAGGTAACTGCAACAAAAACTTTGTTCTATATTGTCGCTAAAAGTTTTAACTTTTATGTATTTAACTTAAATCAATAGATTCAGAAAACTACCTAAACAGCATTCTTCTTGGTGCTGTTTTAATCCCATCTGGAATCCACTTGATCAACGAAACTGGCAAAGTTTTTTGGACCCCATCTATCATTGATGGTCAAAACTATATGGTGCTGCACATTGAGGTAAGACTTGTCAGCAGTATTCTGAAGTCAAAAGCAAAACAATTTGTTTTTCCTTTTAGATCGAGAACGACATTCGTAAAATTGTTGAATGTCATAGGAAGAAATTAACGGAACGAGGTTTAACAAATCAACCATTGCTAGTTGTTGTTGGTGAGATAAACCACATCAAAAAGTTTTATATAAATTTAAACGACTTTTTTTATGAATTTAATTCTTACTTAAAATCTTTTTCTGTGATTTTCCAACTTTTCCAAGTATTAAATTTTAAATACCCAGAGCCGTGCAAACAAACTTGGCAATTTTTTCAAAATTTTATTTACGAAATTCCTGTAAAAGGGAAAATATCAAGCCAATTGCACAGTTTGTTTTCTGAATTGAAATAGAGTAAGTGACACTATGTTGTATTTTTGTTTTGTATGCCACAAATCCTTTTCTTTTGTAAAATCTTACATGAGCCATTTGAAAATTGGTCACAAGCTCTCAATCCATTCTACATATTTTCAATGCACAAATTGTCCACAATCTTTTCAAAATATGTATGCATTTCGTCGTATATATTAAGACTACACCCAGAATCTAATTTAAGTAACAGAGGAAACACTGACCTTTCTCCCAATCCAAGCAGTATACCATTTCTTTCAGAACAAAGCGAATCAGGAAAACCGAAAAATCCAAAAACAGATAAAACCTTTGATTACTCAAATATGTGTTTTAGTTTTGCTTTAAAGCTGTATGGACATATGTCACTTAACAGAAAATTAGCAATTGAAATAATTAAAAGTTTTGAAGAGCTTATTACAACAATTGTAGATGATGTTGAAGAAATTTCTGATTTACCAACAATCAAAAATAGTCTTAAAAGCCTTAGAAATGCTTTAACATCACTAAATTCCGAGTATAAATTTAAAAAAGAATTAAAAACACAAAACATGTACACAGAACCTACCGAATTTTTAATCGATAATTCGAAAACTCTAACAAATTTGACATCGAAATGTTCAAAAGGGGTGTTATTGCCAATTAAAGACAATATCGTCAGATATCTTCAAGAAAATAACAATTTATTTTTAATGATTCAAAAAATGCAAGATTTAAATTCTAAATCTGAATTATATAATATAATACAAGGGGATTCTTGGAAAAAAAAAATTGATCTTTATCAAAATAAACTTTGCTTGCCTTACGTACTTTACCAAGATGATTTTGAAGTTGACAATCCTCTTGGATCAAAAGCAGGTATCGACAAAATCTCTGGCGTCTATTTAAGTTTTCCCCTTTCAGCTGACTTTCAAATTTCAAAATTAGATAATATTTTAGCATGCTGTTTTACTAAAACAGCTGATATATCATACGGTAACAACTCGAATTTTATGCCACTTTTAAATGTGCTAAAAGATTTAGAAGAAAGCGGAGTTTCAATATCTACAGAAAATGGTGAAAATAAAGTTTATTTGATATTATCAGCAATAACTGCGGATAATTTAGGCTTGAATTCAATTCTAGGATTCACCAAATCATTTTCTGCTCACTTCTACTGTAGAATGTGCACATCTGAAAAAGCCATAATGCAAAAACAAACAGTGGAGGATGTATCTATGCTAAGAAATTTTGAAAACTATAAAATAGGGGTTGATGCGAAAGATGTTTCAAGTACAGGAATAAAAGAGGAATGTATCTTTAATTTAATTAAATCTTTCAACGTTATTGATAATGTATCTTGTGATATAATGCATGACATTTACGAAGGAATTTGTCACTGCGAGTTATCTGAAATTTTAATTTACTTCATCACTAAGAAAAAATATTTCAGTTTATCTATTTTAAACTCTAGGAAAACTTTATTTAATTACGGTCCATTAGATACCAAAAATAAATCAGTTGATATCGAAATGAAACACATAAACCGAAAAAAATTAAAAATGTCCGCATCAGAAATGAAATGTTTTGCATTTTATTTTCCATTAATGATAGCAGACTTCGTTCCACAAGACGATATAGTATGGGAATTTTTACAACTTTTATTAAAAATAATTAAAATTGTTAGCCTACCATATTTTACCGAACCAATTTTAGACGATTTGAAAGAAAGTATAAGGATTCATCATCAATCATATATAGACATTTTTAATGGACAGTTGATTCCAAAACATCACTTTATTTTACATTACCCAAACGCCATACGTAAGTTAGGACCAATCAAAAAATTGTGGACAATGAGGTTTGAAGCAAAGCATAAAGAATCGAAGGCTTATGCACATATAATTAGCTGTAGAAAGAATATTTTATTAAGTTTGGCTACTAAATCAAATTATCACTTTGCAAGTCAAAATAATAATTTCAATAAAAACTCTAAGACTGTAAAAATAATTTGTGGTGATGGTCAATACATAAATTTTACATGTTCTGAAATTTGGGAACATATTAAACAGAATAAAAATGCAACATTGTTCACAAACATTTTTTCGACTAATGAAGTAATTGTTAATAATACCGTTTATAAGCTAAATAATATTTTAGCTATTTCCAAAGAGTTGGATGAAGTTTTTTTTATTTAATTATACAAATTTTATGTGAATCTGTAGAAAATATATACTTTATTTGTGAAGAATTAAAAGCAACCAAACTAATTAATCAATTAGATTGCTTTCGTCTAATTGAAAAAGACAATATTACATGTTATAATGTGATAGATCATACGGACGTAAGATTTCCACCGCTCCATTTGATTAAATTGCCAGATAAAACAACTGTTTTAAAATTAAAACCACCTTTTTTTTAACATTGTAACATAAAAAATGTAAATTAATTATACGAGTATTTTCAACCAATAAAAACAAAATGTATGAAAAACTAAATAAAAAATGTTTCTCTTATTTTGATATTTTTGAGCAAATTCAATTGTAATCTAGTTCAATCTTTTTCTCAGTGTAGATAGGTGGCGATAAACGAATGAACTGGTGAAAACACAAATCTTTTCTTTAATATAACTAGTGAACATTGCTTATTTTGGCAAATGAATTCTTCGAAACAACAAAACACCAAATCGATGATACTGCAAAATAACTAATAGTTGCTCCAATTTCACAAAATTATGTCATGATTTCACCATTTTAGGAATGATTAAATCAAAGAATTCAATGGCTTAATTACAAAAGAAATAGTGACTTAAAAAATATGAAGAGAAATATTTCATTGATTTCACCATTTATAATAGTGAAATCAGGTACAAATTTTCTTTAAAAACACTAAAACTTTAAATGAATTGCTGCAAAATTTGCTGATTATTAGAATAAAAAATTATTGAAATCAAAGAATTCATATTCGCAAAAATAATGAAAAACATTCTATGACTGGATATTGAAGAAAACATTAGTTTAACTGAACACTGTTTTCTATGATATCAACATATCTATTTTTTCCGTGTAGTGTCGGCAACTTAACTAAAAATGGGTTGCCACACCCCCTTTTACCGCCCACAAATCAGCAAAAATTCCATATATCAGACGGTTTTAGTCGTATTAGACTAAAATTTAGTAGTTTAGTTTGTATGCTTAGTGTCGGCAACTTTATTAAAAATGGGTTGTCACGCCCTCTTTTACCGCCCACAAATCAATAAAAACCTTTATTTCGGATGGTACTAGTTGTATTAGACTAAAATTTGGTAATTTAGTTTGCATGCTTACTGTCGGCAACTGTACTAAAATTGGGTAATGTCCATCTACTATTTAGAAAACTGGGATGGGTATAGAATAAGGGGATGTGGCCCATACAATAAAAATTTTTAATATCGAATCGCTTTGGAAGTAAAAGTACATTACTTACATACAAACTCAAAATGGAGTTACTATTTGGTGATGTCCTGCTGCTGGGAAACTGTAACGGGCAGTTACTAAAGAAACTGCATAGCTCTATATAACGCTTTACCCGTGGCATCCGATGACCCCTACGATGTATAAAGTATTGGTCCATGGATCCATAATTATAGAAAATGCTCTGCTTCCAATAGGTCAACTATCGAAAGAGGCCGCTGAAGCCCGTAATAAGCATATCCGGCAATACCGGCAAAACCTTTCAAGAAAATTTTCAAGAGTAACATGCAATAGAGATGTACTAAACAGATTACTGTTAACTTCTGACCCTCTGATAACGGGAATGAGGCCAATACCAAAGAATACGCAAACAGTTTTTAAAAGAAACTATAATGCTGCTTCCAGCCGAACCTTACTCCGAAGTATTGCGCGGTGGTGAATTGCTGGAAGAGGAGGATGAACGCTACCAATCGGAATGCAGCAATTCCTCATCGGAATAAAAAAAATCATTATTTGAATACGTAATTTTAAAAATAAAAATTTTTTATTAAAGGTTTAAATATTTTTATTACATTATTTGGTTTTTATTTAAGATCGGAAATTTTAGTGGCAAATAAAATCAAGTAAGTATTTAAATCACGTTTTGTTGCCAAAATTAACATTGGAATGCCTTTGGGTTTGATAAGCGTGGTAAAATAATTTTGGCCGCCTAGATCTTCAAAATACCCCTCTGAAAAATAAAAAAAAATAAATAACTGGTCATTTCAGCCCTTGAAAGGACTTTGACCTAGCTTCTTATGATCAATTGTGTTGTGCGTGTTATTAAGTTTGTACACAATTGACCGAGAACCGGACCTACATGTTTAACGCAGACTCCGAACGGCGGTGAACGGAATGTTCTTGTTCTCAAGAAGCTTTACATGGCATTTTGAATACTCTCTCAGGTCTGCCATTGTCTGCAGAGAGGTGGCAGCCGTACAAAAAAATTATTTTAATTCAAATTATTTTCTGTCGCTGCTGGGGTTCGAACCTGGGTATCCACGAATGGCGATGACGTGAAAATACTTTTACATAAATTAAAATGTACACAATAATATCCTTATAGAATTTGAAATAAAATTAAAGGACTACACAATCTTCTGAATTTGTATTATATCAGTCTATTATATTTTTCTTAGACACAAAACCAACCGTGTTTTTTATATGCATATAATATTTATTTAAATAAAATTTAAGTCTGTGAAAATTTGGACTATGGGGTGAAGCTTGCGTGGAAATCTTAAATGTAATATTTGATTTTTGTTTTAACTTTTATGTTTGATTAAGAAAAATAAAAGTCAAATTTCAACTGTTATTTCAGAACAAAATAAAACAAAAAAGTGAAGGGCAATATAGGGTTGAACTTAGCTCTTAGGTGATTTATTGAAAGTTCTATGGACTCTTGTGAAAAGTCCTCTTATATGGATTTTTATTAAAAGTATAATAAGATAATGTATAGATATAGTTGTATCATTGGAACTTTTAATTCAGATCCATATATAATTAACATAGTTTTTGAGAGTTCATTGAACCCATAAAAGTTTCTCTGACTCAATTGGAAGTTATAATACGCTCCATTTTTTTATTGCTATTCATAGCATATGCGGTTCATGAATTGTCTCATGGGTCTCATTTGCATACCAGCTCTTGGGCGCATACGTAATAAATTTTTTTAGGCTTTCTCGTACTCTTACATAAGCAAGTACGATTGCTTTTAAAATTTAGCTCTCGTAAGAAGGAGTGAGACGCTTTTAAGGTACACGAGCGTGTATCAAAATGAGCTATGTATGGGCTCGAGTGCGTACATGAGCGGACCTTTCCATACCTTGATTATTTATTTTAATGCAATAATTCCCTACTAGAAAATAAAAGTTGGATACAACATGCTTTCTCTGCGTTTTTTGATGTATTCTGGTTTTTTGAATGATTGGTTGTTTGACCCGCAGAACAAATAGTACAATACAAGAAAGGCTTTCGATATGATTTCCGGTAAAGAACATACATCATAGACGCTGAAACTGGTTAGTGCCACTAACTTCGTGAAAAAAATTAGCATTGCTATAAAAATGTTATTTAAAGAGTTTAAACTTTCTTTTTCAGCCTTTCCTGCAGACGCACAAAAAACTGCTATTCATTGAACTTAGACCAAATTTAGTACGGAGGGACTTCTAGGGTAGCTTGTTTAACATTTTTTAAAAAGTCTAGAATTCAAAATGGTTTATCCCAACAAGGCGATGCGGAATTAACAGAAAACTAGGGCTGCCTTTAAGGCATTGCACCTCGGCAACACTAAGCATTCCAGCATTCTAACAGTTAATTTGAAAATTTGGCGTTTTATAGCACAAACGTTCTCGTAACATTTTGGTGTATGTGCGCTTATTATCTTGTTTACAGTGGTTTGAAAATTGTATATCAGCAAAGAAATGGATTTATCACGTGAATATTTCGTGTGATGGATGGATCATGAAGGTCGTCCGATAACGGCAATTGTGGCAGAAAATATCGATTCTGTTGCAAGCAGAATGGTATATGAAATATCGTGAGATGATGCCACCATTGGGCATTAGTGGGACTAGTATACATTCGATTTTAAATTAACATTAAGGCGTCAGAAAGATTTGTTCCAGTTGGATACCCCATAATTTGACGTTTGCTTAAAAACAGCTCGTGTCGATTGTTGCTAGCAAATGCTGACAAAATACAGAGGGGATGGTACGAAACACGTTTACGACATTCTAACAGGTAATGGGTCTAATGCATAAAAATGAGATGTTTCTCAGAGATCATTCGTGTGAGATCAATCTCAAGAAGTGAGTCATAAGAACATTCTCAGTCTCAGTCTCAAAATTGTATGCATAAAAAGGAGATCAAGCTCATGACAAACAACTCAACATAAGTGGGATCAATCTTAAAGCTTCAGTTGAGGTTTAGTTTATTTAAAGCAAGCTAAAGCAATTAATTAATCGTTAAAATTGCTTCTTAAAATTTCAAAAAAATGTCCGAAAGCGAATCTGGAAGTGAACAAAACTGTAGTTTATCAAATAATAAAAATAATAAGCTGGCATAATTTCTAATTGATTAGTTAAAAGAAACTCAAATTTTACTGCAGAAATCTAATCTGCCAGTGCACAAATTAAAGAAAGAAGCACTTGAAAGGTTTCGAATTGTCCTAGAGACTGATGAATTCCTATGTCCTCACCAATTCCATTTTGAAATCCAGGATCAGCCAAAAATCTTAAATATACTCTCATTTTTTCAGAATTAGTAAGAGCTCCACCAAGCGATTCCAATGTTGGCCCTAGGAAATGCTCTGCATAACCAATCGATGTTTTCTTTATTAAAACGAAATATAACTTCACTGCTATATTCTTCAACATGTCTACGCAGCTTATAAATTTTTTTAGGACTATAAACGCGAAAGTATTCTGCCATTTCAGTTGCTTGAAATAAACTGTGAGATCACTTGATAGGAGACTCAACATTTACCGAGAAAGTTCTCAGACATGTCAGCTTCATCTCATGATTATGCATACCATTGTGAGAAATTTCTCACAAAGAGCTTTCGTTTTAAGAAGTTTCTCAGGCCTTGAGATCCATCTCAATGAGCGAGATCTTTCTAACGAGTAAATAACTTTTTATGCTTACGACAACGAGTAAATTCTCAAAATATCGAGTAAAAAGTAATTTCTCACTTTTATGCATGAGAACCAATGAATCATAGATATACGCTTATGAGCCCGAAAAAAGGACTCAAAAGAGCACTTTGGGTCTTTTAAACTGAGCAAAACCCGACAAAAGTTGTCCGAGGACGAAGCACATCCAAGGAAATGGTTGCCAATTTTTTCAGAAATTTTGAGTAGCAAAGAACTGTTAATGCGGAATGCCACACAATCATTTGTTTGTTAAAAACAACCACCGAAGGAAGATCATCCTCCATGGAAAATCATTCTCCATGCGAGTTCCCACACATCAGTTAAAACAAGAGTTTTAAAGCACTTGAAATGTGGAATTGATGATCATCCGCCTTACAGTCCCGACTTGGCACCCAATGACTTCTTGTTCGGTCACATTAAGAAAAAAAGGGAGGTTGGTTGTGTCGAGAACACATCCGTAGGTCTTGACGTGACAGCTTATTCTTTGTTTCCAAACTTGTCCTTATCCTTCTCTTGTTCTTATATTTGTCCAAATAATTGTCCTTGTCATTGTTTAAATTGTCGTTTTAGCCCATGACCAAATTCCTGACCCATTCCTTGTTCGAATCTCTTTTCTTATTCTTTCCTTGTTTGAATCTCTTTTCCCACTTAGTTTTCCAATCTTTGTCTTAAATCTTGTCCATAGCATGTCAAATCCTTGTTATATTCCTAGTCCCAATCCTTGTCCTTTTTCAATCTTGCCCTCATACTTTTCTCAATCTTGAACTAATTGTAGCTTTTCTTTTTCTAAACTCTGTCCTTATCCATATCCAAATTATTGCCCTAATACTTGTCCTAATTTGAATTGTATTTTTATTTTAAAGGGCGTTTTTTTAAGAGCTTGAGAATAATAATAATACAAGACAGAAATATTGTTGGAATGAATTTTTTATTATTATAATCTGGTAGATAATTTCATGTCATTTATTTTTTATGTATGATTTCCGGCATATGTCCGCCGTTTGGCGGCAATGGTGGCTTGAATATTGGCTTCCAATGCTTCAAGAGTTGCTGGTTTGCAATGAGTTGCAAAGTTGTCACCAAACTGATTTTTCAATAAATTTATGGTTAAGTGCGCTGGATGGCAGGTTGTGCCGTCTTTTTGGAAATAAAAATAGGTCAGCATGGCTCGATAGCGCTCGCCATTCACCTTAACGGTAGCTCCATTCTAATTTCGCAAGAAATGAGGACCGATGCCAGCGTGTAAACCGCACCAAACACTCAATTTTAATGGATGTAATGGTGATTCGTTAATGGCTTGAGGATTGTGTTCACTCCATATTCGGCTATTTTGTTTATTGACGAAGCCATTTAACCAGAAATGAGTTTCATCACTAGGCCGATTATGTTGACCGTAAAATGGACGAAGTGCTCTACGAACTTCGCGAACAGATTTATTTTTTTCAAAGTAAATTTCCACAATTTGGAAGCGTTGTTCTGGCGTTAAACAATTCATGGTGAATTTCCAAACCTTACCGAACATAAAAGTCAACACAGTTTAACATTCTCAACTGTCAAACTTCTCAAGCAGCTAAAAAATCACCCTATATAATAATAGTGGTGCCCAACTCATCAGCTCGCTCTGCTGGCGTAGAGCTAGCAGCGGCTCTTTACATAAAACAAAAACAAAGTTACACGTGTGTGTATTTCTATTCAACAACATAGCATGGTGGGCAAAAGCACTCTTATGCGGTCTTATAACTCCACATCCATAAAATAAGTACAAAAATAATAAAATACAAGGTTAAGTATTAAGCCCACATATTCGTTGGAAGGATCAGGTATTGGATAACCTGACCACGCTTGGTGTTTCCAACTGGCGCCAGCAAGCGCAAAATAAAAATGGCTGGCGCTATTTCTTATACGAGTCTAAAACCGACCTACGGTTGTAAGCGCTAGATAAGTGAGTAAGTAAAGTATTATGCAGGTTTTTGATATATTTGTCTCACTTTTCTATGTGTGACAGCCTGTGTAGCGTAAATACAGAAAACTATCGTAAATTAACTTCAAACTCACTTTTTGTTTTTTTTTTTTTTTTTTTTTTTTTTTTTTTGGATTCGCCCGGAAGTAGGAAATCTTCATAGATACGTATGACCCGTGCCATACGCATGCACGATTTACATTCTAAGAAGTTCCCGGATCAGCCGGACTGAATAGAATGCACCTACGTGCTAAAACCTACCACCTGTTGGCAAATAAAAGCCTCCACTAAGCACAATTGCTTGGCCTTTCAGCGGAAATTAAAATTAAATAAAGATATTTGAAATTTGAAATTTGAGAAATTTTTGTGCTTATGTAAACATAATAAGCATCATCGAATAAAAGCACATTCTTCATAACACACGGGAATACAAGACAACATCCAAAGTAGTTTATTAGACTATATATAACCGCATTTATAATTGTTGTCATTCGGCTTGGGGCCACTGTCCAACCCAAGATCCTACGTGGAAAAGAGATGCAACTCTCAAACACCAAACCAATACCAAACATAGCACAGATATACAAGTATATATTATGCAGGCACAATATATTTATATATTCGGGTCACTGAAATAGGGGAACACCGAGCTAAAGTTATTATTTGGATATATCAGGATTTCGTCAGGACCAGTAGTAAAAGAAGATTTAACTTGTTGAAGGTAATGCATAACTATATTAGAATCTATTATGGGGGTTTCAAAAGAGTTAACTGGTGGTAGGTAAGTATATTCAAGACTCATGCTCAATGGTATATCGGAGTAGGTTGTTTTAAAGAAGTTTGCAAACATGTTGGAAACATCGATGTCGCAAGATGCTTCATCATGATTAAATTTCATAAGAGGTGGGAAACTGGAAGTTTTTCGTTTTGAATTGACAAACGTGTAGAAAAGTTTCGGATTATCTTTGAATTGAATTTTTATATTGGCTATATATGCAGAGTAGCATTGTTTATTTAATAGTTGATATCTGTAACGACAAGAGGAATAGGAAGCGAAGTCTAAATTAGAGCCTGACTTTTTATATTTCTTAAATAAGCGATTTTTTGAATTTTTTAAAGACTTAAGCTCATTAGTTAACCAAGGAGGGCATAAAGGCTTGAAATTAATATTTTTTTTTGGCACAGATAATGAGAAGCATTTTTGCAAGGTATCATTGAGAAACTGCACTGAAGATTCGACATCATAAAAAGAGTACGAAGACCTATTATTTAAAATTGGGGACCAGTCAATCCGCGCGAGAAGAGCATTCAGTTTAACATAGTCTGTTTTTTTAAAGTTAAAAATTTTATTATTTCGCGTATCTGGAGCTAATTTATTTTCATTTCCGTTGGCAAGTAATATTGTTATTTCAAGAGTTGGATGATAATCGTCTTCCGGAAAAGAAACTGGGTTCGAACGACGGAGATTTACGGAAGTGCATCTGTCTACAAATACAAGGTCAAGAGATCTATTACTTTTATTAAGAATATTATTAACCTGCTGAAGACACAGCTCAGACAACTTATCTAAGAAGTCATTTATCCAATCAGAGGCAGAGATAGGAGTAAGAAATGCGGAATCATCGGAAAAACGCCAAGACACGGAAGGTAAGTTGAAATCACCTAATACAATGATAGTGTCCATATTTTTAAGCATATTATGGACAGTTTCGATGGCATTAATATGGTTTAAGTAAATTGTTAAATCACTTTTAGGTGGAATGTAAGAGCAAGTAAGATAAATAGAATAATTATTTAGTTTAACTGTAACACAAATAAACTCCAGGTCGTTGGTGCCAGGAATTGTTAATTCCTCAGAAGCAAGCGAGTTATGGACAGCTATCAGAACGCCACCACCGATCTTATCATAGCGATCTTTACGAAAAATTTGGAATTTATTGCACATTATTTCAGAATTTAAAACGTTGGAGCGAAGCCAAGTTTCAGTAAAAATTATAAAGTTATATTCAAAATCAAAACTATTAATGAAAATATCGGAAAGTTTAGAATTGAGACCTCTAACGTTTTGATACACAAGCTCTAACTTAGACTTGTGATTTTTTAATCGTTTTTTGTATGGTACTGAGGACTGTTCGAAGGACGAGGTAAGTGAACAACATTTGCAATACGCGGTTTGTTTTTGAATTCAAATTCATGAACAATTGTATTACGGGGCCAAAAGTTTACGTCCACAAGAGTTTTAAATAAATTTTCCGGAACGGTCAATCTAAAAGAAGTAGTCAGTCTCGCATTAAAGTATTTGAATTTTTGGATTGAAAGAGGGATACCACTATTTAAGTTTGAATTAATAAAAAATTTAATATCATTTTCAGTTGTATCAGCGGCTAAGCGCGAGACAAAGATGGCTTTAGTTGGTGGAATTGCGATTAATGGCTTAGGTGAAATAGTAGCAGTAGTAATCGGAATCCGTTGAGCGTCAACAACTGAAGTTTCAAAAATAGGAGTGTTAACAATAGGAGGAGCAGTTGAAACAGCTTGAGCATAAGAAAGAACGGGCTGGTTAAGTGGTATAGATGGTGCTAATATTGGCAAGGAAACGGTCTCTGGTGCATTTGGATCAGATGTGGAGGCAATCGTATCAGTACAAATGTCCATATCGTCCACAATGTCCTGTTCAACAGGTGGTGGCATTTCAAACTCATTTTACTACAAATAAAACAATTTAAATTATGCCTATAAGCTGCAAACCCGTTTTAATACTTAACACATGGTCCAATAAGTATCGCGACTAACTACTAGAAGGCACCTCTAACAAAATATCGATATAATATTTCGATAGTTCGAACCTTCAAACAATACGTGTAAAAATTTCATGACAATCAAAGTTTAGTTCAGAAGTTGTAGTGATTTAAGTGACGCTACTGTTGATATTTTCAAAATAATGGATTCAAAGCAATTCCATGTGTTGATTTATCACTGTTTCTTGATGGAAAAAAATACCGTCCTAGCTGAGCAATGGCTTCGAAAAAGCTGCGAGATGTTGGCACCCCAAAATAAATAAAATAAATAACTGACCCTTTCAGCCCTTGAAAGGACTTTGACCTAGCTTCTTATGATCAATTGTGTTGTGCGTGTTATTAAGTTTGTACACAATTGACCGAGAACCGGACCTACAGGTGAAACGCCGACTCCGATATGCGATGAACGGAGTGTTCTCGTTGAGAAGCTTAACATGCTTTACATGTCATTTTGATTACTCTCTGAGGTTTGCCATTGTCTGCAGAGAGGTGGCGGCCGTACAGAAAAATTATTTGAATTCAAATACTTTTCTGTCGCTGCTGGGGTTCGAACCTGGGTCTCCAGGTTCGTTGACATAGCAGCCACGAACTTTAACCAACTACGCCACGGACGCCATGTTAGCACCGCATTTGTTTAATTTTGACTGACCAATTACATCGTTTAAAAGGTCAGCAAAAGGTCAGTAAAGGTCAATTAGTTTCATTAATAGGTCAGCGATAGAAAATTTTTTTCGCGGTTTCAATTTTTCAAGGTCACATTGAGATGTTGGCACCCCATCATCAATGAAATAAAAAAAAAAAAAACTTAAATCAATAGAAAATTATCTGCTGATAATAGGTCAGCATAAATAAATAATAGGTCGGACGTATTTCTTAACCAAATTAATTAATTATGTTGCGTTTTCGAGATCGCCCACGGCGTATGAGTGATTTTTTAATTATTATTATGTCCCATTAATGTTGCGTATACGCTATGGTCATTTTGTGGGTTACTGTAAAAGGACCAATAATCAATGGGAAATTCATAATGACATGTCTCCCAAAGAAATGCGAATCACACATGACCCAACAATAACCCCAACTGCAGTAATTTTCGTAAGAGATGATGCTGCTTATTAGGGCCCAGTTCATTTTTTATTACATGATCAAAATATCTCACAAACTAAGAAGGAAAAAAAATAAAGATTTTGTGTTGAGTAAAACTATAAAAAAATAAAATCTATTGGGTAACCGCTGAACCAATTTTAATAATTCTTTCACTATTCAATTGCAACAATAAGCGATCCTGCTAATGGGTACCACGTTTTTGGTAAAACTTTTCATATATTTCATTTATATATGTATGTTTATATTTAAAATTATTTAAGAATTCATACATTTCAATCCATGCTGCCATTATATAAGCAGCACAAAATAAAAATTATTTATAATCAAGATTAATTAATTAATTTATCTAATATAATTTTTCTATACGCCGTATTTTGTTTGATGAAATCTTGTCACCATAGCGTATACGCAACATTAATGGGATATAATATTAATTAAAAATCACTCATACGCCATGACCGGTCTCGAAAACGCAACATAATTAAATAATTTGGTTAGGAAATACGTCTGACCTATTATTTATTTATGCTGACCTATTATCAGCAGACAATTTTCTATTGAGTTCATGTATTTTTTTTTATTTTATTAATGATGGGGTGTCAACATCTCAATGTGACCTTGAAAAATTTAATCCGCGAATAGAAAATTTTCTATCGCTGACCTAAGTATTAATGAAGCTAACTGATCTTTACTGACCTTTTAAATGATGTAATTGGTCAGTCAAAATTAAACAAATGGGGTGCCAACATCTCATAGCTCTTCGAAAGTGTTATTCAGACTCTGCTCCGTCATAAGCAACCATTTGTCGATGGTATGCTGAGTTTAAACTTGGTCGTACAGACACAAATGATGCTGAATGCTCAGGACGCCCAAATGAGGCAGTTGTTCCACAAAACATAAAAAGTACACAAAATGGTATTGGCCGACCATAAAGTTAAGGTGCGCGAGCTAGCTGAGGCTCTGAAGATATCAAAAGGCAGTGTGGGAACGATATTACAGGAACATTTGTCGATGAGAAAGCTGCTTTCCAAATGGATGCCGCGTTTTCTCACACCGGACCAAGAACAACAACGTGTCGATGATTCGGAGAGCTGTTTGGTTCTGTTTACAAAAAATAAACATGAATTTATGCGTCGGTATGTGACAATGGATGAAACGTGGATCCGCCATTACACACCGGAATCAAAACGGTCGTCAGCTGAGTGGAGAACAACCGATGAAAGTAGGCCAAAGCGATCAAAAAAACAACAGTCGGCTGAAAAGGTTATGGCATCTGTATTGTAGCATCGAATTTTGTTCATCGACTATCTCGAAAAGAGAAAAACAATCAACAGCAATTATTATATAGGGTTGTTGGAGCATTTGAAGGATGAAATCGCGAAAAATCGGCCCCATTTGAGGAAGAAAAAATTCTTTTTCACTAAGACAATGCACCGTGTCACAAATCGATGAAAACGATGGCGAAAATCTACGAATTGGGCTTCGAATTGCATCCTCATCCACCGTACTCGCCAGATTTGGCTCCAAGCGACTACTGGCTTTTTGCTGACCTCAAAAAAATGCTTACCGGCAAGAAATTTGGCTCCAATGAAGAGGTAATGGCTGAAACTGAAACGTATTTTGAAACGAAGCACAAATCGTTATACAAAACCGGTATTGAAAAGTTAGAAAAGCGGTGGAATGAATATATTGCTCTCAGGGGCGGTTCCAGGAATATATTTCGGGGGGGGGGTTTCAAAAATATTTATGTACGTTATATATATAAAGGGCAGTTAAATTTTAAAGGCCGATGTTGATTTTGAATAAAACACAAATTATTAAGGAAATTATTGTCATTTTCTTTATTATGATAATATTGGTATGGTTCAATTATGCATGGAACAAAATATCGGCTAAATGGCACACCTCATTCCAAAGGTCCAAATTTTCGATGACGCCGAGGCATAAGTGAGGTTCTATGCCGTTAATGTGCCGAATTATCTCATCCTTTATCTTTTGAATTGTTGCTGGCTTATCAACGTATACCTTTTCTTTCAAATAACCCCAAAGAAAGAAGTCCAACGGTGTCAAATCACATGATCTTGGCGGCCATTTGACATCGCCACCACGTGTGATAACACGGCCATTGAATTTGTGGCGCAAAAAAGCCATTGTTTCGTTAGCTGTGTGGCAAGTGGCACCGTCCTATTGAAACCACATATCGTCCACATCCATATTTCCAATTCGGGCCATAAAAAGTTCGTTATCATCTCACGATAGCGAACACCATTCAAAAAAAGTAAACAAAAAAGCGCAACAACAAAATCTTTGCAGAATCAATGCAGTCAACTTTTTGAAATTTTGCGACTAGCAAAAGAGTAGAAAAACATTGCTTTGACAAAGTATAGCGCTTCTATAATTCCTCTTTGGTTTTATTGATCTTGCGCCTATTAGCTTGTCAAAGTTAGTGGACTGCTAGAACCACTGAGACTACTGATGAGTCGGAGTAGCGTCCGACGAAACCATGGTCTAGTCAGCTTGGTTTAAGTTCTGCAAAGAACTTTGTTGTTGTAGCAACCAGTTGCTTCATGAATTATTTGGCATTAAGCTCACAATATAATTCTAAAAAAATATGTTTTTTAAGAATTATAAAAGAAATAAACTTATTAAAATATGCCACAATTTTATAACTCATGTAAAATAATTTTAAATAAAATGTTTATATCATTTCTAGTGAAACTAGGGCTTGAAATATATGGTTTTATTTCCCATTTTTATGAAATTTGACCGCCATATTGGATCCGCCATTTTGAATTTTTGAAAAAGAATATCAAATTCAAAATCAGCGACCCCAAAAACCTCACGACACGAAGTTTTAGGGAAATTGAACCATTTTTTAAAAATTTTTCCGCCATATTGGAACCGCCATTTTGAATTTTTGAAAAATAATATCAAATTCAAAATCAGCGACCCCAAAAACATAAATCTTCCAAGTTTTACGCAAATCCTATGATTTTTCGAGTTTTGTCCAGCTTTTTGCATCAAATACCCCTATGTGCGACGACGAGTTGATGATGGACGGCTCTTCAGCCACACTATCGCGAACAGCAGCAATATTTTCTGCAGTACGAGATGTACGAGCATGCACTGTAGTTTTCACATCTCCTGCAGACCTGGTTTGTTCAAATTTTTGCACGATTGTACGCACATTTGGACGATTAACCCTGCAGTAGTCGCGCGGATTACATATGTAATCCAGTCATGCAAAATTATGAATTTCACAATTGTCCATCGATATTCATATGATTTTACGTACTATAAGAATTATGTTTATGTTGTTTTTTTAAATAAATATAATATAAAATAAAGTAATAATAAAAATTAAAACAATCAACTTAGCATTTTCAAATTGCCATCTCTTATTTTAAACTTTAAAAAACGGATTACATATGTAATCCGCGCAACCACTCTCGTCACATTTAGGTACGCGACTACTGCAGGGTTAAATTTACCGAAAAAATCACGAAGTGCTCGATATGCATTTTGATTTGAAAGCCCATTTTCATAATAAGCCTGAATAACTTCAACGGTTCAAATTGAGTTAGTCTGAAATTGGAAAATGTCAAATGAAATGCAGAAAAAAACTTGACATTTAGGTGTGGTTAATATTCAACATCGGCCCTTAAAATTTAACCACCCTTTATTTACACTCTAAACTATTTGTTGAAATTTACTATCAAAATGACCGTAAATTTTTGTTGAATTTTCTGTTGTTGCCTAAAATTATTATCTTTTGGTGTCATTTAATGAAAATAAACAGAAATTGTTTATTTTTAAACAGAAACTTGTGCAGAATTAATTTAAAATTACACAAAAAAGGTTTAAATTACTACATAAAAATTATAATTGTAATGTAGCATAGTTTCTTCAAACATCTGAATATATAAAGAAACTGATCCATGATTCGTGTTATCGGATATATGGGCCCACGCCATGATAGGAAAAACATGCCTAAGCCATAAGCTTAACGTCACCAGGTTTTACTGATTTAACGATTTATTTTGGATCATAAGTAGTAGTAACTGATATTCTCACATATTACCGACGACCTTTTGATCCATAAAGAACTATTTTGTTCTCATCGCTCGAAAAAATGTTTCGCCATTTTTCGACAGGCCACTCCAGGCATGCTTTAGCGAAAGCTAGACTTTTAATAGCACGTTTTTTTTATAGTAATGGTACTTTTTGGGGTCTTTGTGCGGCCAGCTTAGCTTCCAGTAAACGCCTTCTTATTGTCACTGAACTTATAAAATAGACAGCTTATCTATCGGATGCTCTTTTCACTTTTAGCCCCACGTGTCTTGCGATTGTTTTATCATTTTAAGGTACATGTTTCTTTGGTTTTCCACCACATCCTACACGTGTTTCGCTTGATTGCCCTTTCCTTCCCACTATTCTAGCACCCAATTTCGAATCAAGGCAGACTTGACTGAATAGGTATTCCACCTGAAATCCTTGGTTTAAAGCTAAAAAAACAATTTTAATTTTCCTTCAGAGCAGTATTTAGATTGCCCCATTCTTTCTAGTAAATAAATAATTGCTTAGCTGTCGTTAGTCGTTAGAGAGGACAATTTAATATTGGTGCTACTATTATGAATATCTCTTTTTGTAAGTGCGCCATCAAGAAGTATAATGAACCTATTTTTGAGCGCTAATGATATGCTATTATAACGGTATTTTAATACAGTCATCGACATTCGTATATACGCATTAGTAAATTTTTAATAAATTATGTATGAAAGCGTTAATTTGTAAGTCACTTAAATTCCAACCATATCACTGTGATCGTCAGCAACTGAGTGCTAAGTAGCGAAAACAATTTCGCAAATAAGGGCACCTTCCAAAAACTAACGAACAATATGTTGTGTATTGTCAGTTTAAGCCGCGACATTCGTTTATACGCATCATACCAAATTTGGCTGTCGTGAGTGCAATTGCAGTATTTTTAAATAGTTTTCGTGGTTTTTAAGTTTATTAATTTAATTGAAAGGTGTGTTAATTGTTTATTATGTCAAAATATTTCTGAATTGCCCTTTTATTTAGCAATGCCCAAAGAAAAGCGATGAAGTGACACGGAAAAGCTTTCAATCCAATTATTCAAGGAGGAAGGCTATTCCAACAGGGAAATTGCATCTAAACTTGGTCGGTCAGATGGCGTCGTGCGAAATTTCTTAAAAAAAGGGAAAAAAGATGGCTTAAAGGCTCCAACCAAGGGTAATACCAAACTAAGACTTCGTCAGAAAGGTCAAATTCGACATGAGGCAACAAAAAATAATTTATCCTCTAGGCAAATAAAGGACAAGCTGAACATTCCCGTTACTGCACGCCACATGGCACGTATTTTTAAGTCATCACCACACATTAAGAAAACGAAACTCAAAGGCAAACCACGGCTAGCAAAAGTCCATAAGGATAACAGGGCAAAGTTTGCAAGAAAGTATATGTCGTGGACAACCGAATGGCAAAAAGTGATTTTTTCTGATGAAACAAAAATTTAACTTAGACGGACCGGATTTTTATAGCTGTTACTGGCACGATTTGCGAAATCAAAACGTGTTCACATCAAAACGCAGTTTTGGTGGTGGAAGCGTTATGGTCTGGGGGGCATTTTCACATTTTGAAAAGCTACCCATTTGCTTTATAACGACACGTATGAATTCTTCGATGTACATAGAGCTTTTGGAAGACGAAAATGAGTACATTTTTAAGAAGGACAATGCGTCGATCCACGTTTCAAAGGAAGCAAAACTATGGTTTTCAAATAAAAACATACGTTTACTTGACTGGTCGGTTTGCAGCCCTGACTGCAATCCTATTGTGAATCTTTGGGGTATACTTGCCGGCAAGGTTTATGCAAATGGAAGGCAATATTCTAACGTGATTGATCTGAAGACAGCAATCAGAGAATGCTGATCGGAAATTGGCCAAAACACACTTAAACTAGTAAGGAATGATCTTCGACTGGGCCGAAGTTAAAATACCCCCACGTCCGTGGGTAAATCTGTAAAAACGTTTTCGTTATATTTTTAACAGAAAATATTCGCTTTTGTTTTTTGATAAAGTCGCTTTGTATGGGAGGGGGGCGTGGTTTTCACTCAACTTAGTTGAACTCCATACACATATTACACGTTATATATCAAAGTGTATATGCAAAATTTGAAGTCCAAACATTAATTTTTGTGGATTTTAGAGAAATTTTACCTTTTTGATAAAGTAACTTTGTATGGGAGGTAGGCGTGGTTTTCATCCGATTTGGTTGAATTTCATACAAAGAGTGTATTTTGAACATCAAAACTCATATGCAAAATTGCAAGTCCATATATTAATTTTTGTTGAATTCTAAGAGATTTTACCGTTTTGATAAAGTCACTTTGTATGGGAGGTAGGCGTGGTTTTCATCCGATTTGGCTCATTTACGAACTTGACCTTCATTTTTTAGATAAAAGCTTAAATATGGAGTTTCGTGCTGATAGCTTTAAAATTACGGCTGTAATCGTGATCACAGACAGACGGACAGACGGACAGACAGACGGACATGGCTAAATCAACTCGGGTGGTGATGCTGATCATATACTTTTCTATACCTACCACGCCTCCTTATGGGCGTTACAAACGGAGTGACAAAATTAATATACCCCCATTTACGTTTTTTAAACGTGGGGGTATAAAAATTGGTAGACTCCATGCCGAATCGCATTTTTGAGATTATTCGAAAGAAAGGCAGCCACACAGATTAATAAAACCAATAAAGCTGAAAATATTGAATTTTTTATATTATTTTTTCTTATTTTACTTGAGTGCGTTCATATGAATGTCCACCCGTATTTTAAGTTTTTTTGCTGATTTCTTTAAAATCCAAATGAATTTAATTTGTAATACACTTAAAAGTAAATGATTTGTGATTACTAAAAAATCATAATATTTAAGTATAACAATTATTTGAAGAAAATATACTGCGTATATACGAATGTCGACGACTGTATGTTATTTTAACACTTTCTTAACATGAAGCATTGTGCTGCTTTTTTATGAACACAACTGTAAATACCAGCTACATATATTTTATTTATTTATTGTAAGCTAAGCCCTTAGGCTTTATGGGGGCATATAGGTTACAAATTTTAAAAAAACAAGGATAATTTTTTCTGCTGAAAACGTCGCTTTTCGAGGTTACAAAATCGGTCGTCATTTTGTGTCTCTTTTCGGCGGAAAAAAATTATCCTAGTTCAGGCTCAATTCAATATTTTTTCATTATTTTTTCACGCCATTTAGTGAGCACGTTAATAACTACTACGATATAACAACTCGTCTAAAACAAGGTAAAAGCATTATTGGCGTCAGTGTGTCTTTATCTGTCAATTTATCACTAATTCAAAGATTGCAGGTTACCATTTTAGGCATGGTCGCGATAAAAAATTTTATAAAAGGTAAGTGTGTTTTATTTTGTAATGCGAGTGTTTAAATAGTTTTATTTCAACAATATTTATCTATATTAGTCAAAATATGTGCACAATTTTTTTTCTATTTTCATAATTCACCGACAATACAGTGGTTAGTGTAGGTAGCCACCGCGCAGATAGTATAAAGTGTAAGTGCTGTAAATGTATAATAGTTTTTATAACGTTTTTATTTATTTTTTTTATAGAATGCCGCGTTTACTAAATGAAAAAGATATATTGAGAGCTTTCTAGAAGATATTCCATCGAATAACGAAAGCCTTTGTAGTGATGACTTAGATGTGCAACCTGATGCTGAAGGGGAAAGTCAGCAAGCCGAAAATTTCTCTGACGAAGATGACGAACCTCTCTCGAACTTTCAAACAATACAATTTCTTGATCGCACTGATCCTGTGGCGGAAGCAAGCAGTTCAAGCAGTCGTTCTTCTAGAAAAGCAGCACCTAAGTGGAAAAAATATTTAACCATATCGACGCCGGATGAGTTCGAAGGAATTGTGGCTGTTCCAGATCATATATTGGCAATTGAAAATATTACGCCTCTTCAACTATTTCACATGTTTTGGTCTGACGATTTGCTGGAAATCATAAATTTTCAAACTAACTTTTATGCTACTCAATTTGGAAAATCGCATGTTCCCACCACGGGTGATGAAATTAAGGTTTTTATTGCTCTGAATTTGGTTATGGGTACCAAAAAGCAACCAAGCTACAGAGACTATTGGAGTTCAGAAATCGAGCTATGAAATCGACAGAAAGTCACACAAATGGTGGCATCGGATATTTTTCCATTTTCTAGATTGCAGTGTTGTCAACGCTTTCTTGATTACAAAGAACTCCAGTCCACATTGCGGCCAGATCTAGAAAACCTTAACTTGAAGGAATTTTGCCGTTCTGTGTACCAAGGCCTATTATCTCCAACATATGTCAACCAGGGCTGCGGAGTCGGAGTCGAGGAGTCGGAGTCGGAGTCTGTAAGGATTTTTGGGTGAAAGAGTCGGAGTCGGAGTCTTAAAAAATGCACCGACTCCGACTCCGATAAAAAAAATCATTACCAATTTTTAACGAATATCGCCATAGATTTTGTTCTATAGAACAAAAAATAGATATATAGTTATAGAAAAATTATTAATTTTTAAAATTATGTTAATATGTAATAGGGCCCATAGACGAACAACTAGTAGCAAAACTGGTTGATAAACTGGTTGTTGGTTGTTTAAAACGGTCGTCTGTTGGTACTTGAGGTGTAATTTCTAATTTTTTAATCAGTTAATCAATCAGTTGCCAAATATCAAAAAGTTTTAATTTTTTTCGGTTTTACATCCAACTGGTTGATGTGTTAGTAGCAAAATTAGCAACCAAACGAAAAATGTTCATTGTAAAATCAATTCGTACGATGAGTTTCATGAGTGCAAATTAAAAAAATATTTCAAATAAGTTTTCTTGCCAGTTTTTCTTATTAGTTTTCTTATAGATTAAAAATACCTATAAGTTTAATAGATATAAAGGTGATTTTTTGCGTTTGCTTTTTGAAAATTGAAAAAAAAAACAAAATTTGTTATAGTGAATGAAATATTTATTTGGAGCGATACATCAATATCTGTCATTTACTTTTTAAGGGTTTTTTCATGTTAATGTTGCCCGCGGCTACGCCTGAGGTGGTCCATCCGTAAGCTTCAATTTTGGCATCCTTTTTCCAGCATTTCGGCCAGTATCTCACCAATGGCATCTGTAATGTTTTCTTCCAGGACTGCAATTGTGGCTGGCCTGTGTCATGTCCCTGTGCATGAGAAACTTCACTTAGCCCCACACAAAATAGTCAAGTGGGGTCAAATTACATGATCTTGGCTGCCATTGGACTGCTCCAAAACGTGAGATTAATTGCTCACCAAACTCGCCTCTCAATATGTCCATGGTATCGCGTGCCATGTGACATGTGAAACCGTCCAATTCATCCATTTTGACTATAACGTTGTGATTTTCATTATTTTATAAAGAACGGTCCAATGACGGTCAGAGTACATTGGCAGCTCTTGAATTGCCTCTGGCTGCTTTTCAGACCAAATTCGACTATTCTGTTTGTTAACGTACACATTGAGCCAAGCATGAGCTTCGCCACTAAAGACAATTTTTCGATAAAAAAGTCGATCTTCATCCAGCTTTTCCAAGGCCCATTCACCACACAAACGACGTTAGGGTAAGTCACCCGACTTCAATCCTTGCACCAGCTGTATTTTGTGTGGTTTCATACCGAGGTTCTTACGTAAAATGTCCCAGGTGATCAAATAACACAAGCCTAATTGTTGAGAATGGCGACGAATTGACATATCGCGATCTTCACTGACACTACCCGATATACCAGTATTTATTTAAATTTAAATGAATTTGAATTACTTTCCTCATATTTTTAACTTCCTCATTTAAAAGATACATACCAGAGATCTGCAACGAATCGCATTTTTGCATCAATGAGCCGCTCACTCAAAACTAAGTATGAATAAGTATAAGTAGTTTCCAAATCAGAGCTCGGATGTTATTGATTCAAAACAAAGTGAATCAAATTTTTGAATCATGAGCCGCTCACTCAAAACTAAGTATGAATAAGTATAAGTAGTTTCCAAATCATAACTCGGATGTGATTGATTCAAAACAAAGTGAATCAAATTTTTAAATCATGAGCCGCTCACTCAAAAATGAGTATGAATAAGTATAAGTAGTTTAAAAAGTAGTATTCATATTTGATTCATTCAAAATAGCTCAAAGCTCATTTACTATTCGATTTTTTTTATATTTCGATTTCGAGTATTCATAATATGTTCAAGTACTTAGAGTATTGGAATCATCGTTGAATCTAATTGATTTCGAATCTGATATCAGAATTTTAAAATTTATGCTGGTTGATAGGGTTGCCAACTAATTTTTTCTAATTTTTACGAATTTGGTGCTGGGGTGAACACTAGGAAAAATAGGTCGCTGAATCCGAATCCGTTGTCAGAATTTCGAAATTGTGAAATTTTTTAAAAAAAGAGGGTTGCCACCTAAAAATTTGTCTTTTTACGAGTTTTAAACATTGTCTTACAGTTTTGGGGGGTTGCTGATTTCGAATCTGATGTCAGAATTTTAAAATTCAAGATGGCTGATAGGGTTGCCACCTATTTTTTTTTCATTTTTACGAATTCGATGCTGGGGCGAACACTAGGTAAAAATGGGTCGCTGAATCCGAATCCGTTGTCAGAATTTCAAAATTATGAAATTTTTAATCCTATAGGGTTGCCACCTAAAAATATGCTTTTTTAAAACTTTTAATCACTATTCTACAGTTTTAGGGGGTCGCTGATTTCGAATCTGAAGTCAGAATTTTAAAATTCAAGATGGCTGATAGGGTTGCCACCTATTTTTTTTTCATTTTTACGAATTCGATGCTGGGGCGAACACTAGGTAAAAATGGGTCGCTGAATCCGAATCCGTTGTCAGAATTTCAAAATTATGAAATTTTTAATCCTATAGGGTTGCCACCTAAAAATTTTGAAATTCTGACAACGGATTCGGATTCAGCGACCCATTTTTACCTAGTGTTCGCCCCAGCATCGAATTCGTAAAAATGAAAAAAAAATAGGTGGCAACCCTATCAGCCATCTTGAATTTTAAAATTCTGACTTCAGATTCGAAATCAGCGACCCCCTAAAACTGTAGAATAGTGATTAAAAGTTTTAAAAAAGCATATTTTTAGGTGGCAACCCTATAGGATTAAAAATTTCATAATTTTGAAATTCTGACAACGGATTCGGATTCAGCGACCCATTTTTACCTAGTGTTCGCCCCAGCATCGAATTCGTAAAAATGAAAAAAAAATAGGTGGCAACCCTATCAGCCATCTTGAATTTTAAAATTCTGACATCAGATTCGAAATCAGCAACCCCCCAAAACTGTAAGACAATGTTTAAAACTCGTAAAAAGACAAATTTTTAGGTGGCAACCCTCTTTTTTTAAAAAATTTCACAATTTCGAAATTCTGACAACGGATTCGGATTCAGCGACCTATTTTTCCTAGTGTTCACCCCAGCACCAAATTCGTAAAAATTAGAAAAAATTAGTTGGCAACCCTATCAACCAGCATAAATTTTAAAATTCTGATATCAGATTCGAAATCAATTAGATTCAACGATGATTCCAATACTCTAAGTACTTGAACATATTATGAATACTCGAAATCGAAATATAAAAAAAATCGAATAGTAAATGAGCTTTGAGCTATTTTGAATGAATCAAATATGAATACTACTTTTTAAACTACTTATACTTATTCATACTCATTTTTGAGTGAGCGGTTCATGATTTAAAAATTTGATTCACTTTGTTTTGAATCAATCACATCCGAGTTATGATTTGGAAACTACTTATACTTATTCATACTTAGTTTTGAGTGAGCGGCTCATTACTCAATAACGTGATTCATTGAAAATTTTTGATTCGAATCACTGAGCTGCGAACGAATAGTACTCGAGTACTACTTATTTTTAAGTATTCGTTGCAGTTCTCTGATACATACATAAAAATTCTATGCATGAAAAAAAAAATACATGATTTTTAATTTTATAGTCGGAGTCAGAGTCAGAGTCGGAGTCGGTGCTTCAATATTTGGCGGAGTCGGAGTCGGAGTCGTGATTTTTCGAACCGACTCCACAGCCCTGATGTCAACAAACGCCGAAATTCTGGAAACAGTACGCATAGTTCTTTAGTTTCTTTTCCAAAGCCAATCGTTATAAAACGGCACAAACCAACAGTCCCAGAATAGATCCGCATAGAAAGTAGCCGTCATCAACCGGAGCGAGCCACGCTAAGAAGATGCGCCAAGTGCAGTACAAGTAACAATGCTGTTCCTACAATTTGGAGATGCAGTACTTGTCAAGTCCCACTCTGTTTACGCAAAGGATAGACCTGTTTCCAAGATTTTCATAAGAAATTAAAACTTTTCCATATAATTTTTTCATGTTTCTCATCATAAAAGTGTTCTCATAATAAATATTTTTGATTATTGATGAAAGTGTTTTGTCTTAAAGCCGCGCTGGTTAGCGTAGGTAACCATATAATTTCTCCAAACCCTTCAGCTCTAACTTTTTTAAATATGCTTTTTACAATAAATGAGGCATAAACAGAAGTCAGAGTATTTATAAAAATGGTATACTGAAGAGTTAAACAAATAATTAATTTGGTTTTTTTTATTTTTTCCTCAGATATTCCAGACGGGTGATATCCTGCACACCGTCAATTTTTTGGCATTTGTTAAAAAAAACAATCAAAGTACGTCAAAACCCGCTTCAAAAATTCTGAAAAAAAATTTTTGTATTCTTTAAATATTAGTTAATATATGTGCAAAATTTGAAAACAATATCTTTTTTCCTTCTATGAAAAAAAAATTCCCGAAAAAAAATTCCCGAAAAAATTTTTTTTTTAATTTGTAACCTATATGCCCCCTTATAGCATTTTGAAAATTCAAGTATACAATATATAAGTTATTTACATTCATTATACGTTTTGAATATTTATATCAAGGATTTACAATTTAATTTATAAGAATTGAAACAATTTGCCAGTATGGGGTGAGTTCCTAAATGCATTCATGTAAATCATCAGTGTTTTCCTTTTTTCCTGCTTACCAGGTTCACCAAAACTGCGCAACCAAAGCGTGCTTAAAAATAACAATCTAGTTGCTAATTTTTTCCACTCTAATAACATTCGTCGTCAGCCGTAGTCACACGCAAAAATTAATGTATGCATACCGCTCGAGTTCGTTAACAATAGGGGTATTCACGATCCGGAGCTATTTGTAGAGCTCTTGTGCAAAAGAGTAAAAAAGCGAAACAAACTGTGAACACACCTGATACACAGACCTAGCAATTGAAGTTTAATTCAGTCAGCTGTGTTTTGTTTACTAATTTAAAATTTAAACATATGCTTGCTTCAAAATTTCCAACCTGATGGCAGTAGTCCAAACTAGCACAAATTTCGGAATCCTTCTATTTTTTTGGGGCTTCTCACATTTTTCTTTTCAATTTCTCGAAAATCGTTGTCTTTTTTTTTACCGCCTTTTATGATGAAAATAATAAAATGCAAGTGCTTTGAAAGGTAAATATAAAATAAATAATCCGGCCATTTCAGCCCTTGAAAGGACTTTGACCGAATGGCGTATGGGCCACACACTCTATCCACTGCACCACGGCCGCCGATAAGTTAGCCGACAAGTTTCAAGCTTTGAAAGTTAGTGATGTGAAATTAAGATATTAAAGAACTTGGTTCTGAGAAGTGTACACAATATACCATCACTTTTTATTTGCTGTCAAAAATTTACAAATTGTACTCAAGAGCTCAAGCGCACAACAAAAGTATATTTTGGCCTTTACTCACCCTCCTTTTCTCAGCTCAACAGCTACTTCGAGGAATAAATTTTCTTCTTCGGCTTAGTTTCTTCTTCGAGATCCAACAAATACCCAGCAGATACAAGATTAATTTGCGCTACGCACAGAACTTGTGATTTGGTTTCCATTTTAAACAAAAATGTTAACAATTTGTGAAACGTCGCAATTCAAGCAAAAAAAAAAATTTCAGCTACGAGCAGTTTTATTTCTTTGTAGAATGTAATCAATTCCGAAATTAACATCGTCGTTGTGCAAATTTATTTCATTTAGAACCACGGTTGCCACTTTGGTACAATTGTACCAAAATTGGTACATTTATTTTCACTTGGTACATCGGTACATTATTTTCTTATTTGGTACATTTTGTAAAAGTTAAGAAATTTCACAAAAATCGAAATTTGGTAGCACTGTTGGCGTAATGTTCAGTGTTCAAAGTTATACTCAGCGGAAACTTGCATGGTATAAAGTTCTACCTTTATTCTGAGGGAAAGAAAGAGACAAATTACAAGATCGTAATTAACCTTTAACTACTGAGGTGGAATATTTCAGCGTATATGGTGTGGTGGTGGTAAATTTTACCCCTTTTTAATTTTTAGAAAATTTTGCAAAAAAAAAAGATGTTTTTGATTTATTTGCTTTTATTTAGAATTAGATGACACATTTTTAAATGAATAAAGTAATTAAATAAAGAAATCAAACTTTTAGTTAAACAAAACAAGGATTTTATTTCATATTCACTTTTCTTAAAACTAAAAAAAGAAATAAACATAAGTTAAAAAAAAAACGTATAGAAAAAAATAGAACAAAATTTTAAAAGGCATTTTTTCACATACAAATGTATAAAATTAATAATAAAAAAGAAAACAAAGAAAAATTTTATTGGAAAAAAAAATTGAGATCAATCCATTTTTAGGAATTTTATTCGTCTGATTCAAGCACAATTCAAGCATACGCGTTAACTACATCCCATACACATAGGCTTGCAACAAAACAAACAAACATGTGTAGTCTTTCGCTTTAACCTACTAGAGCAGATGTAGCACAGCTTCCTGGCAACTGTGGTCGGCTCTTCTGGAGGGGGAGTTACGGAGTCTGGTCCTAAAATGCTACTTATGTTATCTCGAAGTAACTTAGGTAGTCGTTGGCTATGCTCTCGCCTTTGCAAATGTGGTAAAACCAATTGTCTGCCTAGATTTTTTAAAAAGTCTGCTCTCGATTTACCATCAAACTCGTCACAAGATTGGTATATTACAAAAGCATTTGCAGCACATATATCCACTAATCTATAAAAAATTGCAAGTGGCCAGCGAATGTACGTCGACTACATGAATATATGGAGCATTTTTTGTCAAGTTCGTCAACTCCCCCTTTTGTGTTATTGTAGTCTGCTATCATTGCAGGTTTTCCACTTTGAACATCGTTTTCTTTTCTGTGATGCATGGAAGATATTAAAAGAACAGCTTTATTTTTTCGAGGCACATATGATAAAATGGTAACGTCTTTGGTAAAACCGTATAAACAAGATTCAACTGGTCTATTTCTGTTGGGCTGAAACTCGGGGGGTATTTCTCTTTTGTTTTTTTTTAATGTACCCAAGTACGTAAGTTGTTTTTTTTTTAATTCTTGTATAACCTGCATTGAAGAAAACCAGTTGTCAGCAGTAATATTTCTATTACTTCCTTCTAAAATTTTACATAGTCTTACTACTGCTTGTGTAGGTATAGACAGTTTTTTTTTCTTCGTTTGTCAGACCATCTCCGTCAGAATTTTTGCCATGATATAAATACATAAGCATTCGCAAGGTACTGTGTTCGAGCGTCCGTTAACGCAATGATCTTGATGCCATACTTTGCGGGCTTATTCGGCATATACATTTTAAACTTGCATCTACCGCGGAACGACACTAACATTTCATCGATGCAACCATGGGTACCAATCGTATAATTGTTTTGGCAGTTTTCTATAAATTTGTTGAATAGTTCGGAAACCGCAGCTAATGGATCCTTTAATAAACGTTGCTTTCTATAAGTAGAGTCATCAAATCTTAAGCAACTAAGGATATATAGGAATCGTTCCTCGGACATTATCGATCTGAATATTTGTCTGCCCGTTCCATCAGTTGCAAAAATATGTCGTGTGTCTTCGTTGTTAGATTTGAAAACGGATGAATAAATAATAATCAAATTCACTGCCTGCTTCATCTTCAATGCTTATTTCATCATCTGCATCACTTTCTTGAACGCAAAAATCTGGATCTGCAATTTCGTCATCAACGTCGCTGATTTCGTCATCGTCTTCCAGCAATCTGGCTATCTCTAAATCATTTATTTTTCTGGAATTTGACATAGTCTGTAATAATAAATTGCGATAAACTGTAGGAGTGGTCAAAATGATTCCATGAAAAACTAACGCTAAACCTGAGGAGTGGTATTTTATTTTACATTAAATACGTACGCTAGGTCTGATGTGGGGTAAAAATATTTCCGATAAAAAAAACGTATGCCCGGACGAGAATAATTTTTACACCAGCACGTATAAATATCCCCTTGTACGATACCCACGTCGATCAAAACACAACTGAACAATAGTAATGGGATTATGAGAAGATACAAAGAGAATAAAATTGTTAGCGCTCAACTGAAGAGAGTAAATTAAAAAATAAATAAGAGAGGGTAAAATTTACCACCACCACAGTAGTTAAAGGTTAAAAGGAAAATGGAAAATATGCCAATTTTTGTATAAATTATAAATTGTAATTTACAATTGTCCAATCGTACGCTCCAAGTGTGTGCAGGTGGAAGGAAAAACGCTGCTAATAGAAAGGTAGGTATAAACACTCGATATTTAATATCATATCAAATTTTATAAAATTTTGCTAGCAGATTATAATAAAAAACCAAAATCTGATGCCAATGACTGCGTAGATTTAAGCGAAGCGTCCACTTCTGACTGCGAAAGTGAAGCTGAATACAGCAGGTAGTCCTTTTATTTTTATTGAAAAATTTATTAAAAATTGAAAAATTTTATTTTATCAATCAAAGACTGACTACAAAAGGCAGTTTCTTCCAGAATGGATGCAGCAATTTTTTTGGCTGCAAAACAAAATGAGAATGCATATTGTTTCGTCTGCGAGGAATCGTTAGTGAACCACTTTTCTTACTTGCATAGAAATTCCAAGAATACCTTGCATTGCCAAATTAATGAAAAGAAACGAGATCACGATGGATGCATTCATGCAAAAACATCCTATCAAAAAAATAAGTTAATACACAGAAAATAAAAGAATTGATTTATTACCTAAACTAGTTTAGCTAATGTGAAAGTTTCTATTTCACCTAATCTTTTCAACAACTTTTCTACTTACACATTTAATTTAACAATCATGCATTAGGTAATTCACCTAATTAAAATTAGTTAATTCAACTAAAATTTTGCTTATTAAATCATCTAATTCTTCTAGTTATTTTACCTAATGCAAGTTGTCGATTTGTTCGTACACTAGGGAAATAACGCATATTAGCATTATCCACGCCTCAGTATAAATCTAATATATAAAATTCTTCTGTCACGGGGTGCGTGATCGAACTCCTCCGAAACGGCTCGACCGATTTTCGTGATCCTTAGCGAGGATATTAGTCAGGGGTGAGAATCGAACAACATCTATTTTTCATCCCCTTAAAATAAGGGGGCGTGGCACCTCCCATACAACCCAAATCTACGGTAGCGAATAGCTCTGAAGTTATAGGTCGCATAGTATCGGAATTCGGTGTTCTATCTCAATTTACAAGAGCCGTTCCACACGTAAAATTTTATGGGCGTTGAATGTGGGGCGTGGCAATTTTTCAGCCAAATTTTCAGTATAACTTTCAAGCTATAAGTCACACATTAATGAAACTCGGTTAGAACGTTCTATTTAGTCGTGTCTTTCGACTTGCAAAATTGAGCCAGTATAGGCCAAAGGGGTGTGGCACCGCCCATACAATTAAAATTTATGATATCGAATAGCTTTGGAACTAAATGCCGTATAATAATGAAATTCAGTATGGAGTTGCCACTTGGTGATATATCTACTATAAAACTGGGATGGGTTTTGAAAAAAGGGGTGTGGCTCCGCCCATACACTTTAAATTTTTGATATCAGATAGCTTTGGAACTAAATGTCGTTTAACAACGAAATTCAGTATGGAATTAATATTGGGTGATATTCTTCTACTAGAAAACTGAGACGTCATTGAACAAGGAGGTGTGGCTCCGCCCATATAAGCCAAACTTGCGATATCGAATAACTTTGGAATTGTAAGTAGCACAGCCTCGAAATTTGGTTATCAATTTCCACGAGTCTTTCCAGTTAGAGATAGAGATAGAGATAGAGATACAGATAGAGATAGAGATAGAGATAGAGATAGAGATAGTGATAGAGATAGAGATAGAGATAGAGATAGAGATAGAGATAGAGATAGAGATAGAGATAGAGATAGAGATAGAGATAGAGATAGAGATAGAGATAGAGATAGAGATAGAGATAGAGATAGAGATAGAGATAGAGATAGAGATAGAGATAGAGATAGAGATAGAGATAGAGATAGAGATAGAGATAGAAATAGAGATAGAGATTGAAATTGAGGTTGAGGTTGAGGTTGAGGTTGAGATTGAGATTGAGATTGAGATTGAGATTGAGATTGAGATTGAGATTGAGACTGAGTTTGAGATTCAGATAGAGATAGAAATTATTTCCGCTACGACAGCAACGCGTCGGGTACCAGCTAGTTTTATATAAATATTTACGTGG
The DNA here is from genome assembly GCA_943735915.1 of Pherbina coryleti. NCBI lineage: Eukaryota > Metazoa > Arthropoda > Insecta > Diptera > Sciomyzidae > Pherbina > Pherbina coryleti. The sequence goes on from OX030948.1 coordinate 72,189,815, forward strand.
ATAAATCAAATGCTTTCCTTACAACTTGTTTTTTTCCCGTATTTGAATTTTATAGGAGCACAGCGCTCTTCTATAAAAAACATAAATAAAAACAAAGTGAGAAAATTTTACAAAAAGTAAAGTCTCATGCGAGAATTGAACTCGGGCCGCTGGCGTTATAGTCAAACGTTTTACCGCTGTGCTGTTACGCCGTTTGATAATTTGTGAACAAAATGTATATAAAAATATGAGGTCCACAACTCTGAAATTATTTTTCCACTGGGCATCTACAGCAATTTGATTAATTGGTATGTAGAGTAAATTTCTGTATTGGAAATTTAGCTCAATAGGTAAGGCGTTGGTTGTTGAAATCTTGAGATCACAGGTTCGATTCTCAGCGGTGGCAAAGAAATTTTTCAGTCATTTATACAATGTATATATCTCTCTCATTCTATCTACTATAAAACAAATCTTTCTTCTCTATCATGTGACGAAATGAAGTAAAGTCACCTAAGGAAAGTTTCACTTCAAAATAGAAATTGCAAAACAAAAACATATTTTTTGCATATTTTTTGCACGGCATTCCCACTCTTAAGTGGGAATGCTATCTAAATAATTAGATGATTTTTCTACACTTAGTAGGTGGCTTGCCTAATCTGAAGTGGTCATAGTTTAAAAAAAATTAGCTTATTCTTCTAATAAATTATGTGTCTTATCTATTTTATGGTTGAAGGTACACCTAAATATTGAGGTTTTTTTAGCTACTCTCGCAGTTAAACTACCCAATATAATTGCATATAATTAACATTTAGAAATTGGTAGCGCACCTAATCAAATTCGTTGACTGAAAATCACCGGATTACTTTAGCTGAATTCACTACATTTTTAGGTAAAAGTTCTACTCTTTTTTTTCTGTGTAGCATATAAAATAACTTAATATTTTTGATTTGTTCGTATACACACAAATATACACCAATGCATTATTATAATAGATATTATAAAACTGTTTTATAAAAAAAATGATACATTTTATTCCTTTTTGGTACACGAAAAAAAATAGGCAAGTGGCAACCGTGTTTAGAACTTCTCTTTTTGAAAATTTAACCATTTCGATTCAATAGTCCACAAAATAGAATGTTGAAAATACAATACGATCTCGCTTAACGCAACACTATGAACTCATCTCGTGCATTTTTGCAACACTGAAAAGGACTCCATTATCGCAACCTGCATTTTAAACTTATGATCTAGTTTGCTTAGAGTTTGCTTTGTAGTATCTCTTTGTTCCATCTGTTTTTTTATTAAGATCGTTTTTGGATTTGGGGTAGTGCACTCGTTCGTTTTTAATAAATTTCCCTCTTCAGTGAATATCTTGAAGAATGTAAAAGCATGTAAATTATTTCAATTACCAGCGAAATCTCGGAAAATCTTTTTAAGGCGTGGCAATTTTTTTTTAAACTCCATTTTTGTGTAACTAGTATAGAAATAAAGGGAATAAAAATGAAAAAAATATGTATGTATACTTTCAATGCTGTTTTCAATGTTTTTTTTTGTTTTTTTTTTTGATATTTTGATATATATTTAAATTATAATTAGTACAGTAAGATACAATTAAGATCTTTTGGAGCAGAACAAAATACAATATATCGTCAGCAAAAACAGTAGATATGAAGTTAATATTGTATATGTACTTAAAATAAGAAAGAAACCAGTATATAAATTTAAAATTACAATTAAATATTGACTAAAGAATAAGAGAAAACATAACACTTTAACATCCCAGCAGTTATTTTGGAGTCAATTGAAAAAGTGAACTAGTTCATTTCTAGCGCAGTTCGCAGTAGCTCTGAAAAAGTACAAAAGGCGTTCAGTGTAGAGCAGTTATCTTTGCTTTTGTTTTCTAAAGTATTGCTGAAAAAAATAAACGCGTGCTGAAAAAAATAAAATAAAAATGTGCTGCGCACAAGAAAAAATAATAAAAAAAAAAATGTTTATATACCAGGCCCGTAGCCAGGATTTACCTAAGGGGGGGGTTTGGATTAAAAAAAATATCGATAGTTTTTGATATCGATAAATGAAAACGTATTTTTTATATAATTACCAGAAAGATGTGAAAAATTAGTGGCTAGAAATGAACAATACTTTGAAAAATGAATTTGTAACAAATTTTTCACAATAAAGCGACAAACTTGAAAAAAAACACTTTAAAACTTTTTTGTACACCAAATACAAAAAACAAAAATGAATTTACTTTATTTTTGTTTATTTTATATACTATTATATAAAAGGCGTCTCTCGAATTTTCATCTTTCAATCAAGGGGGTATATGCTGAGCCGATTTTAATAATTCTTTCACTATTCAATTGCTATAATAAGCGACCTTGCTACTGGGTACTACGTTTTAGGTAAATCTTTTTATTTAATTATTTAAGAATTAATGCATTTTAATCCATGCTGCCATTGTATAAGCAGCACGAAATAACAGCAAACAATAGCTTAAGCTCTTTGTTGAGAGAGAGAGAGGTGAGATTCTACAACTCACCTCGCTGGTCTCTTGAGTGGATAGTTGCACTCAGCTAATTCCTGCTACAGTGTAGCCATAAGCCCAATATATCGTATTTATTTGCGTGCCACTCCAATAAATAGATTGAGATAAATTTCACAGGATCTTAATATATAAAAATGAATAGTGGTTTGTTCGGATGCTTAAAACTTGAAAACGACTGAACCAAATTAGATACTTCCTTCTGTGACTGTGTTCATATTTGTTACGCGAAGGTTTTGAAAAAAATTCACAGAACATTGGACAAGGAGGCGGGCATCTCCCATACAACCCAAATCTACGATATCGAATAGCTTCGAAATTATAGGTCGCATAGCATTGGTGCTCTACCTCAATTTACAAGTGCCGTTTGACAGGTAAAATTTCAAGGGTGTTGAATGTGGGGCGTGGGTCTTTTTCAGCAGACCAAATTTAACTTTCAAGCTATAAGTCACACATCAATGAAACTTGGTAAGAGCGTACTATTTAGTCGCGTCCTTCGACTAGCAAAATTGAGCAAGCATTGGACAAGGGGGTGTGACACCGCCCATATAATTAAAATATATAATATCGAATAGCTTTGGAAATAAATGCCGCATAACAATAAAACTCAGAATGGAATTACTATTAGGTGATGTCCTTCTATGTACTAGAAAACTGAGACGGACTTTGGAAAAGAGGGTGTGGTTCCGCCCATACAAGCTAAATTTGTGATATAGAATATCTTTGGATATAAATATTGCACAACAATGTTAGTCAGTATGGAGTTGCAACTTGGTGATATCCTTCTACTGGAAAACTGGGACAGACAGGTCTTTTCATGTATAGTGGTTTGCATGTACGTTGAGTGTTTTAACATTATCTTTTTTGGGCCATCTTGATCACCAGAGGGCGCTGTAGTACAAATTGTTGGCAAGACCACCTTAAACTCCCAAAACGTTCATACCATTAGAATGAAAATTGGTATATAGTGGTTTTTGTGCACGATGAGTGTTTTTCTACTATCTTTTTTGACCCATCTTGAACACCAGAGGGCGCTGTAGTATAACTGTTTTTACAAAACCACCTCAAACTCCCGAACCGCTCATGCGATTAGAATGAAAATTGGTATATAGTGGTTTCAGGTGCGGTGAGTTTTTTTTATTTTCTTTAATCCACCTTGGACACCAAATGGCGCTGTAGTATTACCGCATTGCAAAACTGGCTAAATATAATTTTTTATATTTGTAGGTTATATATTTTTATTTTTGTATATTATTTAAACTTGAATTTATACGTGGCGTTTCTTAATAACCAGAAAATTTGGAAGCGTTATATAGAAAAATGGCTTTGCAACAGTCAAAAATGCATAAAAGTGGAAAACATTTAGCCAGTTTTGCTCGCCACTGCACAATGGGGAAAATGTACGATTTTTTGGCATTAACCTTATTTTTCAAGATTTATGAAAAAGGTTAACAACACTTTTTTTGCAAAGTAGAAGCTCCAACCAAAGCAAAATAATGATTTTTGCTTTCTTTTTGCGATTTTCCGTTACTTTTTTAGCTGCTGAAGTGAAGGTTTTTGTTTGACTAGAATATGGCTGCATAAATTGTTGAATTTTTGTTGATAATAAAACTAAGTTGTGTAAATATTTGAATGCGTATTTAAACTAACTAAAGAATGGAGGTTAAGGCTTATGGTATATATTTTCGATATGTGTATAAATGTATTAGAAAAATTTGTTTTAGTTAGATAATAATGTAATGTTTACAACAAAACTTAAAATTAGGAGATAAAAAACAAAATCTTCAATTTTGGAGAGCTAGAACTTTTTTGAAACTCCTAGCAACACAGAGATATAGGTACAGTGCTATAGTGCGGAGAATTTTACAATAGAAAACTCTAATGTGGTTTGCGGAACTTTGCGGAAGGGTAATGTTTGGTATGTTTTATTTTAGGCACCTATCATTTTAAAAATGCAGATTTGTATAAATTGTGGCGTGAAAATGTACGTTCATCATGCAAGGCAAAGGACAAGGCATTACTTTACTATTTTTTAAATCTGCTGCAACAAAATATACGCGTTTCTGACGACTTTATGAAAATTATTACGAAAACTTTTACGTAATCTACATATATCTATATATAAATAGGAGTAAGCAAAACAGTTAAGAACCATTTTCTCCCGTGTTTCTCAACCGATTTTGACAATTTTTTTTTAAATCAATTAGAGTAGGGAGAAGGAGTGCACCGAGTATATATGGTGGGCGTGGCACATCCCTTTAGAGTTATAGGTCACAAAGACTCGGAAATCGGTATTCGAGCTCAAATCACACGTACCATTCCACTGGCAACACTTTATGAGCGCTGAAAGAGGGGCGTAGCACTTTTCAGCAGCACAAATTTTTGGTATAACTTTCGAACTATAAGTCACAAATCAATGAAACTCGGTAGGAACTTCATATCGTCGTATTCTTCGACTGGAAAAATTTAACGAGTTAAGACAAGGGGTGTGGCACCACCCATAAAATTCAAAGTTTTTATGTCGAATAGCTTTGGAAGTATTCGATATATGATGATTCGAATAGCTTTCTATAATACACATCAGCCCATACGGAAAGTAGGCGTGCCACGTAACCCATGCCGCCCATTTTTGGTAGAAACAAAGGTGTCTAAATAAACTGTCATTAGTGAAAATTTCAGAGCTGTAGCTGCTTAAATATAAAAGTTATGAGTTTATGCCAAAAAAAGTGGAAAAAACCCCAAGTGCACTGTAGTTCCTGGGTGCAGCAACGCGCGCCGGGAAAAAGCTAGTTTTATATATTTATACAAGAGGACCCGGCAAACTTCGTCCCGCCCTAATATCACGATTCCACCCGAAATTAATTTTTTATCGAACATTCATGATCGATAACAAATGGTGCCATTGGTGCCAATCGAATCAAATATTGATTGCATGAAACACTCCAATATCCCATATTAACACGGAATGTAATAGGCTGCTGTTATTCGAATTCAAAAGATTATGCTGTCATATCATTTTATTGCGAATTCTATTAGAAAATTTTTTTAGTACATTTCAATTTGAATAAATTTTTTTATTTATTGAAATGACAGCTTTTGTGATTTTTGGAGTAAAAAATGAATACGTTGGAGCTTTCTTCAAATCTGGTTTATTAAGTGCTTAAATTGAATTTATCAACGAAATACTTATAATATATAAATATTAAAATTATTATAATATATCAATAAGAAATACCAATTTCTGATAGTTTTTTGTTATTCTAAGGAAACGAAGTTATTAGAAAAAGACGCTGTACTAATATTTTGTGCAATTTTGAAGATATGTGAATATTTTTTGACAGAATTTTCTTTTAATTATTTAGACGCACAGTTTCGCTAATTAAAGTATGCTAGTAGGATAATTTACGTTTCTTGTAAAGGGGCAGAAGAAGGGGCGTGGTCAAAACCAAGTATTCCATAACCTTATCTAGGATTCAAGTAATGTGTGTGCCGAATTTGAGTTAAATCCGTCCTGCCGTTAAGATTTGTTGGCTATTTAAAGTAGTCTGATGTGGCAATTCCCATACAAAATTACCAATTTTGATTTTTTCGATTTTTCCGCTGTTCCTTGAAGTTTTTGTAATTTTCTTTCTTTCTAAACCACATCTGTATTAAGGCAAACAATACAAAAAAGGAAATATTAAAATAGGCCCTGCCGTTTCTGAGCCTTAGCAAAACGCACACGCATTTGATTTTTATATATATAGATTAAGTCTTCTTATTTTTTTTTTTTTTTTTTGTTAATTCTAATAACACAGCGTCCGCTGTGACACTGCAATCCCTATGTATGCTTAAGGATGCACACCCATTGAACATAAAAAACGTGTGTTCTATAATTTCAAAACTGTCGTTTGTTGAGCTCAATGTGTTTCGGCTATATATCTTGCTTATCTTTGCACTGTCATTTTGGAATACAGAAAGAAGCTAAAAAATAAAATTTTCAAGACAAACTTCTGAAATGACGATAATTAAGCATATTATATTATTATTTTAATAATTTACTTGCAAACGGTCGGTTTAAAATTCTATATAAAAATAACCACGATTAGAATAACGACATTTTCTCGTATTTCCTGACTTTTGTAAAGGCCACAATGAAAAGGTTAAAAAATTTTATTTAAAAAGTTTTTATTATCATTCAGTAAAATTACCAAGAGGTTGTGATCCTGCACCTCCAAAACCAGTGCTAAAAAATATGCAAAACTTCCAATAAGCTGCATTTTCTTATTTGGAGTAAACCAACCAATGCCAACGGTTCAACCAAGTATGCTTAAATCGGAGTTTGCGAAAACCGCTGGCAGGAAAATTAAAATTTGGGGAGGCACATAAATACTTTGAAAACTTTCAAGGCGGTTCGAATCAGAAATATTGCTCATCAACTTGGAAATATCGTTATTTGGACATTGATATACTCTCGAAGTCGAAGGCAATTCCGATAAATCAAATGATATTTCTGGAACAACTTCTACAACCATACACACAAACTTAGAGTTATAAACATTAAAAGTAAAATATTAATTCCACAACTTGTACTACCGCTTTCAACATAGCTGTCAACATTAAAGCTTTCTTCAACTGCAGGTTACAAAGTAAGTTCTGAAGGCTTTTCAGATTCCAAAGTTTCTTGAACGTTTTCTGCAATACAGATGAAATATAATATTATTCGGATTTTGTCGGTTCCGCATCGAGCAAAAAGTTAATCCATTAATATTCAATCAATGCAAACACGCTACCAAAAAAACACAGCTTTCAAACATTCAGAAATATTCGGCAACTTTTTAACACATTTACGCTTTGATAAAGGAAAAAATCATTTAAATCAAGAACTTACTTTCCACCGTTCTAGCCTTTTTTACTTATGGTTTCTGCAGCCAATTAAGTAGAATCATTTTTGTAGTTTTGGCACAGTAAAATTAACAATAGAAACTCTTAAACTTATCTAACAAAACTCAATCAAAATTTCACCACTTTCACGTAACACCTGTTAACGCAATAAATTCTTAAATTGCTGGTGGTAGACAAAGTTCAATTGAATGTATAGAACTTTTTTCGATACTTAAGCATGTTGATGTTTTCGCTGTAGCTGTTTGCACTTGCAGTTTGCACTGTAAGAGAAAAAAGACGCACGTGCAGCAAGTATTCGCACATTGGCGAAGTTATATTAATGCTAATATATTATTTTTTATACTTTTTGGACCATAAGGGGGGGGGGGGTTTTAACCCTAAAAATCCCCCCCCTTGTCTACGGGCCTGTTATATACAAAATGTTTTCTGGAATGTGGATGGAAAAGATAGTACAAATGAGATCTTTAGGACCTTTCCGTTGCACTAAATTCTTACATTTTTGATATGTTCACTTTAAAACTAGTTAAAAAATAACCACTTTCAGGCTACTGCGAAAGCAACCAGTTTAAAAATGTTCCTAATGCAACTAGTTCAAATATAGGGAAAAAGGAGTGTTTCTGGGGACAATTGTCTTTTCCTATGACATCAACCCGCAAAAAGCGTCAGTTCGTTCAATGTTAAAGGGTATTGTAGTGGAACTAGTACTGGTCCTTTTTGGAACTAGTTCAGAACTATTTCAAATTTGGTCCACTTTTCTGCTGGGATATAAAGACAAGAGAGAAAGAGAAAAGAAAAAAAAGAGATATAGACGATATCATTGAGTTTTAGATGTTTGCATAGTAATACATAAATGTAAGCTTAAATTTATTTCTAGAGTGAATTCCAGAGTTTAACGGCGTTGATGAAAAATAAACGTTTTGAGTGTAGGAAATTAAATGTTGGTAATGTAGGTAAACAGTGCGTACACCCGAGAATATTCCTGCTGTGGCAGAAAGTGTGCGTGAAGCGGCATCAACATCAATTCACCGTCGTTCTCAACAATTGAACATTTCGGAGACATCATTGAGACGAATTTTGCATAAAGACCTTGCTATGACGCCATACAAAGTCCAATTGGTTCAGGAGTTAAAGCCAACTGACCATCCAATGCATTTTCGCTTCGCTGAGTGGGCCTGCGATAGACTTACAGAAGATGCCGATTTTGCCAAAAAAATCATCTTTTCAGATGAAGCTCATTTTGATCATGGCGGGTATGTAAACAAGCAAAATTGTCGCATTTGGGGCACAGAAAACCCGCACGCATACATTGAAAAGCCGATGCACCCAAAACGAGTCACTGTTTGGTGCGGATTTTGGTCCAGAGGCATAATTGATCCATTTTTCTTCGAAAATGAGCAAGGAATGGCCGTTACAGTCAATGGCCATAGTTATTGGGCCATGTTGAACGAATTTTGTTCACAAAAATTGAAGAGGAGGATATTTGCAACATTTGGTTTTAACAGGACGGCGCTACGTGCCACACAGCCGAAGCTACACTCGATGTTTTGCACCCTGTATTTGAAGATCGCATTATCAGCCGCAGAGCTGATGTCGTTTGGCCACCTCGGAGCTGCGATTTGACACCGTTGGACTATTATTTGTGGGGTGCCCTCAAAGATAAGTGTTACGCCGACAAGCCAGAGACAATTGACGCTTTAAAGCAGCGATTGCCATCGCCTAACTTTTTCCACTCTTTCCACTCTATTACAACAACTTCAATATTTCTATGATTGTTGCAATTCGCCGAATCGTTCACAGGCGCAGCTGCACCGCTACCAAACAGCGTGTGTTTGTTGTTGTTTATTCTTGTCGTTGTTGGTAAATATAGCGCATGCGACCGCGTACAACTCTTGCTACGCTGAAGGTTTCTTGTTGGTAATTTTGCGTATGGTTTCGTTACCGACTGCTTTTTGTCTGTGTTTTTTTATGTTACTAATTCCTTATTGTACCACGTATTCAACGATTTGTTGTTGTTGTTGGTTATTTTTTGTAATAGTTGTTGCACTCTTTAAAAATCACTCTTTGGCAATCCCTGCTTTAAAGGATAATATTCGTGAAGCCATTGGTGAAATACAGCTGCACACAATCGATAATGTGCTTGAAAATTGGAACGATCGTGTAGGCTACTGCATGGCCAGCCGAGGCAGCCATTTGAATGAAATTATTTTCCATTATTAACCGGAAGGATTGTACATTCAAATAAAAAAAGATATTTTAGAAAATATTCAGTAGTTTTTCTTTATAGCATTTTCAAAAAAAAAAAGTTATTTGGCTGACCCTTTATTAAGTTGTACGTCCGGTTTGAAACACTAAAACGCAGCTTTTTATAAAAATGTCTTTAATAAAATGCTTAAAAATTTTAAAGAACTTTAAAAAAAAGTTATATTGTTGTTGATTTCAAATTTAAGGTTTAAATAATAAAAAAAAAAATTGCAATTTCTGACTTCAAATCGCTCCCAAATTGTAATTTTTAATTTTATATTAATAATATTTCGTCTCAGGGTACCTTAATGTGTCCCGTTATCAATCGTAAAAGTCAATTGTATAAATAACATTTGATTTTTGGCCACTTATTGAAATTCCTGGCCCAATGTGCAATGCAACGATCTGTCATGCTTTGCAGTTTCTACTTTTAACACTTTCTCAGTACAGCGGAGACAGTATGGGACGCCATGTATTGGGCGATGTTTTAATCCTGTTTCTATTATGGTCCATCATGGAAATTATTTGCTCGTTTTTTAAATATTCTGAATATTTTATTTAACGTAGTCGACTTGCAGACAGATGTCCGCGAAGCTGTGAGGAGCATTTACTCCATTCGACAACAAGGTCATGGCACTAGGTCTGTTCCCGTACCTCTAAAAGGTTTTAGTCCGAGAAGCGTTCCCGTACTCGAAAAAATGGTAAAAGAGAGTGCAATCGAGAGAGTAAAAAATTTCCCCTCCCTGTCAAAAGTTGCAAGTTTTAGCCCGAGAAATTTCTTCTTTCTTCAAAAATGTGTTAAAAGTGTCAAACTGCTTAAAATCATATGTTTTCATGTTAGCAAAGAAATTGCAAAACAATAAAAGTTCTTTGAAATAAATAAAATAAACTGTTGGAATGGAAACCAAAAACATGGTAAATTATGTAAAAACTAAATATAAATGTTTATTTGAGAATTAATTTTTATGTTGTTCAAAATCTTTAGCATGTCGTCTGCACTGCCAATGCTCCACATCAAACCAACGATTTTATTTGACAGTTTACACAATTTTAGTCCAAAAAGCGTTCCCGTACTTTTTTGTGTTTTTCAATATTTTTGAGGGATTTTTCCTTACTCCCACATTTTTGACAGTTTTACCATTTTTAGCCCAAAAAGTACGGGAACAGACCTACTGTCTTATCAAATAGGTGCATCCGGTTTCCGGTTGATCGATAACACTGAGTTACAAAATTACACTTTATAAAAGGTGCAGCTTTCTCAATAGTCAATCCCGAATGCATTTTGGCTGCTGATTTCAGATATGGACTCCGTTTTTCTCCATCAGCTCGAGTTTTTGAGTTATAGGCAAAAACATGAAAATCAGTTCTTTTTCTGATAATTTTGCTATATCAATTACATTGATTTACTGATGTGTATTACGATAACGAATTTCAATGAAAAAATATTAGACTTTTCAATTTTTGCACATAAAATTACAATATCTTTGACGGTTTTGAAGATATCGACGTTCAAAGTGGAAAAAATGTCACAATTTTATGTAGGCTGCTGCGCTTTTGAAACCCTGTACCTTTAATATTTTTCAACGGATTTGCAAAAACTCTTTTTTTTACTTGATAGAAAATCTCTCAAATTTTAATAAACATTTCAGTTTTTTTTTATTGTCTTACATTTTTTCAAAGAAATTAAAAAAAAATTTTTTTTTAAATTAAGTTTATTAAAATTGAAGTACAGTTGATAAGGTTTTTTGAAAAGCAACTGATAAAGAAGGACCATGTTTTGCTTACATAAGTAGAAAAATGCCGGGAATAAGTTTAGAAAAGCTTAAAGCTGGTGTAATGGATGGTCCGCAGATAAGGCAGCTAATGAAAGACCCTAATTTGAAAACTTCGATGACTAAGCTAAGGACTAAGGAATAAGTCCAAATGCGAATGGAGAAAATGAATTTTTATAGACATGTTGCATCCTATTGCACCATGTGCACATAAAAATTCATTCACAATTGCGACATAGTCCGAGGAAATTAGTGGACAGCGAAACAAAACTCTTCCACGCACGTTGTTCTACGAAATATAACTTCCTTACAAAATTTGTATCTCTCATGACTTTTCGGATTTGAGGTCCAATGAAAATACCTTAAGTTCATAAATATAAAAAAATTAAAAAGTAATTGATATAAAAAAGTATACATTTTTACCTCCTTTGATTTTCGCTTCACTTAATTTTGGAAACACCCCTTTAAGACAAACATTTTGAAGGAAAAAAGAAAATTAAAATGATTACGAAGTATTGCTGTCAATTCAACGCGAAACTAATGATGCCGACTTGAAAAAAAAAATATCAAGCAAATATTTTTGAGTTGTCATACCGAAAATGTATTTTTGGAAAAAAATCTCTTTTCATGAAAAGTTGAATAACTTCGTCAATTACTGACAAATTTTTAAAACTAAACTGCGTTAAAATTTCTAATAAATGTTTTCTATGAATCCGTACAGGACTAGTGTGGTCTCAATATAATTTAGTGTATGGAAAAATCGTCAAAGTTGAAAAAAGTAAAAAAAAAAATGAAAAAAGTTGTATTTGCAGAGTAAATACACACAGCTTTCTCACGTTGTCCCAAACATTATATATATCGTTAGAAAGGCTCAAGTATCATCTTTCAGGATCCGGTTTAGTTTTTAAAATCGGTTGGAAATCAGGTAAGTTATACGCCAATAAGTGGGAAAAGGTAGGTAAAATCGGTTTTTTTACCATAACTCCAGATTTTGGGGGTGTCCGGCAAATTTGAAGTAAAGAACGTTCTTTAACTCAACAAGGCCTACCAGAAAAATAGCATTATCTCCCAGGTATTTTCGACTGTCGCACAGTGTAATCAGCTGAAAAATCTCCGGCACCATAATGTCTGTCGGGCTGTGTAATTAACTGAATTTATTGTGTGTCAGCAAAATATGAAATATAAACGAGACCATGCCTACACAAGCTTCACACGAAAGAGGATTTTTCTTAAAAATACACCTTCATGCAGCTTTTTTTCTTTTTATTTTTTTTTGCCATCTATCTGTGTGGAAACATGTGCCAAGACTTTGGCAAGAAAAAACCAAAATGCACGCTTCGCATGTGAGGAGCTTAAAATAAATTTCTCGTTAAGCTATCTGTACCACAGCATCTGAAATGGAATTAAAAAATAATATTGCTATTTAAATGGTGAAACAGTTGCATCTTGGCTCACGGATGTTCTTAATTTCAACATGGTTGTTAACTCAAAATATACACAAATACAAAATGCAATGCATTTTGTATCATTTATTGAGTTAATTTATTTTTAAGAGTAATAATAATGTGACAATATTTTAATTAATTTCTATGCAGTATTTTAACTTCTTAACGCCATTCTAATCGCCAGTCATCATTTCCATGAACTCTATAAGAATAAAATAACCATGTGAATTTTTTACTATATGCCGTGGTTGCACCAAACTGGTTTTACCGTCAAAATCAACTGTTCCCGAGCCATCTGTATCGATTTCTGCTATTATGCCATCCAGGTCACTAGAGGAGAGTTTGTCATCCAAGGCAGCTAATATCTCCTTGAGAGTGGATGTTGTTATATAGCCATTTCCCTCACGATCATAGAGGCGAAAAGCCTCTTTGAGCTCTTTCTGAATTGCCTCAGCATCCTCTTCTTCCAGAAAATGGGCAGCAATACTACAGAAACCATCAAAGTTCACTTTGCCCGTGTCCTCTGGGTCGTTCTCATCTACAAGTTCCTGTAGCTCACTTTCCTCGAACATTTGCCCCATGCTGTTGAGGATTGTCTTCAGTCGCAATGTCTCAATAAAACCTGTTTTCTGTGTGTCGAACATTTGAAATGCGCGACGCATAACCTCCATTTTCTCATCGTCTTCCTAAAGTTGAAAGAAATCTTTTGTTAAAAGTATTTATGAATCGTTTTTAGTTTAGTGGCATTAACAAGTCCGGGTAGAAATTTAATAAAACATGTCTAGGTAAGTGAACGTTCAAATGTAATACATTTTATTGATCCCATACTAACAATTTTTTTTCAGGTTCAAACTTCAAGTGAACATTAAAGCATTTATTAATTTCAATATTTTGACGTAGAATACGTCATTCTCGGAGGTAAGTAGGGTGGTTGGTAGTGATCAGGTGTCGGTATTTAGGTCACAATTCGAGCCTTTGGTGTGCCTAAAGTACTGATCGTACAGTACTGATCGTACGGTTTTATCGACGGTTTTATCGACAAAACCATAAAATTTGTATAGGAGCCCCCCTAAGGAGTGGTCGGAGGGAATAGGTGTCCAAAGCAAAAATTTTCCGCTTGCAAAAGTAATGGGGGTCGGTCATGCATATTAACCCTCTGCGGCACTCTCTTAAAGGTCATATGTTCAGGTGTATGGAATAAATAAACAAAAATCAAAAAATTTATATGGGAGCCCCCCTAAGGAGTGGTCGGAGGGAATAGGCGTCAAAGGCAAAAATGTTCCTTTTGCAAAAGTAGTCAGTCATAGATATTAACCCTCTCCGGCACTCTCTTAAAGGTTATATGCTCAGGTGAATGGAATAAATATACAAAAACCATAAAATTTGTATTGGAGCCCCCCTAAGGAGTGGTCAGAGGGAATAGGTGTCAAAGGCAAAAATGTTCCTTTCGCAAAAGTAATGGGGTTGGTCATACATATTAACCCTCTCCGGCACTCTCTTAAAGGTCATATGCTCAGGTGTATGGAATAAATATTTTGCTAAATATTTAAAAAAAAAAAATGTCATCAAAAGCGAATAGAATTATTCTACGTCTTGTGTTACGACATAGTCGAAACTACTGTATCTTTTTTTAATACAAAAAATTACACAAATTCTTCAATTTTTAATCCGATGTGGCTCCGGCTCAGAATTCGTTTTTAAAATTATATTAATTTTGTATTAATAACTATAGATTGATAACGTCATATTTATACCCCCAGGTTTAAAAAACTTAAAAGGTTTATTATTTTGTCACTCCGTTTGTAACGCACATAAGGAGGCGTGGCAGGTATAGAAAAGTATATATATTCTTGATCAGTATAACCACTCGAGTTGAATTAGCCATGTCCGTCTGTCTGTTTGTGATCAAGATTACAGCCGTAATATTCAAGCTATAATCACAAAATTCGATATTTAAGTATCTTGTATCTAAAAAATAAAGGTCAAGTTCGAAAATGAGCCAAATCGAATGAAAACCACGCCGACATCCCATACAAAGTGACTTAATCACAACAGTAAAATCTCTTAGAATGCCACAAAAAATAATATATGGACTAAAAATTTTGCATATGAACTTTGATATATAACATGTACTCTGTGTATGAAATTCAACCAAATGAAATCCACCATTCAACCAGTGAAAACTACATCCACCTCCCATACAAAGTGACTTTATCAAAAAACAAAAACGAATATTTTCTGTTCAAACTATGACGTTTTAATAGAATGTTATTACAAATACAGTCAAACCTGTTATTCTGCGGTCTGTTTTTGCGCGAATTTTTTTCTGTGCGAGTTGTTTTATGCGGTTTTTGAAGCGAAGCTTTTTACGCCTCGTTCTGCGATTTGCTAGAGTGAAATTAGAAAAAACGACACTTTTTTCCGACACCTTTTTTCTTAGAATTGATATTGTTTTTTGCTTGCATCAATTGAACCAGAAAATGTTAAATTAAAAATAGTTTATTGCCCGCTGTAGGAATTGAACCCACAACTCACAGTTCTATCGTTTGTTGGTACTTTCCTCTAACCATTACGCTAAAACCCTTTCTTTCATAATTTTGTTGATTCAGTGATAAACATTAGCTAAAGCTATGTTTCAGCAGATCACTATAATCTATTACTTTAAGAAAGGATTGTGTGTTGGCTATTCTAGGACTGTGTATTGGCCAACCGACAAAAGTAGCAAACAAAACGAACTAGAGCAAAGATAACTAAATTTACCGAGCTATGGTTTGAATCTTCGGTTTGTCCATGCGAACTAAAAGACCTAACGAACTAAAAGAACGAACGAACTAAAAGAAATATTCATTAAGGATTGTGTATTAAATGTTGTTTCTACTTCCTACTAAAGGTCGTTATAAATATCGTTAAAAATAAACAACCTGTAAGTTGATTAAATTGTAACAAAATTAATGATTTTTGTATATTTATTCCCTACAACTGAACAGGGGGCTTTAAGGGAGGGCCGAAGAGGGTTAATATATATGATATATATACTTTGTTATTTTAAAGTTTTGAATTTAAAAATGATTTTAATCGAAAAAACGCTTCGCTTCTCTCGTGTGTCCAGTGACGCACCTGTGTTTTTTATTTTTATACGATTTTTTTTTTGCGATTTTTTTTTGTGCGAGTTGTGCTATGATATTTTTTCTTGTATGCGATCTATTCTATGCATAGAAAAAACTCTGCACTAGCTAAAATTATCATTAAAAAGAGCAATAAAGAGAAAAGCGTAAGAGCAAAACGCAATTTTGAAGTTTTGCTTCCCGTAAATGATAGTGACATTATGAATATCTTAACTGATCATGAAGATGGACAAGAAGACTCGAATTTTATGACAGCAGATAACATCTATGCAAGGATCCAGCTAAGTTGCAAATTAGAAAAGCATTTTCTTAAAATAGATAACAAAGTCCGCAGAAGAATGAAATTCCAAAAAGAGCTTAGATTGTGTATATCTGGTTATCGCGACATTTATAATAAGCTTACAAAACGACCGTCATCACAAAAACTTATCACTGACTATATGGTTATCGTAGATAATTCCATTCCAATGGAAACAAATAATAACTCCATTACAATATCTTCAAGTGACGAAAGCGATTTCGAACCAGATCATCACAAGAAACTGCGCGGTTTGGACTACGGCGAGTAGTATTGATTAACTTATGACTTTATGTATTTTAATTTCTTTTTTTAATTTCAATTTTTTTTAGTTGAATAATTTTTTGTATTTTTCACATTTAAAATAAAGAATTAAAACCTTTTTTTTAACGTTTCCGTGTGTAATTTATTTATTTATTTTGCTTCGAGACCGCTTTTTCGCTTTTTCACAGAACGTTTCTTAGGTGAGATTTTAGAATACGTCATTCTCGGAGTTAAGTAGGGTGGTTGACAGTGATCAGGCGTCGGTATTTAGGTCACAATTTGAGCCTTTGGTGTGCCTAAAGTACTGATCGTACAATGTTGATGTCAGCACTGGTTGGTCTGCTTGATTCTCCTGCATAGCAGAGAATAGTATCATTTTTTTAAACAGTATTTTTAGAAAAAGGATTATGAAAATACAAAAATTTTGTAGAGGTTTACTTATAAAATCTGGTATTGTAAGCAGAATTCAGTTTATGACTGTAAGATCCGGAATTTTCTACCCAACATACTTATTAAAATTTTTCTGATTTCACGTCCCAAAAATTACCAGATTCAATAAATGTTGAATTTTTACAAGATTAAAATACTTTTTTCCAAATATTTGTTTCGTTTTGTAAAATTTTAAAATCTTTCGCGAATAAAATCAAAATTAAATTTTTCGCAAAATAGATATGTATTGTTTAGTTTTACAAAAGGTTTGTGTAGTAACATCATTATTAACCCATTAAGTCGTTTTCAAGCCTATATGTTTTACGTAGTCATATAATGATGATATAAAAACAAACAAGAGTTTTTAGTTTTTCTAATATTCCTTCTCTTTCAATTTATGCCTAAGGATTGAATTTTGAGCTAACTTTAAATAGCTATGGCCTTCGAAAAATGCTATATTTATGGAAAGGATCTTTTTGATGTTCTCATTCAATCCTTGTCTTTAAGATTGATAGTGAAAAATAGAATATTTATTAAAATTTGAAGTTATCACGCCATTTTTCAAAAAATATTTTTTAAAAAGTTCAACGAAACTTGAGAGAGGTTTTATTCAAGTTCAATCAATCAATCAATCATGATCTGTACCACTTGCCAATTTTGGGGTATAATTATTTTGCGTGTTCAAAATGTAGCTCTTTTGAATAACAATGACAAATAACACAGGGGTATTCACGATCCGGAGCTGTTTGTAGAGCTTTTGTGTAAAAGTATGATTCAACCTATTCAGTTAAGTCTGCCTTAGTTCGAAATGGGATCAAGTGAAACATCTGTAGGATGCTCTAAGTGTGGTGAAAACCCTGTTTCTACGGCGATAAGATGTGAAATTTTGAGGTAGGCATATGTTTTAATTTTAAATCGAATGGACACAGCTGACTGAACTTAACTTCAATTACTAGGTCGGTGTATAAGATGTTTTCACATTTTGATGCGCTTTTTTACTCTTTTGCACAAGAGCTCTTCAAAGAGCTCCGGTTCGTAAATACCCCTATAGTCCCTATTGCACAGTCTTTTAACTATTTATAGCTGAATTGTAGGTTCTAAAGAAAAATATTGAGGATACCATGCTTACGTAAAAAGTTAAACGCATAAAAGTTTAGTAAAATTCATGGAAATTACGATTGAGTGGATTTGGGTGAGAATGTCTACTACTTGAAGATCACGCATTGGATTTGCGTATACATAAATATGAAACTTTCCTAAATATTAAGTCTGTCCTGGAAAGTCCTGGCTATGGGTCTTAACTCATCCAAGTTCCTCTTACAAATTATTAAAATATAAGGCAATAAACTGCAGCGAGATCAGCTTCGTTTGGCAAAGGAACAAGGTTAATAAATTTATAATATTCTAGAGTCTTCTTTTTCAGTTTTCCAAGTTAAACTCGATTTTATTAATTTGTGAAAATTCATTTATATTCGACAACCCAACCACATGAAATCCCCCCCCCCCCCCCCCACTAAAGTAATGGCATCCCTCCACATGTTTAAAACTTCACATAGAGGTTTGAGAAAGATATTGTCCACAGAAATCAGTCAATCCAAGAATGAAGATTTTCTCATCTAACATTTTTTTCATGGAAACTGCGCTATATGTTAGACCCGATCGAAAATTGCACTCCTCCGTTCGGGGTCTCAATAGTAAGAGAAAATCATAAAAGCGATTCCTTCATAATTTTTCTTCTCTATAAAGTTTTGAGTGGAGAACCCGAAGGTGTTTTTTGTTAAGAAACTTTTCTATGCAACTTTCTTATTTTATATAGAACCAAAACCCAAAACAGACCTGATAAAAATATTTTTGGCTAGAAAAATTTATAGGTACTACCTTAAAAAATCGAATTTTATTACTTTTGAAAAACACATTAGGGGTATTCCCTATATAGTTCCCTATAATGTACAATCCGCTATTGTTGTTTCGCCATTGCACGGATTGTACATTTTCTAATCATTCACCGTGCATATGCTAGGCATAGAGAATACCCCTATTATGTTCAAGCCGCTCTCAAAGGTGCGTGCATTTTTTATCGAATTTTAATGAATTATGTCTTGTTCGAAAGGTATTTATATAGGTCGTCATAAAATCATACTCAATTACATTCAATTTCTAACACTCGGCACAAGTAAGATTTTTTGTAGTTTCAATTCATTTGCGGTAAATATTAAAAGGCTTGTCTATGCCAGAAGATACTACACCGATAGTGTAATTTATACGATGGCTTTGGCAGTTTTCAGCCTCCTAAGTTTTTGGTCAAAACACCTACGTTTTACATGTTAACTTACCCATATTGATTTGGATGATAAATAAGCGAAGTATTTTGTAATTTACACATTAGCTTCGACAATTTATATGAGCGTGCTTTATATGAGCGTGCTTACAGGTAAATAACTGTATATTGTTTTTGTAAAAATTTTCAAAGACAAGTATGAAATGTATATATACTTAGGTGAAATTTTGTATATTGCTGTTGTGCAAAATTATCATACAAAGTAGATACAAAATTTATGCATTTAGATCGCTTATAAATGAGTCAATAGTTGGATATTACCGTTGTAATTTAATGCCAAAAAATGCACTCACGAAGCATTGCACCTTGGCCAAACATCTAAGCTATATAATTTTCATTATAAAAACTTAATGGGAACTATAAGATTCAGTGATAAATTTTGATCACACCATTTTGATAAAGTGTCTAAATTTTCGGTGGTTTACATACACTCTTGTTTAAAATGTT
Source organism: Pherbina coryleti (assembly GCA_943735915.1). Lineage (NCBI taxonomy): Eukaryota > Metazoa > Arthropoda > Insecta > Diptera > Sciomyzidae > Pherbina > Pherbina coryleti. The sequence goes on from OX030948.1 coordinate 72,209,582, forward strand.
ATATACTTGGCTTGGGTGAATCAAACATTTTTTTATTGGCAGGCTATCGAAGTATGTGCTTTCAAAACAATGTATTAAACAATATATTACTTTGGTGAATAACCATAAGTTTCTAATTTCCATACAATTATCTTTACCCAAGCCGGTGAATTTACTATTGCTTTTGTTCTTGGTGTAGTGCAAACATTTTAGGATCATTGCACATTCCTGTAATAAGGTGCCCACAATATTTTGTTCTCCGAACACAATACCTTTCTTACAACACCAGATTCGTGAAAACCCAATGAGAAATATACATTTTAGAACAAATTCAACGAAATAAGTTATTTAAAATGTCAAAAACTCGATTTTTAAGGTCAAAGTAAGCAATAACAGGCTTTATGTTTTTATTTTTATACCTAGACATTTATGTTCGTAAAATTTATATCTTTTTATAAAATTTGGGCATGCGTTCTGTAATAAATAAAAAGTTACATGCAAAAAACATACTTTTTTGCCAAAAAAGGCAAAGAAAAAAAAAAGAAAGGAGAATCCAAACCGCTCGATGAATATACTGATTTTACTGATGATTTGTAATAAATATCTATAGAGATCATTATAAAGAAATCCTCTTATTATACCGAATTCGATCTGGCTTACTTTATGTTTTATAAAAGATACGATTTTAACTTAAATTTCTATTCTTATTTATTTCTCAAGAATTCAATTAAAACGCCCTTTGTGTGTCTTTGGTACCATGTTTCTGATGTAGTATTTCTGTGTTTATAAACAATAACAGCTTAAGTCTGATATCAATGTTTGGAGAAATCTTACTTCAAAATTTTCAATCGCCATATAAGTTCTATGAAAGCTTCATTGAAATTTGTGTCATAACTTTGGTTTGCTTCATGTTAGTAGGTTCAGATTTTGTGTATATGTATAGATATACTCCAGGAATACACCTGGAAACATAAAAAACACAGTTCTGACCAAAGTCAACTTAAGCGATTATTGCTTGTGGGCACAGATTTCATTAAATAAAAACCAAAACATTTTCAAAAACTTCATTCTCTTAGGCAAACACGAAAAAGGATCTTTTTCTCAGGGTACATTTTTTTTTATTTAAGAGTGTACTTTTGATTATGAACTATTAATAATATTGATTTATTTTTGGTTTTCAACTAAATTAAGTACGAGGAAGAAATCATCGTGTCTCCCTCGACAGTTCAATCAAATTTTTGCTTTTACAGCTTTTCAGCATGCTTGATATCAATGTGCATCGCGAACGATTCACCAACGATATGTGACACTTTCAAACAATATAACAGTTATCCTGACCAGAAAAAATATTATGTTTTTTTCCTTTTTATTGGATTTTGATATTGCATTCATTTAAGTTTTACCATTTTTTTTTTTAATTTATATTTTCAATCTTTTCACTGATATTGTCGCGTATCCACCAAAAATTCAGACTGACTTCCGGCCTATTTTCGAACTTCCGCCAACGTTGAGATGCGATTTTGAACTAAAACACTAAATCTGCGATAATCAATATTTATAATATCTGCTTTGCGGACACGCAGTGTATGTAGCCCGCCTACAACAGCCGCCCCTGTTGCCTAAGTAAATTTTCATATAGTTCGATGAAGTTTTTTTTGGATGATCACATCGGAATTTTCGACTACTGGTCTTCATCACGGAGCTCATCAGAGATCAAATATTCGACACATAGACAACAATGACATGCGGTACCGTACGGAGGCTCTGCTGTGTTGGAATGTAGAATGTTGCTAAAATAAAAGAATTTTAATTGTGTTCTAATGAATTTGAAGCATCAGACTTCCTGAGTGGAAAGAAACTCAATAATAAGTTGATTATGCAAATGCTAGGTCTAGTCTTTAGTGAATTTATTTGCAAGTATGTGGTCATTGGTCATAATTCTGTTCGGTGCTTGCCAACGCTGCGGTACACTTTATTCTGCTGAGCTACTCAGTCGGTAGCATTTTCAGAATCTGCTATATTATTGAAAGCTATGGAATATTTTTAGTTTATTATAGTGAGTTTAAGTGTTTGTTGTTACTTGCATTTCTTGCACCACCCCCTCACAAAACTATCTAATATGCTAAACACACCTCCTGCACACCAACCTTCTTAACGCAAACAACAACATGTTTAACCTTCCGATGTTCAAAATATTCAAATCGGTGCAAAATGATGATTTCCATTTAAATGAATTCTTTCAAGATGATCCTAATTTTTGCAGTTTAGTTTTCATAGCTAGTTTTTTCTTATTTTCGGATTTTGACAGCTTAGGTGCGTTTAGTTTGTTCGTGTTTGTTTGTTTGTGTTCTTTGGTAATGGGCTAAAAACAAGTAAAATTTCAATTGTTTGCGAAATGAGTTTGAAATGAGGAATATTAGATAGGGGAAAATAAATGAGCCAGCTGACAGGTTATCGTGTTCGAATCTGGCGAGTCAGACTATCACCACCTCGAAAAATATCAAAGGTCCGTACAAATATTCGATGGCACATATTTTCATTCTCCGGTGGTGGTGCAAAGACATAATGATTTATTATTATTAAATCATTTCAAAAAATGTCTGTCACATGATAATTTCATGAATCCAATAAGCTTAAATTAGTCGAATAATAATTTTAATACATATTTTTGCTATTTAAATGAAGAACATCTTATGAGCATATTATGTTGTTCTATAGAAGAAGTATGAATCAGCATAAAATTGATCATAAGCTCGGGAATATCCAGCTGTTTTCAGCATAGTTGTTTTTTATAAAATTTCAAGCATAAGTTGGTCAATAACAGACATTTTCTAAGACTTTGCGTCATCATTTCGAAAGACAAATATCCAAACTTTACTTTAATGTACATAAATCAGAATAGTTGCCAATATTTTTAGACATTTTAGTGTACTTTATTTTATTTTTTTGAGAAATTTTTGTAAAGTTTTTAAAAAACGGTTGATAACTTTTAAAAATTTCATCAAAATGAAAAAAAGTTACGAAGCACTTTGAACTATGGTAAAATTATAAATAATTAAAAAAAAAATCTTGATCTAACCCTTGCCGTTCTGAAGTTCTGGCCTTTAATGCTTTGTTATCGTTGGTTGAATTGTTAAATCGTTGGGTCGAGGAATTAAAAAGCAAACATTTCAACAAACATGCTTCTCCATAAACTCCAACAATAAAAAAATTGTTTCCAAAAAATGCTGTTTTGGCATCATGTCAATCAGTCATATTAAAAATTAATACGTTGAAACCCTCCCCAGGCTACCACGGAATCCGCAAAAAAAAAAAGAAGAAATTTTACTTGTGGAAATTTATTTTAAATTAAATTCTTGCGATGCAGCTTTATGCCCTGCAAAATATTTTGAAAGTCTGTGTCAGTTGTGAGACTGGTGTAACTGCTTACCAAGGCCACACCACATTCTGCGACATTATTTACTACTTTCAATTGTTGAATTGTTCATAGCTTCTTGAAATTATATGTTGCTATTCTATTCTTCCGAGTCGGTTTGTAAAAATCAATTGAAGTATTGCAGGCTTAAAAAAAAAATAAGGCTAGCTTTGGAAATAAAATCTTGAATTTTCTTACTTTTTAGCAAGTTTTTGTTATATTGCCTTGTACAAGTATGTTTTCATTATTTGGCGTATTAATATTTTTTACCTTCAAACACAAAGTTTTGGTTTCTATGCGTTCATCAAAAAAGGCTAAGGCAACTAGTTTTCCGGATAGGTACCGGATAGTTGAAGTTGATGAAGAAGCATTTTTTTGCAATGTTTGTTTTTTAATTCGTCGACCAGCTCATTATTAGAGTAGATTTACATCTTGCATGCTTTCTCCCAGCTGTTTGAAAGGGCAGGTTTACACGTTGCATATTTTTAGCAATTTCAAGTCGATGCACCACCAACGATTTAACAATTCAACCAACAGTTGCAAAGCTTTAAAGACTATAATTTCAGAACGGCAAGAGTTAAAACAATGTTTTTTTTTTAATTGTTTAAACTTAACCATAGTTCAAATTGCATCATTCCTTTTTTTCATTTTGATGAAATTTTTAAAAGTTATGAAGTGTTTTTAAATAATTTTTGCAAATTTCACGAAAAAATAAAATATTGTACACCAAAATGTCAAAAAAAAAGCTACTCTTCTGATTTAAATAAAATAAAATAAAATAAATAACTGGCCATTTCAGCCCTTGAAAGGACTTTGACCTAGCTTCTTATGATCAATTGTGTTGTGCGTGTTATTAAGTTTGTACACAATTGACCGAGAACCGGACCTACATGCTTAACGCCGACTCCGAACGGCGATGAACGGAATGTTCTCGTTCTCAAGAAGCTTTACATGGCATTTTGATTACTCTCTGAGGTTTGCCATTGTCTGCAGAGAGGTGGCGGCCGTACAGAAAAATTATTTTAATTCAAATAATTTTCTGTCGCTGCTGGGGTTCGAACCTGGGTCTCCAAAGTTCGTTGACATAGCGGCCACGCACTTTAACCAACTACGCCACGGTCGCCAACTCTACTGATTTATGTCCATTAAAATAAAGTTTGGATATTTGTCTTTCGAAATGATGACTCAAAGACTTAGACCTCTAAACAAGGGCGTCCACAGGGGGAAGGGGGCAAGTGCCCCCCTCAACTAAAAAATTTTATATATTTTTATTTCCTATGTGTATATGTAAAATTTTTGTTTATATGTTACAAAGTTTTAAACTCTTTCAAGAACAAAAGGAAATTTAAAAAAAATGACAAGGAAATGTCACATAAAGAACGCAAAAAAATATTTGAAAACAATTCCTTTTCTTTTGATGATTCGGTCAAAGACCACCAGTTTAGAAAACACTTGCTGCTGATGATGAACAAAAACTCTTACAAGGCTTTTATCACATATATTGTAATATTTTTAATATTTTTTTTTGCATGAAAATTAAATTTTCAATATGTCTCAAAATTATGTGAATCAACGAAAAATTAACTCCAAATAATGACAAAGTCAACTACGCTACTGGCAGTGTAAACACCCAAAACAGTTACCAAACTATTATAGTCAAACTGCATAGTTAAATGTGTAATGTAAACATGATATTAGGTGGTACGAAACTTAGTTTTATCTGAATTTTTGTTAAGATTTCATTAACTACTTATGGGCATTGTTCATATAGCAAATTTGAGTAGCGCTACGACACGCTCCGTTACGTTTGCATAACCAGCCCTGAGTAACGATCAACAACCGATTTTGTTCTCTAATTATCGTCTGTTTCTCAGCAACTTTTGTTTTTATTAATTGTGTTGTATATGTGGAGTCTAAATATTACGAGTATTTGAGAAATCAACACGAAGTTCTCTGATGTGTGAATGGCAAAGTGTATCAATACTTTGTTCCTCCCAAAAGTTTCGAGGCGGCCCGCCACCTTTGCTAAAAACAATATTGATAATTTTAAACAAAGTGTCAACTCACTTTGCCAAAGGGAGCTAGAGACGTGTCGGTTCCAAAAATGCCACTAAGTCCTGTCTGAGTCCGTTGTCTAGGCGTCTGAATCTAACGATGTCTGAGTCCTTATCTAACTACACTCAAAGTGAGAGCAAAAATAACTTACTCTCACCGAGTATTAGTTTACTTGAAATGAGAATTAAATCATTCTCATCCCAAGTCTAGCTACTGTCAATTATTTTCACTAATCAAAATCTAATCTGTTCTTATATATAATTTTGTATATAATTTTATATATAATTCTGTTCTTATATATAATTGTAATAAAATATATAATAAAATATATAATAAATAAAAAATATATGATAAAATAAAAAATAACAAAAATAGACATAAGTAATACACAAAATAATTTTTAATAAATAACTGTATAATAAAAAATAAGTAGCGATTAAAAATAAATAAAGAAAAAACTTACGAGAAATAATAAATAATATTCTATAAATAGTAAACAATGTATAATAAATAATAATAATGAATAAAAATAAAAATTAAACAGATAATCTACTATCTTAAATAAAAAAATTGTTTGAATAAATATTAACAAAAACCTAGCTCATCTAAAAAAGAGAATGAGGTTTAATGAATAAAAAGTTGGATATTAGGATAGAATTTTCCCATTGCTAAGTGGGAGCTTAACAATAGGAACGAAGGAAGCCGAAAAAATATAAAAAGATATTCAACCCAATGAAAAAAGTGGAAAACGACTTATTACCTAATGCCTGATTAAAGCCGAGTAGGCTCTTGTGTTTCCTTTAAGAATTCTTTTCTTAAGAAGAGAAGGATTTAAAAATAAAAATTATTCTACCGACCCTCTATAGACTGAATGTTGCACATTCGAAAAAAACTAAAGCTAATCAAAAAAAAATTTTTAAAATTATAATAAACCTACATGTCTAATTAAGGTACTATTACCGTCTAGAATGCTAAAAATGAACAAATATTCAACAATTTTTATTTTTCACTTTCTTTATTATATATGGCTATCAAACGTTTTTTACAGTATTAAACAGTTCTTGAAGATTACGAAAAAATTTTTTTATTATTATTTTCTATTAATTGTACATTTAATAAAGGGCGCTGAAATTGTTCGTTTCGAAAAAAACACTGCTGCTAAAAAAATGGCGGACATTTGAAAATGTTTTTCAAAAATCGCTTTTTTTCAACCTTTTTTCAAATTAAAAAATTTTATATATATTTTTTGTGGTCAAATTGTGGTAAACTATCACACAGGATATAAAAACAAACAAAATGCTGCAAAAATCATTAATAACGGCATAGGAGATCCGGAGATTAACTGTCCGCCAGTTAAAAAAACCTAAACTCGAGAAAAATGCGTGTAAAGTTTTTTTTTACACCTGCGAGCCGAGAGCGCGCTTCAATTGAGTCGTTATATCTCGGCACTGGCTTCGAATTTCGATTTAATTTTTTGGACAGTTATTATTGAAGGTATAAAGAATCTAAAAATGTAAAAAAACAAAATTTCATTTTTTGAAATTTCTAGACGGTAATAGTACCTTAAAAGAACATTAAGTATGTTGCTCTGTTTATAACGGAACGAGCATTCAAGAAAAAGGAATATAAAAAATTTTTAAAATACAAACACAAGATAATCATGCACTCTTTTTATAAATTATACACACACACACACACATTCATACGAACAAAAGAAAAAATCAACAAAGCTATTTTAAATGATAATAAAATAAAATAAATATCTTGAAAATATCTTTTTCAGTCTGCAAGGATCTTTAACTATATTTAAAAACGAACGACAATTATTTTAAATATTTTTAAATGCATTTAATAAATGTAAATATGATTTTGTAAACTAAAAGTTCGTTATACTGGAAGTTAAATTGAAATATATGAATTTTCATATAATAACAATGTTCACAAAGTTTGCACAGAAAATATCAGGCAATAAAATTTCATAGGTAACATTCCAGGTTCATTTTCAGAAACGTGCACACCAATGCATACCTTTGCCCCCCCCTCGACAAATTCCTGCGGACGCCCATCCTCTAAGCCTCTTCCACAAAATCTGAAAAAGATCTCAAAAATACTTGACTCTATAAGCTTTCAAAAAATGCTTTTCAAAATTATATACTGCTGAAAGTATTTATATCGATGTTAAGTAGGGTTTTCAAATCCGGATACGGATGGATATCGGATGCCTTAACTATGCATATTCAATGGATAATTATAAACGAAACATATAACTGAAAAAATTTTCAGTTGGATTGCATCAATGTAGGACCGGAAATGGGAGCAAATATGAAGCACAAGACAACTCGGACTGAACGAAACTAAATCATAATAATTAATATTAATGGTAAAGACTAAACAAATATATTGACATCTTTAACTCATACGAGCGACGATATGTTCTAATAATTGAAGAGTCGACGTGAATAACGTTGTAAGCGACATATTAACCAAAAATAGTTTTCTTTGCCTATTATAGCCTATTATAAAAACACATAGTTTCTCAAATTCCATAAATTTTTGGACATTGACATCGAAATCAAATAGCTCTAAGTCCGCCATTAAAAACGTTTTTTTTTCAATTCATGAAAACCAGGGACCGAAAATAACGATTATTTCCAAAAATTAAATAACAAAAAATCAACATGTTCCAAATGTCGGAGGACATTTTGGTTAACTTCAATATGCTGCTTAATGCATGTTCTATCAACATACGAAAGATTTTTATTTTTTGAGTTTTACCCATCAAAATTTAATTTAATTATTATTTACTGATTTTTATTTTATTCATCAAAAATAAGAGTTATGTTTTGATTTTTATTTTTCTGTTCAAGAATAAGAGTTATTTTTGATTTTTATTATTTTGCTCAAGAATAAAAATTGTTTCTCAATTTTTAATTTCTCGCTCAGAAATAAAAGTTATTTCTCAATTTGTATTTTTCGCTCATTGAAAACCTATAATTTTGTCGCTAACAACGTTATTCGAGTCGACTCTTCAGTTTTCATACTTCTTTTCAAACTCTTCTTTTATCCTTGTTCGAATCCTTTCCTAATCCTTGTCCAACTTTATTTCTAAATCTTTGTTCTAAATTTTGTTCTAAGTGTGTTCAAATCCTTGTTCTATTCCTTGTCCTATTTTTTAACCTTATACTTTTCCCAATCTTGTCCCAAATATTGCTTTAGGTATGTCTCAATTTGTGTCCTTACCCTTGTCCCAGTCCTTGACGAATTCTTCTTCCCAATTCCTGTCTGAATTCTCGTCCTTATCCTTGTCCAATTCTATGCTTTAATCTTTGTCCAAATGTTTTTCCTACTCCTTATCTTTTTCAGGTCCTAATCTTTGCTCTCATCACTTGTAGAATCATTGCCCTAGTGCTTAACCAACTTCTTGTGCTAATACTTGTAGTTATTTTAATTTTAATTTATTTTTTTTTTTAGTTTTTTTTTTGCTTCTGATTAGTGTTGCCTGAAAACTGAGATTCAAAATCGTCACTTTCAGATTTAAAATACATCATTTCAATAAAAAAAGTCAGTTAAAAATTGAATCGAAAATAGCGTTTGTTTTATTTGGCTGCAAGCTGCATGCTCGCTGAATACATTAAAAAATATCACGCCGCTAACAAACACTTGCGATGACAATAAAGTCGATAACATTATCACTTATGTAGGCAATGTTGCATGTATACTCTGCAAGGAGTGTTCCTTATCATATATCAATATTCACACGTATATAATGAAAACTATTGTGTCTTTAAATACGTCAAATATGCCTCAAAAATGTCGTATTTAACGTCCAATGGCAACGCTGCTTCTGATATTGCATTTGTAGCATTAGGTCTGTTTCCGTACTTTACACTGTGTAAGATTTGTGTAAAACGTGTGCTAGAGAGTAAAAACGAAATGTGAGAATAGTTGCAAAAGTACGGAAACAGCTTCTAGTAAGTTTCGAGCACAAAACAGCTGATTTTGACTGCAGACGGCAGCACAAAATTTAAAACACTTTCACTCAAATTATTAAAAGCCATTTTTAATGCAAAACTGAACAATTACTTAATTTTAATTTATTATTATTTATTTATTGTACGTAAATTTCTTTTTAGGCACACAATTTGTGCATTTAGGCCGTTGTTATACAGACGCTCATGATCACATCACGGGCACGCATTGTTGTTGTTTCAATGTAAAAGGGAAATTTGAGAGAGTGAGCTAGGAAATTTATTTTGCTCAAATTGGTCACCAAATGATTCCAAAATGAAATGGAATCACGAGCACGGTTGCCACTCGCCTATTTTTTTTTTGTACCAAATTCTCCGTAAAAATGTACCAAAAAGGAATAAAATGTACCATTTTTTTTAATAAACCAGTATTGTAACATCTATAATAATTCGTGGCGTCCGTGGCGTAGTTGGTTAAAGTGCGTGGCCTCTATGTCAACGAACCAACGAAAATTATTTGAATTAAATTAATATTTCTTTACGACCGCAGACAATGGCAAACCTCAGAGAGTAATCAAAATGCCATATGAGAACTACCTGCTGTATTCAGCTTCACTTTGGCAGTCAGAAGTGGACGCTTCTCTTAAATCTACGCTGTCATTGGCATTAGATTTTGGTTGTTTTATTATAATCTGCTAGCAAAATGTTATTAAATTTGATATGATATTATATATCGAGCGTTTCTATTAGCAGCGTTTTTCCTTCCACCTGCACACACTTGAAGCGTACAATTGAACAATTATAAATGACAATTTATAATTTATACAAAAATTGGCGGAATAATCCAGGTTTTTCATTTTCCTTTTAATTATGATCTTGAACTTTGTCTCTTTCTTTTCCTCAGAATAAAGGTAGAACTTTATACCATGCAAGCTTCCGCTGAACATAACTTTGAACACTGAACATTACGCCAACAGTGCTACCAAATTTCGATTTTTGTGAAATTTCTAAACTTTTACAGAATGTACCAAATCAGAAAATAATGTACCGATGTACCAAGTGAAAATAAATGTACCAATTTTGGTACAATTGTACCAAAGTGGCAACCGTGATCACGAGATCAAAACAGGGTTTCGCTGTGCAGTTATTCACAACATTTGTGTTTTCGCATGAAAATAGTACACTTTTAGTACGAAATGCATGAAAGCAGTAATGAAACCTGCTTAATAGCAACACTTACCATACTCATGCTCGTGATACTTTTTTGCATAAAGTATTAAAAGTAGCAAGAAGTGTACTAGTGTTCAGGGATCAAATGAGCGTCTGTATAACATACTTTCATCACAGAGCTCATCAAACGAAAAAAGAGCGTAAAAAAGGACGTGATCTTGGATCATATGAGCGTCTGTATAACAGCGGCCTTATTTATCGCAAAACATAAACAATTATGAAATGTAATTTGACATTTGCTTCTTCTTATTGATGTTTATTCTTCTTGATGCTTGTTCTTACTTTACTCGAAGTCTCGAGTTCTAGCACTCTCTGTGCACTTTGTGTGCTCGAGAGAGCGATTTTATGCTTGTTCTTCTTCTCCCATTTTAAGCACAGAAAGTACGGAAACAGAAAATAGTGTCCCACAAGTTACACAGTGTGCGTACGGAAACAGACCTATTATGCAATAAATAAAGGTTACTATAAAGCAATGGTGCTCACTACATGGTTTCCCATAGCCCGCGGGCATCGTGTGTTGTTGAGCTTTTGGACACGAAGTAGCAATCAGCTCGCTGTATTTGTATACTGCGTAAAAGTTTATTTTACATGCTGTGCTTTAAACAGTGTTCCGAGATTAGGGGATTTTGCCCTAGATTTAGGGGTTTTTTTTCTGTTTAGTAGAAAATTTAGGGGCAAAAATCTTTAGGGGATTTTAATTTTCTGTTAGGGTTTTTTGAGAATTTTTAGTAGTTTCTAAAAGAAGCGGCATCATCAACTATGAACTGTATTTTTTTTGCATTTGATGCACCCTTTTGTGTTATATTTTTCATTTTGTTTTAGCTCTTACAAGGTTTATTTTGTCAAAGTGAGTCAAAACAATTGTGCACTATCGAAACAATACTGTTTCGCAGCTGATTGTTTGTCGAATGAGCGAAATAGTACCAGAATATGTGTGAAATGAGAAGCTGTTTTAAATTCTGACAAGGAAGCATATATTTAAATTTGTTTTTATTTTTTTTTTTTTTGTATTTTTTAATTGATTTTTTAACCAACAAAAAAAGAAAAAGAAAAAAATGTTAAAAAACAAAAATTAAAAAAAACGTGAAAGTATGTTTCTAAATTTATTAAGCCGTTTTTATTTTACTAAAATTTAGTAGAAAAAATCTATATAGTTCAACCTAATTACAATCGAAAAATAATACTTTCATAAAATATAGCATATCTGCCTTATGTTTCTTAAAAAATTGGCTGCGCAAAGTTGCGCATAAGATAAAACACTTCATTTAAAAAAACGCTTAAAAAACAAGTTTTCCTCAAAACGCACTGATTTTCAAGACAAATTCTGTTAAACTAAAAGATGTGTTTGTGTTAATTAACAAAGGTACTTAAAATTAGTAAGATATATTTTTGTTTTCTCTCCCGTATTGCCATGTTCCCGTCTGTCCGATTGTCTGTCTGTCCGTCTGTTATGGCGGTTATAGCACTTATATTGAAGCGATCTTAATGAAATTCAAAATATGTAATTTCTTTATTACTTGAGTTTGTGTTTTTTTAATTTCCTCAATGAATTACTATGTACAAAAAAACTAATGTGATTTTTTTTTTAACCTAAAATTTTTTTTGATATTGTATTTATTTACATCAATTAAACAAAATATTCAATAAATTAACTCAAAAAAATTTTAGGGGTTTTTCTTTATTTTTAGGGGAAAATTCAGCAAATTTTTTCAGATTTAGGGGAAAGAAGCTCAACCTATCTGGCAACACTGGCTTTAAATTTCAAGTCAGTATGCTTTGAGCGCTCATATTAGGTCTGTTTCCGTACTCGATTGTAGTAACTTGCAATGTGCTAGAACGTGTTTCCGTACTTTTTCTAGCTCAAAAGAGAGAAGAAGAACAAGCATAAAAGCGCTCTCTCGAGCTCGAAAGTAGCTCGAAGTGTGCTGGAAGAAATTACTTCGAGCATTATAAGAACAAGCATGAAGAAGAACAAGAAACTGTCAAATTGATTTTTTTGCTTTATTTACGTTGTGTGGCGGGAAATAAATTTACAAATAGTGAAATACAAATTGCAAATAAATATAAATAAATTAATAATAAATTAATTTGAAAGTTGATAATCGATAATTGGCGTAAATAAATTTGGCACTGTTTACGCTTTATAGGCAATCAGCTGTTTTTGTGCTGGAAACTAGCTAAAAGTCGTTTCCGTACTTTTGACACTATTCTCAAATTTCATTTTACGCTCCCAGCTCGAACTTTACTCGACTTTTACTCGACATTGTGTACGGAAACACACCTATTGTAAGGGTGTTGCTCGCTGTTTTATTTATAAATATCCGTAATTAACCAAATGTTGTGAGAGCTTTCAACAACTTCTTGTTTCAATGTAAAGCTGTGCATTCGGAAAGCTCTCTTTGTTGTTGTTTGAACCGTGCGTTGATCACCACTGCTATAAAGCAATCATGCTCACGTAGTTGCCCGTATGGCCCGCGTTGCCCTTCATACAAATTTTTTCTATCTTAATTTTGTCTTTGCGATTAGCCAAAATCAAAGAATATCTGCAAAAAACAACAACACAAACCGACTCGTTCAGTGTTAAGCACATTTTCCAGCAAACTTTACAAAAACAATTGCATGCAAAGCCAAATAACGCATGCAAAATAAAATAACGCACACTCGATGATGTCGATGCTGAAGCTGATTGTCCCGTTACTTGTGTGTCGAGTAATTTTTCGTGCAAGCATTGTTATTGTAATAGAAATTAATCCTTGCCACAGTGCACTGGCAAATAAAATTGAGTTCATTGATTTGTCATAATTGTAATATCTATCAAACATTGAATATATTTAAAAAAAAACATAAAACAAATTTTCTTACAGTATACTTCATGACCAGGTATGGGCACCACTACATTTAAAGCTTCTGTGTTTGTCTTTTTTCTTTGATTTGTTGTTGCGTTTTGTGTTGCTGCATAAGCTTTTGCTCTCAATTCTTACTCTCAGCGCTCCAAGAGCGCTCTCTGCCTATAGCTGTTCATGACATGTGATTTTATTGCATTGTAATTGTTTTTTGTTTTGTTTGATTTTTTTCCAAACACAACAATGAGCAACATTTTGTGTTTGTTTTTTGTTTTTTTGAGTTTTGGCCCGCGCTTAGATATTCTTGGACCCCACTGCTATAAAAGGTTCCGTGAGAGGCCTCATGGCGCCAATTATTTATTTATTTGTTTTTGTTTTTTTCTATCATTTGACCGAAAACCTCAGCTTTACTGCCGTTCAATAAAACTGTAGCGCTAACAATCATGGAGTACTAATTCCATGCAACATTTTTTTATTATTTCTATATTTTTACAAAATCTTTCGTTAATTTTTTTATTTACAAAAAAACTTTGCAAAAAAATCACTGCAGTACACTGAAATCACCATTTATTCAGAACTTTAAAAAATTGTTATTAATGCAAATATTAGGCACATTTTTTCAAATAAAAACACTCCAATTGCGTGTCTCTATTAATTGCAGCAATTTTCGTTTGGCAAAATAATGTGGAATTCTATAAAGAAAGATGGAGACAGGGCTGCCAGATATGGGGATTTGTCCCCATTTTGGGGCTTTAAAATCAGTTTTGGGGACGAATTTTTTAGTTTGGGGATGAAGGATTTGGTGGGGATATCCATGCCTATATTGGGGATTAGAGGAGAAAGAGCAAAAATTCAGTTAATTTAAAAATTATTTAAAAATTAATTTAAAAAAAAAATTAAAATGAAATTGACGTCTGTCAGACAGTTGACAACATACTGTAAAATTATATTTGTGTAGTTATTGAATATCTTTTTGTAACGTCGGATTTTCAAGAAAAATCTATTTTAAATTTTTTTGATGGGTTTTTATTTAAAAAACCAAAATTTTATATAAAAAGTTTGTAATGGAAATTAATACTTATCAATTTCAAGTGGTGATATCGTGCCCTAACTACAAAACAGTTACAACTCAAAATTTACAAATTTTTAATAATTAATGCAAAACTATTCCTAGTGATCATCTTCATCAGTAATTTAAATTTTTTTACTTATCTTCTTTCTCTTTAATAAAAACAAATCGAGTTCTCTTTGTTTTGTAAGGATTTCAAAAACAAAATTAATGGCTTAATTCTAGATTTTTATATATCTCTTTATATAATTTTAAACTAGGATTAGATAAAAAACAAAAAAATAAATAACTGGCCATTTCAGCCCTTGAAAGGACTTTGACCTAGCTTCTTGTGATCTAGGATTAGATACCCTACTATTTTAAGAGTAATTTTTCAAACCTGAGTAGTAGTAGCTATGTCCTTGAAACTTGAAAAATTTGGCGGTATTTTAGTCTATTCAGAGGAACCTGTTCTGTAATCGATAATCCACGTTGGACCTTTCTTGTCTTTGTATCCAGTTTATACACCGTCGTTATCAGATAATTTTATAAGAATAATAATTTTCTAGAATTTTAATTAGAATGTATATCAGATAAAGGTGTAGCTTATAGATAAGTAGAAATGGATTACAATAAAAATATTTATATGAATACAGATTTGAAATATCTGTTGAAAGTGGATTTGGTTGTAAAATAATATAGATTAATTATTTGATTTTAGCTCTAAAATATGCACACATCGCCCGTCGCTCTTATTATTAAGATAAGATAAGTCGTAACATAGTAGATGTACCGGAAGGTACTTTTCTAAATAAGCTTTAAGTTGTCATTCCAGATACACCTTCCGGTCAACTTAGCATGTTTTCAAGGAGATTGGTTTTTTTAATTCGGAATCTCATTTATGATTGAAAATTAAATATAATTAAGAGGCAAAGAAAACAGTTGCATATGTGCTTTATTTTGCGTAAATTTTAATGTTTATTTTATTGTTTTAAGAGGTTTTGAACCAGTGCTCTCTAGTTGTAATTTTTATTAATCAAATTTGGGGATTTTCGAAGAAAAATTTGGGGATTTTGGGGATTTTAGACTTGTCAAATGGGGACGGGGTGTTCAGAATATCTGGCAGCTCTGGATGGAGAGAGAGAGATAGAGAGAACAGCAATAGTATTTGCTTGCAAAACTTGTTTGCATAACTTTTTTTTTGTAATTTCTTTCAAGTAAGAAAAGCAGAGAAACTACAGCCATGAGAGTAAGAGTGCATACACTTATTTTGAATTGCAATAATTACATAATATATTTAATTTTTTTTGTATTCTTTATTTTTTGGCACGTCTGTGGCTCATTACCTCTCGAATGATATAAGAATCATGCCCTTTTTTGTATTATAAATATTAAAAAAGTGTACCACAAGATTTTTGTTTGCGTATTAATATATAGATTAAGCTCAGCTTCGTGCTCTTTATCTTGACTAATTGTGCTTCCTCTTTAATTCTATTTACTCTATTCTTTACAATTCTATTTAAAAACGACTAGAGTGGTCCCCGCCGAAATCGACTGTTTTTGTTTTAAAATAGGTAAAGTAATGCTATTATATTTAAAGTTTTTGAACAGAGAACATTTAAACATCAGATTATTCTATTCATATCCCACTGATATTTAATATTAAAAAATTTCGCCAAATAATCGGAAATCTAATCTAAAAGCTAATCTAAAGCTAATCTTGGATAGCTTTAAAGATAAATGTAGCCATTCTAACCACGTTTTTGAAAATATGAAAATTTTCTCGATAGTTGGCACATCTACATGGTATCCCCCTGATTTTGACATTTCAATAATATATGTACATGTAGCTGTTTTCCCTTACCGACTCCCACAAGAAAAACCTTATCAAAATAATATATAGATATATTTATTTGGTAAGAACATAAGCAGTTCTATTGTAGAAAAAAATTAAAAAAATATTCCACATATATTTCTCAACTTAAATGTATTTCCATTTGCAAAATATATACTCCAAATGTTCCAATGCTTTATTTGGAATGAGCGATATATAGAATTTTATTTAAAAATTCAGAATAACTCATGAATTATATAACTTGTAGTTAGGGCATAGATTTGTATGTCCTTAGTGTTATATATTATGAAAAAAAAAATAAAAAATAAATTCATTTCTTATGGACAAAGCCCTTGATAAAAGCTTAGCCCCAAACCAGGCTTCGGGAAAAAATGCTAAGGTTCAAAATACCTATCTCATGTGATTGATGCTCAGAACTGGGACTCTTGCGAAGTCCAGTCACGAATGATAAGATGTGACCGGATGGTAAGTCAACCATCACTCAAGAGCCTTCAGTGGGGAATTTTCTACCCCAAGGCGAAGACAGCGTCTTGTTTGGCGATTCTAACTACTGCTACAAGGATTAGTTACTGCTATGAGCATGTTCGGAGCAAAGAAAAGGAGCTATACAGAAGTCAGCAACAGTTAAGGAAACTGAAAGAAAGAAAAGGTAAGGTGAATATGTCTTCTTCAGTCAAAACTGATACGAAAGTTGAGGGAGCACTACGACTTTTACATTCTCTCTTATTACGATAATGAACAAAACAGGTCGCATGATCCATTGCGGACTCGTCTACTAAAATGGATTGCTTGCTGGCGAAAGCACATAGCCGAAAACCAGAAGGGTAATCAGGTCTATATTCTGGGAAATTACCGTTTCTTAAAATAGATCGGATGACGGACTTCCTATTCCTATTGAAGAGCAGTTGATGTGCTCAAAAGGCAGAAGGATCTATGATGAAACCGAAGCTAGTCTTTTGGAAGCAATTTATACCGACCAAGGGCTTAGAGTACTGTCTTCAAAGCACTCTTGACAGCTTTTTCTGGCAGTTTTCGTATCTCAATGTTCATATGAAATAGTTTGGACGTTCGAAATTTTTTACGAAATACGAGTACGAGCTTACGAAGCTCTTAAAAAGTGACATGAAGCACCTTAACATATAATTTTTAGGTTTAATTGTCTTTTTGAATTTCAAAATTTTAGACCAAAAAAGTCTTATAAACCTAAGAGTTTTAATTGCATTTTAATAATAATAAATCGTAAAAGATTGTCGCTATGTTGATAGTCACGCAACAATCAAGACATTTACGGCGAAATCGTCCGAGCCATTCGAAAGATAAATCCAAAAACAATCGACAATGTCTTGGAAAATTAGGTTGAGAGGATGTGACTGCGTTTGTACAAACTAAGGAAGCCATCTTAATAAAATCGTGTTCCATAAATAATAACTCCGTTCTAATTAAGCCATAATATTCCAATAGGAATAAAGTTTTGTACATTCTATTTCATCTCTAAAAATGTACCTACTTGCATTCCGACCGACACAACTCGAATGAATCCTTTTAGTGATTTGACCCCACATCATTCATTTTTTCGACTGATTAATATATTTTTCGTTTCGTTTAATTCAAAATTTTATTACTAATTGAATAATCTTTTGCATCAAAATCTCACTCAAAATAAATTTCATAAGCACACATTAGCTAATTAACAAGTCTTGATGATTATATAAGAAACTCTTATGTGTCCAAATGAGTTTCTATTAATAAAATCCAATCATAAATACATACTCTACACGTACCATAAGTCTTGCAACAACTATAAATAAGTGAGCTGCGATGAAAAGTCATGGCAATTGAAGAATTTTTATTTGATGTCGAAAATGCAATTGGAACGAAAGAGCCTGCAATCAATTCAAAAATTCAATTCAAAAATTTAATGGTTCATGAAACACCTTGAGTTTTCGTTTTATTGAGAGGAAGATTAAAACATAGAATGAAGAAAAAACAAATCATAATATTCAAATTATATTTTTCAATAGAAAATGTTTTATTCTATAAATAAAATAATCACATTTTAAGAAGGTTTGACAAATTAAGTATGAGGTTGGGTTGAATAATATTAAAATTCAACTCAAATGACTCACTCATTCCAGAGATATATTTCAAATTGGAATTCAAGCGAAACACATGAATATTTTCCCCAATTGATCTTGGATCTTATTCGCGGATCTTTTTCTTTAAACTCGACAATTTTGCTCAATAAAAAACCCGTTGGACCAAAAATTAGCCTTATCGCTGAACAACATTTTTTTTGTAAATTTACGGACCCAATTTTGGGCCCATTCACTGAAATTTGAATTCTTAAGTTTATGTTCTAAAATTGCAAGGATTTATAAATAAAATATTCACTGACAGTCAACAATCCGACAAGTGGTTCGACAGATATAACTGTCTGAAATTAGTAGTGTCTTAAAAAAATAACCTTTATTTATTTTGTAAAAAGTTTTATTAGAAAACTTATCGTAACCCTGGAAGGACATGCTTATATTTTATACATAAAGGTGATGCTTCGTCGAATCGACGACAACATGTTTTAAAATGGCCATTCTGATTTCCTATCCGACAAAATCTTTAAAAATCACTTGTTCTTGATTATTAAGTTTATTAAGAGTAAAGGAAAACTGCAATGCATTTTATTCATAAAAGTTTTTAATAAAAAAAATCATTTTCACAGTTTGAGTTTTTTGGCTTGTTTTACAAAAGGTACATAATGCGTCGTCGATTCGACGAAGCATATCCTTCCAGGGTTAAAGCAATTGTCAACTATCAGAACTGGAAAAAAAATATGGAAAAATAAAAATGATCTAATTTACAAAATCAGTTAAAGTATCAGTATCAGCCTCCATAAACCGAGTGATTGGTCTTATTAAAACTTTTCCTTATTATACTGTGACACAAGTTCAAGGTTTTTTAACTACCTCAAGTTTGGCAAATGGTTGTAAAATTACCCCTTATGCTTGAGTAACTTTTCGTAGTGGATTTCAAAACCCTTCTCCTCCCCCGCTATAAATTAACGTGTCATATGAAATGAAGCAATAAATTGATTCAAACATATAAGTGGTCCTTATGACAGCTCGCATGACAGTCCTCATTGAGCAAATTTGTATACGCCTTCTTATGAACACACTCTGCAGCTTACGAGTGTGTAAATCAGTTGCTGTCATCAGAGCTGTAAAAGCATTGAATAATTTCGGAATCAGAGAACAAAATAAACAATAGCGAATCGTTCTATTTTGTTACGTTCCGATCCAGTGTTGCCGTTTCAAAATTTTTGAGCGTAGTGAAATTTAAAAAAAAATGAATTGAAGCGAAGTTAAATTTATTTAAAACAGGGAGAGTGAAGCGAAGCACGAATTTTCAGGTGATAAATACAGAAATTCATTTTAACAGTCAAAATACCTATCTTTATTTTTAACAAGAAAGAAATAAAGTTAAACAAAACAATACACAAAACAATTCAATACAAACATATGATACATACATATCAAAATTAAATAAATAAATTAATAAAAAAACATAGAAAACTCAACATAAGATAGTAGAAATTTATTTCGGCAAGCTTTTGTTATATTTATGAAGAACTTGTTCAGATGGATACCACTTAGGGAGTGTATCCTCTGGAATACATTCTTTAATTATCATAATAGAATTTACTGTATTTACATTTAGTTTATTCAGCATATTACTTTTTATAAGTTTCATCTACGAAAATACCCGTTCCGTTGTAGCGCTGCTATGGGACAAGCACAATAAAGCACCAACAAATTGGATAAGCTGTGGATACAGCAAATTTGAAAATTTGAATTTTTTAAATTTTAAAACAGATATCCAAAATTATTCGAAATTTATTTCATTTTGCAAAAATTCATTTAAATTTAACAGTCTCCATTTACCTTCCAACTCTTCTATCTGATTTTCTTTCGGGAAAAGTTGAATAAGTAGAACTTGTCTATTTCCATGCAATGCCGGAACATAATTCAAATAATTTTGAAAAAGAAATCGTACTTTGTACAAAATGGAAGTGTCTTAACCAAAGAGGAAGTGTCGAAGCATGAGCCTTGAAAAAGTTAAAAGTGTTTTACCTTCAATTGAAGTGAAAACGGCAATACTGTTCCGATCTTTCAAGCTAACGAAACAAAAACGATTCAAACAACGAAAGAACGATTGAGCGTCTGTTTTGTTTTTCGTTTGCTGTTACTAGCGAAACTATAATCAAAACAAAAAGACTGAGTGACGAAGAGACACAAATGAAACCGAAAAAATGATTCGTTTAATAGGGCCCTCAGACGATACGACTTTTCATACTACCTAGTAGTATGACTCAGTCGTACGTTCGCATCATACGTAACAACTTCTTCATACTACTTTTCATCAGACTTCAGTCTGCGTACAGTTTTAAGTCAGTGAAGAACAAAAAGAACGCGGATTTGGTTGCACTTCTAGCTATCGAAGAAATAATAGAAGAAGAAAATACTCAAAGAAGAATTAAAAGGAAGTGGTAAAAGAAGTGGTTGGAAGAAAAGAAAACATTTTCTAACATGAAGTTATTAAAACTCTTAAAAGAAACTGAACCAAAAGATTATGAAAACTATTTGAGAATGAGCAATAATACTTTTGAATGCCTATGCAAAAAGATTAAATTTTTATTGGAAAAGAGGACACTCTTATGAGAACTGCAATTTGTGCAGCAAGCCATTGCGCTTTCTAGTCACGGGAAATAGTTTCGAAGACTTAAAATTTTCTACTGCAGTATCTTCACAGGCCATCAGCTGCATTTTAATCGAAACCTGCGAAGCTATCATTAAATCTTTAAAAAATTTCATTCAGGTAATCAATAATTGATTATCGGCCGTAATTTTTCGCAGTTAATATTTAGTAACGTTCTTTACTTTAAGGTACCTAAAACTGCTGAGGAATGGTTAGAAGTGGCTGCTCAATTTTACAATAAATCTATGTTCTCCCATTGCATTGGAGCTTTAGATGGCAAGCACATAAATATTACAAGACCTCCACATTCTGGATCATTTTATTTCAACTATAAGAAAAATTAGTATTGTATTGATGGCAATTGTCAACAGTAATAGTGAATTTTTAATGGTAGATGTGGGAGCAAATGGACGAATTTCGAACGGTGGAGTTTTCGCAAACACTAAATTCTTTCAGAAATTAGAAAAAGAAGAATTGAATTTACCCAAACCAAGTGCAGTCATTACCGGTCAACAACCCTTGCCTTATGTATTTGTAGCTGATGGTGCGTTTGCGTTACGGAAGGAAATAATGAGGCCTTTTCCTGATTCTACCCAATGATGAATTGATTTACAACAAAACTCTCAGCTCAGCTCGGGTTAAGATAGAGAATTCTTTCGGAATTCTTTCTTCTCGTTTTCGAGTGCTACATACGACCAGCAATTTAAGACCAGAAAAAGTGACCACAATTGTTCCTCCATGCTGCTACTTACATAATTTTTTACGACGTCACTCAAGGTCATGCAATTTTGATGCAGGCTCTGAAAATTTCGTCAACTTATTAGGAATGGAAGCAACTGCAAGTAGAAATCCAACAAGTGAAGCAAAGACGATCAGACTACAATGTAAATAATTGTAAATAATTTAAAGTCAATTAATTTATTTGCCCTAGAAGCATAATTTCATCCACAGCTTGTTTTGCGAATAGTTATTGTTCTGGTGCCATTTTACGAAACTGGCAAGCCCTAGATTCCGAATAAATAGCAGCATAGTCTTTTGTGTTGTTTTTTGATTGGTCCAATTGCTGAACTGCTTTTTTTAAAAACTTCGTTCTAGCTTCAACTTGGGATGTTTTTTGTTTTTAGATTGAGATTGTTAAATTTGAATTAAAAAATTATTTACTAAAACTAGACACACGTTATTAAGCTCAACTCACCATGTTATCTGGTACATTCTGATCTTCCTCATCGGATGACATTGTAGATCGACCAGATAATGGCAGTTCCTGGTTTTTTAAAAGCTCTAAGGAGTCAAAGTACCACAAGCTTGGTCAGGGGCGGTTCCAGGAATATATTTCGGGGGGGGTTTCAAAAATATTTATGTACGTTATATATATAAAGGGTAGTTAAATTTTAAAGGCCGATGTTGATTTTGAATAAAACACAAATTATTAAGGAAATTATTGTCGTTTCTTTTTATTATGATAATATTGGTATGGTTCAATTATGCATGGAACAAAATATCGGCTAAATGGCCGCCGCGACCTCGGCGGCACACCTCCATCCGATGGTCCAAATTTTCGATGACGCCGAGGCATAAGTGATGTTCTATGCCGTTAATGTGCCGAGTTGGCGGGGTGCAATAAGGCCAACGGCAATAACGCCGAATTGGCTTTATTTCCTTTTCACAGAGAAATAAGGCCGAAATTGTGAATTTGGTTTTATTTCCATTGGAAAAGGAAATAAAGCCTAAAAAAAATTTAGCAAAATGGTAATAAGGCCGAAAAATAATTTTTGCAAACTAAGGATTATTTTTTATTATTATTTTTAATAAAAAGTACGCACCCTGTAGTCTGTTGTTTGAAAAGTTACTGGACTCAGCTTAGGTACTCAATTTGCAAGAGAACAGTTGCCATTGTCAACCTCAATGTGCTTGTTTTCGTATCAACGCGAAAAATTTATTAGTAGTAGTTCAATAGTGAAGGTGAAGAAGTTTTAATATTATAAGGAATGAGCGCCGCAGGCAAAAAATTTTTATTAAAAATCGCGGCGATTTATTATAAACCTGCGGCGCTCATTCTTTATAATATCAAAGCTTCATTAAAAATTTTAGTAAAAATCGCGCATATTTTATAAATTTTCATTCATAACTTTTACGTTTATATTTTACATTTTTTCTCGACCACTTACAAAAAGATGTATGTTCTTTAGCATTTAAACGATCATATTTTTCGCTTTAAACGGATATATATTTCTATTATTAGAATAAGATATCCTAGTCTTCTCAATAAAAAAATATGTACATTTTTCAGACTTTCACGATTTTTATCTCCTAAACCATTTGAGACCTACGTATTTTTTTTTGCAGCATTAGATTTAGAAGTTCCATACACATTTAAAAAACATAAAAAAAAAAAGAAGCGTGTACATTTTTCAAACTTTCACCATTTTTATCTCCTAAACCATTTGAGACCGACCTTTTTTTGCGGCATGTGCATTAGGAGCTCCAAATGCACATTTAGAAAAAAAAGAAAAAAGGAGCATGGGCCCTAAAGTACAATTATTCCAATACTTTATATCTTTAATTTTTCATTAAATAAAACTAAAAAACTTATTTGATGGCGTTTTAATATTGGTTCCTTTTAAAGGGAAATAAGGCCAAATTGGCTTAATGTCTTTTTCAAATGGAAATAAGGCCGAATTCGGCCTTATTGCCGTTGGCCTTATTGCACCCCGCCGCCGAATTATCTCATCCTTTAGCTTTTGAATTGTTGCTGGCTTATCGACGTACACCTTTTCTTTCAAATAACCCCAAAGAAAGAAGTCCAACGGTGTCAAATCACATGATTGGTGGCCAAATGACATCGCCACCACGTGAGATAACACGGCCATTGAATTTGTCGCGCAAAAGAGCCATTGTTTCGTTAGCTGTGTAGCAAGTGACACCGTTCTGTTGAAACCACATATCGTCCACATCCATATCTTCCAATTCGGGCCATAAAAAGTTCGTTAGCATCTCACGCTACCGAACACCATTCACAGTAACTGCCTGACCAGCCTCATTTTGGAAAAAAATACGGCCCGATGATGCCGCCCTATTCTGCTTATTGACGAATCCACTGAGGTGAAAATGTGCCTCATCACTGAAGATGATTTTCTTCGAAAATTGATCATCCACTGTTGCCATTTCTTGCCACCATTCTGACCGTGTAAATGCAAGTCTTTATGCATAATGTTCATCAACGACGAACGTGAGAGGTGCAATTGTTGGGCACGACGACGAGTTGAGGTGGACGGCTCTTCAGCCACACTATCGCGAACAGCAGCAATATTTTCTGCAGTACGAGCATGCACTGGTGTTTCCACATCTCCTACAGACCTTGTTTGTTCAAATTTTTGCACGATTTTTCCGATTGTACGCACATTTGGACGATTAAATTGACCGAAAAAATCACGAAGTGCTTGATATGCATTTTGATTTGAAAGCTCATTTTCATAATAAGCCTGAATAACTAACGGTTCAAATTGAGTTAGTCTGAAATTGAGAAATGTCAAATGAAATGCAGAAAAAAAGTTGACATTTAGGTGTGGTTTATATTCAACATCGGCCCTTAAAATTTAACCACCCTTTATATACATTAGAGCGGGATAATTTTTTTTCAAAAAATCGTAGGTTGGGAAGAAACCGTTAGTCTAAAATCTATTTCGAGCCTCTGGTTTTTCAAAAGAAGGTTATAATTTGTGTTTTGCTGCAATATGTGAAAAAATTATTCCACTTATTGGAAAAAACTTTGCTACGAAAAAAATAGCCATCCACATTTCACTCCATATTCACTCCATATGATTGTGTGGTGCTCAGGATTATTTTTTGTGTTAAATACCACAAGCTGACGCTGCGGTGAAGATAATTATAATAATAAAAGTTATTTCTCTATTTATTTGACTCGAATACAAATCTTAAAGGCCAACATAAAACCAACATCAAAATAAATAAAAACTACAAAAACCGGAATTTTTCTTCATAACTGTATAAAAAGGAATTTTACGTCAAACTACAAAAACCGGAATTTTTCTCCATTACTGTATAAAAAGGAATTTTAAGTCTACACTTCCGATACTATCGAAACTGTGGGTTTTTAAATTAAGACTGTGCGGTGTTTGGATATATTTTATCAAAAAAATGCGGTGTTTTTGTGATTTCAAGTTAAGATTGTATGTGTGACTGTTTACAGCTACAGGCGCAATATCGCAAAAACAAACAAAAACTGGAACAGAATTCAGTATTTTAGCAATACATGTAGAAACAGCTACAAACGTTTACAGCATAGGGGTGTGAATATTTAAAGTAAATTATAAAAAACCAATTTTTTTTCTTTTTGGTACTCTTAGCCCACATAATAAACATCAGTATATCACATTTAAATACAGGTTCTTTTAGAATTTCGGGGGGGGTTTGAACCCCCAAAACCCCCCCTGGATCCGCGCCTGAGCTTGGTACATATACGTCATCGCTTCCAGCTCCAGATTTTTCACTGCGATGAATATTTTTAACTCGCGTCGATGTATTGAGCTTATATTATTTTATTTTTTCTTCAAGCCTTCAGAGTCCGCATCACAATCAACTTAGAATATAAAATATTCTTCCAATAATTTGCCGTAGGCTTTAAGACGCACGATTTTATTTTTATACGCCTCGCATTTCGAATCCCAAAGCTGCGGAAGATTTTTGTATGCCTCAAGAAAATCAAATCAAATCGTATGACTTGCCCTCACACACTCAGACTTTTACTTCAATTTGAGAAAAAATCAAACTACCTGGACGTACGACTTGAGTTTTCTTATACGACTTGCCCTCAGACACTACGACTTTTTATACGACTTGGCTAAGTCGGATGAAAAGTCGTAGCGTCTGAGGCTTCTTTAACGATCATCGGATAACAACAAAAAAGGTCTCTACTTCGCATTCTTTTGCGCAGTTTGTATTTTTTGCAGGGTTCTTATTCACCATGATATAATTGTATATAATATTGTATAATTGTATAATTATACAATTGTATCATGGTATCAACAATGTTGCCTCAAACTTGTTGAATGTTTGGCTTTCAGCTTTATGGTCTAGTTAGCCTCGCATGGCACAGCAGCACATGGTACATAGATAAGCAGCTAGCACATAGCAAAAAAAGTGCTGATTATGCAAAACTGTTTCGGCAAAACGTCAAACGCATAGAAAATACACAGATATCAAAATGAAACAGTTCTTCTATGTTATCTATGTATTCAGCGTTGAATTTCTGTTTTTATCTGAGCATTGCCATGCTTTGTCATGTTGTGCATCATCAGATACACGCAAATCGCATTGAACAGATCGCCAAGTGACACTTGTTAAGCCATGCGCTGCTGTGCCGTGCGAGGCTAACTAGACCATCAGAGCAGCTAGCCTGCTGAAAAATTAAGCTGCTTACGCGGTAAGCATTGAAAACGTGCTGATACTTACAAGCAGAGTCATAAAAACATACTCACAAGCTGCTCAGTTCTTTTATTGCGTTGCAGTACAACAAAAAACAAAGCAAACGAAAATAAAGGAGACAAAAGTATAGAAACTATCTTCATTGATAGATTCTTCATAACTTTTTTTTGAAGTGAAACTTCTTTAGCCCCGTTGTGATTTGAATATCGATGAAACGAAAGCATCTAACGAAAAAGGAAATTTTAGCAAGAGTACTAACAGTGGACACTAAAATTATCCCAGTGACACTTAATTTTACAGATCAATGGCTACTGCAACGTTTAAAATGCGTTGTGTATTTGTTTGTGTACACAAACCAAATGGTACCAAACCAAAAAAGTATTAAGCCTATACGATAAGCAAACCACGCTTAGCTATGTACACAAACCAGCATTTGTAACGTTGCAGTAGCTGTTGAACTGTCGGACAAATTTTGTGTCCAAAACTTAAAAGGCGCTGCAAACACATTTAGCGCGTCCCTCTTTGTGCGTTGCTTCGTAGTCTCCCAACTCCTCTCAATTGTTTTCGTAGTTTGCAAGATAACAATAGCATAATTTCGTAGTTTAATTTTATTAATAAAACATTTCAAAGTATGCCGAAAACCAATGCTGAAAGAAATCGTAAGTATCATCAGAACAAAACCCGAAATAGCATCGAATTCGTAAAAATAAAAAAAAGTAATTGGCAACCCTATCAGCCATCTTGAATTTTAAAATTCTGACATCAGATTCGAAATCAGCGACCCCCTTAAACTGTGAGGTAGTGATTAAAAGTTTTAAAAAAGCATATTTTTAGGTGGCAACCTTATAGAGCTAAAAATTTCGAATTTTGAAATTCTGACAACGGATTCGCATTTAGCGACCCATTTTTACCTAGTGTTCGCCCCAGCATCGAATTCGTAAAAATAAAAAAAAGGATATTGATTAAAACTTTTAAAAAAGCATATTTTTGGTGGCAACCCTATAGGGTTAAAAATTTCATAATTTTGAAATTCTAACAACGGATTCGGATTCAGATTCAGCAACCCATTTTTACCTATGTTCGCCCCAGCATCGAATTCGTAAAAATAAAAAAAAATTAGGTGGCAACTCTATCAGCCATCTTGAATTTTAAAATTCTAACATCAGATTCGAAATCAGCGACCCCCTAAAACTGCTAAACACAAAATCTATAGAACCTAAATATTCTTAATACGCTAAAGTTTTTCCTACACTTCATTGAATTATTTGGATACTTGAATTTATTGGATACTTGCTTTTAATTTCAAGCTTTTTGCCGAACACATCAAGTTTTTCCTTTACTTGGTACTTCGTGTCGTTCGCTTGTAAGCTAGCGTATTTGTAAGTCACAAGCTGACGTGGGGTTACTTATATTCAAGTACAAGCTTTAATTGATTGAAAATTATCAAGTTCAAGCTAGCTTGTACTCATATTTATGAGTAATAGAAATAGGTTTCAAGTAGGCTTATGCAGTTCTCTGCTACAAACGTCAAACGACAAAAGCAACAACAATAATTAAAAAAACTAAAAATTACCAGCTGATTTTGACAACTAGCGCACCCTGCTCTCTAATATGAGCCTACCTTATAATTGTATCATGGACACTTCTCTAAAGTTAAACTGTTTTCTCAACTCGAGAAACGAAGTTTGCATTGACGACACGAAGTTAATTCCACGAACTTTATAAACAGACTTGAAAATAAAAGATTTGTAGGCAAAATAATTACTTTTTCCCTACATTTCAAGTTTCTACATTTCAAGTTTTCTACATTTGGCGACTTGATTTTTGCTACCTATGATTCGCGCAAACTTGTTGCTTGCCTGCCTCAACTTGCAGGGAGTTGAAAAATGAAAGGAACTTGAAACAGCAAATGAATCCATTCATGCAGATTTCTGGTGTGGAGACGTATTAACCACTCGCCAGCATGGTTTTGTTAATGGCGGACCCACTGAATCTAATCTTCTCTAACTAACAAGCGTAACTAAGCAAGCCTTAAAGTGTGCAGGGAAATATATTGAATAACGCTATAAATATTTAGTACCAAATTGGATACATTCTCCGCTGGATACAGTACTAGATTGTCAGTAGTTTCAGATAGCAGCAAAACAGGAAATATCCACTGGAAAAGATATCCAAAGGTGAACAATTTGACCCTTAGTATAGGGTTTTCATATACATAAATAAATATGTTTATTTGGAAACTGGAAGGCATAAAGCCAAGAATGCATATCGATGGTTAAGCTCACAAAAGTATTAAGTGATCTTTTGACGAAAATAGGCTTACTGCATTCCAAGCCATCAATATATCTACCTTGTGTAAATATGTCGAAAATGTATAACCAGTGAATGCTGGTCAGTACGCAGTTAAAATTTGTGTTTTGTACTGAGATGTATTGAAATTTTAAAACAGAATCGACGTTCCTGAAAATTAAAATTTTTCATTCATAACTTTAGTGCTCTGAGCCATCGATATTTTATAAAGTTAAAACATAAACAACATATTTAAATAAAATATGTTAATAATGGTTTGTTAAAGTTGTCGTTTGGTTTTTGTAATGAAAATTATATAGCCTATATCGAGCTCCGCACAGATCCCCACAAAATCTCACCCATCGCACTCACGACGCATGTTGGCTTAACATCCAGGCTATACAATTTTCATTACAAAAACCAAACGAGAACTATAACAAACCGGGAGTATTCAGCGACAAGCAAGAAGCTTAATTCTAAAAACTTAATTGATAAACTCCAGGAACAGAGTGCGATGTTGTTGCTGCTTATCGGTTATTTTAGCTGTTTGGAATAAGTCAAAAGCTTCACTGTGGGGTATAGATAAAATTTAAATACGGAAAAAAACGAGTTGTAAGGAAAATATTTAAATAAAATGCATGCACGGGCGTGAATAATGTTATTATTCGTTATTTCCCTTAGTATAATAGTTATAGATTAGTTCGTGTCACGCAATGTATCGTAATGAGTATTTATTAAATATTACGAAAAGAAAACTTATAAAATTTATGGAACAAATTGATTTTAACGAATTGCTGTTATTAGAAGTATTTGGAATACTTAATAATATAAAATATCAATAAAAATACTCATTGTTTTTTAGTTTTAGATGTTAGATTAAGTTTTTATTACAAAGTAGATAAAGAAAAACATAGAATAAAAAAAAAGACATAATATAAGCTGTGTTCGATTCACCAGTGCTCAACTCAACTACGAAAAAAAACGGCTACTCACTTAGCTGTTACTTACTGAATAGTTGGCAGCACTTTTGTTTTGACAGACCACAAGAAGTCTGTTAATAAATTAAATTGAAAACGAAGAAACTGCTTAAGGGGGGAGATACCTAGACAGGGTGAAATTAGTTTTGTTTAATAATTTTTTTTCAAGTTGATAACATAATTGGATAATTTTTTTTTTATTTTTCTATATTTTTAGTAAATGGTCTGCAGAGTATCTCTTGTAGCTGTCAAAATTTTCCCACTTATATGAAACAAAAAGAGGTTTTTTTCTTCGAGTACTGATATTTTGAAGGGAAGGACCTGTATTTTTATATAAACCTGTAATATAAAAAAAGTTAAAAATTAAAATTTATATCGGCTGTTTAATCGAAGGTCCAGATTCGACTATTTTTTCAAGTTTTGTCTCCAAAAAAAATATTTATTCACACGATATCTTTCAACTTTTAGTTACATCCTTCCGGAAGGTACATCCGAGCTGTACGAGCTGCTTTTGTCTTGGAGAGACTCTTTCGGTTCTGCTTCGCTACTCGTGCCTTATCGGTATTTTCGGCGAAAACTTTGCAATAGATGCCAATAATTATACCCAGTTCGTTCAAAAGCTTCAGAATGGTGGTGAAGCCTGTTGCGTGTCTCTGTTAGGATAAAAAAGTATTTTTTTTAATAAAAATTAAAACACTATGACTGGAGAACGTTAAGCACATATCGCACATCATTTTTCACAACTTTTATTAAGATAATTGTTCCTTTAATGCAAATATTTTGTAGAATCTATTAACTTCACTTTGTTGCACGAGCTGCTTTTGACAGATGCTGATTTCCTTATAGTTCAGAAAATCAACACGTATCAAGGCTACCTGTATAATTGTATCATGGCTATCAGTGGTGTATTTCTTCGCGTTGCCAACGCCATTAGAAAAGTTGGTCAAACAGTTTAAGAATAAACGTCAAAATTAGATCAGTATGCCAGTTTGGAAATCCCACGTTAGGGGATGCTAATAGGCATAATATCGAAAAGGGTTGTGGATGAGATAAACTTATAAAAAAAGAACAATTATCAGAACAAGATAGTTATGTTGATAGGGGGTGTTCGAAAAAAAAGGAAAAAAAAATTGGGTGGGGAGGAAAATTAGATTTAGAAGAGGCAATGAAAAACCCTGCAGGAGGAAAGAGTGGCGAGGGTATAAACGTTGGAGAAATAGGGACGATTAGAAAAAAATAATGGAAAAGTCCAATTCCTGCGAAGTTGAGTCGAGGGTTCGATTAGAAAAGAAAACTTCTAGAGTTTGAATCCAAGACAAAACGTCCAAGAGAAAAGTGTAGTGGTGAATTTTTAAAAGTTTAAGGGGAAAAAAAGGTCCCAAAGCAAAAATTAAACAAAAAAAAAAGTCAAGTTTTCTATGGAAATTCAAAGGCGGTCAAATCAAAAGAGATTTGAAATTTTAACAATTTTGAAAATCGGACAAGCACATAAATCAACGTTGGCACAAAAAAAAGGGGACAGGGTGACCGGAAGAAAGTAGTAGAAAGTGCAAGAGTCAGCAAGTCTACCACTGAAGCTATTGGAAGAAAAATGATTTTTTTAAACAGGCTAGAAAGCTAGAACTGTTAAATAGCGGGAATAGCGTTTAACAAGCCAGGCGTTCCCAAACCGTTACCCATCGAGTGCCGCTATTTAAAGTACGGTATTCAGAAAAAAGCTATCTAACGGAAGCCGACCATGGCATAAAATTTATATATCATTTATATTGCTTTTAACTTATCACATATATACTAAAAAAAAAAATTTTTTTAGGAAAACTAAAGAAACAAAAATTCTTTAAGTGAAAATGAATTATGTAGATTGTCTTTTTGGCGAAAAAAATATTTTTTTAAAACAGGTCGAACACGATTGTCTCTTTGTTGTTGACTTAAAGATTTTTAATATTTTTGGATGTTTGTGATTTTCTAATTTTTTATTTTCATTAAGAATGTTTTTGATGAAATTACCGCAATTCGCTTTAAAATGAGAAAAAAGTTAAAATTTGTTTCTTCTTGTTTTATTATTCGTTTTTTTTTTTAATTTACATTATAATTTATAAGTGATATTTGGGGTTTTTTTTATTTTCTATAGTTAATTCACAATTTTGTAATTTTCATGTTTTTTTGAACTTACAATTTGAATTCACGGTTTAATATTTTATAATTTTTTTATTTTACAATTTGTGTTGGTCAAAATAAGGCTGATCTATATTTCTTTGTTAATTTATAATTTTATAATTTTTCTTTCAAATTAATAATTTAATGTTTTTAAGTTTATAATTTAGGAATATCATGAATTTAATGTTAATATCGTTTAACATTGTATTAGTAGTTAATCATGAAATTGTCTTAAAATCTAAGTAACAATCCACTGTCTACTGTAACACGTACCTAGAATAAAGAAAAAAAAAATCATGTTAGTTTTAGGAATAAAAATATGAAACAAAGATTGAAATAATATGGGTTGCTAAAATTATTTGTGGTGGGGATTAAAATACAGGGGTGTTCTTCAAGGGGGGAGTAACAGGTGAAATGGACCATTAACAGCAACTTATGATTGCGATCTTCGTATGGGATTATAAAAAAAAAGAGTTTTGAATTTGGTTCGGCTTTTGATTCAATTTGATTTTCTCTTTGTTAAAATTTTGCCGTGATTTAATTTCTTTCTGATCTAGTTTGAGTTTTTGTTATTTCAATTTTATTTTGGAATTAGTTTATTTTGCCTTTATTTAAATTTTAATCCGATTGCATTTGGGTTATCTTGTTTTAAGTTTTGAGGTGATTTTGAATTACTTAGTTTAATTTTGCCTTTTATTTAAATTGTGATTCGATTAAGTTTATTCCGTTTTTTTTAAATTTTCCTCAATTCCATCTGATTTTTTAAATGCATAATTTACTTTTACTTTGATTCTTTTTTTTTACTTTATTTCTTTAATTTTATTTATTTTTTTTGCATTAATTCAATTTTTACTTAATTTAGGCAAATTTTGTCTCTCGATTAATTTTTGCTTTATTTCAATTTCTTTCGCTGTAATTTAATTTCTTTTAGATATCATTTAAATTTGAGTTTTTTTTTTTACTTCCGGTACCAAACCGGAAGTTATTGTTGCGGCCTCGACCTGGCCTGACGGGTTATGAACAGCACCGGTAAAAACGCTGAGCTAGTTGGTGCGAATCAGGCCAGGTACGATACAATGGGACGCGTAATAAGCCTTCACTAAATATTCCAGCAGCAAAGCAGAGATCTGCAATGAGTACTAATGAAATTATTATACTTAAGTCATGAGCCATGACTATTGGTGCAAGTGTGTACTTATACCAACTCAACAAAATACTTTGACTCATTCCCACCAAACCCCAAAAATACTCATAGTACTTCTACACACATGTGTGTCGACAAATGATTACTCTATTGGTTCTGGGTTAATCATTTTATGTGACTCACTTGTTCATGTGAGAGGAAAATAACTATGAGTGAGTTGAGTATTATATTGTGTTTTGCCTTTGCTTATTTTTTTTGCTGATTTGTTAACTTTTTCGTGTGAGAAAATAAATGAGTTGAGTATTATTTCGTATTGTGCCTTATACTTTTTGCAAAACAATTATAGTTTGTTTCAAAAAAATTCAAATAACAAGAAAGCTGAACTAAAATGATTCTAAGTACTTAAGTCATTGCACTGAACTCATGGTGTTTTTTGGTGTTGTGAGTCATTACGGTATGCAAAATAAATACATTGAGTCAATAAAGAGTTGAGCACTGCACCGGTTCATATCAGCAGATAACTTATTCTTTGTTGCTTTGTGTGAAGTGAGCGAACGAGTATGAGTGGATATGAGTGCAAATTCTTCTTTGACTTAAATCCACTAATACTCATTCTTGTGTTAGTCAACCAATGACTCAAAAACAAGAATAATTGCAGGTCTCTGCAGCAAAGTAAGCTGAAATTTTGAAACCCAGGCCTCTCGATCCTGACTCAGCAAAACTTATTTTGTGCTTGCATACAGAACAAATTAAAAATTCTGATAGTGCAGTAAAAACTTCGAAGATTTCAATAATGCTGTAGCCATGCAAAGGATTTGTGCGAATATGGTTACTAAGAGCAGTTTATCATTTTTTTTTAGCCCTATTCACGTCACGTACATTTTGACAGAATCTATTACATTCTACTTATTCCGTACACAAACCAACTAAAAAATAAGAACTTGGCAACGCAACTTTACTTAACTCAACCAAAGATCATATAATAGGTCTGTTTCCGTACTTTACACTGTGTTAGATTTGTGTAAGATGTGTGCAAGAGAGTAAAAACGAAATGTGAGAATAGTTGCAAAAGTACGGAAACAGCTTTTAGTAAGTTTCAAGCACAAAACAGCTGATTTTGACTGCAGACGGCAGCACAAAATTGAAAACACTTAAACTCAAATTATTAAAAGCCATTTTTAATGCAAAACTGAACAATTTCTTCATTTTTATTTATTATTATTTATTTATTGTACGTAAATTTCTTTTTAGGCGCACAATTTGTGCATTTATTTATCGCAAAACATAAACAATTATGAAATGTAATTTGACATTTGCTTCTTCTTATTGATGCTTATTCTTCTTGATGCTTGTTCTTACTTTACTCGAAGTCTCGAGTTCTAGCACTCTCTGTGCACTTTGTGTGCTCGAGAGAGCGATTTTATGCTTGTTCTTCTTCTCCCATTTCAAGCATAGAAAGTACGGAAACAGAAAATAGTGTCCCACAAGCTACACAGTGTGCGCACGGAAACAGACCTAATATAAAGAAGTTACATTAAAATGTAAGCAATAATTTTCAGACCAACACGATAGCTTTTGTGTGTGCGATCATGAACCAAGAAATAAAGATCATGCAAACAAAAGAGCCGCCATATTGTAAACAAAACAAAGCTGATAGGTCTGACGTCATCGGTCACAAATTCTTTTGTTTACGTGTAGCGATTGGATGTGAAAAATTATTTCTTGAAGTTTTAAAGAATTATTAGTGTTTATAATTCAGTAATTTTTTGTGTTTTTTATAAAAATGAAGTGTGCTGCAATAATTTCACCGACGTGCAATAATTTCAACAGCAAAAAAAAAAAATTCTTTAAATTTCGTTAATGCATTAAAATATAAACAAACAAGGTATTCAAACACTCTTTCGCAAATTAAACTTGTTAATTTTATTATTTTCCGCTTTTATCTAAGTTTTGCATGAAAAACGTATGCAATATAGCTTTTTTTGTGACCGATGACGTAGCACGAAAAATATACTTTTTTCTCGCACTGCTGATTGCTTGATCTTGTCTTGTTGGTTCATGGTGTGCGATATGAAAAAGCTTTTAATTCTTTCTTGAGAGAAAAGTTTTCCGTTTCTCTATGCCTTTCCGCTCCGCAAGATCTTCTCTACATCAATTGCTTGCAATCTATTCAATATGATTTTGATAGCGCACGAGTTCAGTTGGCTTATTTAATGTGTCGGAGAAGAAGAAGAAAGTTTTTCTTGGTATTGAAATAGTCATTGAATTTTTTCAATTGCATTTCTATTGTTTCCCTTTTTTTTCTTATCACAGTATTTTGCTTGATATTGTGTGAATGCATATTCAATGATTTATGATTTTGATATTTATTTCGGATTGAATTGATTGATTGATCTAAATATTTCACTTAATACGAATTATATGATTTTGATGACCCTTGATTTTATTTTTACATTCGATTGGATCATATGATTGGATTTTTACTTAATTTGATTCCTTTCTTTTGAAAATTGACGGAAAACGGAAAAAGGCTGGCAATAAATAAATTCTATCAAATTGTAGGAAATCAGAAAGAGATTTTCCGAATTTAAAATTAGTTATTTAAATTTCCTGATTTTGAGACACCCTTTTCCGTATTTTGACACAGAAATGCCATTAATTATATATTATTAATTATATATCAATTAAACATCTGCATGAATTCATTCATGCAATGAATGCACAAAACAATTCATGGGTATTTTTTGTTTCTGTGCTAACCCATCGTCATTGATTGAATGATCTTGAATACAGTCACAAAAGTTGTTCGAATTTGTGTTGTGCCTCGTTTGCCGAAAGACTGCATTAATTCGTCTCATGCAACGAGGTCGCTTCACCTCACTTTATACACCCACACTGAGAGCAGCGAGAGCAAGAGCCACCAAGCAACAGTCGCAGTGAATCACGATGAGCATTCAATTGTTCTCTTATTCAAGCAGAAATTCTGTAAACAAGAAGAAGAATGCATTCGAATTTTTCAAATAATTCAAGTAAATCGAGTTGATCGAAGCAATTTACATGTTCCTGCTTGGCGTGCTCAGTATTCGATTGAAAATTTACAATGTTTTTACGGGAAAACGGTAAAAGATAATAGTAAATTTTTTTTGGGGTGAATAGATAAAAAAATTATTTACAAAAAAATTTTTTATTAATTTTTAAAATTTTTTAGGTATGAAACTTTAATTTTAAATTATTTTTGGCGAAAACATTATTTGAGGTTGACGATATCGGAAAGAGATGGTTACCATAATAACTAAAGTTTGGCAGCACCTAGAAGAAAAAACTATTAAGAAATGATCTTCGACTGGGCCGAAGTTAAAATACCCCCACGGCCAAAGTCTATTCCAAGTCTTTAGCAGTCAATAAAAATGCTTATTTGCTAAAACATTTTCTTCATTTTCGTGATCACAGGCAGACGGACAGACAGACAGACGGACAAGCAGACAGACGGACATAGCTAAATTGACTCGGGTGGTGACGCTGATCAAGAGTATATATACTTTTCTATACCTACCACGCCTATCATGGGCGTTGCAAACGGAGTGACAAAATTAATGTACCCCTTAGACGTTTCTAAAACGTGGGGGTTTAAAAATTATAAATAACTAGATTGTTAGATTAGAACCGGAAAATGTTGCAATTCAGCGTTATTATTTCTAAACCATCTCGTACTCGAAACATAGGGGTCGTTCATAAATTACGTAACCGATTTTCAATTTTTTTTACCCCCCTCCGGTACTCTTCGTAGTGCATTTCAAAAACACTCCCCTCCGCCCCATAAAGTAACGTAGTATATGAAATAAAAAAATTAATTGATTAAAAAATATTCGAAAATAGAAAAAATAACTGTCGACAAGCAAGCAAAGAAAAATTATGCCCTTACTACACTTGCCAATAGTTAACAGTCTATTTAGACGGTTTGAACGGCAATTTAGACGGTAGACATTTTAAAACCTCTCTTTCTACTAAATTGGTAACGTAATTTATGAATGGTTCAATCGGCTCAGTAGTTTTGGAGTCTATAGCAGCGTTCTCTATTGTAAATTTTTTGCATTTTTCATTTCCCAGTAGCAGGATATTACCAAGTAGTAACTTCATTCTTACTTCTATATTCTTTGTCTTTTACTTTCATAGCTTTTCTGTGTCAAAAATTTGGCTTGTATGGGTGGAGACACATCCCTTTGTCCAATGCATGCCACCTTTTCTAGTAGAAGGACATCACCAAATGATATCTACATTCTGAGTTTCAATGTTCTGTGACTTTTACTCCTATAGCTATTCTGTATCGTAAATTTGGCTGTCTGTATTTGGGGTGGAGCCACGCCCCGTTTTCGAATGCCCGTGCCAGTTTTTCAGTAGAAAGACCTTCATTGTTATACGACATTTAGTTCCAAAGCAATTCGATATCATAAATTTGAACGGTGTGGCCAAATTCCCCCTTGTCTAATGTTCGCTCAAATATGTAGTAACTGCCTCTTGGGCCCATAGCATCTACATATCAAGTTTCACTATCAAAACATGTACAACTCAGGAATAATAACGATTTCCCTTGCAAATATTTCCCCATATACACCATACGTGCGCACCTGTATTTGTTCACACATGTATTGTTGTATAAGTTCACTAAAATGAATATAATTCATGAACCAATACACATACCGTTTATACATAAAAACCTACGTATTGACGTCACCTTCCATGGAAAATTTCCAGAAACAAAATCGGTTCACGCATTACAGAGAACATCAATTTCAAACACAATGCAACTTATTTATATATATCTGTGGCAATATGACAGAGTAGCTTAAGTCCAAAAATATAGTTGTGAGTTATTTACATTTTTAAAAATCCTTTTTCTCATTTTTATATGTAAAATTTGTGTATGGTCATTAGAAAAATCGGCATAACTTTCTTTTTAAGAGTCGGATTTAAACAAGGGTAGGACACAATTGTGCACCTTGAAATGGTTAATAATAATATGTAGAATTTCAGTTTTTCGCTTATGTCGACTTAAGCTACTCTGTCATATTGCCACAGATATATAGATAGATAGATATGAGTATAGTTATCGTGTGAACTAAAATTTTTAAGTTTAGCAAAAACAAAAAAAAAATTGTGATGATTTATGAAGAAAAAATTAAAATGCTTGCAATATTTTAGTTCACACGGAAACTACACATGTAGAAAGTATTCGGTTAGAATTTCGAAATAATCGGACAAGGTAATTTTGAGTAACGATGGTAAACAGGTATAAAAATATAAAAAATCGACACGTCAACTTTTATACACAAAAATGTTAAAAAATTATAAAAAAGTTTTATGTAAATAATTTTTTAATGTATTTGTTCACCCCAAAAAATATTTCCATTATCTCTTACCATTTTGCTGTAAAAATGTTAAACTTTCACTCGAATACCGAGTGCGCTAAGTAGGAACATGCCTTAATTTATTTTTAATTTTTCACTACCGTTATGAATGAACTTAATATAAAATTTATTTTATAATTCTCCTAGTTTACCATTATTATAAATGTGTATACGTATCATTTTTGTTCGAAAAAATCATTAAAACCATTTAAAACAGTTCAACAAATTTTATAGTCTCTGCTTTACAAATTTCGATCAAACAACTCGAGTCATTCGAATGTGCCTTTATAACTCATTGTAAACGATCAACAAAACTAAACCTTGCTGAAACTCGGACACGAACATGTCTCATTCGTTCCATCGTTTCTCAGTACAATAATGATTCAAACCATGGTATAATAATACATGGTAGCATTGACAACTGTTTATTTTCTCTTCAACAGGAAAACATAAATTGTCAAAAACAGCTTTTTGTGGAAATACATCAGCAGCTGCTGTGGTTGTTGTTTTTTTTCACTTCAACGTTTCCAACATTGCTTGTGTTTTCAATGGCGGATTGTGAGCGCTCTCTTTTTGAGTATATTTTTTGACAGTATATGATTTCCCAAGCAACTGTCAATGCTACCTTGTATTATTATACCATGCGTGGACTGTGTGAATTCTGCGAGATCAACGAAATTTCTGCTCTCATGCTCTACGGAATTCATGTCTCTTTTTCAATTATTCTTTGCTTCTCATCGCAACAGAATTGAATGAGGTTAAGTTGTCAATTTTGGTGAATGTCTCATGGGTAGCTTTTTTTGCATTCATGCAGATGTTTAATATCAATTATATTATTAATAAATTAAATAATATAATTTATATTGTGGCGTCCGTGGCGTAGTTGGTTAAAGTGCGTGGCCGCTATGTCAACGAACCTGGAGACCCAGGTTCGAACCCCAGCAGTGACAGAAAATTATTTGAATTAAAATATGTAATTTTTCTGTACGGCCGCCTCCTCTCTGCAGACAATGGAAAACCTCAGAGAGTAATCAAAATGCCATGTAAAGCTTCTTGAGAATAAGAACATTTTGTTCATCGCCGTTCGGAGTCGGCGTTAAGCCTGTAGGTCCATTTCTCGGTCAATTGTGTACAAACTTAATAACACGCACTACACAATTGATCCTAAGAAGCTAGGTCAAAGTCCTTTCAAGGGCTGAAATGGCCAGTTATTTTTTTATTTATTAATATAATCTATATCTTTACATAAAAAAGAGTTTTTGTGTGTAAATACGCAATAGACTCCTAAACTACTCATCCGATTAGCATGAACATTTTTGTATAGAAGTTTTTTGGTACGGTGCGCGTTTTGAGGCTATCTATTGTGATCCGCCTTGAACACCAGAGGGCGTTGTAGTACAAATTTTTTACAAAACCGCCTAAAACTCAAAAACCGCTCATGCGATTCGAATGAACATTGAAATATAGTGGTTTTCATGATCCATCCATCCATCCATTATCCACCTTGGACACCAAAAGCGCTGTAACTACAATATGTCTACAAAAGTCTTTTTTTTTTTTGTTTTTTTAGGTTACATACCATATGCAAATTAAAAATATAAAATTTTTCTTAAATTTCATAAAATTAAGAAAATTTCCGTTATTTTGATACCAAAAACACTTACATTTCTTTAATACTGCTAAAATTTTTATTACAATGAAATTTTAGAAGTCAGATCTTACCCTTAGCAAAACCAGTGCGCAAGATTTGCTAAATAAAGATTTTTCGTTTAACTAACATAAAATCAAATTTTGTCGATTTGACACCAAAAACATGAACATATCTTGAAAACTATGAAAAATTTTACTGCAACGATATATTTAATACAACATCGTTGCTCAGAAATGAGAAAAAACAATCAGAAATTAAATTTTGTGACTTGATTCAAATATCTGATTTGTATACATTTTATTGAATTTTTTTTTTTTTTGTCTTAAAAACTTTACAAAAAAACCTACCTTATTGCAAAAATACCCTTAGTTGAGTATATAGGTATGTTTTAAATATTTTTTTCAAAGAGATCTGAAATATTGGAGTTTCCCAAAAAAAGGGACAAACATTGTTTTTATTGTAAAAATAATTTAAATTACATTCAAAATTAAATGCAAATTTTCAACATTTTTGGACAAAAATATAAGTTAAAATATGACTTTTATTTTTGAGTCAGAAAGAAATGTAGTGATAAGCAAAACAAAGGAAAAGAAGAGTATAATGAATAGAATTTATACTTTTGTTGTGATTTATACTTTTAACCGCAAAAATAAAAGTCTGTAACTGTTATTTTTGACCGTAAAAATAAAAGTCAAATTTTAACTTATATTTTTGACCAAAACAAAAATCGATCAAGAAATAACCATTATTTTTTTTTCCTTTTTTTAAAAAGGTCATATAAATAAAAAGCTTTCAAGATTATTCCTTAGCTAACAAGCATTCCTTTATTCAAATCTCGAACAGAGACATTTTTTCCGCCTGACTTTTTGAATAGAAATTTCGAAAATTACAGTTAGTTTCAGTACCTGGATATAACAATTATAAGCTAGCGTTGTTTCAAATTCATCCAAATATTAAAAACCGCTTATGTGATTCAGAAAACAAAGTTACCACTTGATTTTTTTGAAGAAAATTGTTTTTCCAATATTGTATTTTATCGAATTGCCACCTGAGAGTGATGTGGGGAAACTTTTAAACTGAAACGGATAGTGGATCATGAGCGTGGTGTCAGACTAAGGGTCTAATAAAAGTTTTGAACTTACTTATTATTTTTCAATAAACTTGCCGGGTGTAACAACGCGCGCAGTGAATCGCTAATATATATATATAAATATAATATAATATAATATAATATAATATAATATAATATCATATAATATACTATAATAATGGGTGTTTTTTTTTAGGGGTTTGTTTTTCGAATAGAGATAAAACTGGCATTTTGTGGTCAAATCTGGCAACTCTAATCTCATTTATGTTCAGTTTGGTTTGCCATTTCATCATGAACAGGTTGACAAAAGAACAACGCTTGCAAAAAATTCAAAACGATGTAACAAATTTGCATAATTGGTGTGCTGGGAACAACTTATTTCTAAATATTAATAAATGTAATGTAATTTCGTTTACTATGAAGTCTAATCCTGTTATTTTCGATTATGAGATTAGCAATAATTTTTTAAATCGTAAAAATGAAATTAAAGATTTAGGAGTAATATTTGATACTAAATTAAAATTTAGTTCCCATATTGATTTTATTACTGCTAAGGCGTATTCAATGATAGGTTTTATAAAAAGAAATACGTCGGATTTTAGTGATTACTTATCTCTCAAAGCTTTGTACATATCTCTTGTCCGTAGTAGACTTGATTACTGCGCAGTTATATGGAATCCATATTATAATATTACGTCAAATCGTATCGAAAGAATTCAAAAAAATTTTTACTAAATATACTTTCTCTAAAATTCACTGGTTAGATGAAATACCTCCCTATATAGCGAGGCGGAAGCTACTTGGTTTGCAATCATTAGAGGATAGAAGATCGTTTTTCTCCATTATGTTTGTCTACAAACTAATTAGTGGAAAAATTCTTTGTCCTCAACTTTCTGAGCTTTTTAAAATATATGTTCCACCAAGAAATTTAAGAACTAACCGATTATTTTGTGAATCTACACACGCAACTAATTATGCATATAATGAACCTGTCGCAAGATGCTTACGGTTATGTAACAATATTTCTCCCATTCTAAACTTCAATGTAGATGAAAATCGTTTTAGATTAAACTTATTCATTCTTTTTAATTAACTGTTTTAGCATTTAAATAAACTTGTACTATAGTCTGTAAGATTTGAAATCAGTAGACTGAATAAATAAATAAATAAATAAATAAATAAATAAATAAATAAAAAAAATCGTGCAAATTTATTTCGAAAATAATGGTTCAGTTCGCGAAGTTTACCGCAAGCTCCGTCCATTTTATGGTCGACATAATCGTGCATCAGAGCAATTAATTCGGTTAACCATGGGTCGTTTTCACACTACGTTTACTCTATGTGATAATACGCATCCGCAGAGACGTCGAACAGTGCGCACCGAAGAAACAATTGCCGCTGTAGAGCAAAATGTTGAAGAGGACCCGAATTAATCGATTCGCCACCGTGCACAGCAATTGGAGCTTTGTCCATCAACTTAATGGAAGATTTTGCGCAAAGATCTTAGCTTGCGACCTTACAAGATCCAGCTTGTGCAAGAATTAAAGCCGCGAGACCATGCAATGCGTCGTGATTTTGGTGTATGGGCCGAAAATGAGATTGATCTCGATGCTGATTTTCATCGCAAAATTTTGTTCAGTGATGAGGCTCATTTTTGGTTGAATGGCTACGTCAACAAGCAAAATTGCCGCATTTGAAGTGAAGAGAATCCACATGAGATCCTTGAGACGCCATTACATCTACAAAAACTGACTGTTTGGTGTGCTCTATGGGCTGGTGGAGTCATTGGGCCATACTTCTTCCGAAATAATGCTGGAGAGTCAGTTACCGTTAATGGGAACCATGATAACCACGAATAGAGCCATGATAACCGACTATTTTGTTCCCGAATTGGATGGCATGAATGTGGATGAGTTGTGGTTCCAACAAGACGGCGCTACATGCCACACAGCGCACGTCACAATCGATTTATTGATGGAAACATTCGATGAGCGCATAATTTCGCGGAATGGACCTGTCAATTGGCCACCAAGATCGTGTGATTTGACACCATTGGATTATTTTCTTTGGGGATATGTGAAGTCGCTCGTCTACGCCAACAAACCAGAAACGTTAGGGGACTTGGAGGCCAACATTCGTGGCGTTATTGCCGACATACGGCCCCATATGCTCGAAAAAGTGGTTGAAAATTGGACCTGTAGAATTGGCTTTATTCGAGCCAGCCGCGGCGGCCACATGCCCGAAATCATATTTAAACATTAATGGCATAAAATTATCCTTCCAATAAAGCCAAATTGATGGACATTAAAACGATTTTCTTGTGTTTTATTTCAATTATAATATAATATAATATAATATAATATAATATAATATAATATAATATAATATAATATAATATAATATAATATAATATAATATAATATAATATAATATAATATAATATAATATAATATAATATAATATAATATAATGTAGTATACTATACATAATTAATATAATATACATATGTTAAATATTACCCTTTTATAATGTGCGTAGGGTATTTAAATACAAATCATGCCTACATTTTTGTTTTTTAACGCAAGACAATTTAGCTACAATTCGTTTGCAGATAC
Source organism: Pherbina coryleti (assembly GCA_943735915.1). Taxonomy (NCBI): domain Eukaryota; kingdom Metazoa; phylum Arthropoda; class Insecta; order Diptera; family Sciomyzidae; genus Pherbina; species Pherbina coryleti. Next base: position 72,253,497 of record OX030948.1, read on the forward strand.
ATCGTTTGTTGAGATCTTTCGTATACTAAAAAATTTCATGTGCTCTCTATGCTTCTCAATATTATACTCACAATCAGTGTTGCCAGAAATTTTTGGTCAAAAAGGCTAGATGGGCTTTAAAAAAGGGCTAGAGAAAGCTAGATGGCTTAAAAAAAGGGCTAAAAAAAAGCTAGATATGTTTACATTATTTTTTACTCTGTGAATTTATTAAAGGAATTTATATATTTACATACTATATGAATATGATATAAAACAATATCAAGAACAAAACATATTTGAAGTTGATTAAAATTGAATTCGGTTTTTCAAGCTCAAATATATAATAAGTATAAAAACCGTATTTTTTCGAGTTTTTCGGATATTTCTTGCTTGCACTCGGCTCCTCAAATTCCATTAATCAGACGAAGCCCCATTGCTGGAGCTGGAAGTACTTTCAGTTTCATCATTAGAATCACCTATTTTCTAACTCATTTCTTGTATGAATTTAGAAACTTTATTGAAATATCTAGTAAATGGAAACCAGAATTGCAAAGAATACTTGTTTTTTCCATTTCCAGCTGAAATAACGTTTCATTTATGAAGTACTGCCAAATATATTATTTTTAGAGAACAGGGTTGCACTGGGTCCATAGCAGTGATCTACAACAAGTCAATTGAAAATCAAGTAACTTAAAAAAAAATTAAGTTTTGACTTTGACCTACCCTACAAGCCACGACTAGCTTCTGAAAAACGAATCATAAATCATACTTGATTCTATTTTGTTTCTACCCTACCTTAACCCATTAAGTCCGGGAAGAGCACAATTTAAATATGATGTTTGAGACTTATTTTCTGCTATAAAAAATTGGAATAAAAAATTCCAAACATACCTATTCTACTATTTTTGGGGTCGCTCTTTCGATTGGTGCAGTCGGATTTGCATAATAATGACTTTTGGAACCAATATGGCGCATTTTAATTAAAAACATAACGAAATTTTTTGCGTTTTTCTTTTTTGTAAATCTTTTTCGCATAAATAAAGTTACTGAATCGGTGCCAAACTAAAACCAAAAGTGCACAAAATATCTAAAGTATAACTATGAATATTTTTTTTTGGTTTGAATCAACCTAACCTCTTCAATATATCAATACGTAAAAAATTAACGTTATTTGGTAAATTATGAATATTATTAATAAAATTTACATCTCTAATAATTAATTGTCCCAAAAATATATAAAGAAGGGGTTTTTGAGATCGCTGATCACGAATTTGAGGTAAGATTTTCAAAATTTAAGATGGCGGATTCAATATGGTCGACCGAATTTCATAAAATCTTCAAAATTACAAGAAAATGTGTATAAGGGAGCTTTTGAGGCCGTTGATCACGAATTCGAAGTTAGATTTTCAAAATTTAAGATCGTGGATCTGTAGCTGATTAAATTTCATGAAATGTCTGAAACCAATGCGATAATGTTTATTATACGGGGTGTTTACGATAAAGAATTGGTTGTTTCCGTCCGTTAGCCGTTTTATAAACGCTTCCTTACTGGAACCTTGTAAAACCTTTATATTTTTATAATTCAAACGAAAATATCTAGCATTTGTAAATTAAGTCTAATATTTTATATTGAAATATTCGTAATTTTAAATACTTAATAAATCCGAAATCCTAAGGAAACATAAATAAAAAAAAAAAAAATTAAGATATAACAAATAAAAAATAAATAAAAAAACAAAATAAAATAAAAACATAAAAAATTAAATACAAAACAATAAAAAATACTCTTGGCGTCCACTGGTTTGAGTTGGGAAATATTTATACAACGACTAACGGACGGAAACAATCAAACATCGTAAACACCCCGTATAATAAACATTATCGCATTAGTTTCAGTCATTTCATGAAATTTAATCGGCTACAGATCGACCATCTTGAATTTTGAAAATCTAACTTCGAATTCGTGATCAACGGCCTCAAAAACTCCCTTATACACATTTTCTTGTAATTTTGAAGATTTTATGAAATTCGGTCGACCATATTGAATCCGCCATCTTAAATTTTGAAAATCTTACCTCAAATTCGTGATCAGCGATCTCAAAAACCCCTTCTTTATATATTTTTGGGACAATTAATTATTAGAGATGTAAATTTTATTAATAATATTCATAATTTACCAAATAACGTTAATTTTTTACGTATTGATATATTGAAGAGGTTAGGTTGATTCAAACCAAAAAAAAAATATTCATAGTTATACTTTAGATATTTTGTGCACTTTTGGTTTTAGTTTGGCACCGATTCAGTAACTTTATTTATGCGAAAAAGATTTACAAAAAAGAAAAACGCAAAAAATTTCGTTATGTTTTTAATTAAAATGCGCCATATTGGTTCCAAAAGTCATTATTATGCAAATCCGACTGCACCAATCGAAAGAGCGACCCCAAAAATAGTAGAATAGGTATGTTTGGAATTTTTTATTCCAATCGCCTGGCGATTTCTTGGGCGATTTTTGTAAAAACAACATTTTTTCATAAACTCATCTAATGTGTTTAAAATTTCAATTAAAGAAAATAACAATTGTTTTAAGTGTTTGTAACACTCTGGATAATTTATTTATATCGAAATACTTATTTTTTTGAGATCGTTTCTTCAATACATCAACTCACTTAATTCATATTTTCAACGAGAAAAAGGTGACTTTTTTCAAGCTTACGTTGTAATCACAACATTTATTCAAAGACTTGTTTCAAAAATTATAAAAGAAGACATTGTCAAAAATTTCAATTTTGATAATTTAGCTACATTCAGCTTAAATAAAATTTTAGCGGATAAAAGTAATTATAAAAGAATTAATGACCTTACATTTTATTATTAGTTCCATGAAGAAATTCACAAATTAAGTGATGATATTGTTATGATAGACATACTATCAAAATGCCAGAATTTCATTATAGTTTTAATCAAGGAAATGTTAAAACGATTACCTAGTCTGTTAGAAATTTTTGAAAATGCTTTTATTTTATGTCCTGAAAGATGTTTAAACTATATAAGACCTTCTTTCCGTGAACTCCCTCTTCGTTATCTATCTCTTTTATCTAAAAAACTAGGTTTTTTGAAAAAAAGTTTTTTTTTTAAAGTTGCATGTTGAAAAATTCTAAAAAGTTATAGTCTCTAAAAAAATGTTCTTTAACGATCAAAATTCTCGTATAAAATGAAGTAGCTTTTTTATTATTTTTTATAGATCTCAAAAATATGAAAATAAGAATATCTAATACTATTAACAGATCTCAATATTATTTGAAAAAAAAATGTATATAATTTGTTGTGTTTTTTCTAATATAATAAATTTCTTAGAAAAAATGGCGATTTTTGGCGATTTTTTTTTTCATTGGGCGATTTTGGGCGATATTTTTTTTAAATCTCGCGCTTTTCTCAAAAAAGTTCTGGCAACACTGCTTCGTGTGCAAAAGCTCAACAACACACGATGCCCGCGGGCTATGGGAAACCATGTAGTGAGCACCACTGCTTTAAAGTTAAACTGTATTCTTAACTCGAGAAACGAAGTTTGTACTGACGACACGAAGTTATTTCCTCGAACTTCGAAAACAAACTTGAAAATAAACAATTTTTAGGCAAAATAATTACTTTTTTCCTACATTTCAAGTTTCTACATTTCCAGTTTTCTACATTTGGCGACTTAATTCTTGCTGCCTATGATTCGCGCAAACTTGTTGTTTCCCTGCCTCGACTTGCAGGGAGTTGAACAATTAAAGGAACTTAAAACAACAAATGGATTCATTGATGCAGATCTCTGGTCCATACATCTAAAGCAGTGATCATCAAAGCCTATGCCCGCGGTCATTTGAGCTTTTGTGCTTAAAAGCTTTCTGTATACATATTAACTCACGGACAGTGTTGCCATGTGGGCAGATAAAACTTGTTTTGCCAGTTTTTTGAGAGGTTAGAAAGTTTTCAAGTTTTGCCCGAAAAAAATAAAGTTTTATATTATTTTACCCAGTTTTTCAAGTTTTTACGATTAAGGGGGAAATATAAATAAGGGGGAAATATAAAATAACAATATGGCGCACTTCCGAACATAAAGTAACGATTTTCGACCAAAAATTCGTCATTATTTTGCCTATAAAAAATGAACGAAGCTACGAAAAACAAAAATCCTATGACAAGTACGAGATTATTATGAATAAAATAAGCCTACAAAAAAAATCAAAACGATCGGTTCACTGAGTTTTGAGAAATCTTGGTCACTGACTTTGAAAACATGGTTTCGAGAAAAACGCGTTTGAAAATAAAGGCCTGCGCGCTCTAGATGGCGATTCACTCACTAGGCTATAACTTGGTTATTTTTTGAGATATCGAGTTGAAATTTTCACCACATATTTTTGAGACATAAAGCTTTAAGAAAATGTAAAAAAATTTTGGAAAAAAAAAGTTCTGGGTATATTTCCCCCTTTAAAACGATGCTTTCTATTTTTGTGAATCTATAAATCAAATAGATAAACTAAATTGTATGTTACCACAAAAACATAAGTATCATTTGAAGCTGATAAAATTTGAATGAATGAATGAATAACTGGCCATTTCAGCCCTTGAAAGGACTTTGACCTAGCTTCTTATCATCAATTGTGTTGTGCGTGTTATTAAGTTTGTACACAATTGACCGAGAACCGGACCTACATGTTTAACGCCGACTCCGAACGGCGATGAACGGGAATGTTCTTGTTCTCAAGAAGCTTTCGGCCATACAGAAAAATTATTTTAATTCAAATAATTTTCTGTTGGTGCTGGGGTTCGAACCTGGGTCTCCAGGTTCGTTGACATAGCGGCCACGCACTTTAACCAACAACGCCACTGGCTACGCTGATAAAATTTACTGCTACTAATTTTCACTCCTTTTCAAAGTTTATTTTTATGGCAGCGCTGTTGCTATTATTGTTGCTGTCATTGTTTCTGTTCTTTTGTCTCGATTTCCCTTCGTCGAGTCTTGGCGGTCAATTTTTGGCATTCCTTTTTAAAATTGACGCTTCAGTTTACATAAATTTAGAGTTGACGATCAAGTCTTCCGTATTTTCTTGAGAAATGAAGTGGCCAAAATAACGGGACAACGAGAGAACAAAGCGAATTGCTAAAAATTTTAAAGCACACATTTTAAAAATACATGTTTTAGTTAATTTTTAATATCAAGTTTTTTCACCAAAAAACAAGTTTTTTTTTCTGGAAATTAAAGTTTTTTTTAAAAAAAATATGGCAACACTGCTCACGGACGAGCACTGAACTGCGTCAGTATCTATTGAAATTTGATGCAGAACAGACCTACGGCACATGCATGCTTGTTAGATTGTTTTTTTTTTGCTGCGCATACGCAACTTATGCTACACTCATAAAAATATCAGTTTTTGCTATTTCTATGCAAAATGTCTCTACTTGAATAGGAGTTGCAATTCTTTTTTGCAGAAAATATTTTTTCTGAACCTCAATTTTAGGTTTAATTAAATGAAAAACGAAAAAACCTAAAGAATTAAAACAAAAAAACAAAAAAAAAAAAGAAAACACAGTTTCGTATAGTAAGTATTGACACTTCTAAATAAAAATTTAATTTTAAAAATTGAAATTAAATTATGAAATTAACCTTTACTATTTTAAAGTTTTCTCCTTTTTTGTAACAGTGCATAAAATAGTGAATGTTAATATGTTTCTTCGATATGAAATATGTTATTATGAACAGTAGTAAGCATACGTAAATAGCAATTTTTTTTTTGTTGTTTTTAAACATTTCCCCCTCACGTCTCTCCCATAGATTTGTAATACACCAGATGAAAATTTTTTCCGGCGCCACTAAATAATCCAACAAGCGAACAATTGTCTTGCATGAAAGCTGGACTGAGACTCAAGAAGTATTTTTTTCAGTGCAAAGCTTTCAGTGAGCTTTAATACATAAACAAAGTATGCTTGTATAGAGTTTGATGACCACTGATCTAAAGCAATATATCAAAAAAGGCTAGAAAAAGCTAGAACGAAACAAAAAGGACTAAAAAAAGGGCTAGATCTAGCCTCAAAAAGGCTAGACTGGCAACACTGCTCACAATGTCGCTTGCTTGTTCTCCCGGCTCTCATAAGCTTTAAGTCTTTCGCTCACTGACTCTCACAAAGCTTTAAAGTGGATTTATGATAAATCCATGGTATAATAATACAAGGTAGCATTGACAACTGATTATTATACCATGGATAAATCCACATTCGATTTTGACTGTGTCAGTGATGTGATTTGGTGGGATTTCGGGCTCATTTTGGGATATTTGGCCTATTTGAGAACGTGTGGGATTTCGGATGCTTAGGTGGGATGTTCTACTGTGTCATAATTTTTAAAAGTTTAAATTCGTTACAAAACTGGTTGGCATCACTTTTTTGTAAACTTTGACAATTGTTCGTTCAATTGGTGTTTCATTGATTCTATTTATCTAAGAAAGGGATATGTATATTCAACAAGTCCATAACTTGATTCTGATTAAGCGCATCTGTCATTCTGATGGCAGATGCATCATGCAAGATGGCTTATTATGCAGCCTTGCATTCTAGTTTGCTAGAAAATTGGAAATTTCAGAAAAAAAGAATTTATTCGAACACTTTAATAGATTTAATGCTTTATTCCAAGCAAATGAACTACTAATACATAAGCAGATAATAATTATTTTAGAAAAAATTATTTTAAATAAGGACACTAAAAAAAATTCAATCCGAGCAGGAATTAACCAATGAAGGCATTGCAAATAATACAACTGAGTTGACGCCTAGCCAAATGTGTTTTAAAAGCGAATTTTTGAAAGAAGCTGAAGAGAAGTTGTCCTCAGATGAAATTCTCAAAGTAAAAACAAATTGCGGACATTTTATGAAAAAATGTATGACTCAGTTGCTCGATAAATTTCCGATAAATGATAAGTTCTTTAAAACTTAACAGTTTTTAGACCCTAAAGTTGCTTTAGAGCAATTTCCTCTCGAATTTGTAGAGGTAAATAAGTATTCCCTGGGGGATGAATGCAAGGACTCGTCTTTTTTTTTAATGACCAAATCGATTTTTCTGTTGTAAATTTTTGCAAACTATTTCAAGCAAAAAACTCAGATTTCAATATAAAAATTTTCTGATGAATATTTATGATCTTTAATTTGTACTTACAAGGAAAGGTCCCCAAGTGTCAGACGCCAATTTGAATGATTTTCGGATATTTGTTAGAGTATAAAATTCTAAGGTTGACGTATTTTTTTATAAGTGCTCAATCGAATGTTTAGGGTTTCAAAATGGCGTTTCAAAATCAGCAAAAATTTGGTTTTTTACCATAACTCTGCTATTTACCATAAAAACACATACAAATTTGGTATCAAACGAAAGGTATTAAAAAGACGCAAATAACGGTATCCAATTTATTGGTCTAATAGTTGTTGCAATTTTCAACAGTTTTTAGTCGATATCATGGGTAGCACGTAGACGCAATTATTTCATATTAATATGTGTTTGAGTGCAAACAATTTTGAAAGTTACCTTTTTTTTTAATTTTTTAAATTTTTAAGTTTTTGTAATGAATTTTTTTCTTAAAATGTACTAATAACTTAGCACTTTGTTTGTTTTTACAGATAAGGTACACAATATGGGTATCAAAACTTTTGGTTTTTAACGATCTTTTCGAATATACAGATAAATTATCATAAAAGCTAATAATTAGTAGGGTTTCCATATAAAATGTGTGCTTTTACTAGTTTTCCCCATGTCACAGTTAAACCCAATCTTTATAAATGCAAAATACTATATATTAACACTTTTTACAATAAGGAAACACTTGCATAAATTTTCTTATCGTTTTAAAAAAAATTTTTTTTGAGTTTTTTTCCAAAAATCTTTCCTAGATTTAAATACTCAACTTTATGAGCGAATGACTCGTCTAATATCCAATGGAATTTTATTATTTAAATTTTTTATGAAAAACCATTAAACTTACAACAATTTACTGTATTTAGCAATGCATTTTGTTTTTGAACTGTTTTTATATGGTTTTTTAAAAAATAGATTCTATTTTATTAATTTTTTAAATAAACTAACGCTATATGTAATAAATGTTAACTTTTTTTTAATTCAAAATTAAAAAATGTAGCTATCTTTATTTTGGTATAATAAAAATTGTGCCTTTTTCTAGATATTAAGAATTACAATAAAAAAATTCTTTAATATTCGCTTTACAAAAGGGTTCCCCTTGCTTATTTTGTAAGTTTAAAAAAAAATTGCCTATCTTTTATTTTATTATATTTTTGAGATATTGAATTGATAAATAATTAAAAATACTATTCGCAATAATGAAAAATATTTAAAATATCATTAATATCATTTAATATGGAAACCCTACTAATTATTAGCTTTTATGATAATTTATCTATATATTCGAAAAGATCGTTAAAAACCAAAAATTTTGATACCCATATTATGTACCTTATCTGTAAAAACAAACAAAGTGCTAAGTTATTAATACATTTTAAGAAAAAAAATTCATTCCAAAAATTTAAAATTTAGATTAAAAAAAGGTAACTTTCAAAATTGCTTGCACTCAAACATATATTAATATGAAATAATTGCGTCTACGTGCTACCCATGATATCGACTAAAAACTGTTGAAAATTGCAACAACAAAATTGCAACAAATATTAGACCAATAAATTGGATACCGTTATTTGCGTCTTTTTAATACATTTCGTTTAATACCAAATTTGTATGTGTTTTTATGGTAAATAGCAGAGTTATGGTAAAAACACCAAATTTTTGCTGATTTTGAAACGCCATTTTGACCCTAAACATTCGATTGAGCACATATAAAAAAATACGTCAACCTTAGAATTTCATCATCCTCTAACACATATCCGAAAATCATTCAAATTGGCGTCTGACACTTGGGGACCTTTCCTTGTTAGAATGAATTAAAAAATAATAGTTAGCATTAAAAATTCCTTAGAAATTATTATTTCTAGTAACTTTGTTGAAACTTTAAGTCTAACTCGTACTTTTTCATTCTTTCTTCCGATTTAATCTGTAACTTTCTTTCTTCCCTTTCTAACCTCTCTTGCTTTTCCATTTCCATTTTATTAATTTCGTATTTATGATCTATTTAAATTTTCCTCAATTCAAATTTACTTCTGGGTTTTTCTGTTTCCAATTCTAATTGTTTTACTTCTAGCTCCAACCTTTTTTCCTGAATCTCCAATAACTGGCAAAAAGAAGCAGTCTTTGTTCTTGATGTTCGTTTGGATGTGTTTTTTGAAGAAGCGGAAGAATTAAGTTTGCTCTGAACTGTTGGCTCCGAAGTTCCAGCAACATCACTTTGAAAAACTTCGCTACTGCTTTCAAATTGTGCTGCTAATACTTCTGAACCACCATCCGCAGAGCGTTCCGTCTTCTGTTGAATTCATTTCAATGTCGAGATATTCTTCAAAGTCCGAAACGCTGCTTTCGTCCAATTCAATAAAATCAACCGAAGAAGTTTCCCAAATCACCCTACTCCACATAACTCCCTTTCTTGTACCAAAAATTTGTTCAAGCAAATCAAAATGAGGGCAAATTTTTTCTAAGTACTTTTTTTCTAAGAGCAACGCTTTTTTCGTCGTCTGCAGCTAAAAGGCCAGTACCCGTTTTGTTTTTCCAGGGTACTGCAGATGTGATCGATGTCCTTAAATGGCGCATCTTGCACTTCATTGGTACCCATTAAATGCTGCACAGAAGCGAAGACTTTGAGGCGAATTTTTTTGTAAAAAACTTGCGCTGGTGGTTTTTGTAATCATTTAGTATTAAAGTAAATTTTAAATACATTTTAAATTAATATTAATTATACGATTGTACCTCAAACGATTCCACATGCCCTTTAACTTCATCCACAAACATGTGCAGCAATCAACAGTTTGCACCTCAGTCTAGCGATGCGTTCCTTTTAAACGGGGACGCTTTATTGATTGTTTGCTTGTTTTCTGTAATTTTTAGAATTAAATCTTTTACTTTATGGCGGTTTCTTATTAGAAAAAACTTTTCGTTCAAAAAATAAAACAACTGATAGATCATATTAGTTTGCCACCTCGTTTGCTCACCTAAATCGAAAAGCAAATTTATCTGGCTTGTGTAAAAGCTTTTTCATGAAAATTTTGACAGTTCTTTTATAAAGCTGAAAAACTTATACGGTTTATACCATTTATAAGGGTCATTCCATTTGTAAGAGTCGTTTGCATGAATACCCTTATTATAATTTTAATAATAGAAATATTATATTTATACCCCTTCGTTTAAAAAACGTAAACGGTGTATATTAATTTTGTCACTCCGTTTGTAACGGCCATAAGGAGGCGTGGTAGGTATAGAAAAGTATATATAATCTTGATCAGCATCACCACCCGAGTCGATTTAGCCATGTCCGTCTGTCTGTGATCACGATTACAGCTGTAATTTTAAAGCTATCATCACGAAACTCGATATTTAAGCTTGTATCTAAAAAATAAAAGTCAAGTTCGAAAATGAGCCTAATCGGATGAAAACCACGCCTACCTCCCATAGAAAGTTTAACGGGAAAGTTTATCAAAACGGTAAAATCTCTTAGAATTCCACAAAAATGAATATGTAGACTTAAAATTGCACATGAGCTTTGTTATTTAATATACATACACTCTGAATATGAAATTCAACCAAATCGGATGAAAACCACGCCTACCTCCCATGCAAAGTGACTTTACCAAAAATGTAAAATCTCTTTAAATTCCACAAAAGTTAATATATGGAGTTGCAATTTTGCATATGAACTTTGATATATAACATGTACACTGTGTATGAAATTCAACCCAATCGAGTGAAAAACACACCCACCTCTCATACAAAGTAACTTTATCAAAAAACAAGAGAGAATATTTTCTGTTAAAACTATAACTAAAATGTTGTGGCGTCCGTGGCGTAGTTGGTTAAAGTGCGTGGCCGCTATGTCAAAGAACTTTGGAGACCCAGGTTCGAACCCCAGCAGCGACAGAAAATTATTTGAATTAAAATAATTTTTCTGTACGGCCGCCACCTCTCTGCAGACAATGGCAAACCTCAGAGAGTATTCAAAATGCCATGTAAAGCTTCTTGAGAACAAGAACATTCCGTTCATCGCCGTTCGGAGTCGGCGTTAAACGTGTAGGTCCGGTTCTCGGTCAATTGTGTACAAACTTAATAACACGCACAACACAATTGATCTTAAGTAGCTAGGTCGAAGTCCTTTCAAGGGCTGAAATGGCCAGTTATTTATTTTTATTTTTTTAAAATGTTGTTACAAATATAAATTTTTTTGACTACTTAAGACTTTGAATATATTTCAATTCGGGCGTAGGGGTATTTTAACTTCGGCCCAGTCGAAGATCATTTCTTACTAGTTTTTTGTTATTTTTGTTATGTTTGTTATTATTTTTAATAAATTAAAGTAATTTAATTAAAAAATCTGTATTTTTGGGTTTGATATGAAATAGTGCAAGTGCGGGGAATTTTATCGAAAATCGAGGAATTTTGGGATGGCAAACGAGGAGGAAGAAAAAAGTAGTTGGCATCCCTGCTTACAATCATATTATAAGAATGATCATGAGCCCAAAATCAACGACATTTTTACAGCTCTATTCTGCTTGTTAACTTAACAAGTAATTGTTAAGGAGCTCTTGTTAATGTTCTTGTTATGTAATGTAAATGTTCGTATTCTGGCAAATCATTTAATCGTATTCTGGCAAATTTGAAAGCTCTCAAAAGCTATTTAAGTTCACCACGCATGGTGAAAATGTAAATGCCTTAGATATAAAGCGTCAGCTGTTTTTATATTGCTCTTTTCTTGCTTATTTTGATTGCTTATGTTTGTTCTTCTACAAGTAAGATGGAAAATGTCAAGAAATAAATAATTTACTAATTGTTTTCAATTGTTTTAAGTTTCAAAATTAATTTTTTTAATAGCCAAGCAATTTTCGAGTGTTTTGCAGTCTTTAAAATTTCTTTTTTCTTTGATCTTCTTCAGTATCAATGCTAAAAAGAAGTAAAAAGTAAGAATTCATCCATTTTTTTTTTTTTATTTTATTTTATTTACAAAGCATTTGTTTGGCTAAATACTGAACTATCTTCCGTTTTTAAGTTGTTTTCTGTCAATAACAAAATAGTAAAGAAAGAAGCTTTCAAATTATCACCAGAATACGAAACCTTAACAATTTGGTAATATTAACTATTTTGTTAATGGGGTGAGCTTAGTTAAGCTGCCAGAATAGGGCTGTTAAACTCACGTTAGCCCATTGTTTTCCGCACTTGTTATGATGTAATTCTTGCCTAGTTTTTATTTATGAGCTACATGCAGCACCTTTTAAATTTTTTATTACAGTTGACTAACACCATCTCCTTTTCTTTAATGAGTCGCCACTGATTGTGTATTAAAAGAAAATAAATAAACTTTTCCTACATGTTCTTCATTTCTTTAACTTTTAAATATAACCCAGTTTTTATATCAGAGTAAATTAAAACTCAGCTAGATCTCAGCGTACAAGCAAAATCATAAAAAAAAATCTAGTGTTAGTGTTCGGTGTTGCAACGTTATCCTTGAAAGCATACACTGACCTGGAAATGCTGTGTCATCTGCTGGTGGATAGATTTTGCACAAAGAATATCATAGCTGTCCACATTCACGCAGAGAAATGTGCAACCGCGCCTTTTTCACTTATTAAAACAGCAATGAACTTTATCTTTAGTAGCAAGGCGTTAGCTGCTGCACTAATTACACTTTGGTAAAGTTAAAATTTCTAATCCAGTGGTCATTCGTTTTCGTTGCATTTACTTCCTCCATATTCTATGTGAATTAAAAGTACAGCCTTAAAGAATATAAAGGATTTGACGAAAGAAATTAGAGCATAATTTACAACAAAGGGTAAAACATTAAACTTGGTGCGATTTAAATTCATTCGCCTCTTTCAACAGATCATATTTAATGCATTTGTCAACTCGACAAAGTTGACAGTCCACAAAATTTCATACGTGACGTTGCACAAAGCTAACCACCACGGTTATCAGGAAGACCAGATGATTTTAATGCTGTTTTGGGGAATAACCAAAGCATTTTGCAGAAAAAGAGTCGACCATGCAAAGAACTAAGGTCTTTGTTGTTGTATCGCACTCTATTGCTTTGCCATCCGGTTTCATTTTTGTATCTGCGATATGAGTAAGACTCTTGTGTTGCATCTCATCGTGAATCGTTTCAACTGATGCAGATGCGGCTCGGACAAGCCATTAACTGGAGCAGTTTAAGCACACACCGCTTACACTTTTCCAATGCAAACAAATGCACACAAACATACATTGTGGAAATCAATACGAAATATTTCTCGAATTCTGTAGATTTGAAATTTTTGACGCTTTTAAACGACTCTGTTAAGTGTTCCCGGAGCACGTTGTTGACCTACATTTTGGCATCAATGAATCAAAAGTTTCTCTTCTGTTTGCAATGAATATTTTTTAGGTTAATTGGAAAGTTTGAAAAGTGGTTAAGAGAAATCATTCTGTTATAAGAGAGAATTTAGTGTACAGTGGCGGAGTCAGTGTACACTGTACGGGGGAGGCTGAACCGTTAAAACCAGGGACCGTAACTGTTATGACTTTTTTAAAAAAAGTCAATAAATAACAGTTAAAATTTGACTTATAATTTTTCGGTCAAAAATAAAAGTTAAAATATGACTTTTATTTTTCCGATCAAAAATAACAGTTAAAATTTGACTTTTATTTTTTCGGTCACAAATAACAGTTGAAATTTGACTTAAATTTTTTCGGTCACAAATAACAGTTAAAATTTGACTTATATTTTTTCGGTCACAAATAACAGTTAAAATTTGACTTATATTTTTTCGGTCAAAAATAAAAGTTAAAATATGACTTTTATTTTTTCGGTCAAAAATAAAAGTTAAAATATGACTTTTATTTATCCGGTCATAAATATAAGTTAAAATTTGACTTTTATTTTTTTGGTCAAAAATATAAGTTAAAATTTGACTTTTATTTTTTAGTTTTAAGTTTTATTTTTTATTTTATTTTTTTCTATTAAAAATAAAGGTATTTGACAGTAAGGTAATTTGGCAGTGACATCCTATATTAATTACTTGCACACGTACTTGCCCGGCACACGTTGTTTTGCAGCCTAAATTTATTTGTCGTGCTCTTTTTGGATTTTCGCGATTTTTCGCTTATTTGAAAATGATTTTTATTAATATTTAATTATTATACTGTGCAACACAACTTTCTCAACAAAACGATGAAAGTTCCTTTTCTTCACTTGAAGACGAAAACTAGATGGGGAAAAAATTTTCGGCGTCCTTGTTTATAGTTATTAGTTATATATAGTATATAATAGTATATATTTGGCCCACCCTGTATAAGTATTTTACATATTTCATTGAGCAAGGATAGGGTATAGAACAACAAGTAACTCGGGTATGATTTGAGTATCCGATTTCAGTCCGTTACTCCTTTCAGTTCTGTGATGTTCTCTGATGATCATTTCAGTTCACAACAATGACAGGGAACGCAAGGTGCAGTGATAAGCCAAACAAAGGCAGATAAGAGTAGAGTGAATAGAATTTATACTTTTGTTATATTTTTTCACCTTTTAACCGAAAAAATAAAAGAAAAATTTTAACTTATATTTTTGAACGGAAAAATATAAGTCACATAAATAAAATAAATAAATAACTGGCCATTTCAGCCCTTGAAAGGACTTTGACCTAGCTTCTTATGATCAATTGTGTTGTGCGTGTTATTAAGTTTGTTCACAATTGACCGAGAACCGGACCTACATGCTTAACGCCGACTCCGAACGGCGATGAACGATGAATGTTCTCGTTCTCAAGAAGCTTTACATGGCATTTTGATTACTCTCTGAGGTTTGCCATTGTCTGCAGAGAGGTGGCGACCGTACGGAAAAATTATTTTAATTCAAATAATTTTCTGTCGCTGCTGGGGTTCGAACCTGGGTTTCCAAAGTTCGTTGACATAGCGGCCACGCACTTTAACCAACTACGCCACGGACGCCACTATAAGTCACATTTTAACTTTTATTTTTGACCGAAAAAATAAAAGTCAAATTTTAACTTATATTTTTGACCAAAAAAATAAAAGTCAAATTTTAACTGTTATTTTTGACCGAAAAAGTAAAAGTCATTATTTGACTTTTATTTTTGACTGAAAAAATATAAGTCAAATTTTAACTGTTATTTTTGACCGAAAAAATAAAAGTCAAATTTTAACTGTTATTTTTGACCGAAAAATTAAAAGTCAAATTTTAACTGTTATTTTTGACCGAAAAAATAAAAGTCAAATTTCAACTTTTATTTTTGACCAAAAAAAAAATCGGTAAAAAATAACTATTAAATATTTTTTGACTTTTTTTAAAAAAGTCAAATAAATAAAAATCTTTTAAGATTATTATTCCTTAGTTAACAAGCATCGCTATACTTTATTCAAATATCGAAAAGACACATTTCTTCCGCACTTTTTGAATCGAAATTTCGAAAATAACAGTTATTTTCGGTCCCTGGTTAAAACACATTACCGCTTTAACGGCTATTGGGTAGAAAATAAATTCACAAATAGAGCTATCTTAGTTAAAAGCCGGCTAAGATATTAGTTACATTTATCAAAAATAAGTTGTGACACTAATTAGTAAGATTTTATTGCTCTAAGATAATCTTGGAATCATATAGTATCATACCAAATTTAGAAAATAAGTAAGTGTGAATATTTTCGAGGATCTATTTTCGGAATTAGAAATTGATAAAAAATGTCTTTTTTAATTCCTTAACTAAAATACTCCCAGATGAGTCACAGCAACTTTTATGGGTTCAAAACCTATGATTCTATGACAAAAATGATACGCTCAGACAATATATGTGGACCAGGTGGTTCTTTTGAACTATTTTAGGTTTTAGGACTTCTTGGACGAGAATTTATGATAATTTGGCTAATTGATTCCACTGGATTATCATACATATGGATGTAAATCATTATATACAAAAAGGAAACTTTATCTATACCATGCCCCGGTGAAATCTTTTGGTCATAGAATCATCGAATGATTCACTTAATAAATAAATGAAAAATATATAAACTCACCTAAGGGTTAAATGATGCTCTATTCTACCCTGTTTTTATATTTGCCCTTCATTTATATTTGCGATTACATGTAAAATGAGATCTCATTTCTTAAAATATCACCAAAAGGTACGTGCTCATGGACGAGAGCGATAAAATTTTTAATAGGGTACGCGTTTGCAATCGCATATGATTATTTGTTTTTTTTTAGCTTTGAATTAAGGCTTTCAGGTAGAATATCTATTCAGTCAAGTCTGCCTTGGTTCGAAATGAGGTGATAGATTAGTGGGAGGGAAGGAGCAATCAAGTGAAAAATTTGTAGAATGTTGTAGAATAAGCGTGGCGGAAAACGTACAAACATGTGAATTTGAGGCTAGTGTTATGCCTTTACCTCAGTCAGTTCAAGTTATAAGGCAATCTTATCCACAAACTTCTCTACCACCAACTACAACTTCTAGTCATAAATATTGATGAGTTTTCGATTTCAGTTGATTAGAAATGAGGATAGAATATTGCAAATGCGAAAGGCTAAAGCGTAGGACCATGGCCTGTATGATTCCGAAATATGCTTTTTAGTCATAATTTTTGACAACCCTTCATAAACAAAGTCATCCTAAATGTAAAAAAGTAAATGGAACATTTAACTTTTTTTTATTTGGATGAATCATTATGGAGATAAATTGATCAGAGGGAAATCAACTCGTATGTGGTACTTGAAATAAGGTTGCAACCTCTCGCAACTTTAAAAGAAAAACAAATTTAAAAATGTACATATTTTATGTTACGTTTTTGCTTCATATGTATATTTAACAAAAAATATTTACCTATTAAATGTTTTGCTAAGACCCTGGTTTTTAGCAAGTGAGTTAAAAATTTATATTTCTCTTTAACCCTCTCATGCCTAATGATGCCTATAGGTAACATTGTACTTATAGGCTTCTAAGTCCCGCTATTTCCTTTTTTTTTTTGACCTGCAGGTTTTTGCTTTCTGTAGCCTTATGAGTTTTGCAAGTTGCAAGTTAACAGCTATTTGTTCTAAGTAAGCTGTGCACGTGTTCATTTAGTAGCCGTTCTTCATAGAGCGAAATTCTCAAAATCAAGATCAAGATCGTTTCGCAAAAAGTGTTTTTATAAAAAGTGTTTAAAAACAAGTTATTTTAAAAAAGAAGACATGAAAAAAGTGTTTAGTTTGTCCAGCCCAATGTTTCCTGGACACCAAGGACTTTGAAATTATTGTCAGTTCATATTTAAACCAAGATTAGCCCATATTTGTCCTCAAAAAATTTGTAGCCCCGCCAATGCTATTTCCTTTTTGTTTTGTTTTTTTTTTTAGTCGAGTTCATGTTAAAACAATATTGCATTTGTTATTTAATATTATAGCATATTTCCAATAATTGAGCCAATTTCGTAAATTAGGAACTGGATTAAATTTGGAAAATGTTGTTATCGGAAAAAGGAGTTTGTATTAAAAACAAACTATTAATACATTTTTATTATTAAAATTCATATGTTAAGAATTTATTATTGAATGTCAAAATATCCAAAATGCTTTCTTGTAATATATCAGTGTGGAAATGCACATTAGTCAGCTCTGGGACTGCTTCAGCGCCCCTGCGGCAATTCTTACTTCTAAAGTGTAGAGTATTGAAATATCTGAAAGTAAACTTGAGGAAGGAGTGGAAGCATTTCGTATTCACAACAAGATCCATGTATGTACTCAACATATTTATGTTGGGCCATAACATAATTTTTAATTTTTTTTGTATGAGTTGATAACAGACAAAAATATTTAACTCTTGCATTCATCACATTCTGAAAAAAGTATATCAAGTTGAAATATATTTTGTAAGTATCAAAGTGCACTTAAGCACTTTTTACTACAAAGTCTTAAGATTTTATTTCATAGCTTAATTTATTCGCTTCCACTAAATCTCTTAATGTTTTTTTTTTCTTATGTGTATGTATATAGTACGCATGCCAAGAACTGTCATCAAAACAATAGCATTTGTTGGCCCACTGTTGCTTCAAGGAACCCCAGGAAACAAGGAAACAGTGCACATGAAGGGCAACAACATTACAACAGCTGGTGCACGTGAGCGTTCTCAATTTTTCAGAGAGCCACCAGTTTTCCATTGCAAGAGAAAATAAAAGCTCAACCACTTGCTCTGCCTTGGCTGGATGTCGACATGGAGAAAGGAAAAAGTGTCAATGGAACTCAAAGTTTCATGGATACTGAATGCGGCACGAGAGTTAGAGAAATTTTCCCAGCATTTTCATTCAAGTTGGAGCTTTAATTCGGTAATGACATCGGAACGGATAAAATTCGATTGCAGTTTAAGGCAAAAAATCTACATATTTTAATGTTGAAATATCATTGGCTTAAAGTGAATAATCTAGATAGTTCAAAAGTGGTGCTTATATCCCCAAAAAATTGTCTTTTATTTGTGCATTTTAATAAATAAGTTTATATATTTTCGATCAAAGTTTTGATGTATATTTTTTTATTACCAAATGGTTTGTTATCTTCATGCACTAAATTCGATTTCCACAATACATAAAATTACTAAAAAAAATATATTATCAATTCATCTCTAAGGCTTTTCTTGAAACGTAAAGCAAATAGTTCATTAACGTTGTTTTTGTGTTTGTGAAGAGCAAGTTAAACGAAATATTTAAAAAAAATCCACAACAGAACGAAAATAGTTCGAGTTCAATAAATTATTCAAGATATTCCAACTTACGCAAAGCATCGTTCCATAAGACGAAATACAACAACCTACAGCCTACAACCCACAATTTTGCCACAAGTGACGCGAACGAATTTTCAACGTCAACGGGGGGAAGAGTTTTTCCATCATCTCGCTCTTAAGCTCATTTCACTCTCTTAAATTTGTGCGAGTCCGTGAATGTTTTGTTTATCAGTTTATATGGAATCATATCTGCTCATTGGCTGACTAACTAGCCCATTATAGCGGTGCTGGCGTGCATGTGTGAGTGCATGTTTGCGCGTGTGTGTATGCACTTCTCATAAAATAATTTAATATTTTCTCAAGAGATCAGATATAAACAACAAATCGTTATCAGCTGGAATTCATCGTATATGATTCGGATTGTTGAAGCCCCTTGATGGGCCAGTATTGCAGGTTAGTACTTTAATTACTGAGTAAACAATAATTAAAACCTAAACATGATTTGTGCCTTGGCATTTTATTTTTGAACTAGTGGTTTAGTTGCATACTAGCAAAAGAAAAAATATGTTGCATCGATATCTATTCTAAAGATATTGAATAATATTGTTGAAATAAAAAACTTCAATCTTTTTCAAACTTGAAGGTTGTTTTCTGAAATGTTTTTTCTTGAAATTTATATGTAGAAAATTATTGTTAAATTTTTCAAAGGACAAATTTTATTATTCATAATTCTGAATAGTCCTTTGAAGCTGATGTGATTCTGATAGAATAGACTGTTTGATGAGTCATCCTAATAAATGAGAACATTGCAAAGCATTGGTTAAAAGAGGGTAATTGTGAATTCACAATTTTTCCAATTACATAAGAATGTTTATGCACCACTAACAGGTGGATACAATTTGAGGCTTAGAACCGATAACACGTGTTGCAAGCAGTGGCATAGCTATCAGGTGTACAAAAAGTTTTAAGGGATTTGTATACTCTCACGTTTACAGTGGCGGATTAAGACAGTCCCCCGCCACAGGCTCGACGTTGACGCCGCTTCTAAGATTTAAATTTTTTCTTGCAATAGAACAAAATTATAAAAATTTTATTATTAATTTTTAACATACAATTACTAAGTGATTTGTACAAAATAAAAAATATTGAGTTCAATATTTGTTTGCAACAAATGGTTTTGTTTTTTTGCTTTTGCTCGGTTCTCGAAATAATTTATAACAATCATGCCCACGTAGTGGCCCATATGGCCCGCGTGGCCCTTCATACAAATTTTTTATTCTAACCTAACTCTAAGCTAACTCTACAGAAACTCTACAGAAGCAAATGCTTGCAAAGCCAAAATAAAAAACGCACACTCGATGATGTCGATGCTGAAGCTGTTTGTCCCGTCATACCTGCGACACATTGGTCCATTTAAACTCGTTTAAGTGTTTTTTCTCGTTAAAATATCTGCTAAACTATGTTTAAAATTCGTTTAGTCAAAACTAGTTTCCGAAACTCGTTTATCGCAGTTAAACAAGTTATAGCAGCTGATTTTGACATTCCTCTTTCTACACTTTCGTTGATTATAGTGTTGTTCGTATCCATATTTCTCGTTATATTTATAAACTAGTAAACAAAAATATTGAGTGTGTCATCCCCAATGGTTATATTTTAAACTACAAAAGATAATCAAGGTTTCCTATGCCAATGTGTCGCAGGTATTACTTGTGTGTCGAGTAATTTTTCATGCAAGCATTGTTATTGTAATAGAATTTAAGACTGGCAGTGTACTTCATGATATGTAATTTTATTGCATTGTAATTGTTGCAACGTTTTGTTTTGTTTGATTTTTTGTCAAAAGCAACGATGAGCATTTGTGTTTGTTTTTTTTTTAAGCATTAGCCCGCGCTTAAAATTTCTTGGGCCCGACTGATTTATAACGTCCTCATTACTTAGTTGTGGCGTCCGTGGCGTAGTTGGTTAAAGTGCGTGACCTCTATGTCAACGAACCTGGAGACCCGGGTTCGAACCCCAGCAGCGACAGAAAATTATTTGTATGAAAATAATTTTTCTGTACGGCCGCCACCTCTCTGCAGACAATGGCAAACCTCAGAGAGCAATCAAAATGCCTTGTAAAGCTTCTTGAGAACAAGAACATTCCGTTCATCGCCGTTCGGAGTCGGCATTAAACCTGTAGGTCCGATTCTCGGTCAATTGTGTACAAAGTTAATAACACGCACAACACAATTGATCATAAGAAGCTAGGTCAAAGACCTTTCAAGGGTTGAAATGGCCATTTATTTATTTATTTATTTTTTTTTTAAATTGTGGAGTTCCTCAGGGTAGTGCACTAAGACCGCTGCTGTTTAAAATCTATATTGATGATGACTTGAACCTAAATGGAAACATTTATATGTTTGAGGATGATATTTGTTTATTCCATCCATATAAACACTCTTCAGTTCTTAAAGCACAGATCAAGTATGATGCGGCTTTAATTGGGGACTTTGCACGATTAAATAAACTGGTTCTAAATTCAAATAATACTACTTTTATCAAATTCAAACCACGAAGGTCAAGTGAAGTATTAAGCGTATTTGTTGAGAGGAACGAAATTATAGAGACAGATACAGTTAAATACTTAGATAATGATAAGGTACTTGATTAGGTAAAATCTAAAATATCTTCAGCAATTGGGGTACTGTTTAAATTTAAAAATAAATTAACCACAGATGTTAAACTTTTAATTTACCAATCACTTTTTCACAGCCATTTTTTATACCTACCGATTCTATACGCTTAAAAACAATGTCACGAATTAAGCTCTCTACAATCAGCTCAAAATCGAGCCTTAAAAAATGTATTTAATCTCTCAGTTAGACAAAGGCGCCGGAAGCTCATTTCAACCGGGTGGGCAGTACAACTGGGGGGCAGAACATTTTTTATTACATTAAAAATCAAAAATAATAGAAATCAGATTACGCCAACAGAGGCATAAAAACTTGCACTGACGTTTGGTCTTTCGTGACGTAGATAGGAAAATACACTTTCTCTGTTTTTCCCACTGATTTTCTGTTCATGCAAGAAGAGGCGAAATATAGTGCGAAACAGTTTTTTGCGATTTATTTTTCAGTTACAGTTCTGTTTGTTAATGTTTTGCTCAGTGAAAAACAACTGATTTTGACAATGAGTCGATCATGACGTCGGCAGACATGCGCATGGCATAATCTTGTGTATATTATTTTTGATTAAAATGTCATTAAGATGAAAAAAGCATATCAATAAAATACACTCAACTCTTTTTTTACACGGTAGATACGTTCCTCAGAAATCCGTGTAAAAAAAACCGTGTAAAAAAAAGAGGCGTTTCCTATAGTAAAATGGGGGATACGTTCCATGTCATCTGAAAACCGTGTAAGATGAAATAAAGAACTATATTTATTTCGAAAAACCGTGTAAAAAATGTTGAAAACTATAAAATTTCAGATATGCATACAAATTGTATGTTCATATGGCATTTTATTGAGCATTAAAACATAAAATACATAATTCATACAGGTGAAAAATTGGTAGAGCAAGCAAAAAACAAAAGAAATCTGTTAATCCAGAATTGAGAACAGTGCCAAGTGTGGTAAAAACAAACATAATTACAAGACAGTGATTTTGAAACCGTACCTACTGGATTAAAAATTTTTTACAAAAAAAATCCGTGTAAAAAAGAAACCGTGTAGAAAAAGAGTTGAGTGTATTATCATTTAATCAGAGTTGTAAACTTCACTACAACTTTGCTAATTTAGGGTGCACGTTAAGCAAGGCGATGTGTAGTTTCCATGCGATTGTAAATGCCTGATTTTTTTAAAATTGTGATTTTTTTAAAATTGTGATTTTAGAGCTTAATGCTTCACAGCTGATTACAAAAATTCTATGTGAAGAAAAATTAAAAATTGTATTGTAGTTAAAATAAGATTAAACTTAAAATTAAAAAATTTAATCTATTTGATAAAAACATTTGTATTAAAAAATTATTGTGAGTTTTTTACCGAGGGGGCGACTGCCCCCTGTCCCCCCTGCTTCTGGCGCCCCTGCAGTTAGACACTCCACTTTAAATTTGTACAAGGTGGCTGATGAATATTGCTACAAAAAAAACTCAATAACTTTTTGTTTAATTCATGTAACTTATTTTTTATTTATTCATTTCAAAAATAAGATATGTTATTTTAATTAAGTTAATTTAATTGGTTTTAAAAATAATTGAATTTAAATGGCCTCCACGCTCGTTGACGCATATGCGACATCTTATCAAAAAGTTAGTCATTAATGCCTGAAGGGTTGCAGCGGGAATTGCCTCAATTATCGTTCGAATGGCTTTATATCGTTTAAATTTGTTGGTTTTGTTTTGTAAACTTCTTGTTTGCAATAACCCCACAAGAAAAAGTCGTAGTTCTGGAAAGAAAAACTCTTTCAGCATCTTTAAGTAACGTTCTCCATTGACCGTAACAGTAAGACCGTTTTCTTCGAAGAAGTATGGGCCGACAATGAACCTTGATGAAACTGCACACCACACTGTGACGCGAAGTGGATGCAATTGCGTCTCATACAGTACCTGTGGGTTAGAAGCACTCCATATTCGACAATTTTGTTTATTAACATTGCCGTTTGAATCGAAATGTGCCTTTTCAGACATAAAAATGCAGTTCAACATGTTTTCGTCCTCTTCCGCCATTTGAATGATCCACTCGCAAAATTCCAAGCGAATCGGCAAGTGTGCTGCATTCAGTTTGCTTGTAAGTTGTATTTTATATGGGAATAAGTTTAAATCTTTATGCATAATTGTCTGCAGAGACTAGACTGTCTGCTCCTTATCGAAACACTAGGATTCGCTTGTATGGCAGCACCAACAGCAGCGATAGTTTCCCGAGTCCGAACTGAGAGTTTTCGATTATAAGGCTTTTTTACGATTGTTCCACCTTCGGCAAAATTATTTACGAGCCTCATAATGGTCCATCTGCTAGGAGGAGTGCCACCAAACGTTCGCCTTTATTCTCTTTGGAAGAAAACTACGGACTCTAATGTATGAAAGCGGCGCTCAATCCAAATTCTGGTCTCATTGTCCCAATTTGCCATTTTTGTTAAAATTAAAGATCAGTCTATAAAAGAAAAAAAAATGGAACAGATTTATTACACGGATAAAAAGTTATTACTTTTTTTTTTAGCACCTTTCATCAGCCACCCTGTATAAGAAATACTCTCAAACAGTTTTTTCAATATTTGAAATATATAAAAAAGAACTTCTAGTGTATGTTTACAAGACCCTTCATCACTTGCGGTATCACTTTCATAACTTGTTTTGGACTTTCATACAAATCAAGCCAATTTTAATACTCGAAATACGAACCTTAGAACTGCTAGATGCCGGCTTGAAATCTCAAAGCAACGGAAAGAGTATGCTGAACATTATAGTCTAAGAGCGAGTGGCCGGCAGACTTACGGTATTTTGACAAACCTTATATTTTCTTCATTTACACTCTTATGCCTGGCGATCATGAAATGGGGTCTCTTTAGTCTGGCCGGTGGTTCCTTTAGAGCCACGCAGGTGCGAAAGGTGTAAAAATACGACCAAATTTCACGTCATAGTAACAAGGCTGGCACTTAAATAAGTGGAAATATTATATTATTGTTATTGAAAAATAACAATGGTAGACAACTATCGCGGTTCCAAGAACATGGCAGACACCTTTAAAATCCTTAAAAAAAGTAACAATTTACGGTATTTAAACAAAGTTTAAATTTATATATATTGTTAATATTAATATTTTAAGGCTATATTTAGAACCGCAGACACTTTCTGCGGTTCTTACATCCCGGCAGACAACACGCATTGGTACAAATGACCACTTTTTTGGCCGAAATGCTTAAAATAAAGTTGTCAAAAATACTACTTTTTTCTTCTCTATTGCAAAGAATTTTCAAATTTAAATAAAAGCTTATTTTTTTATATTTCCTGGTGAACCGTTAGTTGGTGCAACCTCTGGGTGTCAAATTCACGGTGTCACGGTGTGCAGGAAGCAACTTTTATTCAGTTATGCAGATGTTTGAAAAACCATCTATTATGCAAATGTTTTAAGAACCATCTATAGACGCGGAATCCATTGTTTTTAAAATCTTTTTAGTTCGTTTAAGGCGGTAAATTGATTTTTTATAATAAATAAAACGATTTTTAATCAGGGTGTCCCGCAACGAAGTAGAACTATTTACGGATGTGAAAGGTGTTGTCGAGTTGAGCAAAAATTGGAGGGGGGGGGGGTTTGTTTCACACTCTTAGGAGTTACAGTGTTAATTAGTATTTCACGATTTTGATTCACATTACTGTTTCTAGCAGAAAAACAAACCCACAGAAAACTTGTTTTGAAAACTATTTTGAAAACTCATTGCAAACTCAATGGAATCACCTTTCTAACGGTGTATCAACAAACCCCACTGACCTAACATGTCCCGAGCTGTGCTCGTGTGAAGGTTTAACCAATTGATTAAAACTACTAAATTTCAACTTTGAATGCAAATTTTTTTAATTATAACTTCATATATTTTTTTAATTAAATAAAATTTTATTTTACTTATATTTCGAAACTGCATTTATGATAAAAACTTTTATTTCTTAGCAAAGTTGCGTAGTGTAGAATTTTGATTCAGAAGAGCTGCATACCTCTTACAATTCTGTTAATAGAACTCAATTTTGACGTGATATTGCATTTCGTTTGTCTTCGCCGGATGCTCTGTTAGAGAACAAACCCAGTAGAAAAGGGAAGGAGCAAGAAGCACTTGCAGAAGCACTTCTTAGTCAGGTAGAGGGCCTTACCAACTGGACTCTTTTCTTAATTATTTTTTATATGAAACGAGCCAGTATGCAAGATATTGCAATCTCCCTTCTTCTCCCTCAAGCACTTCTATAACAAGCTACATAGAAGTACTTACGTAAGAGGTTATATAGAATCTATTCAAAAACACTCTTTCATCGAATTAAAACACAATGTTAAAAAGTAAATGTTTTAATTTATAATTAAATTGTTGTAATTATTTAATTTTTTCATATATCATATTTTTTTTATTATATCAAAAAGAAAAGTATTAACGTTTAAATATATGGTTAATAATGTAGGATTAGGTATGTTCAGTAGAGAGGGCATTACTTTTCTTGGCTAAACAAGTAGTTTTGTGGACCTTATTTTTTGCAATTTTAAATCCTTTTTTTAATTCAGTAATGTAATTTTCTTTTGTTATGAAGATATCTTGAGAAGCTTCTGTAAGTAAATGTAAGAATTAGAAAAATGTAATATTAATGTTATTGGTAGAAACTTACTATAGAAAATATTGTAAACCGCAGTAAATAATTTAAATGCCTCCTTTTTTTGGATGCCATCATAATTATAATTTAAAAAAATGTCTGGTGCAATCAAATTGTGGACATTTTTGGCTATACCGCCCCTTTTACATATTTTTTGTACTACGGTCAACTAAAGCAAAAAAGGTTTTGTATTAAAGATGAAAATGAAGATTTTGTCAATAATATACTAAATCTTGCTCATCGTAGTTTGATATTTCAGCATCAAAACGCTGAAACTCTTTAGTGTTTTTAAGAGGAAATATTTGGGATATTTGTTTTTTTTCTTGTGTTAGCTCGCGCATTAGGACTTTCATGGAAGCTAATTCGCCTATAATGAACTCATTTTGTTTTTCAATTATTTCTTTAAGCTCTGCAATGTTGGTATTTTGCTTTGCTATAACTGCTTTCATCTGATTGACTTCAAACTCAATATCTTTAATCAAACCAAACAAAACTTTGTTTTAAGTAAAATTATTATTTAATATACTATTTAACTTACTACTTATTTGGTCGTATGATTTTACACCTCCTTCTGAAATGTTTACTTTCCGTAAAATGCCTCGATTCTCAGACATATTTAGCCTTGAAAAAATGTTTTAATGAAGGAATTAAAATAAAACTAACAGCTGTGTAGAAGAGGAATAAGCATAAGAGTGTTTTCGTGTGGTAAGCACATAATTTTAGAGCAAATTTCATTAACATCGAAAATTTCTTCTTCGAATCGTAATTTATCTCCTGTACAAATTTGAAGGTCTGTCATGGACTTTAACGGTGCCTCAAAAAAGTCTTTTAAATTTTGCACTCTGAACCCTTTGACGAGCCCATTATTTTCATCTGAAAATCCAGTCACCTTGATTGGAACAAAAGGCCTGATAGAGCAGAAATTATCCGGAATGGTTGTGCTAAAGAAGAAGTATTTATTTTGGAAGCTTAAAATTTTTCCTTTATTGTTTCTTTTAAAGCCCTTATCTTCGCCTTTTAATTCAATGTCTTGATCAGAATATTTGTTATTAACTTGTTGTAAAATAAGTGAAGCTTTTCGAATTTTCTTTTTTAAGGATTGCATGAAATCGTATGCTGAAAAGCTGGTTGCTACACCCATTTCTTCCACACTTCTACTTTAGTGAAGCAGGCAGTGCACATTAAAAGTGACGCTACTTTCGCCGAACAAAACGGGAAAATTTTGAACAGACAATTCCAGCATTTCGTTAGCTGTTTGAACTTTTGATTCGGGACTATGAACAAAAATTCATAGTAAAAGTCATCATCTACGATGTTTTTTAATACCACAGGCCCAGTGTACAGAACGAACTGACGAAACTCCGTAGCTTTCCATCTAAGAACTTCATCAAGAGATCGAGGTTTCCTCTGAAATTCTCTAGGTATATTTCCAGATAGTGAAACTAATTTTGTTGATAGTAGTTCTTTTTTATTTTTGTTGATTTTTGAGGTGCATTTTCCATCTAAAAGCATACACAAAATTTTTTTCGTAACACCCAAGTCCACCAAGTGCATTGGCTCCATTGGAAACTGTGTTATCATGTTTATACCAATCAGTGCTAGTGAAGTGGGAGTATTTTGAAACATATTTTGGTGAAATGACACTTGCTTCCGATCTGTAAAATCTTTGTTCGAACGCAGTTGCGAAAACCAGTTTGAAATACTGTCACATGATTTATTTTTTTACCTTCCTGGTAGCATTTGCTGCAACCCACCAAGGCATTATGACCGACAATGCCACATACGAATGATCGTGCCGGAGTATCACATATAAAAGCTCGCCATTCTACTTCAAAATTACGGTTATGGATTATAATTCCATTTTCTTTAAGGTTTTTCAGTTCGTTTACTAAATCATGCAAGAACGAATCTACGTTGCTTGGTTTTTTCTTTCCAAGGTATGTTCCAATCAAAAATACATTAATACATATTTGAAATATTAATTACTCTACCAGTTATTGGCCACAAACTTTCTAAACTACTTTTAAAAAGGGGCAATCCATCAATGCCAATATCCAGAATTATTTTGTTGTGCTCCTGCAACACACTTAATGGTATCTTTATTAACTGCTTTTCCAATCCAACATGTAAATAAGTACCAGGCGATACCGTTCTTACAACAGCTTTTATGCTTTTTTTTTTTAGAAGACTATTGAGACTTCTTGGTACAGTCAACCCTTCCGATTGCAATACCTTTAACAATGCATGTACAGTTGCCCTTGGTGGATTGTATTCATGATACCATTTTCTTAATTTGTTTTTTAAATTCAATTCGTCCACAAAACGCATACGTCATTTAAATTTTCATCGCATGCCTTCACAGGGTTTTCAGACTCTACACTTTCACTTATAATTTAAATTTTATTATTCACACATTCTTTTAATTTCTTCTGTAGTTCTTTTTTTCCGTTAATATTTTTTTATTAATAGCACTTTTATTAATTCCTCTTCTACTCATATTTAATTAAGAATATTTGCTTAAATTTTACGCACAATGAAATTTACAACTGCTGTCTTCAAAATATGTTCAACAATAAAGCGCACTTTTCCAAAATGAAACTTTTTCAATGAACACGTGTTCAGTTGTTTACCGTTATACAGTAGCCGCGTTATTTTCCAACTTTCTTTTGTTGCGCTGTTTCTTTTTCTATTGCTTGTTGATAAGCAAGAAATGCGTTCGACCCATTCTCTGCTCACTTCTTTTTTTCAATTTAGAAGGAGTTTCAGAATCAATGCAAATGGAGTGATTATAAGACTTGTGGAGTGGTTGCTTTAAAGCAGTAATATCAGTGCTTCTGATAAGAGGGCTTGACAATTATTCTACTGGGAAGCTAGATAAACCATCTCATCTGAAAGATACCATAAAAAACGCCCAAGAGCACGCCTGGCAGTAGCAGAAATTTCAGGACCAATGGAACCAAATTTTTCAAGAAGCGGCCAAATATTCAGATCACCTAATGAGGCTTCTTCTGCAAACTTTTTAAAAGGTGGTATTATCTGGTGAAGTAGACGAACCAAAACACATAATAAACACTTTAGACAAAATGACATCAAAAATTTAATTGGATCATGCAAGCTAGCCACATTAGATGACATACCTCCCGAAAAGTTTTAAATTGTTTCGTTTTCTTAAAATAAACATCTTCCTAACAAACATAAGAGACAATTTTTTTTTTAATTGTTTAATTTCTTGTTTTTATTGCGCAACAGAATTAACAAATATCATATGTTTTTTATAAGTAATGTTTAATGATTTAAGTAATTTAAATACAGCACGAAAACTTTTGTTTAGATATATTCTCTTAACTGCCATTTTGGCACCGAGAAAAAACTATACAAAATTAGTAAAAAAGTAGTAAGAAATGCTCTTCGACTGGGTCGAAGTTAAAATACCCCCACGTCCGAACCGAAGTATATTCAAAGTCTTAAGCAGTCAATAAAGTGTTTATTTGTAAAAACATTTTCGTCATAGTTTTAACAGAAAATATTCGGTGTTGTTTTTTAATGAAGTCACTTTGTATGGGAGGTGGGTGTGGTTTTCAGTTGATTTCGTTGAATTTTATACACAGAGTACATGTTCATAGTTCATATGCAAAATTTCAAGTCCATTAATTAACTTTTGTGGAATTTAAAGAGATTGCACCTTTTTGATAAATTCACTTTGCATGGGAGGTAGGCGTGGTTTTCATCCGATTTGGTTGAAATTCATACTCAGAGTGTATATTAAATAGCAGAGTGCAAAATTTCAAGTTTATATATTGGTTTCTGTGGAATTCTAAGAGATTTTACCGTTTTGATAAAGTCACTTTGTATGAGAGGTAGGCGTGGTTGTGATCCGATTTGGCTCATTGAATTTTGTGATGATAGCTTGAAAAGTACGGCTGTAATCGTGATCACAGACGGACATACGGACAGACAGACAGACAGACAGACAGACAGACAGACAGATCTAAATCGCCTGGGTGGCTAAATCGACTCGGGTGGTGATGCTGATCAAGAATATATATACTTTTCTATACCGGCCACGCCTCCTTATGAGCGTTACAAACGGAGTGGCAAAATTAATATACCCCGTTTACGTTTTTTAAACGTAGGGGTATAACTAGTATAATTTATACGATGGCTTTGGCAGTTTTCAGTCTCCTAAGTTTTTGCTCTCCGTAAAGGATCAAGAAGCCAGAAATAAAGACAACAGACGCTTCAGTTAATTTTTTACAAGAAAAACATCAAGAACAGATACAAATGTTAACCTTATTCACAGATTTCTGTTTACATGCGATCCATTTATAAATTCAATATTTATGTTTAGTTACATTCCAAACGAAAGATTAAAGCTTGCATTAGAAAAAAATCTCAAGAATATCTTAAAAAACACATATTATATAAGGTGAAATATCATCAAGTTTGAAGGGCTGTATCTTCCAAACGAAGCGAATACCAAACTCAGAGTTTTAACTGAAGTAAGATATTATTATGTACTTTATTATGAATAAATTTGAAATTTTTAAACTTATCCCCACCAGAGATATTTGACCCCAAAGTTAGTTAAATTCTCAAAATTTCCATTTTTAAGAGGCTTTTAAAAAAAAACTTGGTAAGTCAGAAAGTTAAAAAAAATTATATTAAAACTAATGGGTGTTTTTTTTAGGGGTTTGTTTTTCGAATAGAGATAAAACTGGCATTTTGTGGTCAAATCTGGCAACTCTTATGTCATTTATGTTCAGTTTGGTTTGCCATTTCATCATGAACAGGTTGACAAAAGAACAACGCTTGCAAATCGTGCAAATTTATTTCGAAAATAATGGTTCAGTTCGCGAAGTTTACCGCAAGCTCCGTCCATTTTATGGTCGACATAATCGTCCATCAGAGCAATTAATTCGGTTAACCATGGGTCGTTTTCGCACTACGTTTACTCTATGTGATAATACGCATCCGCAGAGACGTCGAACAGTGCGCACCGAAGAAACAATTGCCGCTGTAGAGCAAAATGTTGAAGAGGACCCGAATGAATCGATTCGCCACCGTGCGCAGCAATTGGAGCTTTGTCCATCAACTTTATGGAAGATTTTGCGCAAAGATCTTGGCTTGCGACCTTACAACATCCAGCTTGTGCAAGAATTAAAGCCGCGAGACCATGCAATGCGTCGTGATCTCGATGCTGATTTTCATCGCAAAATTTTGTTTAGTGATGAGGCTCATTTTTGGTTGAATGGCTACGTCAACAAGCAAAATTGCCCCATTTGGAGTGAAGAGAATCCACATGAGATCCTTGAGACGCCATTACATCCACAAAACTGACTGTTTGGTGTGCTCTATGGGCTGGTGGAGTCATTGGGCCATACTTCTTCCGAAATAATGCTGGAGAGTCAGTTACCGTTACTGGAGACTGGTATAGAGCCATGATAACCGACTATTTTGTTCCCGAATTGGATGGCATGAATGTGGATGAGTTGTGGTTCCAACAAGATGGCGCTACATGCCACACAGCGCACGTCACAATCGATTTATTGAAGGACACATTCGATGAGCGCATAATTGGAATGGGCGGAATGGACCTGTCAATTGGCTACCAAGATCGTGTGATTTGACACCATTGGATTATTTTCTTTGGGGATATGTGAAGTCGCTCGTCTACGCCAACAAACCAGAAAAGTTATTAGGCGGCCTCGGTAGTCGAGTTGGTAGCGTGCTCGACTGCCACCCCAGAGGTCCCGGGTTCGATTCCCGGCCAGGCCATGGTCCTTCGCTTTAAAACCTTTCTAAATTTTCTATCCTCATTTCTAATCAACTGAAATTAAAAATTCATCAATATTTACGACTTGAAGTTGTAGTTGATGGTAGAGAAGTTTGTGGATGAGATTTCCTTTATAACTTGAATAGACTGAGGTAAAGGCATAACACTTGCCTCTGATTCAAATTCACATGTTTCTTTGGCTTTCCACCACACTTAGAACATCCTACATATGTTTCACTTGATTGCCCTTTCCTTCCCACTAATCTATCACCCCATTTCGAACCAAGGCAGACTTGACTGAATAGGTATTCCACCTGAAATCCTTGGTTCAAAGCTAAAAAAAAAAAAAAAAAATATGCTCAAAAAAGTGGTTGAAAATTGGACCTGTAGAATTGGCTTTATTCGAGCCAGCCGCGGCGGCCACATGGCGCATAAAATTATCCTTCCAATAAAGCCAAATTGATGGACATTAAAATGATTTTCTTGTGTTTTATTTCAATTCGAAGTTCTATACCTCTAAAAACAACACCCTTTACTTGCTAAGATGTACTTTAAAAAAGAAAAAATATATTCGACAAGTAATTGCTTTCTATAAAAAAAAAAAAATTCTTAAAGTTGCAAAATATAAGGATTTAAAAAAAAATGTTCACCATGTTTTTAATATGAATAAATTATTTAGTTATCATTTCTTGTATGTGAAATTAAAGTCTAAAGTGTGCTTAGTGTCATGGTTCTTAATTCATCACTCTATGTGTAACAGGAGCTAAGAAATTAAAGTAACCGCAAACGCTTACAAACGCATAAAACTCTACAGGTACCAAGGCAAATATGGCCGCCATTTTAAAACTACAGTTGAATGCCATTATTTTTAATGTGGTTTTGATATCCCAATATATTGAACAAATTTTAATAAAAATGTAAACGTTTTTAAAAATGGTCGAGCAACAAGTGCTGGACCACTTTATATGGACTGACCCTATATTAAAAAATTTCGCGGACCTGAGTTCGAAACCAGCTGCAGACAGACAAAAATATTTTTAAAATAATTTTCCAGGGCGTTTGGAATTTATGCCGCTGAAACAAGAAATGTCTACTTAGCTCGTGGTATAACATGCAGGTCACACACAGTTCATAAGGTAAAGATTCCAGCTTATTTCATTATTTTTATAGTGATTTAATTTATAATATGTAGGTTCTCTGCCATGGTGAAAGAATAATATCTTAATGTATATTGCCTATTGGTCAGCTCTCCGAAGAGGGTCAAGAAGCTAGAAATAAAGACAATAGACGTTTCAGAGAAGACATCACGGACAGATACAAATGTTGACCTTATTCACAGATTGCTGTTTAAATAAATAAATAACTGGCCATTTCAGCCCTTGAAAGGACTTTGACCTAGCTTCTTAGGATCAATTGTGTTGTGCGTGTTATTAAGTATGTACACAATTGACCGAGAAATGGACCTACAGGCTTAACGCCGACTCCGAACGGCGATGAACGAAATGTTCTTATTCTCAAGAAGCTTTACATGGCATTTTGATTACTCTCTGAGGTTTGCCATTGTCTGCAGAGAGGTGGCGGCCGTACAGAAAAATTATTTTAATTCAAATAATTTTCTGTCGCTGCTGGGGTTCGAACCTGGGTCTCCAGGTTCGTCGACATAGCGGCCACGCATTTTAACCAACTACGCCATGGACGCCACAAGATTGCTGTTTACATCCTATTATTTATAAATTCCTTAAAGCAACCACATATATATAAAAAATCAAATAAGTTCTAGGTCTTTTAAAATCCTAAGTGATAGTTCTGATTCAAAATAAACAGAAAATAACACAATATAAAAACCTTTTTTAATCTTTTTTTTAAGCATGTATGCATGCCCACAAATAAATGCATACACAAGTACAATGATGTGAAATATCATCAAAATAGTGCCTTGTTGTATCCTAATTATTTTTGGCATGGTATTTATTTTGTTGTTTAACAAATTTATTTTATTTTTTAAGTTCACATATGAGCAAAATTAGTGGGATTTTTGCTATGGAAAAAAGTCACTTCGTATGGGGCGTTGCAGATGGCCTCAAATTATTATTTTTCGTCAAGAAGTGTATTTTAACACAAGAAGCATTGGTGCAAAATTTCATTACTCTAGCTTTTATGGCTTTTGAAAAATTCGAAATGTCATCCTAAAATCGAAAAAAGCGAACTGTGCGTCGTTAGTGGCATTTAAGGTATAATAACGTGTAAATTTTGCGCAAATATGTTCTTTATAGTTTTAAGAACATACATAAACATTTTTAAAATGATATTTAAAAAATAACAGAAGTTATAACGGTTTTCGTTAACCTATGTTTAAACTCCATACAATGTAAATAAAAAACTTTAAACGCGATTTCCTCGAAACTAGTTTTTTTAAAACGGTTCGATATATAACTCCAAATCTATTGGTTCAATTTCAATGATTTTTTTGCATTTTGTTCGTTA
The DNA here is from genome assembly GCA_943735915.1 of Pherbina coryleti. NCBI lineage: Eukaryota > Metazoa > Arthropoda > Insecta > Diptera > Sciomyzidae > Pherbina > Pherbina coryleti. Next base: position 72,287,915 of record OX030948.1, read on the forward strand.
TTTTGTCCTTTAAGCATCCCCCCTAAATTCAAGTATCTATTTGTTTTTTTTTTTATAAACAAAAAAGCATGCGAAAATGTATCTATTTTTTTAACTTTTTACTTCAACTTCCGCCATAATTAAAAAAACCCCCGGAGGTCTTGCGAAAGGGGGATGCTTAATATATGGTCTATGCTTTAAAATGTCATTTGTTTTTTTTTTGTTTCCGATCGGTTTTGGCCTCGTATAGGAAATTGCGCCAGCCATTTCTGTTTTGCGCTTGCTGGCGCCAGTTGGAAACACCAAGCGTGGTCAGGTTATCCATCACCTGATCCTTCCAACGAAGATGTGGACGTCCTCTTCTGCGTTGACCACCACCGGGTACCGAATCGGATATTTTTTTCGCTGGAGCGTCGTTTTCCATTCGCTCAACATGACCTAGCCAGCGGAGCCGATCGATTTTAATGCGCTTAACTATGTCGATGTCAGCGTACAGCTCATACAGCTCGTGGTTTCATCGAATTCGGTACTCACCATTGACGCAGATTGGACCGAAGATTTTACGAAGGATCTTTCTCTCGAAGGCTGCCAAAGTCTTTTCATCAGAACTGCTCAACGTCCAGGTTTGTGCTGCATATAATAGGACGGGCATGATTAGTGACTTATAAAGCGTGAGTTTTGTTCGTCGCGAGAGGACTCTGCTTCTCAATTGCCTACTCAGCCCAAAGTAACACCTGTTGGCAAGAGTAATCCTTCGTTTTATCTCAATACTGACATCGTTGAAAGAGTTTACGCTGGATCCCAAGTAGACGAAGTCCTTAACAACCTCGAAGGAGATGTTGTCAACAGTGACGTGATTTCCAAGACGCTGGGACTGTTTGTTTGTTGACACTAGGTATTTCGTCTTATCTGCATTCACTGCAGGACCCATTCGACTCGACTCTTTCGCTAATCTGGAGAATGCTGCACTGACTTCGCGCGTATTATGGCCAATGATATTGATATCATCAGCATACGCCAGCAGCATAATACTTTTGTAGAATATCGTGCCACTGCGTCTCAAATCAGCAGCTCGGATGATCTTCTCCATCATTAGGTTGAAAAAGTCGCACGATAAGGAATCACCTTGTCTGAAACCTCGTTTGGTATCGAATGGAGGAGTGAGATCCTTCCTGAACTTAACTGTGCTGCTGGTGTTGCTCAGTGTCATTCTGCAAAGACGGATGAGCTTTGCAGAAATACCAAATTCAGACATGGTGGTGTATAGATGATTCCTTATTGGACTGTCGAAGGCGGCTTTATAATCGACAAAAAGATGGTGTGTGTCGATTTATTTTTCTAGGGTCTTCTCCAAGGTTTGTCGTAGCGTAAATATCTGGTCTATGGTGGATTTGCCAGGTCTGAAGCCACACTGATAAGGTCCAATCAGCTGGTTTACGATGGGCTTCAGTCTTTCACATAATAAGCTCGACATGACCTTATATGCGATATTAAGAAGGCTTATCCCACGGTAATTGGCGCAAATGGTGGGATCGCCTTTCTTGTGGATTGGGCAGAGCACACTGAGGTTCCAATCATTTGGAATGCATTTTTCCGACCATATTCTGCATAGAAGCTCATGAATGCATTTAAATAGAGCTTCGCCTCCATTCTTGAAGAGCTCAGCAGGTAAGCCGTCGGCTCCTGCGGCTTTGTTGTTTTTAAGCCGAGCTATAGCTTACAAGACTTCACTATGGTCGGGCAGCGGAACTTCAACGCTGTCGTCCACAATTGGGGGTCACTAGATTCCCATTTTCATCCCTGCAGGAAGAAGCCCCGGTCTTGAAACCATCGGCCAGGCGTCTTATTTTTTCGAAAAATTTTCGGACCTCATTCCTGTCACCATGCATCTCAATTTTCTCGCACTCACGCATTTCCGCTTCCCTTTTCTTTCGCCTGAATTGGTCTCTCTTCCCTCCTCTTCTAATTGTATCGCTCTTTAGCAGCACGCGTTACAACCGACTGCAGGGTGGCTTTGTAGGTGGCGTCTTTTTCTGCAGTGGCGTCGCGACATTCCTGGTCGTGCCACTGGTTTCGGCGAGGGCGATGATAGCCAAACACCTCTTCGGCAGCCGTACGCATAGAGAGGGAAATGTGATTCCACTGCTCTGTGCTAGATTGCGCTCATTCTTAGTTGCGCACAGACGTGTACGGATCTTGGCTGCGACAAGATAATGATCCGAGTCTATATTGGCACCGCGGATCGTGCGTACATCTAAAACACTAGAAGAGTGCCTTCCGTCAATCAAAACGTGATCAATTTGGTTACGCGTCTTTTGATCAGGGGACAGCCAAGTGGCTTTATGAATATTGAGATGCTTGAATCTAGTGCTACTAACGACCATGTTTCGCGCTGCGGCAAAGTCAATCAGCCTCATTCCGTTATCGGAGTTATTGTCGTGGAGGCTGAACTTTCCGACTGTTGGACTGTTGGAAGTCACCAAGCACAATTTTTAAATCGTGGCGGGGGCTGCGCTCATAGGCCTCTTCAAGGCGCTCGTAGAAGCTGTCTTTGATCTCATCATCCTTATCTTCTGTTGGAGCGTGCGCACAAATCAGGCTTATGTTGAAAAATCTTGCCTTGAAACGGATTATGGCAAGTCGTTCGTTCACAGGTGTGAATCGCAGGACATGATGCCGTAGTTTCTTGCCAACCACGAATCCGTATCCAAATTCGTGCTTCTCCGCATGGCCGCTGTAGTAGATATCACAGGATGCTTGCAGTAAGCAACCCTGTCCTTCCATCGCATTTCTTGGATTTCAGTGATATCAGCCTTGTATCTTTCTAGGATATCTATCAGTTGGATAGAGGCACCATCCCAATTAAGGGGTCGGACGTTCCAAGTGCATATCCGTAAATCATTGTCAGTTTTTCGTTTGCGATAGTCGTGATCAGATTTGAGGGTTATTCTTATCATTTTTCTTTTACGTTTCATTGAAATGTGTTTTTGCGTGGTGGGCTTCAAACCCAACGCACAACCCTTTAAAGGCAGGGAGCCCGCCGCTCAGATTAGCCGTCAAACTAACGGTTGCCAGTTTGCCGTATCTAGAGGACACCACGTAGAGGTTAGTCCACTTGAGACGAGTTCGACATGGATAATGCTGGCCTCAAAGATCGCCCCTGACCCTCACGCGTTGCCTTGTGAGGATGATTTTCTATAAGTTGTAAATAAGATGATGATAATATTGTTTGTGGAAGTTATAAAATGATATCACCCAGAGTTTCCGAGAAATACTCCTTTTTTTAATTTAAGGGGGTTTTAGACCTCCTTGTGTGAAAATTGGGTGGCAATAATGTTTTCCAATTTTAAAGGACATTAATTTTTCAAGAATTTTACTAAAGGTCTTAAATAAAAATTTTACTTAGTTTAGGAATTAAAGGAAATGAACAACGGTCCCATAGTATAAAATGTGACCTTTAAAAAAATCAGTTATTTAAGGGGGACTATATATCCAGAGGCCGAAAAAAAAGGTCATGTTTGTGAATTTTTTTAAGGACACCTAAGGGATATTTTTAAATGAGGGTTTTATACCTAAAAATAGACACATTCAAGAGTATGTTTATTTTTTTTTCACTAAAAAAAAATTAATATTAAGGTAGATACAGCATTTTTTATAGAGCGCTGTGAAAAAAGGTGAAATGCGGTGACCAAGATTGCTCCTCCCAAATTCATCTGAAATAAAAAATCAAAAATACACCTATGCCTCGTTTTACACGGTACACAGAAAAAAAAGAGTAGAATTTTACCTAAAAATGTTGTGAATTCAGCTAAAGTAATCCGGTGATTTTCAGTCAACGAATTTGATTAGGTGCGTTACCAATTTCTTAATGTTAATTATTACAATTATATTGGGTAGTTTAACTGCGAGAGTAAATAAAGAACCTAAATATTTTGGTGTACCTTCAGCCATAAAAAATATTTTTTTTTTTTTTTTTTTGTGATAGTTTTTATTTGTAATCTATCAAAATGATAATAACCAAATTTGCGAAATGATATATAATATATCAGAGAGTATTGCATTCCATTGAATACAATCACTACAAAAGATAATCAAACATTGTTTAAGACATTCAAAGGATTATTTCAAATACTTAATTAACAGACAACATAATTTACACACAGGTGTTTCTCTATACTTATAATAATCTAAATGGAAGATCTAAAACATGAAATCGCTGGAGTCGCCTTGTTTCGTTGGTTTCATCCAGAAGGCAGATTGCTAATGTGTTAGTATGGTTGCTAAGCCGTTTGAGGTATCTTTCACAGAGTTTTCGGATCTCATCTTGAACTGTTAGAATGTTTAAGTCCTTATGTATTAAGTCATTTCTTATAAACCAAGGGGCGTTTAAAATCATCCTTAAAGTCTTGGATTGATATTGTTGTAGGATATTAATATTTGACTTACTAGCAGTACCCCAAAGTTGGACTCCGTAGGTCCAAACTGTCCTTAAAATCGCTTTATAGAGTCGAATTTTATTTTCAAGGCTTAACTCAGATCTAGCACCAAGTAGCCAATGAAGTCGTTTGGTTTTGTTGTTTAATTGTTTGCGTTTTGCTTTTATGTGTTCCTTCCAAGTGAGGCGCCGATCTAAGTGCATTCCTAAATATTTTATGATGTTGGCCTTTGGGATTATTAAACCGTTAATAGTCACCTGAGGACAGTCACCTTTTCGCATTGTGAAAGTAGTATGTGCAGATTTTGAAGCATTAACTTTAATGTTCCATTTTAATAACCATCTTTCTAGTTCATTAAGTTCTCTCTGTACAAGAGCAGATGCGCCATCTGAAGACGCATTTGAGGCCAGTATTGCAGTGTCGTCAGCGTAAGTTGCAACAAAAACATTGTCAACCACAGGCATATCAGATGTAAATATTGTATATAAAATCGGACCCAAAACACTACCTTGTGGTACCCCTGATAATATTTTGTGTAGATCTGATATATCTCCTCTATGTCTTACGTAAAAATATCTATCAAAGAGATAAGATTTGAGTACCAGAAAATAGGGAGTGGGGAGAAGATTTTTCACTTTGTATAACAGTCCTGGGTGCCACACCCGATCGAACGCTTGTTGAATATCCAAAAACAATGCAGAACAATACTTTTTTTCTTCAAGTGAATCCTCAATAACTTTGACAATGCGATGACACTGCTCCGGAGTACCATGATTTTGCCTGAAACCAAACTGATGATCCGGAATTATGTTGTTTGCTTCTATCCATGGATTCATTCTGCTCAAAAATATTCTTTCAAATATTTTGGAGAATGTAACTAGCAAACTAAAATAGATAGGACACATAATTTATTAGAAGAATAAGCTAATTTTTTTTAAACTATGTCCACTTCAGGTTAGGTAAGCCACCTACTAAGTGTAGAAAAATTATCTAATTATTTAGATTTCATTCCCACTTAAGAGTGGGAATGCCGTGCAAAAAATATGCAGTTAACTGTTTTTTGTTTTGCAATTTCTATTTTGAAGTGAAACTTCCTTAGGCCACTTTACTTCATTTCGTCACTCGATAGAGAAGAAGGGTATGTTCATGGTAGAATTATAAGGTAGGGCCGGGTCCCTCAGTGCCCTCACGCGTCAACGAATAGTGGTTAGTGAAAAGGTCGGGTAGTTGTCAAAATGACGAAGTTGGTGGAAATGTCAAATGAAAAAAGAAATATCATGTTTTCAATTTGTAAATAGTGCGGACACGTGTGCTAAGTTTGTGTTAATTTGAGTGGAAATATTGTAAAAACATTGTAAATAAATCTATAAAATGCCGCGGAAGTGTTAAATTTGAAAAAAAGCTTGTAAAAAGTTTAACCTAAAATCAACTGCGAAACATGAACATAAAGAAACTCGATATGAACAGCTGATTTTGACAACTAGCCCCCTTTTTCGCTGCTTTCCACTCCATTCTTCTCTGAGTCGGCCCTACCTTATAATTCTACCATGGGTATGTTGTTTATAGTAGAGAGAATTGTATAACATTGTATAATTGACTGAAAAAATTTCTTTGTCACCGCTGAGCGTCGAACCTGCGAACTCAAGATTTCAAAAACAACGCCTTATCTATAGAGCTAAATTCTCCATACAGGAATGTACTCTACATACCAATTAATCAAATTGCTGTAGATGCCCAGCGGAAAAATAATTTCAGAGTTGAGGACCTCATATTTTTATATATATTTTGTTCACAAGTTAAAAAACGGAGTAATAGCAGAGCGGTAAAACGTTTGACTATAACGTCAGCGGTCCGAGTTCAATGCTCGCTTGTGACAAAAAATAAAATTTTCTCGCTTTGTTTTTATTTATGTTTTTTATAGGAGAGCGCTGTGCTCTCCTTGGGCTAACACTTTATGATATGTTCCACTTCTTTTATGTTTTGCGTTGCACAGAAATAAAAAATTTTTGAGCCCTATCCATAGAAAGGGCTTCTAGAAGTGCTCAATGGTACAGCGATATTAGGAGGTATAAAGATGCCAATAGTAGTAGTCTTAGCATAACTTCTTTTGTTAAGGCCTAGTATAATTGCCCACTGGGTTGCTTGTAATGAATATGTGTGTACGTGTGTGGTATAAATAAAATTCAAATGCGGGGAAAAAACAAGTTGTAAGGAAAACATTTGATTTATCCACGTAAATATTTAAATAAAATTTATACTGAGGCGTGGATAATGCTAATATGTGTTATTTCCTTTAGTGTACGAACAAATCGACAACTTGCATTAGGTAAAATAACTAGAAGAATTAGATGATTTAATAAGAAAAATTTTAGTAGAATTTACAAATTTTCATTAGGTGAATTACCTAATGCATGATTGTTTAATTAACTGTGTAAGTAGAAAAGTTGTTGAAAAGATTAGGTGAAATAGAAAATTTTACATTAGCTAAACTAGTTTAGGTAATAAATCAATTCTTTTATTTTCTGTGTAGATAGGTTCCTGAGAAATCCGTGTGAAGCGAAAATGAAATTTTGGTATGAAAAACCACGTTAAACAAAAAAAGACATAAGTGTGCTTCTGTATTTATTTATTTTATCATTTTTTTGACGTAAATTTAGAGCAAGATATTAAATAAATCATAAAAATAACAGTTTAATCACAAGAAATGTAAAACATCAATTTATTTGAAGCATTGAATAAACGTAAATACATGTATTTTAGAGCACCCATATGTGCAAAGGTGTTTTTTTTTCGCTCCACCAGCAATTTCTAATAGAATGAGGATAAAAAATATGATCTGCATCAAAAGACGGGTATTGTTAGTAGAAAACAGCCAGCCGGTTTTCATGTAAAGCATCAAAAACGGGCTTAAAATTGCTTGAAAAAAAGCTCAAACAATTTTTGCTTTGTAACTTTCTTAAAAAGTACACAACAAATGAGTTAAATTACATTAAAACGAATTGTTGTATTCTTCTTTAGAATTTTAGAATTTACACGTAATTTATACGAGGTGTATTATCAATTTCATTTTGTTTGGTATTTTGGCAAAGAATTGAGGCCCAACGAACCCATCCAATTAAAATCCAAAATAAAAAAGATACAGTAGTTTCGACTATGTCGTAAAACAAGACGTAGAATTATTCAATCCGCTTTTGATGACATCTTTTTTAAAAACTATTTAGCAAAATATTTATTCCATACACCTGAAAATATGACCTTTAAAAGAGTGCCGGAGAGGGTTAATATGTATGACCGACCCCCATTACTTTTGCAAAAGGAATATTTTTGCGCTTGACACCTATTCCCTCCGACCACTCCTTAGGGGGCTCCCTTACAAATATTATGGTTTTTGTATATTTATTCCATACACCTGAGCATATGACCTTTAAGAGAGTGCCAGAAAGGGTTCATAGGTATGACTGACCCCCATTACTTTTGCAAAAGGAATATTTTTGCCCTTGACACCTATTCCCTCCGACCACTCCTTAGTGGGGCTCCCATACAAATTTTATGGTTTTTGTTTATTTATTCCATACACCTGAGCATATGACCTTTAAGAGAGTGCCGGAGAGGGTTAATATGTATGACCGACCCTCATTACTTTTGCAAAAGGAACATTTTTGCCTTTGACACCTATTCCCTCCGACCACTCCTTAGGGGGGCTCCCATACAAAATTTATGGTTTTGTCGATAAAACCGGAAACTGTCTATAAATAGGTAGCAAGTTTAAGCAAACAAAAACATCAAATGTTGGCTTTATATTTCATGTAATTGTGTAAAATTTATATAAGTTAGAGAGTTCTAACATGAATTTTTGTCGCATTGAGGATCAAGCAGACCAACAAGTGCTAACATCAACATTGTACGATTAGTACCTTAGGCCCACCAAAGGCTCAAAAATTTATATAAATACCGACACCTGATCACTATCAACCACCCTACTTACCTCCGAGAATGACGTATTCTACGTCAAAAAAAAAATATTTAACTTTTTTATCAACGAGGTGTATGAGTTAAATTGAATTGAAACAAAGCTCAACGGCTCTTACAACAAATAAATGGATCATTACTTAGGTGTCATTGATTTAGGGATCAATGATTTAGGTGAGTATAATAAGTACTTTGTACAAAAATAAAAATCAGTTGTTTGCCTTCAAGGCGTCAGTTCATGGGTGGAACGCAAAAAAAAAAATTAAGGGTAAAAAATTTATTATACCTCAATAAAAATTCCCTTCATGATGATATAGTTCTATAAGTTCGCAGAAGAAAAACAGAACATAAAAATTAAGTAAAAAATTGAGTTTGATCTTCAAAAACACCATTAAATATTGCACCTACATAAAAAAAGTTGCACGGACAGTCTTACCTGTTTAATTGTATGTCGAAAGGAAAAAAAAATTAAAACCGTTAACTTTTTTTAAGAAAATTACAGAATACAAAAAAAACCTTTGCATTTTGCATATATATTGTGGGTGCTCTAATGTATATGCACGACAAACGTATATATGTGTAAATTAAAAAAGGTCCGACATATTTCAAGAAAACATGCTAAACGAGTACCGTGCAAAACGGGGGATAACCGATTATGAAAATATTACTTTTTCAAAAAATGGCGGACTTAATTGCCTATTGGCCAAAATGCCTATAACTAATGAACGAAGCTACGGAAAAAAATCCTATTACAAGTATGAGATTATTATGAATAAAATACGCCTGCATAAAAATCACAACGATCGGTTCACTGAGTTTTGACAAATCTTGGTCACCGACTTTGAAAACATGGTTTCGAGAAAAACGCGTTTGAAATTAAGGACCAGCACTGCGCGCTCTGAAAGAATGTTCATTCACTAGGCTATACTTTGCTATTTTTTGAGATCTCAACTTGAACTTTTAACCACATATTTTTGAGACTTCAATTTTGAAAAAAAAGTTCTGGGTATATAATCCCCCTTAAGCTAACCCAGAAAAATCCTTGGACGATATGTTCCATGGAGCAATGTCTATAATAAACCATTGAAATTTTTGCAGTTATTTCAAACGATCCTCAAATTGTCGCACAATGTTATCAGCATTAATTTTTAATAACTTCATTAGTACTCACTGACACCCCCTTTTTTAATATATGTATATATATATATTATGTTTATTTGGCTCACATCATATGTTCAGTTAGCAATGATTCCACCAATTTTCAATAAAAGAACATTTTTGGCTTTGCGAGTCAGCTATTTCCGCATGCAATAAAACCATTTTAGAGATATTCCAAGACCTTTAAAATGCATTTAAACTTTTGAATTTATTATTCTTAAACTTATTATTCTTATGAGTACTGTTATACCGGCATTCAAATGCTTTTAAGTTCAAAATGGTGTTCCTCAAAATATTTATGTATGTCTACGGAACTGTATATTAGGACTTGCTTTTCAGTCAAATATTTATTATATTAAATTAGTTTCATATAAGACGATACTAAACTGTCGTACATAAAAGATACAGGGTGGGGAATTATTATAATTTATATTTCAATGTTAATGTTACTTACTTATCTGGCGCGTACAACCTTCGATTGGTTTGGCCACATCAAAGAATTTTCGCCAGCCATTTCTTTTGTGCACTTGCTGGCGCCAGTTGGAAGCACGAAATGTCATTACGTTGCCCAAAACTTGGTCCTTCCAACAGAAATGTGACGTCCTTTTCTGTGTGGGCCACCTTCGGGAACCGAATCGAATATTTTTTCCAGAGTAGTTTTTTATTCAGTCAACATGACCTAGCCAGCGGAGTTGCTCGATTTTTATGAGCTTAACTATGTTGATATCGGCGTACAGCTCATGCAGCTTGTGGTTCCATCGAAATCGGTACTCGCCATTGACGCAAATCGGACCGAAGAACTTACGAAGGATTTTTCTCTCGAAGGCTCACAAAATCTTTTCAGTATACATATGTATATACGAGGGCTGCCTTTTCAGTCTTGCGCCTCAGCAACACTAAGCGTTGCCAGATAAATTTTGGCAGTTCCATTCGAATTTCACATTTTCCAGCATAAACGCACGCACAACGTTTCCGGTACACATTTTCGGGTGATGATTTTTTATGATATTCGATGTGTATTGATAGCAAAAGAGTGCATCACTCAACTAAGGCCGTTGTTATACAGAACTCATATGATCCCCGATCACGTCCTTTTTTACGCTTTTTCGTTTGATGAGCTCTGTGATGAGCTCATTTGATCCCCTGGTACACTTTTTGCTACTTTTAATACTTTATACAAAAAAGTATCACGAGTATGAGTATGGTGAGTGTTGCTATTAAGCAGGTTTCATTACTGCTTTCATACATTTCGTACTAAAAGTGTACTATTTTCATGCAAAAACACAAATGTTGTGAATAATTGCACAGCACAACACTGTTTTGATCTCGTGATTCCATATTATTTTCGAATCATGGTATAATTATAAAAGGTAGCATTGACAGTTGCTTGGGAAAACATCTACTGTCAAAAAAAAAATACTCAAATAAAGAGCGCTCACAAACCGCCATTGAAAACACAAACAATGTTGGAAACGTTGAAGTGAAAAAAACAACAACCTCAGCAGCTGCAGATGCATTTTCACAAAAAGCTGTTTTTGACAGGAGATGTTTTCTTGTAGAAGAGAGAATAAGCAGTTGTCAATGCTACCTTGTATTATTATACCATGTGTTGTTCGTGTGTTGATCACAAAACCATGATATAATTATGAGGTAAGCTCATTTTAAGATGGCTGCTCGATTGAGAAATTTTGCAACAACAAAGCTGTTGGAGCTACAAACGTCAAACGACAAAAGCAACAACAACAATTAGAAGAACTTGAAAATTACCAGCTGATTTTGACAACTAGCGCACCCTACTCGCAAACATTAAAGAAATTTTGCGGGAAACATTGCGGAAATCGTTTAAAGGTCATTTTGAAGCTACATATTTACGAGTGAAACCATTTTGAATAATGTGGTTACAAACCGAAATACATATGGAATATATTTTGATGAAAAATCATTTATTAGCATCTAAACTTGTTTAATTTTTTTTTTTATTTTTTAAAATATGCATCTGATAATTTTTGGACATATGTTACATTCGAAGAGAAAACAACTTTAACAAAAAAGAAATATGCACCTCAAATTTGGTATTCTTATAAGCATATCCTATATTATTTTAAAAATTACAAAACATTATTTGAATAAAATTAACAAAAACATAATACGAAATTATCTTGTTAATTATGATATATTAATAAATAATTTATTTATTTATTTCATGTATATAAAATCAAAGCCAATATGGTTACAAGTATTAGCTTTACAAGTAAACCAAAATTTATATTTATACCCCCACGTTTAAAAAACGTAAACGGGGAATTTTAATTTTGTCAGCCCGTTTGTAATGCCCATAAGGAAGCGTGGTAGATATAGAAAAGTATATATATTCTTGATCAGCATCACCACCCGAGTCGATTTAGCCATGTCCGTTTGTCTGTCCGTCTGTCCGTCTGCCTGTGATCACGATTGTAGCCGTAATTTTCAAGCTATCATTACAAATAATACGAATAATACTTGTATATAGCTGTAGAAGTAAACCTAAATTAACATTTTATATTAAAATTGTTGATAAAAATTTATGTAACAGTTTTATATTCTATATGATGCAATTACTTTTATTTTCTATTTTAATACAAATAAAGTGGTGGGAATAACTTTAAATTTCAATTCCCTAATTACTTAATTTTTCACAAGATAACCCCTAGAACAGATCAAAAGAAATTACAATATTAAATTGAAAAATATTAAATTACTTTCACAAATATCGATATTAATTTATTGAAGTTTTTATCTAGGCATTGACAAAATAAATTGCAATTTAATACAAAAAAAGTTTTCTTACTTCATTTATTATTTATTTAAATAAGTTTTTAAGTAATTACATGTTAATAAAATTAATTTTCTTTGATAATGATCCGTGAAAATTGTTTTGAAGATAAATATCTCTCGCAACATATAAAATTTTTTAAAATAAATATGCAATGATAAAATAAGTTTATTAATATTAATTAAGGAAATAAAAGAAATTATCAAGTGACAATATGAAGGAATGTATTGGATTATTGAGTGTTTATTACCGTTAATTATAATAGAAACTATAGATAAGAAACGTATACATAACCATTAATTAAAATTTAATCCATTTAAAAAATATAAAAATTAAAAAAGTTAATAAAATTTAATCAGAATCCTTAATTTACAAATAATTTTTCGAAAAATATGTCACGAATCAAAAGGCGTGGATTATAAAATATTGCATAGCTTCCTGAAATACTTTAAAATCTGGGTGATTGGGTGAGACTGGCTACTATTATGACCACAAGTTATATATACTTGATCATCTCAATACAGTTTTAATCCGGGAAAACTCGAGATGGTTAAAAGATAAATTTATTTCCGAGGAAGGAAGGATAAAATCTTTCGAAAAGCAGCGTAAAGTCAGTGTAGAAATGCAAAGGCTTTCTAATACATACAACACTGTTTGTCCATTCGAATATCTGTCTGATCGTCTGTAAAGATATTGTTATATGTATCTTTATAAAACCAATATAGAAATTTATATATAAAGATATTGTTATATCTTTATAGAATTATAATAGAAATTTATTTAAACGTTTTTATTAGCTTCACTTCTTTGTCTGTCCCGTACAAATCTTGGAATCGATTTTTGACCAACTTCCCGATGAGCTAGAAACTTAAAATGTAGCTCAGAACTGGATGACAACACAATATTATCTAATTTGTTTGTCTGTGCGTTTATTTGTTTCGCTAAAATGCGAAATTACCCAGCAGAAAAGAGAAGTGCTTCCGAACAAGTTCTGGAACTATTTTTTTGCAACCGCAAGTTGTTCCAATTACGATTCCGGCCAATACTATTTTTACAGGCGATGTCTACAGAAAAAAGTAGTTCTACTCTCGCTTCCATCGGAACCAAACTGGAACAACTTCTCATCCAGCTGAAAAAGAAACGAAACAAGAAGTACTTTCGTTTTCGCTGCTATTGAAGTTAACCCATAACCACTTCTAATCTTGGTGGAAAAGAAGTTCAACAAGAAGTAGTTCCGTTTTCGCGTTTTTCGAAGCCAACCTAAAAGTACTTCTTTATTATCTTCTATTGGAGTTAAATGGGAAGTAGTTCTTCTCTCACTTCTCTTGGAGTCAATAAAAAAGTTACGTTTCTAATGGAAAGTTGATCATTTTCATAGTTTTTTGTTCTAATTCGCACCTAAAATCTCTCTATAAATTTTTTAAAAGAAAACATTTTGAATTAAACGTTATAAAAGACTTTTTAATTCATTAAAAAAACACAAATAAATATATCAAAACGAAACTGAAAATAATAATTATAAGGTTATTTCCTTGCTTTTTTAATACATATATTTTTAAAATGTTTATTTTTAGCTGCTTTGAATGTTTTTTGCATTGCTTTTAGGAAATCATCTTCAGTCTCAATGTGGTCTCAGCTGTGGTCTTAAACAGATCCTTAAAATAAGACATTATAATTTGTTTAACTTTCAACAAAAAATACTTACTGAACAAAATTTCCCAAATATTGTTGAATCCTTTGAAGTACTTCTTCTGATGATTTCTATGAACATTAAAGACCACTAAAATAGTTTCTGCAAACAGTCTTGTACATTTTTTTTATTCCATTTGGTCCCAAAATCCTTTTGATGCAGTTCACCTGTAATTACTTGTAAACATAATGGGTCTTACCAATAGTCAAGAGCTGATACTAAGAAAAAGCTGACACTAATAAGTGTAAGCTTTTCGTTAGTAGTCAACTTTTTATTTCTCCGTATCAATAAACGAAATCAGTATTCGCTTTCAAAGTGTCACAGCATCAGACCTGCTAAAAACAACTAGATATGGCAACACTGAAAAAGTCCAGTTAGTTTTTTTTTGCGTCGGTTCTAACGAAAAGCGTTTTTCTTTGAATATGGTGTGCTTTGTATATTTTTAAAAATTAATCTCTTTTAATAAAAAGTGAAATCATAAATTTGAAGCCTACATTCGTTTTTTTGTTAATATCAATTTTACTATTCATAAAAGTATAAGCTTTAAATTATTGTGAATGTACTTTGCCTTGTTTGACAGATAAGAATTGACATTCTACTAAAATACTTACCATCAGCTGAAGACGATACTAATTTAAAGTATGATACTAAAGCACATGTTGATACTTTCTCGTTTATTGGAATGATTTAAAGTTAATATTTTAAAGTTATTGGAATTTTTAAAAGTATGAGCTTTAAACGAAAATGTCGACACTTCCATGAAAGTAGCAAACTATTAGTAAGGCCCAATAAGTATACACTTTTTCAAATTTTTTTTAATTTGAATTAAACACAATTAAAAAACTTTTCACAATTAAACTTGCATGATCTTTTTCTCCCTACGAACACTTTCAACTGAAAAGAATCACAAAAAATATGAAATAGAAAAAAATATACTTGGCACGTTTTTCGACGCTAACTTTACCTTAAAGAAGAGAACTTATTCTAAATCAACTTGGAGAGAAGCGTGGGGAGAACGTATTCCAAATTAACTTCAACAGAAGCGAGAATGGAACCTATTCAACATTTAACTTCGTAGAAGTAGTTCCGTTTTTATTTATTCAAGCTGTTATGGAATATGTTCTAAGAGCAACTACTTCCATATTTTCTGGTGGGTATATTTGATACATACATACATACATACATATTAAAAATCAAACGAAAAAAATTTAAAAGCTTATTGACATTTTCAAATTTCAAAAATTCACTACTGAAGTAAATTTATTGCCTCATTTAGAACATATTTTCCTGTGAGTTCTGTAGCTCAAAGCGTAAAGCGTTCGTTCGCCTTATTATACGCTAGGTAGTGAGTTCGAGCCTCAACAATGTAAATGAAATTTTAGTTTTTTTTATGAAAAAAAAATTCAAATTTCTACAAATTCACCACTGAGGATGAAAAAAAAAATTGTAAAGTAAAGTAAATTAAATGAATAAAAAAATTGTAAGAAAGTAGTTTAAATAAAATTTTTTTTATTTATTTTTAAAAAGTAGTTTGATTTATTGTTATTTAGAAAATATTTTTGTGTTAGTTCTGCAGTTCAGACCGTACGGCGACCGCCTTAGTATACGCTATGTAGTGAGTTCGAGCCTCAACAATGTGGAGGATTTTTTTTTTTATGAAACAAATTGAAACCTTTTAAATTCACCAGTGAGGGTGAAAACAAAAATTGTAAGAAAGTAGCTTAAAAAGAAAAATTTTTAGTTATTTTTAAATAGTAGTTTGATTGATTGCTATTTTGCTATTGCCTTTTGTGTGAGTTCTGTAGCTCAGAGCACACGGCCCTTGCTTTATGATTGTGAGGTTGTGAGTTCGATCCTTAACAATGTCAATGACGTTTTTCCGGTTTTTTTCGTATTTCATTTTCTTGAATAAATTACTTTGTTACCTTCAGTCGTACATTTTTGAAACTTCGTATTTCTTAAGTTTTTGATAGAATTCAAAAGAATTTTGAGAAAAAACAAATAAAAAATTTAAAAAAAAAATATTGAAGAAAAAATTAAAATGGTGAAAGAAACAAACTGCGTGAAGTTAAATTCGTAAATCCGAAGATAACTTAGCAAAGACACAAACCATTATATCTTCTCTGTACAAAGTTAAATTCGTACTTTTCTGCAAAGTACGAATTTAACTTTTGATACGAATTTAACTCACGACACAACGAAGTTAAATTCGTACTTCTACGCAAAGTACGAATTTAACTTTGGGTACGAATCTAACTTCATTTGTACTGAAATCACTTTGACATCGTCTTTTAAACAAAAAAAATTTTCAAAATTTATGAAAAATTCTAAAAAATATTTTTAAATGTAAACAAATGCAAATAAGTTATTTCATGTAAGAATTTTAGCGATTGGAAATTTTTGAAATGTAGGAAAATCATGGTTCATGGTACTACTTTTCAATGACAAAATTCTCAAAACTGAAACGCACAATTCTTAAATAATGCATACCAATGGACAGGTAATTGATGCACCTTTCCAACGACATATGACTCTTTGTGGCACAGTTAGGATTTTGGCCATTGGAAATTTTTCAATAGTAGCAAATGTTAGGTTCATGGTACTACTTTTCAATGACAAAATTCTCAAAACTGAAACGCACAATTCTTAAATAATGCATACCAATGGACAGGTAATTGATGCACCTTTCCAACGACATATGACTCTTTGTGGCACAGTTAGGATTTTGGCCATTGGAAATTTTCGAAAAGTACCTTTCATATTAGCAAATGTTAGGTTCATGGTACTACTTTTCAATGACAAAATTCTCAAAACTGAAACGCACAATTCTTAAATAATGCATACCAATGGACAGGTAATTGATGCACCTTTCCAACGACATATGACTCTTTGTGGCACAGTTAGGATTTTGGCCATTGGAAATTTTTGAATAGTAGCAAATGTTAGGTTCATGGTACTACTTTTCAATGACAAAATTCTCAAAACTGAAACGCACAATTCTTAAATAATGCATACCAATGGACAGGTAATTGATGCACCTTTCCAACGACATATGACTCTTTGTGGCACAGTTAGGATTTTGGCCATTGGAAATTTTCGAAAAGTACCTTTCATAGTAGCAAATGTT
Organism: Pherbina coryleti; assembly: GCA_943735915.1. NCBI lineage: Eukaryota > Metazoa > Arthropoda > Insecta > Diptera > Sciomyzidae > Pherbina > Pherbina coryleti. Next base: position 72,305,086 of record OX030948.1, read on the forward strand.
AGGTTCATGGTACTACTTTTCAATGACAAAATTCTCAAAACTGAAACGCACAATTCTTAAATAATGCATACCAATGGACAGGTAATTGATGCACCTTTCCAACGACATATGACTCTTTGTGGCACAGTTAGGATTTTGGCCATTGGAAATTTTTGAATAGTAGCAAATGTTAGGTTCATGGTACTACTTTTCAATGACAAAATTCTCAAAACTGAAACGCACAATTCTTAAATAATGCATACCAATGGACAGGTAATTGATGCACCTTTCCAACGACATATGACTCTTTGTGGCACAGTTAGGATTTTGGCCATTGGAAATTTTCGAAAAGTACCTTTCATAGTAGCAAATGTTAGGTTCATGGTACTACTTTTCAATGACAAAATTCGCAAAACTGAAACGCACAATTCTTAAATAATGCATACCAATGGACAGGTAATTGATGCACCTTTCCAACGACATATGACTCTTTGTGGCACAGTTAGGATTTTGGCCATTGGAAATTTTCGAAAAGTACCTTTCATAGTAGCAAATGTTAGGTTCATGGTACTACTTTTCAATGACAAAATTCTCAAAACTGAAACGCTCAATTCTTAAATAATGCATACCAATGGACAGGTAATTGATGCACCTTTCCAACGACATATGACTCTTTGTGGCACAGTTAGGATTTTGGCCATTGGAAATTTTCGAAAAGTACCTTTCATAGTAGCAAATGTTAGGTTCATGGTACTACTTTTCAATGACAAAATTCTCAAAACTGAAACGCACAATTCTTAAATAATGCATACCAATGGACAGGTAATTGATGCACCTTTCCAACGACATATGACTCTTTGTGGCACAGTTAGGATTTTGGCCATTGGAAATTTTCGAAAAGTACCTTTCATAGTAGCAAATGTTAGGTTCATGGTACTACTTTTCAATGACAAAATTCTCAAAACTGAAACGCACAATTCTTAAATAATGCATACCAATGGACAGGTAATTGATGCACCTTTCCAACGACATATGACTCTTTGTGGCACAGTTAGGTTTTTGGCCATTGGAAATTTTTGAATAGTAGCAAATGTTAGGTTCATGGTACTACTTTTCAATGACAAAATTCTCAAAACTGAAACGCACAATTCTTAAATAATGCATACCAATGGGCAGGTAATTGATGCACCTTTCCAACGACATATGACTCTTTGTGGCACAGTTAGGATTTTGGCCATTGGAAATTTTTGAATAGTAGCAAATGTTAGGTTCATGGTACTACTTTTCAATGACAAAATTCTCAAAACTGAAACGCACAATTCTTAAATAATGCATACCAATGGACAGGTAATTGATGCACCTTTCCAACGATATATGACTCTTTGTGGCACAGTTAGGATTTTCGCCATTGGAAATTTTTGAATAGTAGCAAATGTTAGGTTCATGGTACTACTTTTCAATGACAAAATTCTCAAAACTGAAACGCACAATTCTTAAATAATGCATACCAATGGACAGGTAATTGATGCACCTTTCCAACGATATATGACTCTTTGTGGCACAGTTAAGATTTTGGCCAGTGAAAAATTTTGAAAAGTATTAAACCATGAAGCTATTATTATAGCTTTTCAAAAATTTCCAATCGGCAAAATTCTTTAATTAAATTACTGTTTAATTTAATTTAATTACTGTTAAATTAAAAATATTTTTTAGAATTTTTCATAAATTTGTCAACTTTTTTTTGTTTAAAAGTCGATGTCAAAGTGATTTCAGTACAAATGAAGTTAAATTCGTACCCAAAGTTAAATTCGTACTTTGCGTAGAAGTACGAATTTAACTTCGTTGTGTCGTTAGTTAAATTCGTATCAAAAGTTAAATTCGTACTTAGCAAAAAAGTACGAATTTAACTTTGTATAGAGAAGAATTATTGGTTTGTGTCTTTGCTAAGTTATCTTCGGATTTACGAATTTAACTTCACGCAGTTCAATACGTTCTCAAAACATCTGCGAAGTTTAAAATATCCTTTGTTGTGGGTGGATCTTTTTCAACAATAAACATTTCATCTTCATTTTCACAATCATCATCTTCTTGTGTAGAGTCTTCTTCGTAAACCGCCTGTAAAATTTCTTCATTGCTCAAATTTCCAAAACAAACAAGATCATCATCGCAATGCAAATAATCAGATGGATAAGAAACAACTTCGGCAATAAAATCTTCTTCTTCAGCACTTTCATTGAGATCAGTATTGGTATGGAAACCAGCCTGTAAAAAATATTAAATTATAAATTGAAAAATAAATAGAAACTTTTAATTGATAGTATACGTACTTTTTTGAAACAGTTTGCAATTGTCTCAGGTTTCACCAACCACCATGCCCGTTTTACAAAGTTTAATGCATCCAATATTGTAACGGATTTCAGATAATCTGGCACAGTCTTTCCCTTTTCTATAGCGCATAATTGCTTTTTTACTATAATCTGCCGATATTGATATTTAAAAGCATGTATAATGCCCTGGTCTAACGGCTGTATTAGTGCAGTGGTATTTGGAGGTAAAAATTTGACTTCTATATTTGACAGTGATGTGGTTACCTTATGACAAGAAGCGTTATCAATAAGTAAAATAATTTTTTTGTTCTCCTTAACCATTTCATTGTCTATCGTAGAAAGTATTTTATTCCATATTAAACTCGTCATCCAGCTGTTTTTATTGGCAAAATATTCGACTGGTATGTTTTTGTTTTTAAAACATCTCGGCTTTTTTGGTTTCCCAATACAAAACACTCGTTTATATGAACCAGTTGAATTACATATAAATAAGAGTGTAAGTCGAGATTTTTGAGTTTTATACCCCTTGGGCTGATCTCCTTTAATGAAATAAGTTGTATTGGGTAATGCTTTGTAGTATAGACCGCTTTCGTCAGCATTAAAAACACAATCTGCAGAATATTCTTTGAGCAAATGGGGTAAAACACTAGCCTTAAAATCTTCCGCCGCCGACTCGTCGTTGTCCTTAGATTCTCCATGAATCTTTCCAAAGTTTATGTTTGAGCGTTTTCTCCATCGGAATAACCAACTTGAATCTGGCTCAAATTCTTCATCCAATTGAACAGCAAAATCTTTAGCTTTGTTCATAAGCATTAATGTAGTTACAACAGCATTTTTGCTCCGCATATCATTGAACCAAATAGTAAGAGCCCTTTCAATATTGGGATGATCGCCTTTTCGTTGTCTTTTAGACTTTAAGTTAGAAGAATTTTCCAGCCCACGAATCTTCTCCTCGTTTTTTATAATTTTGGAAACAGTAGACACATCGATTTTGTATTTGGAGCCCAATTCTTTTCTTGTTAAAGAATTATGTTTATAATCATTTAACAAACAAATTTTTTGTTTTACAGATAAATTCACTCGTTTACTCATTTTTTCTGTTTTATTTATTTTGTTTAGTTTGACAGGTTTTTCAAAGCACTATTGATTACATACATATCGTCAAAAAAACAAAAATGTCAAAATAAACAACACGGTTGTATTTTACCATTTGATTTTTAGTACATTTTATTGGTTTGTGTCTTAAATAGCTACATAATTTTATCTAAATGTATGTGACAATATCCTAAATAATTTGCATGTATGTAAGCTTTTAATAACAACACATAGGTGGCATATATGTCAAATGTGATTATATCGCTAATGGACTATATCGTTAATATTTTGTATGAATTTGACATATAGAGGGCGGTAAAACGTATATTTTGGACCAGGGGCGGTTCCAGGAATACATTTCGGGGGGGCTTTCAAAAATATTTGTGTACGTTATATATATAAAGGGTAGTTAAATTTTAAAGGCCGATGTTGATTTTGAATAAAACACAAATTATTAAGGAAATTGTTGTCGTTTCTTTTTATTATGATAATATTGATAATATTTATATTGATAATTATTATATGATATAATGGTTCAATTATGCATGGAACAAAATATCGGCTAAATTGCCGCCGCGACCTCGGCAGCACACCTCCATCCGATGGCCCAAATTTTCGATGACGCCGAGGCATAAGTGAGGTTCTATGCCGTTAATGTGCCGAATTGGCGGGGTGCAATAAGGCCAACGGCAATAAGGCCGAATTGGCTTTATTTCCTTTTCAAAGAGAAATAAGGACGAAATTGTGAATTTGGTTTTATTTCCATTTGAAAAGGAAATAAAGCCTAAAAAAAATTTAGCAAAATGGTAATAAGGCCGAAAAATAATTTTTGCAAACTAAGGATTATTTTTTATAATTATTTTTAATAAAAAGTACGCACCCTGTAGTCTGTTGTTTGAAAAGTTACTGGACTCTTGCAAAGTAGTTCAATAGTGAAGGTGAAGAAGTTTTAATATTATAAGGAATGAGCGCCGCAGGCAAAAAATTTTTATTAAAAATCGCGGCGATTTATTATAAACCTGCGGCGCTCATTCTTTATAATATTAAAGCTTCATTAAAAATTTTAGTAAAAATCGCGCATATTTTATAAATTTTCATTCATCACTTTTACGTTTATATTTTACATTTTTCTCTCGACCACAAATAAAAAGATGTATGTTCTTTAGCATTTAAACTATCATATTTTTCGCTTTAAACGGATATATATTTCTATTATTAGAATAAGATATCCTAGTCTTCTCAATAAAAAATATGTAAATTTTTCAGACTTTCACGATTTTTATCTCCTAAACCATTTGAGACCTCCCTATTTTTTTTTGCAGCATTAGATTTAGAAGTTCCATATACATTTAAAAAACAAAAAAAAAAAAAGAAGCGTGTACCAAAAGTGCAATTATTCCAAAATATGTACATTTTTCAAACTTTCACGATTTTTATTTCCTAAACCATTTGAGACCGACCTTTTTTTGCAGCATGTGCATTAGGAGCTCCAAATTCACATTTAGAAAAAAAAGAAAAAAGGAGCATGGGCCCTAAAGTACAATTATTCCAATACTTTATATCTTTAATTTTTCATTAAATAAAACTAAAAAACTTATTTGATGGCGTTTTAATAGTGGTTCCTTTTAAAGGGAAATTAGGCCAAATTGGCTTAATTTCTTTTTCAAATGGAAATAAGGCCGAATTCGGCCTTATTGCACCCCGCCGCCAAATTATCTCAACCTTTAGCTTTTCAATTGTTGCTGGCTTATCGACGTATACCTTTTCTTTCAAATAACCCCAAAGAAAGAAGCCCAACGGTGTCAAATCACATGATTGGTGGCCAAATGACATCGCCACCACGAGAGATAACACGGCCATTGAATTTGTCGCGCAAAAGAGCCATTGTTTCGTTAGCTGTGTGGCAAGTGGCACCGTTCTGTTGAAACCACATATCGTCCACATCCATATCTTCCAATTCGGGCCATAAAAAGTTCGTTATCATCTCACGCTACCGAACACCATTCACAGTAACTGCCTGACCAGCCTCATTTTGGAAAAAAATACGGCCCGATGATGCCGCCAGCCCATAAACCGCACCAAACAGTCACTCTTTGTGGGTGCATTGGTTTTTCGACAATCACTCTTGGATTATCATTCGCCCATATGCGGTAATTCTGCTTATTGAGGAATCCACTGAGGTGAAAATGTGCCTCATCACTGAAGATGATTTTCTTCGAAAATTGATCATCCACTGTTGCCATTCCTTGCCACCATTCTGACCGTGTAAATGCAAGTCTTTATGCATAATGTTCATCAACAACGAACGTGAGAGGTGAAATTGTTGGGCACGACGACGAGGTGAGGTGGACAGCTCTTCAGCTACACTATCGCGAACAGCAGCAATATTTTCTGCAGTACGACATGCACTGGTGTTTTCACATCTCCTACAGACCTGGTTTGTTCAAAGTTTTGCACGATTTTTCCGATTGTACGCACATTTGGACGATTAAATTTACCGAAAAAGTCACGAAGTGCTCGATATGCATTTTGATTTGAAAGCTCATTTTCATAATAAGCCTGAATAACTTTAACGGTTCAAATTGAGTTAGTCTGAAATTGAGAAATGTCAAATGAAATGCAGAAAAAAACTTGACATTTAGGTGTGGTTTATATTCAACATCGGCCCTTCAAATTTAACCACCCTTTATATACATTTGAGCGGGATAATTTTTTTTTCAAAAAATCGTAGGCGTGGGAAGAAACCGTTAGTCTAAAATCTATTTCGAGCCTTTGGTTTTTCAAAAGAAGGTTATAATTTGTGTTTTGCTGCAATATGTGAAAAAAATTATTCCACTTATTGGAAAAAACTTTGCTACGAAAAAAATAGCCATACACATTTCACTCCATATTCACTCCATATGATTGTGTGGTGCTCAGGATTATTTTTTTTGTGTTAAATACCACAAGCTGACGCTGGGGTGAAGATAATTATAATAATAAAAATGATTTCTCTGTTTATTTGACTCGAATACAAATATTAAAGGCCAATATTAAAACCAACATCAAAATAAATAAAAACTACAAAAACCGGAATTTTTCTCCATTACTGTATAAAAAGGAATTTTACGTCAAACTACAAAAACCGGAATTTTTCTCCATTACTGTATAAAAAGGAATTTTAAGTCTACACTTCCGATACTATCGAAACTGTGGGTTTTTAAATTAAGACTGTGCGGTGTTTGGATATATTTTATCCAAAAAATGCGGTGTTTTTGTGATTTCAGGTTAAGATTGTATGTGTGACTGTTTACAGCTACAGGCGCAATATCGCAAAAACAAACAAAAACTGGAACAGAATTCAGTATTTTAGCAATACGTGTAGAAACAGCTACAAACGTTTGCAGCATAGGGGTGTGAATATTTAAAGTAAATTATAAAAAACCAATTTTTTTCTTTTTGGTACTCTTAGCCCACATAATAAACATCAGTACATCACATTTAAATACAGGTTCTTTTAGAATTTCGGGGGGGGGGGGGTTTGAACCCCCAAAATTCCCCCCCCCCCTGGATCCGCGCCTGTTTTGGACTATATCGCTAAATGTACTATAAGCGACGTGACTATAAGCGAAAAGTACTGTACATTCGAACGATCTAAATTAGCTTACCGCGTTATCATTCCAACGAACAGCGAGTATATCGTTATTCTGATCATATGAACAATCGATTGCGCCACGATCTATCTTCATAATTTGTTTACTCTCCACCACTCGTGCTTTGCCTGTACGTTGTTCTCGTACAGTGCCCACAGCAAAGAATCCTTCTGAATGAAGTCGTCTCATGAGTTTCCATGAAGTGAAGGAATTATCAAAAACTACAGTATGGTTATTCGGGGTATTACAATGCTGCAATAGTTGCATTACAACATTCTCTCCAAGTCCATACCCATTTTGGTTGTTGGTATTTGCTCCTACATATGGTTGGAACTGAAAAAAATAGCCCTCAGAAGAACATAGATCCAAATATTTAAATCCAAAGCGTATGGGCTTTTCGCGTATGAATATCTTGCATTCATGTTGGGCGTAATAAGCGATCATCTGTTCATCAATGCTCAGATGGTGTGCAAACACACCGAATTGCATGAACTTCCTATTGAGATTTTATTAAACGGTGCCACTTTCGCGAATTTGTTAGTTACGTCCAATTCATCATTCATACATATATGAAAATATGTTTTAAGTCGCATGAATCGATCGTGCGTCATATTTATCTTCACTAATGGGCTTCCGAGCGAGGTTTCTCTGACCAATAACAACGAATCGATGGCAATTATTGGTATCCTGTAAGGACCAGAATACTAATGAACGCTATTATTTCGTTGGTATAGCTTCGAAAGTCAGCATTCGATTTGTTCACGGTTGCATAATAATTGGTGCACTGAACAATATGGTCTACCATTTTTTTATCGACGAAGAGCTCAAACAATTCAATAGGAGAGTAATTACCTACAGATAATATGCATAATGAAACAACACCAATTTGATACTCCGGAATAATTAGAGATTCACTTAACTTACCGTTATTCTCTGCCCATTCTTTTAAAGTTTATTGCGACACATCGACTGGAGCATTCAAGTACGCGGATGCTTAAGGCCGGTTTAGCCATTTCGGCTGTGCATTCTGTTCTAATAACCGTTAACTACGAGATGATGATGGTGCTGAATGACGTTATGACAATGGTATATCATCCTCTGCTTCTTCACTGAATTGCATATATAATTCGGTTCCGCTAACAATTTCTTTGAGATTGTTAAATTCTTGGCTTGCGGGCTCTTGTGCGCTGTCACCAACTATCTCGTAAAAAAATTTCGATCGCAGAAACCCGCGAATGTATATTAAATCTTCTACTCTCCTCTTATCGATATCTTTTCTAACGGTTTGTGGCAAGCCGTTGTGGCAACCGTTATATTTTGTATTCGTATTTATATATTTTTCTTATGTATTTTTATACCCCCACGTTTAAAAAACGTAAATGGGGGTATATTAATTTTGTCACTCCGTTTGTAACGCCCATAAGGAGGCGTGGTAAGTATAGAAAAGTATATATATTCTTGATCAGCATCACCACCATAGTTGATTTAGCCATGTCCGTCTGTCTGTCCGTCTGTCCGTCTGTCGTCACGATTACAGCCGTAATTTTCAAGCTATCATCACGAAATTCAATATTTAAGCTTTTATCTAAAAAACTAAGGTCAAGTTCGAAAATGAGCCAAATCGGATGAAAACCACGCCTACCTCCCATACAAAGTGCCTTTATCAAAACGGTAAAATCTCTTAGAATTCCACAAAAATTAATATATGGACTTGAAATTTTGCATATGATCTCCGATATTTAAAGTGCACTCTAAGTATGAAATTCAACCATATCGGATGAAAAGCACGCCTACCTCCCATACAAAGTGACTTTATCAAAAAGGTAAAATTTCTCTAAAATCCACAAAAACTAATGTATGGACTTGAAATTTTGCATATACACTTTGATATATAACGTGTACTATGTGTATGGAATTCAACCAAATTGAGTGAAAACCACGCCCACCTCCCATACAAAGCGACTTTATCAAAAAACAAAAGCGAATATTTTCTGTTAAAAATATAACAAAACGTTTTTACAGATAAACATTTTACTGATTGCTTAAGACTGAATATACTTTGATTCGGCCGTGGGGGTATTTTAACTTCGGCCCAGTCGAAGATCATTTCTTACTAGTTTCAATACTAATTGGGAACTCACATAAGCCTAAAGATGCGAAAACGCATCACGGTGTCCTGTGGCCAGGTAAAAACATCCTTGTGTTTTTTTCTTTTGCATATATATTTTTAAATATTTAAAAAAAAGAACATTTTTTTTTAAATATTTAAGAAAAAACATTTTTTTTTTTTAATTTGAAATTCACCATTTTTGACTACAGGTATGGATAGATAGACGACATTTTAGGACAAAACATGTTAAGAATCAAGAAATATTTCATCCCTCTGCTTCTCAATGCAAAAATAAGATTTCCTATATCTTGTACTGAGTCTAAGCTATGACTTTTTAAAAATATGCCTTTTTGTGGTGCGTTTTCGCACCCGTAGGGCTTAATGGGTTAAGAAAAAAATTAATTGCGAGCTTTTATCTACGCCCGAACAGGTCGTTGAGGCGTTCAAAAACCAGGACTCGGAGGTACCAACTTCAGAGTGGCAAATTTGTTTAAAAGTCGGTTAAAACAAATGCAAAGTGTATTGATCATGAAGGAGAATTTTTGAAAAGAAATAAAAGCATTTTCACTGATTTTTCATTGTTCGCAAGACAGGCCAAAGACTAAAAAGGCAACCTCGTACAGATGGAATTAAACATTGGACCGAATCACAAACCACATATATGTATCAAATGATGTTGAACATTCTGTACCATTTGGCTTTGTAAAGCCAATACATTTCTGTAATATACTTACTTTCTTCTGATGACTTCAAAACGATATTCTTAATTTTTTTTCCTTTGTTCAAGCTCCATTTTTTTGTAGGAGTGGGTAGAATGTTGCGTATAAGCATAACCGAACCAGTACTTTCGTCCTTGTGCTACAAAGTGCACTTCAATTATGCTGAAGGGTATTTGAGCCGTTGGGTCGAAGAGCCAACCAGCAAGCATCTGTTGATGATCAAACTGTGATTGTTCATGACGATGTTCTCTAACGGTGGATGTCGATGTCATCACTGAGGTTGATGAGGGTGGATACTTAACCCCTTTTTTCGTCAGTCTCGTTTTTCAACAATCTATTGTTTCAATGGCTTATGCGGTAGCGACCAGACTAAGACATGCAAACACAGCAAAGCATAAAACGCTAAAAGGGCTAAAAAAAAAAATATCCACTCTATTATTGTTTTTGTTTTTAAGGGGGATTTATTTTTATTAAAAGAATATTCAATTTTACATTTGTTATTTCAACTTGTCCTGGGAAGTTTAAGTTGTTTCTTTAGCAAACAATAAGTTTTAAGAGAACTTAAGGTTTCAGAAGCTTCTGCAGTCCTATTAGCGTGGTAAAATATGAAAACAAAAATATTATTTATTTTCGAGTAAAACAAATTTATGTAGTCATTATAAAACCGATTCAAAATGTTTTCTATTTTCTGAGCGCTTAGTTGGTTAATTTGTTAAAATCGGATGACAATCATGCGTAGCTCTCTTACAAAGTGACGTGATCAAAATGATAACACCTCTTAAAATTCCATCAAAATTAATATAGAAACTTGATTGGTGAGCTTTGATGCAAAACCTTATGTATTGAGTTGATACGAGTATTTTACACTTTAAGCTTTGATATTTAAATGAACAACGGCAACAATTTCAAACTTTGGAAAAATTTGCTGGAAACCACTCGCATCCTCATCACAAAATTACGTCATCAAAATAATTTCACCCTCATTACTTCGAATATAAAGGGTTATGTATTTGGTCAAATGTTCCTGTCGTCCAAACTGGTTTTTGTGTAGTTAAAGGTTTTCTATTTTAGAATATTGACCGTTTTACTAACGAATAACGCGTTAAAATTGTTATATTGTTAATTTTTATTAAATGCTAATTTTTTTAAATAAATTTTTCTTAGCGCTGTGTCCCATTTCGCGCTAGGTGTATAAGTGAATAAGCAAAATAACCCGTATATGGATCTCTGAAAATCCCCAAGCAATTGTGGAAAAGCCATTGCATCTGCAAAAAGTTAATGTCTGGTTCATTATGGTCTGATGGTGTCATTGGTCGGTCAGGGCTTTGTTGTAACAGAAATTTCCAGTACGACTTATTTCGAGATTTGACGATGTCAATTGGCTTCCGAGATCGTGCGATTTTACGCCTGTGGTCTATTGTTTGTGGGGCTATGCAAAAGATCATGTCTACATGAATACATCTTAAACTCTTGGGCAATTAAAAACTATCATTCGTCAAGTCATGGCCGAACTAGTGCCCGAGTTATACATAAAAACCATCGAAAATTACCTCAGAAGAATTGAGTCCTGCAAAAACTCCTGTGAAGAACATTCTCTTTTCTCGCCAATCGCTGCCCTGCAGCGAAAAATCATACTCACTAGTTAAAATATCTAAAATGTAAAGAAATATCTTGACATCTTTAACTCAATTTCACAGAAAATGTTAATTACGTCAGTTAGTCATACGATCGAGGATATAACCTCTGGGTAATTTTTATCAAATGGCAAATATAAAAAAAAAAAACTATAAACTGCTATAGTACATCAGATAATATTATTGTACGATGCGAAAATTCTTTATTTTGAAAACGTGTTATTTGTAATTTTATTTTATTATTTGAAATGTAAACACATAAATTTTTTAAACCAAATTGGAAGTTTAAATATCTCTTGCATAGTTAAGTAATCGAGTGCAGTCTTTTTCAAATTGCAATGTTTGAATTAGAATTCAGCTTTAAAGCTAATATTTCCGGTGGGCATGTGCTAGTAACTTATATATGTGCATACAATACATGTGTCGAGTGTACTGACAGTTATTTAATTGATTGACAGTTCATTAAACCCACTTGAAATTGGTCACCATGACGTCGACATCATTGCTACCATGCAGGAATCGGCATAAAATTTATGCCTACTTCGTCCAAGCTGCGCATGTCCATGCTACACATACATTACCACTCCAACTGTAATAGTAAATGGAAAGATGATTATTTAATGGGTCACTAATAAGACCCAAATGGCATAAATATCATTACCACTTGATTGAGTTTACCAGCTGTACATTGTACAGCTGGGAAAAAGCTTATTTATGCAACGTAAGTGCGTTTGTGTTAATTGCCACATGTATCACGTCTTTAATAGTGTGGCCCACTTGTCTATTTGTTTCAAAACGGCTGCAATATCCCAACCAGCCAAACGAACTTAGATCAAACTTATAAACAGAGGCATCAAGCGTAGAAAAAGCTTAATATTATTATTGAGAAATACTTATTGTAGAATATACTAAACCGATCCCTGAGAATAACATTGAAAAAGCTTTATCCAATAATTGTCTACAATTAGAAATAAATATTTAAAAAGGCGTTTTCCAAGTGTTTTTTACAATTGGAAGTATTACGGTAAACTATTTCGATCAGTTTTGTTTATTATATTAATTATCTCTCTCCCTATGTCCATCCGTCTGTTTATAGCAGTGTCGGCCAAAAAAATACATACACAGTTCTTTCAGTTTTGTAGTAGTGTGCGCCCAAGTGAGAGCAAAGAATCTCTCTTTGGCTTACACTATGAAAATTTTACTTCGCAGGAGGCTTAAAGAAATTTTTTATTATTAACATTAAGCAGCATTTTAAATGAATGCAGGCATATGAAAGTGAATTGAAACTAATAAAATTTCTTACTAGGTAAATAATGTGCAATATTATTTATTGTCTAGGGGCCGCGTTATTAATAACAATTAGTAATAACATTAATATTAATATTTTATTAATAATATCAATATGCATATATTTATTATTAATATCAATATTACATATTTATTTGGAAAGTAATCTTTTACTAATAACATTTTACCGACTCCTAATAGTACTAATATTATTTATATTGCATATTACTTCAAAATTAAAAAAAGCACTGGTAGCGCACCCTACTTTTTTCTGACAAATTAAGTTTTCGCTTCCCAAAACAATTTTAAAGAAAAAATAGGCTAATTCCCACATTTGGTTGAACATTTTATTTACGTGTAAGCGTTTAAAATTACGTAATAAATTGCGCGCATAGAAGCGTGGTGCTAACTAGCCAAAAGCGAAACATCGACTGAGCGCTCTTGCTACGAATAATCGGCAGTGTCGGTGTAAAAGCACGACAGCCAGTTTTATGTAGGTCAGTGTTGCCAGAAAATTTTTGAGGATGTAGCTAAAAATGGTACAAAAAGTAGCTAAAAAGAGCTAAACAATTTTTTTTGTAGCTAAAAAAAGAAGCTAGTTTTTAAAAACAACTTAGTTACTGTATTTTATTGATTCAATTTAAATTTTTTCTTTTAAATTTTGTGTACATAAATAAAAACAACAAAATATATTTTCATATGCTAAGGTACATTTTGATCAGTAAAATACACTTTCAATATACTTATTAATTTTTTAAAACGGTTATGTGTTAATTAAAACAAAAATTAATTACAAGAAAAAGGCCAAAAAGTCTAGTTATAAATAAATACATATATGTATGTGTTAATATTTATATGCAGGCACAGTTTTGTAGGTGTATACCATCAGTTCAGATCTCAAATTCCGTACTATCATTACTATTATTATCTGAACTATCAGAATCTTCATCATTGTAAATTTCTTCCCGTTTCATAAATTTTACGAGATCGTCATTTATAATGTAACCGTGGCAACATTTGTTTATTTTTTAAGACATATCTTACCCCTTCATTCTGTATCACGAAATAGACTTACTAACAATAAGCAAAACACGACAAGCAATATGTAGGTTTATATATAGAAGAAAGTAATGCTGATCGTTTATTTTTTGTCGTTCATGCCTTGCTTCGTGATACGAATGATGGGCTTTACATACTGTGGAATTTGACATTAAAAATTTAATTGAATTTCTTTGTTTTGTTTTGTTTTTATAAGACTCATTATTGAAAACGTTATCTCTTTTTCAGCGTTGCTTAACGGTAAAAGTAAAAAATAAAAACGAATTTAGTAAGATCAGAGAAAGGGTTTTCGTTTAAAGCACCCTTCCATTCTCTTACTTCTATCAAAAATAAATAAAAGACGATACTTTAGTCCATGGATAAGTATAAAGTTTTCTCCATTGGATTTCATCATATTTATAAGTTAGAGATGTCACAAGAAAAAAAAAAAATATCAGTGGTAACAAGTGATTACGAAAATATTGAATTTTTTAACCAAAAAAAATAGTATCTAAAAATAGCTAAACTCGAAAAATAAGAAGCTAAAAAAGTAGCTAGGAGCTAAAACACAATTTTTGGAGCTAAATGAGAAAAAAAGAAGCTAAATCTAGCTACAAAATAGCTAAAATGGCAACACTGATGTAGGTGTAAAAATACGAAGTTTCACGAAGCACGCGTGCATAGGCGTCGGCCGACACTGGTTTATAGATATAGCATCCCCCAGAACTCATCGCATCTCCGTCCGAATATTAAGTCAATTATCAATTTGCTTATCAGTGACAAGTTGTTTAAAAAAAAAATACCTCTGAACTATAGGCTTTGTGTTTTCTCTTAGGCAAATGAAGTTTGAAAAGGGCTTCCTTTTTGCATTGTATATGCCGAACACATAGAAAACATGCATGCCTGTGAACAGGGGCGGTTCCAGGAATATATTTCGGGGGGGGCGGGGGGGTTTCAAAAATATTTATGTACGTTATATATATAAAGGGTAGTTAAATTTTAAAGGCCGATGTTGATTATGAATAAAACACAAATTATTAAGGAAATTATTGTCATTTATTTTTATTATGATAATATTGGTATGGTTCAATTATGCATGGAACAAAATATCGGCTAAATGGCCGCCGCGACCTCGGTGGCACACCTCCATCCGATGGTCCAAATTTTCGATGACGCCGAGGCATAAGTAAGGTTCTATGCCGTTAATTTGCCGAATTATCTCATCCTTTAGCTTTTGAATTGTTGCTGGCTTATCGACGTACACCTTTTCTTTCAAATAACCCCAAAGAAAGAAGTCCAACGGTGTCAAATCACATGATTGGCGGACAATTGACATCGCCACCACGTAAGATAACACGGCCATTGAATTTGTCGCGCAAAAGAGCCATTGTTTCGTTAGCTGTGTGGCAAGTGGCACCGTCCTGTTGAAACCACATATCGTCCACATCCATATCTTCCAATTCGGGCCATAAAAAGTTCGTTATCATCTCACGATAGTGAACACCATTCACAGTTACTGTCTGACCGACCTCATTTTGAAAAAAATACGTCCCAATGATGCCGCCAGCCCATAAACCGCACCAAACAGTCACTCTTTGTGGGTGCATTGGTTTTTCGACAATCACTCTTGGATTATCATTCGCCCAAATGCGGCAATTCTGCTTATCGACGAATCCACTGAGGTGAAAATGTGCCTCATCACTGAAGATGATTTTCTTCGAAAATTGATCATCCACTGTTGCCATTTCTTGCCACCATTCTGACCGTGTAAATGCAAGTCTTTATGCATAATGTTCATCAACGACGAGCGTGAGAGGTGTACGCACACTTGGACGATTTAATTGACCGAAAAAATCACGAAGTGCTCGATATGCATTTTGATTTGAAAGCCCATTTTCATAATAAGCCTGAATAACTTTAACGGTTCAAATTGAGTTAGTATGAAATTGAGAAATGTCGAATGAAATGCAGAAAAAACTTGACATTTAGGTGTGGTTTATATTCAACATCGGCCCTTAAAATTTAACCACCCTTTATATACACTCTAAACTATTGAAATTTACTATCAAAATGATCGTAAATTTTTGTTGAATTTTCTGTTGTTGCCTAAAATTATTATCTTTTGGTGTCATTTAATGAAAATAACCAGAAATTGTTTATTTTTAAACAGAAAGTTGTGCAAAATTTAAATTTACACAAAAAAGGTTTAAATTACTACACAAAAAATTGTAATGTTAAACTCAAAAAGTGTAAAAATTTAAAATATGACAAAAAATGTGCAAAATTACATGAAAATGTGTAATGGTGAACATGAAATGTGTAATTTCATTCACGGAAGAAGATTCGGTATCACTGAACTAAATCAACGTGATTTGAAATAACAAGTTCGAGGCAAAAAAAAAACATCAATAGTATTAAAAAAAAATTAATACAATTATTAGTAAGCTGGAAAGTTTAACTTAAAAGTTTTCTATTTCTATTTTTATTTTATTATTTTTTTATTTTCTTAAAAGTGATAACATTATTTCAATTATTTTTTTATAAATTA
This sequence comes from Pherbina coryleti, assembly GCA_943735915.1. Lineage (NCBI taxonomy): Eukaryota > Metazoa > Arthropoda > Insecta > Diptera > Sciomyzidae > Pherbina > Pherbina coryleti. Next base: position 72,321,455 of record OX030948.1, read on the forward strand.
ACTATCATTTTCTTAAATTAATTAAAGCTTAAAGTGATAATAAGCTACCTGAGTTAACATATGTTTTCACATAACTACAATTTGAATTTAATGCTACTGAATACAAAAATCTATATAAATAAAAATAAAATGTCGTTCGTTGGTAATTGTATCAGTTGAGAACGGCTGGACCGATTTGGATAATTTTTTTTTTAATGTTCGTAATAGCCCAACTTAGGTTTTTACGGATAGAAAAATAGACCACGCCCACTTTTACGCCCACTTTTTTCATTTATCTAAAATCGGAAAACGGCTACACCCATTTGGCTAATTTATTTTGTAAATGTTCATAGTAATCCATTTTAAGTTTTACTGAAGAAAAATTGACCACGCCCACTTTTTTATATCTATATATATATAAAAAAGAAGTTTTTGTGTGTAACTATGCTATAGACTCCTTAACTATTCATCCGATTGGCATGAAAATTTGTGTATAGAAGTTTTTGGTACGGTGCGTGTTTGTGGGCTATCAATTTTTATCCAACCTGAACACCAGAGGGCGCTGTAGTACAAATTTTTTACAAAACTGCCCAAAACTCACAAACCGCTCATGTGATTGGGATGAACATTGTTATATAGTAGTTTTCATGTACGTTGAGTGTTTTTCTGCTATATTTTTTTACCCAACTTGAACAACAGAGCGCGCTGTAGTACAAATTTTTTGCAAAACCACCTAAAACTCCCAAACCGCTCTTGCGATTAGAATGAAAATTGGTACATACGAGTTTTCAGGTACGATGAGTTTTTCAGCACTATCTTCTTTGATCCACCTTGGACACCAGATGGTGCTACAGTGCAAATTTTTACAAAACCGCATATTTTTAGTGGTTTTCTTAGGTTACATATGCAAATATTTACAAAATACAAAATACTTCTTAAATTAAGTACAATTCAAAAAATGTCCGTTATTTTAATATCAAAAACATGAAACTATGCAAATGTTACTACAACCATATATATAATGCAACATCGTTGCTCAAAAATGAGAAAAAAACAATTAAAAATTTAATTTTGTGACTTTCGATTCAAAAATCTCCGCTGCTTTTTTATACATTTCGTTAAATTTGTTTTTGTCTTATAGCTTCATCAAAAGACTATGAAAACCTTATTGCAAGAATAACGTTAGTTAAGTATATGTATATATTTTATATATTTTTTTCAAAAAAGGTCTGAAATATTAGTTTTCCTCAAAAAAGGCTCAAAAATTGTTTTTGTCGTAAAAATCCCCCCTTTTACCCCCTTTTACCGCCTATGAATCAATAAAAATGCTATATTTCTTACGGTTTTCGCCAATTTGGCTACATTTTGGTAATTTAGTTTGTATGCTCACTGTCGGCAACTGTACTAAAACTGGGTAATGTCCATCTACTAGAAAACTGGGATGGGCATTATATAATTATATAAGCCCATACAATTTGTATTATCGAATAGCTTTGAACGTAAAAGTAGCAGTACTTATATACAAACTCAAAATGGAGTTACTATTTGGTGATCTCCTGCTTCTGGCAAACTGTAACGGTCAGTGGAAAATAACAGTGGTGTCAAACTATGAGTTTAAGAAAAGTTTTGAATACACCTATTATGTTCCCATATAGTTGCAGGGTGCAGCAACGCGCGCCGGGAAAAGGCTAGTATATTATAAAACAAAAAAACATTTTATATCTTGCTTATTACTTACTTTTATTTACGCAAGAGTAATGAAATAGAGCAATGGTACGAAGAAGGGGCATATTTTTATACATTTTTTGTTGAAAAATAAACACGAAGAGTTTCAACTTTTACACACAAGTTGCGTAAATCGTTATACATTTTCTATGTAATATCCAACAAAAAATGTTTAAAATGTGCATGTGTAAATTTAGACACTATTAGTCAGAAAAGCGTTGCCGACGATTATCGTCGTAAAATTCAACAGAAATCGTTGAGAGTGTACATTAGAGCGGGTTAATTTTTTTTTCAAAAAATCGTAGGCGTGGATAATGTTCTACGGAGCAAATTCAACTTTGCTCAAGAAACCGTTAGTCTAAAATCTATTTCGAGCCTTTGGTTTTTCAAAAGAAGGTTATAATTTGTGTTTTGCTGCAATATGTGAAAAAATTATTCCACTTATTGGAAAAAACTTTGCTACGAAAAAAAAAGCCATCCACATTTCACTCCATATTCACTCCATATCATTGTGTGGTGCTCAGGATTATTTTTTTGTGTTAAATACCACAAGGTGACGCTGGGTGAAGATCATTATAATAATAAAAGTTATTTCTCTGTTTATTTGAGCCGAATACAAATCTAAAAGGCCAACATAAAACCAACATCAAAATAAATAAAAACTACAAAAACCGGAATTTTTCTCCATTACTGTATAAAAAGGAATTTTACGTCTACACTTCCGATACTATCGAAACTGTGAGTTTTTAAATTAAAACTGTGCGGTATTTGGATATATTTTATCCAAAAAATGCGGTGTTTTTGTGATTTCAGGTTAAGATTGTATGTGTGACTGTTTACAGCTACGGGCGCAATATCGCAAAAACAAACAAAAACTGGAACAGAATTCAGTATTTTTGCAATACGTATAGAAACAGCTACAAACGTTTACAGCATAGGGGTGTGTACATATAAAGTAAATTATAAAAACCAAATGTTTTTCTTTTTGGTACTCTTAGCCCACATAATAAACATCAGTACATCACATTTTAATACAGGTTCTTTAAGAATTTCGGGTTCAAACCCCCCCCACCCCCTGGATCCGCGCCTGCCTGTGAAGCATGCTTGGTTAAGACACATAAGGGGTATTCACGATCTGGAGCTCTTTGTAGAGCTCTTGTGCAAAAGTGCAACAAAAAAGAGCTCTACAATAACAAAATACACGTGCTGTCAAAATTGTGCTTTTTTGCTCAAGCGCACTGGCGATACCATGTAGCTCTTTTGCAATGCGCTTGAGCTCTTGAGTTCATTTTTTTTTTTGACAGCAAACAAATAGTGATGGTATATTATGTACACTTCTAGGTATTTACTTCTTTAATATCATAATTTCACATTGCTAACTTTCAAAGCTGACTGCACTTAACTTCAATTGCTAGGTCTGTGCATGGGGTGTGTTCACAGTTTGTTGCGCTTTTTTACACTTTTGCAAAAGAGCTCTACGAAGAGCTTCGGATCGTGAATACCGCTATAGAAAGCATGTATCGCATATTTGATAAATTTCAAATATGTCAAACTGAATAGAGATTTTAAAGGAAAAGTAGTGCAAACACATTGAATTTAATCAAAATAATTTAAAATGGAATTAGAGGTTGCGTTGATATTGCTTTTATTTCACACATGTCTTCTGTCAATGCTTTGATGCCTGCAAAAAGTTAAAAGTTGGCCAACTTAAGGCATGCTTTAAGCATTATGTATGCGTGCATGCTTTTGATGTGGGCTACTTCATAACAATATGTATATTCAATCACAAATGTCAGATGCTTGAAGCATGCATGCCTCCTGATACGTTATAAGGATGTGATACGTCCTTATAAGTTAATTTACATTACGTTTTCATATGTAAAAAAAAAATATTGTTTTATTCCGCTTTCGCGACTATATGTAATGAATTACACTTAAGAACTAATTAACAAAACTTTGATACTTAATTGTAACTACTCTGCTGCCTGTGTTTTTGTTGTTGCTGCCGTTGCTTCATTTCGTTATGCTTGTTAAATTGCTGACGCGTCGCTTCTCACTGATCGCTGAACTGCAGCGGATGCGTGTGCATTCAGCAGTTGGTGTCAGTAGTTTTATCAGTAATGTTAATTGCGATAACTCCACCGCCCTTAAGTTCGAACGCCCTCGTTCGATGACCGTAGGTTTTTTGCAATGTCTTTGATTCCAATAACAGTTGATTTAGGTATTTCAGCTTGTATTGAGGTCGATGAGGTCGTGATTTTTATTGCACATTTTTCTTGTAAGTTTACTAAAATTTTATATGATGAATTCAATTATTGCTATTGTAAGGCATATTGCTAATGTCTAGCTCATTGCACTCTGAATAATATTCTCTTTTTAAAACAACTCTATTTTTGTTGTGCTATTGAGATGAAAATCCAATTGCTTGAGTCTTTCCAGTGAAAGATGTTTTTCGTTTGCTTCTAGCGCTGATGCTGTCTGAAAAATTGCTGGCATTGAGTGGTAACGGATTGTCTCATTGTTAACGATTTTTTCCCATCTTTTTGGATTGAAGAGTTTGCGTGTCGAATAATGTAGGTTCCTTGGAAAGTTATTGTTTCATTATTGATTTCAGCAGGTCCGTTAAATTCGTTGAGGAGAAGTACACCGAGAGCATTTTCGTCTATAGTGTGGGATATGCTCATTATTGAAGATTGTGAAGTTTGGTTTTACGCTTTTCAAGAAGTTCTGTATGCAGACAGAAGTATTAATATCTACTATATTTTGTTTATTACATACTTCTAAACCTTTAAATTTCTTGCAACTTTTAGTAATATGAACCATACACCTTTTCTTTACATCTATATCTATATCTATATCTATATCTATATCTATATCTATCTATATCTATATCTATACTATTATATAAAATGAAAGTGAAAATTTTTTGTGTCCGCAAAACTCCAAAAGTACTGGTCCGATTTTTTTGAAATAAGTTTTAAAATATCACATTTGTGCTACAAAAGGTTCATTGGTTATTTTCTTTACGAAATTTCAATAATAAGTATATTTAATTAAAGTGTTAAGTTTTTAAAAAATCATCCACAATGCCATGCATTGCTTGATCGTTAGCTTTTCATGCGTTTGTGCTGCGAGAGCCTCAATAAACTGCATGTTGCTCTCTACTATACTCTTTTTGTTCTCAGCAAGCACAAAACAAACAAACAAATACATATACATACATACTTTGCTGCGCTTAAAGCTAATTGGATCGAAGTACATTCTAATATGTTCAAAGTAGTTTTGACGTGGAGAATTAATCTTACACAGTTTTGTTAAAAGGGGATTCACTGACCACCTTTAGCATGTTGAGGATTTTTTTGATGAGAATGAGATTCAATCCGACTTGATGTATGTATGTATGTAGGTATGTTTATTTGTTCCGCTGCTTGCAACTTTTCTACACATGTTTTGACGGTGGTTTTCCTGTAATTTATAAATGAACAAAAGGAACAAACGGCTGACTTTTTACTTAATAGAATTGACATTGTGTGATTCAATAAGTTTTTTTATAAATAAACAAGAGAACTGGGACGGGCATAGGTAAAGGGGTTATGGCTTCGACTACACAAGTCAAATTTTTGATATTGAATAGTTTTGGAACTAAACGTCGCATGACAATAAAACTCAGTATGGAGTTACTAATTGCCAAAGTCTTTCTACTGGAAAACTGGTTTGTGCATTGGAAAAGGGGGTGTGGCCCGATTCTCTATACAGAATAGCTATGGAAGCTTAAATCACAGGACATTGAAACTCATAATGGAATTGTCACCTGGGAGTGATGTTCTGCTACTGGGAAAAAATATGGGGATATGTACTTCGAAAATGTTCGTTTTTTGATTTTTGAAAAATGGTGGGGTGAAGCGTTTCACTAAAAGATTCTTTCCTTTTTCATGTATAAACATCAACATTAATCGGTTTAATGGCCTTAAGCAGGCTCCTAAGCCAGCAAGAAACTAAAATCTATATATACAAAAATCAAATTCGTGTGCTTTAGTCTTGCTAAAACTCGAAAACGGGTGGACCGATTTCAATATTTGTTTTTTATATTATTTGCCTTAATACAGATGTGGTTTAGCAAAAAAGAAAATTACGAAAAACTCGAAGGAACAACGGAAAAATCGAACAAATCAAAATTGGTCATTTTGTGTGGGAATTGCCACTTCAGACTACTTTAGCCAATAAATCTTAACGGCTCAAAGGGATCAAATTCGACACACATATTACTTGAATCCTAGATTAGGTCATGGCATACTTTGTTTTGACCACGCTTCTTCCACCCCTTTACAAGAAACGCAAATCAATCTACTAGCGTACTTTTATTAGCGAAAATAAAACTCACAATCCTCTCATGCGACCGTTGCTCAAAAATGAGAAAAAAAACAATCTGAAATTCAATTTTGTGACTTTCGATTCAAATATCTGCACTGCTTTTTTAAACATTTTGTTCAATTTTTTTTTTTGTCTTAAAGCTTTATCAAAATACTATGGACACCTTGCAAAAATACCGTTAGTTGAGTATGTAAATATATTTTATATTTTTTTTTTTTTTCAAAAAATGTCTTTCATCAGAAAAGGCTCAACATTTTTTTTTGTTGTAAAAATAAATTAAATTCAAATTCGCAAATTCCACTCTTTTTTCCACCAGCAGAAGTTGTTAAAATGTTACGCAAGAATTAAAAACCGTTTCTGTGATTAAAAAAACAAGGCCTTGATTTTTTGAAGAAAAGTTTTTTTCCAATATTGTGGTGTTATATTTTTGAATAAATTTGCAAGCTAAAAAAGTATTTTATTAGAAAAAATTATCTAAGTATCTTTACCAATCAAAAGTTATGGCTAATAATCTATATCCATATCATTTGCGGTCTGCTTGCTTATCTATCTTCTATAGATATAAAAAGCAAAACGCTGTCGGTCTGTGTGATGGCTGAAAACTCCAAAACTACTGAGCCGATAGAGCTGAAATTTTGGCAGTAAATTTTTTCAAGTACGAGATGGTTTAGGGGAAAAATTTCTGCCACACCCCCTTTTACCGCCCACAAATCAATAAAAATGCTATATTTCCGATGGTATTGGCCGTACTAGGCTTCAATTTGGTAATTTATTTTAGGTGCTCACTGTCGGTAACTGTACTTAAACTGGGTAATGTTCACCTGCTAAAAAACTGGGATGGACATTGTATAAGGGGGTGTGGCTCCGCCCATACAATTAAAATTTGTAACATCGAATAGCTTTGGAAGTAAACGTAACAGTACTTACATACAAACTCAAAATGGAGTTACCATTTGGTGATGTCCTGCTACAGGGAAACAGTAATGGGCAGTGGAGAATGGACCATAGCAAAAAAAAATTTTCTTATTTTTTGATAAGCAGAAGAAGAAATTTGATAAGCAGAAGAAATAGAACAGCAAACGTTATCAGTTACAACAAACCGAAATCTAAGAAAAGATAAAACAGCTCATACTGAAGCATGGATCGTTGGAGAATCATTGGATGATTTGATTCCACGTCAAGGGTCTCAGCTGCCCACAAATGGAGATGTCTTTCGATTTTTTGTTCATCTCAATCGTGGTCCCATGCAAAATTAAAAAAGAGGTAATGTTTTAAGAAATGTTTTATTGAAAGTAGAAGAATTTTGGAAAATTTCGGGCATTCCCAGTATGCCTCTAAGAGCTGGACATTCCAAGCGCAAACTACTAAACTTATTGCGCAGTATGAAAACCTGCGAAAAACTAAAACACATAAAAATTTTTTAGCGAAAAGAGAAAATTTTCTTAAATCGCTGAACCTACTCTTTGATATATCACACGCCAATGCTACTTCTATCATTAAACATGACACATGCAGAACTAAAAAAATGATTCAGGAAGATATTAAATTTTTACAAGATCAAAAAACATGTCGAAAAATAATTTTAGGAGGCGTCGATAAAAAAGATGGAAAAGTCCAGAAAAAAAAACTATCGGGTAGCCACAGAAATCAAGCGTTCTGAAAAAGAAAATCATCGCACAGCTGAAAGTTCTGCAGTGAAAGATATTAGTTTTGAAACAAAAAATTCAGATTCCACGTCTGATATAAGTGATCAGGATTTGCAATAGCTTCAACCAGCAGTGCTGCAAATGCTGATAAGCAACGTAAAAAAACGTAAAAAAAAATTCAGAAATCACTTTGAATCTTCCAAAAAATCCATTTACAAGCAAAACCATCTCAGGCATGGGTGATCGGCTGAATTTATCTGCAGGGCAGCGCACAGCTTTCATTGGAGCAATTCTTGCAGAGGTGGTGTTTCACTTGATAAAGCAACACTTTCAGTTAAAAGTATATGGACAGCAGGTATGGAAGTTCGAAAATTAGTTGCTAATGAAATCAAGGCAGCATTTACTCCACTAAAACACTCAACACTACATTGGGATGGAAAAATGGTTCTGACATAAGAAAAGAAAAACAAGAGAGATAAGGAGTTCTCATTTCTGGTGTGCCAAACTGTGAAGAAGGTAAATTGCTAGGTATACCTATAATATCCAATATGAAAGGTGCAGAGCAAGCAAATGTTACTTTCAGTCTTGCAACCGAATGGGGAATTTCAGAAAAAGTGAGATCCATTGTTTTTGATACCACAAATTCAAACTCAGGACGAAAAATTGTAGTTTGCGTACAACTTGAAAAACTATTCGACAAAAAGTTGCTTATGCTTGCTTGTCGTCATCATGTCTACCAGAAAATTTTGTGTTCAGTTCACAAGCAATTGTTTGGTGAAACATCAGGTCCCGAAAATACAGATTTTACCAATTTTAGAGACTCTATTTGGAAAACAATCGATACTGACAAAGATTTTAAGAAATTACAATTCAATGATAGGTCATTAAAACTCCTATTGGCAAAGAAAAAGCAAGCTTTAAATAGAGTTATTTCAAAACCGAATCGATATAGCATCAGGATAGGTACTAAAACTCCTATTGGCAAAGAAAAAGCAAGCTTTAAATAGAGTTATTTCAAAACCGAATCGAAATAGCATTTACCTCGCGCTGATTATAGAGAGTGCGCGGAACTTATGTTAATATTACTAGGCGAAGTACCTGAAAGAGGAGTACATTGGCATAAACCTGGAGCACACACCATGCCCGATGGATGCCATCCGTATCGAGCAAAGATGTACGGTTTTAGTTCTCAGGCAGATTATGACCAAAGTATGATGGATAATTAAGAGAGACTATGCAAATTTAATGCTCTCTTTTATGTGGAAAAATGGATATCTTCGCCGGTTGGAGCTGATGCACCTTTCAATGATTTAAAGCTGTGGCATGAGTTTAATGAATACCAAAAACATGATATCCACGTTGCAACGCAGCTATTAAAGCTATAGAAAGGCATTTGTGGTAATTAACCGAAGAGTGTGTTGTATTTTCTTTATTTTCAAACAGAGTATCGAATGCAGAAAAGCAACTAGTCGCCCGGAAATTGCTTCAAATTCCGATACCAAAAGAATTTGGGTCAATTCAAGGGTCATCCAACGTTCCCTATTTTAAGTAACAGCACAAAACTTCATCACCTTATAGGTTGTAACTCATTTTTCATATTTCACAACCTTGACGTAGAGGTCGAGTGGCTTAATAAACCTATAAATGAGTGGCATCTTGATACTAATAATAATGAACTAGCTTTTTCTCGGTGCGCTTTGCTGCACCTTATCTAGATAAGTACCGGAAAATGTTGCAATGCGCTTAGCGTTATTATTTCTAAACCATCTCGTACTCGAAACATAACAGTCGTTCATAAATTACGTGACCGATTTTCAATTTTTTTTTTACTCCCCTCCGGTACTTTTCGTAGTGCATTTCAAAAACACTTCCCTCCACCCCCATAAAGTAACGTAGTATTTGAAATAAAAAAATTAACTGATTAAAAAATATTCGAAAATAGTAAAAATAACTGTCGCAAAGCAAGCAAAGAAAAAGTATGCCCTTACTACACTTACCAATAGTTAACAGTAAATTTAGACGGTCAAACGTGGAGAAGTAAGGATGAAATGGTTTGAAATGTTGGGTTGTATTAATTTCAATTTTTTCGAGTATTTTTTATTTATGGTCAAATTAGACCTCCTTCCCCTATTCGTTACTTATCGTAGTACATTTTAAAAACTCTCTCGTAACGTAATTGGTAACGTAATTTATGAATGACCCCATAGTTACTGCGCAAATTTGAGCTCAATCGGCTCAGTAGTTTTGGAGTCTATAGCAGCGTTCTCTATTGTAATTTTTTTGCATTTTTCATTTCCCAGAAGCAGGATATTACCAAGTAGTAACTTCATTCTTACTTCTATGTTCTTTGTCTTTTACTTCCATTGCTTTTCTGTGTCATAAATTTGGCTCGTATGGGTGGAGACACACCCCCTTGTCCAATGCATGTCACCTTTTCTAGTAGAAGGACATCACCAAATGGTATCTACATTCTGAGTTTCAATGTTCTTAGACTTTTACTTCTATAGCTATTCTGTATCGTAAATTTGGGTGGAGCCACGCCCCGTTTTCGAATGCCAGTGCCAGTTTTTCAGTAGAAAGACCTTCATTGTTATACGACATTTAGTTCCAAAGCAATTCGATATCATAAATTAGGCCAGTGTGGCCAAATTCCCCCTTGTCTAATGTTCGCTCAAATATATAGTAACTGCCTCTTGGGCAGCATATCAAGCATATCATAGCATCTACATATCAAGTTTCACTATCAAAACATGTACAACTCAGGAATAATAATGATTTCAAAGAAGTGGGCGTATATATATAGTTAGACCACGCCCAGTTTTAGTATAGTTTCCGACAGTAACCATACGAACTTATCTACCAAATTTTAGTCTAATACGACCAAAACCGTCTTAAATATAGCATTTTTATTGATTTGTGGGCGGTAAAAGGAGGTATGGAGAAAAAGGGGTATGGAAAATTTTTACTATGCCTATATTTTATAGGCAAATTATTCCATTTATTTTCAATTTCCCTTGTAAATATTTCCCCATATACACCATATGTGCGCATCTGTATTTTTTCACACCTGTATTGTTGTATAAGTTCACTAAAATGCCTATAATTCATGAACCAATACACAAACAAAGACCGCTAAAACATAAAAACCATATGGCCCGCGTGGCCCTTCATACAAATTTTTTTAATTTTGTCTTTGCCATGAGCCAAAATCAAAGAACACCTGCAAAAACAATAACACAAACCGCACTCGTTCAGTGTTCAGCACATTTTCCAGCAAACTTTACAAAAACAAATGCATGCAAAGCCAAAATAAAAAACGGACACTCGATGATGTCGATGCTGAAGCTGATTATCCCGTTACTTGTGTTTCGAGTAATTTTTCATGCAAGCATTGTTATTGTAATAGAAATTAAGTCTTGTCGCAGTGCACTGGCAAATAAAATTGAGTTCATTGTGTTGTCATAATTGTAATACCTATCAAACATTGAATAAATATATATATAAAAAAAAATAAACCAAATTTTCTTACAGTGTACTTCATGACATGTGATTTTATTGCATTGTAATTGTTTTTTGACGCAGAATACGTCATTATCGGAGGTAAGTAGGGTGGTTGATAGTGATCAGGTGTCGGCATTTATATAACTTTTTGAGCATTTGGTGGGCCTAAAGTACTGATCGTACAATGTTGATGTTAGCCCTTGTTAGTCTGCTTGATCCTCAATGCGACAAAAATGGATGTTAGAAGTCTATAACTTATATAAATTTTACACAATTACATTAAATATAAAGCCAACATTTGATGTTTTTGTTTGCTTAAACTTGCTACCTATTTATCGACAGTTTCCGGTTTTATCGACAAAACCATAAAATTTGTATGGGAGCCCCCCTAAGGAGTGGTCGGAGGGAATAGGTGTCAAAGGCAAAAATGTTCCTTTTGCAAAAGTAATGGGGGTAAGTCATACATATTAACCCTCTCCGGTACTCTGTTAAAGGTCATATGCTCAGGTGTATGGAATAAATATACAAAAACCATAAAATTTGTATGGGAGCCTCCCTAAGGAGTGGTCGGAGGGAAACGGTGTCAAAGGCAAAACTGTTCCTTTTACAGAAGTAAAGGGGGCCGGTAATACATATTAACCCTCTCCGGCACTCTCTTAAAGGTCATATGCTCAGGTGTATGGCATAAATATACAAAAACCATAACATTTGTATGGGAGCCCCCCTAAGGAGTGGTCGGAGGGAATAGGTGTCAAACGCAAAAATATTCCTTTTGCAAAAGTAATGGGGGTCAGTGATACACATTAACCCATTCCGGCACTCTTTTAAAGGTCATATGCTCAGGTGTATGGAATAAATATATTGCTAAATATTTTTTAAAGAAGATGTCATCAAAAGCGAATTGAATAATTCTACGTCTTGTGTTACGACATAGTCGAAACTACTGTATCTTTTTGTTTTGTTTGATTTTTTGCCAAACACAACGATGAGCAACATTTTGTGTTTGTTTTTTTTGTTTTTTAAGCATTGGCCCGCGCTTAAAATTTCTTGGGCCCCACTGATTTAAATAAAAAAATCTAAGGAAACTTTGCATTTTTCGTTTTTGCTTTTAATAGGTTAAAAAAGAAAAATTCATTTAATTAATATTAATGCACTAATTACTTAAGTTAAGTGTGAAACATAAACGTAAAAATTCAAAATTCAATGATATGTCTTTTTACGGCTGTGACTTGAAAAGAGTCAGAAATAGATACTTGATTTTAGCCTTGACTTGTGATTAGAAAATTAGAAATTTCATGATATAATCAATAGAAATTAATGAAATATAATTATTTCTAGCTCAATATTTGGTGGAGTATCCATTATTTCTGATAACTGCTGAGCAACGCCTAGGCATCGAATCCACTAGTTTTTGGCACTTAGTAGCTGGAATTTTCTGCCATGCGTTCTTGATTAACCTCCAAAGATCATCTTTGTTGATTGGATGTTTGTCTCTAAGAGACACTTTAACCTCTCGCCATAAATTTTCGATAGGATTAAGGTCTGGCAACTGTGGTGGACAGCTTTAAATTCGATGTTTTTTTTTTTGTCTAAACGATTCGTTTGCCCGCTTTGATGTGTGTTTCGGGTCGGCATATTTAACTCTACGTACGTCATCATGGTTTCACTCCAAATCCCGGTGTGTTTTAAAGCATCCATCGTTCCCTCGAAGCGAAATACGGGACATGTGCCATTATATGAGAAACACCCCCAAACCATTATACTCCCACCGCCATGTTTAACAGGTTTTTATAGTGTGTTGAGGGAGGAATTCGGTATTGGGGGATCTTCTCATAGAAATGCTGCCTCGGTCTGAGTTAAATAAATTCACTTTGGTTTCATCTGACCAAAGAATGTTTCGCCATTTGCTATTTGACCAATCAGCATAATAATTGAAATCGCTTGCGGACATTAACTTTGGTCAGGAATGGTTTTTAATTAAAAGTTTTCGTATCGTTGAAGTGTCCACGTCCAAGGAATATTATTTCTTGAGAGCGGAAGAGGTCACAAACGGATCTTTTTTTACGTGACGTAGGATTCGTCTTTGCAAACTGGTACTTATTTTGGGTTATTTTCCTCTGGTGTCTTTTTTCTTTGTAAACTTTAATGCGTTCTCAACCATTTTCTTTGAGCAGCCAACTATACTGGCTATTATCCTTTGGCTTTTACCTTGTTTACGCAAATTTTTTATAATTTTTCAGTTTTCAGAACTGCAGTGCTTGGCTCTTCCCATATTTAGACCTAATTGTTTGAAACACAAATTTATTTTAAAATCATAAAACTAAGAACTCAAACTCACGTTCTGTAGTAAAATTTTATTAAAAAAGATCTTTTTAAATTAAAACATTTTTAGTTATATTGGTTGGCTCTATTTTAACGCACATACTTTAAATGCAACAATGTCACAGTCTAGCGAAAAATAAAGGCGCAATTGTACTCAAAAATAACTGTACAATATTCATGGGAGAAGTGGGTTTTAAACTACGTTTGGTTCAGAGCATGCCAAGTCGTTACAAAAAATTTCGATTAAGTAATATCATCAGCAAGTGCGTGGCTCTATTTCATCGCACATCACTGTATGTAAGACATGTAAAAGTTGTTAATGATCTGTCAGAACTGTCAGAGCTGTGAAACTAATAGAAGATTTTGCTACAAGTATCGTCGATGAAGTTGAAAAGCAGGATTTATTGTAAATGGTGAAGTTTCAACGCAAGCAAATTTCAAACTTCCAAAAAAAAAAGACATTAACAATGTTAACACTAGTGTCCGACCGAATATTCCGCTTCGGTATTCGGCATATTCGCCCGCTTTTTTAACTTTCGGCTTCGGCATAAATAGCCGAATATTTTTGTTTTGTAATAACTAAAAATATTTTACAATTTCTTTAGCAAAATTTCAGTATACTTAACCCTAGAACCATAACGTTATTTTATACTACGTTAATACTAATGATGCGTAAATTTTACGTACAGTAATTATTTTCAGGTTTTTCAGTGTGATTTGTTTTTTTATTAAAAACTTTATTTATTTTATAATTCTTAAAAAACATTTTTAAGAATTTTTTTTTTTAATTTTTTTTTAAGAATTATATTGTGAGCTTAATGCCAAATAATTCATGAAGCAACAGAATGTTGGAACCTAGATTGATACTTGATAAAGAAGTAAGCAAAAAGCGCAACAACAAAGTCTTTGCAGAATCAATGCAGTCAACTTTTTGAAATTTTGCGACTAGCAAAAGAGTAGAAAAACATTGCTTTGACAAAGTATAGCGCTTCTATAATTCCGTTCTGGTTTATTGATATTGCGCCTATTAGCTTGTCAAAGTTAGTGGACTGCTAGAACCACTGAGACTACTGATGAGTCGGAGTAGCGTCCGACGAAACCATGGTCTAGTCAGCTTTTTTTAGTTCTGCAAAGAACTTTTTGTTGTAGCAACCTGTTGCTTCATGAATTATTTGGCATTAAGCTCACAATATAATTCTTAAAACATATGTTTTTTAAGAATTATAAAATAAATAAACTTATTAAAAATGCCACAATTTTATAACTCATAAAAACTTTATTAAAAACAAACTTAAAATAAAATTCTACTTCAGGTTTTTAAACAAAAAAGTTAAAATTGAGTGCATGCAAATCATTTACTCAAGGCTATAACAGTTGTGACACATTTTAAGTTGATGTTCGCCACAAATTGCAGACGTTTTGCACATAAAGCAATAAGTTGTTGTCAATCTTTTTTTTGTGTAGTGGCAAAATGTGCAGTAGCTTCTTTTTCCCTTTTCACTTCTTTTACATAAAAATGCCTAATTGAAGCACTGCCGGCGTTTGGTCCCGTTAGATCACACTTGTGCAATCAGAATTTGAAAATTTCATACACGTAAAATTTACGTACATTATGGTTCTAGGGTTAATTCGATGAATCTCGTTCGAAATTCCATACTTGAAACATTTGCTTTTGTTTTTCTCTTTCTTCTGTTCTTCCATAACTTGGTTTTCGCTCGTTGAAAACTTTACTCAAATGATAAATGCAGTGAGTCCGACCCATGATACAATTACAAGGTATGCTCATTTTAAGATGGCTGCTCATAGCATGTCCTCACCATGGTGTAATAATAATAAGGTGTTAGTTAATTTGACAGTTCTCTCTCAATATGATGAATTTTTTCGCCCCGCTCCTGTCAAAAACAGCTGATGGTGAATTGGAATGAAAATAAAGCATCTAACGTGCAGTCGGTCGAAGCTCAATGCCATGTCCACTTCTTTTGATGGCTATTATCAGTTGAGGTATTGAACATTCTTTGATGGCATTCGATATTTTCTTGAAGCAGTCGATGTGAATGCAAAACAATTTGCAAGCTGGCCAAGGCTTCATGTCGGTGGCACCTTCCAGCGCACGTTTTTGATAAAATGGCAAAACCATTCAACGGCGAACTTGCCCAATGGGCGAAGACAACTGCAATAACTTCTTGCAAATACAACACGGCACAATTAATTCAATTAAATATTTATTTAAACTTTATTCGCACAATAACCTACATAAACTATAAAACATCATCATCTAGCAACTCAAACAAATAATAGAATTTGACAACTATCAACGGCTCCTCTCTTTCGATCTCAATATTTTGACAGAAAGAAAGCTATTCTTGGTGTTGTCAAAAATTCACTAACACCTTATTATTATTACACAATGGTCCTCACTGCAAGTTTTAGTTATCGAAGTTTTATAAACCTACTCCCTAAAACTTGACTGTCCACACTGATGCAATCTAGTTTTAAGATTAAGCAGCTATTTTTGAACATTTGTTTTCCTTAAAAAAATGAGTGAGGAAAGGCCAAGCATTTCATGTTTAAAGAGTCTTGTTGCAACGGTGATTAATTAATTAATTAATTTTTCACAAACCTGGTGTTCGTCATTGTTTTAATTATTTGACATTTAGAGATGGCGAAAATATTCGATAGTTTTTATCAATTAAGCAGTAAATACACTACTTTTAGCAAAATTTTACTATAAAACGAGTGCTTTAATTTCGTGAGAATGTTTTAATTTTGTATGATCAAAATTGGAATGATTTAGCTCTAAAACTTGAAAGCGACTAAAACTCTAGCTAAAACCTGCAGTGAGGACATGCTATCAAATGAGCAATTTTGCAACAACAAAGCTGTAGAAGCTACAAACGTCAAACGAAAAAAGCACCAACAACAATTAGAAAAACTAAAAATTAACAGCTGATTTTGACAACTAGCTCACCCTGCTCTCCAATATGACCCTACTTTGTAATCATGTATCATGGTCCGACCGACATGGGTTGATAAGATCGTACATGTTGAACGAACTGGCAGAAAACTCAAACATTTTTTATTTTCACCCAACCGTCTCATTTGCTTTCGATTTTCTGCTTTCTGCGAGATTTCAGTCAGTATTGAATTTCTGTATTTTTTCTCGACTAGATCGAAAATCGATTTAAGTATCTTCTATGTCATCCTGACTTACTAAATAAATTACAGAAATATTATAATTCAGCAAAATGACATGAAAGAAATTTAATCAATTTTATATCTAGTGGTAAAAGCTACAGAAATGCAATGCTGACAGAAATCAGGCTGAAAAACTAATACGTTTAACTCGAACTTAATATTTGTCGTTTTTTTTTTACTGAACTTACGAAAGCCAGTACTAAATTTTATAATTTTTTGTACTTGAAAAAAATTTTATTAATATTCGGCTTCGGTGTTCGGCCGAATACTTCCACTTGGCCGAACATTCGGCTTCGGCTTCAGCCAAAATTTCACATTCGGTCGGTCACTAGTTAACACCATCCTAACTGAGTTTTAATAAATATGCTATGCCGTTTTTATTAACTTTTTGCTTTTATTATTTTATAAATAAATTTTATGAATTTATATTATATGAGTAAATAAATGAAAAAAGAAAATAAAAAAACGTTTACAACTTCATTATGGTAAACAGGGTGGCGCGGAGGTCTAAACACGACCAAATAAAATAAAAAATTGCATGGACTCTTCTCATTGTATTTGGAACAGCATAGAGGGGGTGCTCTCCGAAAATTAAAAAAAAAAAAAAATTTCATGTATTCATGCAATGGCCTAGTGGAGAATGACAGTGGTGTCAAGCTATGGGTCTAAGAAAAGTTTTAAATATACTTATTATGTTCCCATATAAGCCCCATTCTTTTGCTATCGACTTACAAAAGAACACTAGGTAGGATAACTAAATACATGCAAAACAACAACACAAACTCGGTTATTTGAGTAGTTCAACCAACTCAGTAAACTAATATCAGAGATAATGAGACACAATTGTGAATTGTGCTGATTTTGACAGCTAAAAATGCTTCTTCTTCAATTTTTTATGCAATCACGTATTGTGTATGTGAGTTCACCTCATAGTTGTCAAAAAAAGATACTACACCCAAAAAAGTCTTGCATATTTAAAAGAAAATTGTTTTAAGCTGAACAAGAATATTTTTATTAAAAGTCGATAAAGGAATTTTGTCAATACAGAAATGTGCGTATTGTAATTAATTTATGGAGTTGCTTTGATAATAGACAAAAAATATTAAAATATTTTTGATAGAAAAAATTGAATTTAAAATAAAAACATAAACATAATTTAATTTTCTTCAACAACTTTATCTTTGTATTAAAAATACTATTGTTACTTGCATATGAATAAAAATTTTAAAAAAAAATGTGGTTGCTAATATGATTTTCTAATATAAATGAAAAAAAAACTGATATTGGTAATCAAACAAAATTTGTGGGGCGTAGGAAGCATTGATATTTATTTTTATAATGCATTTATTGATTGGGTGAAATGCATTTCCACACCACCTTTGAGGTATGCATTTTGGCGCGTTACCGACTTTTTTTTTTGGTGTTCGGTTCCCCTGTAGGCCTATATCACCATTATGCTATATACTACATCATGGGCGTCCACAGGAATTTGTCGAGGGGGGGGGGGAAAGGTATGCCTTGGTGTGCACGTTTATGAAAATGAGCCTGGAATGTTACCTATGAAATTTTATTGCCTGAGATTTTCTGTGCAAACTTAATAAACATTGTTATTATATGAAAATTCATATTTTTCAATTTAACTTCCAGTATAACGAACTTTTAGTTTACAAAATCATTTTTACATTTATTAATTGTATATAAAAATATTTAAAATAATTGTCGTTCGTTTTTAAATATAATTAAAGATCCGTACAGACTGAAAAATATATTTTCAAGGTATTTATTTTATTTTATTATCATTTAAAATAACTTTTTTGATTTTTTCTTTTGTTCGTATGAATGTGTGTGTGTGTGTGTATAATTTATAAAAAGATTGCATGATTATCTTGTGTTTTAAAAATTTTAAAAATTTTTTTATATTCGTTTTTCTGGAATGCTCTTGTTTTTTTAAGGTACTATTACCGTCTAGAAATTTCAAAAAATGAATTTTTGTTTTTTTACATTTTTAGATTCTTTATACCTTCAATAATAACTGTCCAAAATAATAAATCGAAATTCGAAGCCAGTGCCGAGATATAAGGACTCAATTGAAGCGC
The DNA here is from genome assembly GCA_943735915.1 of Pherbina coryleti. Classification (NCBI taxonomy): domain Eukaryota; kingdom Metazoa; phylum Arthropoda; class Insecta; order Diptera; family Sciomyzidae; genus Pherbina; species Pherbina coryleti. The sequence continues at coordinate 72,340,290 of OX030948.1, forward strand.
GCTCTCGGCTCGCAGGTGTAAAAAAAACTTTACACGCATTTTTCTCGAGTTTAGGTTTTTTTAACTGGCGGACAGTCAATCTCCGGATCTTCTATGCCGTTATTAATAATTTTTGCAGCATTTTGTTTGTTTTTATATCCTATAGTTTACCACAATTTGACCACAAAAAAATATATAAAATTTTTGAATTTGAAAAAAGGTTGAAAAAAGGCGATTTTTGAAAAACATTTTCAAATGTCCGCCATTTTTTTAGCAGCAGTGTTTTTTCGAAAAAAACAATTTCAGCGCCCTATATTAAATGTACAATTAATAGAAAATAAAAATAAAATAATTTTTTCGTAATCTTCAAGAACTGTTTAATGCTGTAAAAAAAGTTTGATAACCATATATAATAAAGAAAGTGAAAAAAATTGTTGAATATATGTTAATTTTTAGAATTCTAGACGGTAAAAGTACCTTAATTAGACATGAATGTTTATTATAATTTTAAAAATTTCTTTTGATTGGCCTTAGTTTTTTTCGAATGTGTAACATTCAGTCTATAGATGGTCGGTAGAATAATTTTTATTTTTAAATCCTTCTGATGAGCTTAATTGGTGGTAAGCGAAAAGAATTCTTAAAGGAAACACACGCGGCTTTAACCAAGCATTAGGTAATAGGTCGTTTTCCACTTTTTTCATCGGGTTGAATATCTTTTTATATTTTGTCGGCTTCCTTCGTTCCTATTGTTAAGCTCCCACTTAGCAATGGGAAAATCCTATCCTAATATCCAACTTTTTATTCATTAAACCTCATTCTCTTTTTTAGATGAGCTAGGTTTTTGTTAATATTTATTCAAACAATTTTTTTATTTAAGATAGTAAATTATCTGTTTAATTTTTATTTTTATTCATTATTATTATTTATTATACATTGTTTTCTATTTATAGAATATTATTTATTATTTCTCGAAGTTTCTTCTTTATTTATTTTTAATTGCTACTTATTGTTTATCATACAGTTATTTATTAAAAATTAATTTGTGTATTACTTATGTCTGTTTTTGATATTTTTTATTTTAATATATTTTTTTTATTTATTATATATTTTATTACAATTATATATAAGAACAGAATTATATATAAAATTATATACAGAATTATATATAAGAACAGATTAGATTTTGATTAGTAAAAATAATTGACAGTAGCTAGACTTGGGATGAGAATGATTTAATTCTCATTTCAAGTAAACTAGTACTCGGTGAGAGTAAGTTATTTTTGCTCTCACTTTGAGTGTAGTTAGATAAGGACCATGGTATAATAATATAAGGTAGTATTGACAGTTGCTTGGGCAACGACCATCTGTCAAAAAAATGTCTAGAAAGAGAGCGTTCAATTATTTCTAATGTTTTCGCCATTGTTTCTGTTTCAGCGCTTGCAAATAACCAAACATTTTCTTACAAAATATTGCCTATTTTATTTAATCAATAGTGAATTATTATTACTACAACGAAGATAACTTGTGAACTTTGTGTTATTAAGTGCAAACATAAGAAAAAATGTTGAAAACGTTCAAATGTAGCAACCTCAGCAGCTGCAGATGCATATGGACGAAATTAAAGAAGTTTCCAATTATTATTAAAACACCACGGCTGGAAAACGTTAAACACATATCACACATAATTTTTTCACAACTTTCATTATTATAATTGTGTATTTAACGCACATATTTTGCGGAATTTATTTATTTTTACATTCGTTTAATTCTTGTTGCACGAACAACTGTTTTTGACAGATGGTCGTTGCCTTGTTGCTGAGAAAATCTATACTTGTCAATGCTACCTGTATAATTGTATCATGGATAAGGACTCAGACATTGTTAGACTCAGACGACTAGACAACGGACTCAGACAGGACTTAGTGGCTTTTTTGAAACCGACATGTCTCTAGCTCCCTTTGGCAAAGTGCGTTGACACTTTGTTTAAAATTATCAATATTGTTATTAGCAAAGGTCGCGGGCCGCCTCGAAACTTTTGGGAGGAACAAAGTATTGATACACTTTGCCATTCACACATCAAAGAACTTGTGTTGATTTCTCAAATAATATTTAGACATCACATATACAACACAATTAATAAAAACAAAATTTGCACAACAGACGATAATTAGAGAACAAAATCGGTTGTTGATCGTTACTCAGGGCTGGTTATGCAAACGTAACGGAGCGTGTCATAGCGCTACTCAAATTTGCTATATGAACAATGCCCATAAGTAGTTAATGAAATCTTAACGAAAAGTCAGATAAAACTAAGTTTCGTACCACCTAATATCATGTTTACATTACACATTTAACTATGCAGTTTGACTATAATAGTTTGGTAACTGTTTCTGGTGCTTACACTGCCAGTAGCGTAGTTAACTTTGTCATTATTTGACGTTAATTTTTAGTTGATTCACATAATTTTGAGACATATTGAAAATTTAATTTTCATGCAAAAAAAAAAAATTAAAAAATTACAATATGTGATAAAAGCCTTGTAGGAGTTTTTGTTCATCATCAGCAGGAAGTGTTTTCTAAGCTGGTGGTCTTTGACCGAATCATCAAAAGAAAAGGAATTGTTTTCAAATATTTTTTTGCGTTTTTTATGTGACATTTCCTTGTCATTTTTTTAAATTTCCTTATGTTCTTGATGAAAACACAGTGTTGCATAGCAAAATGAGATGGTTTAGGTCGCAGTTTCAACTTAACTGCTTTGCGAGATAGTTAAGATTTTGTATGGGAAACTATGCAGTTAAGTATCCAATTTCAAAGTTAACTGTGTAGTTTCGAGGTAATGTAAACATAGTATTAGAAATCAGAACTTTAGAGTTTTAAACTTTGTAACATATAAACAAAAATGTTACATATACAAATAGGAAATAAAAATATATAACATTTTTCAGTTGAGAGGAGGGCAAGTGCCTCCCCCTGTGGACGCCCTTGTACTACATGATTGTATGTATATATGTATAAGTTTATATTTGAAATATAAAAAAAAATATAAGAAACCTATCCAGAAAAGAAAAGAAGATAATAATATATGATCAATTATTGTAAGTTTAGCAGAAGGAGATAATTTAAATGTGCGCTTATTGGATTTTAGTGAAATTTTATGAGAAAATTAAATTTGGAAAATATTTTGGCAGTCGTTTAAAAGAAGCCCTAATGGGCTATATAATAATTTATTAAAAAAGCTATTTCAATGAAAATTGATATTGGAATTATTGACATTGATATTGATATATTGTAAGGAAAGGTAAACAAATTCTTAAATTCAACGTTAAAATTAAAAAATGTATTGCCAAATATTTTGAAGAAATATCTAAAGGTGTGTGACACATAAAATTTTGTTTTTAAAATTGGGCTCAGTTACTTCGCAGTTAAAAAACTTAAGAACGAAGTAAATTCTGACCCTTATAAAAAAAGCTAAAAGAATATTTCAATTTCAATAGAACAATTGATCATAAGAAGCTAGGTCAAAGTCCTTTCAAGGGCTGAAATGGCCAGTTATTTATTTTTTTTTTTTTTTTTTTTAAAGAATATTTCTGCCGCAATTGTCACATGCATATGTGACAACAAGAATTGGCTGAGTCCAATCCTATGGCAATGTCTATCAAATAATTTATAATAATTTGGCATCTAAATTTTTTATATATAAAATTAAATCCTCCGGAGGTTTAACAAGCTTAAATTTATCGCATTGCTTTTCTATTGTGAAGAGAAATTCATCCGATATGATTTCTTCTCCAAAATATGGCAATGGATTCAGGCAATTGTGTTGCTTAAACATTTTTAGATACAACCAACCACACACGTAGGCAAACGCATTTTTCTTTAAGAATTCGATTTCATTAATATCAATATCAATTTGTACTTTTTGAATAAATGAATGTTCTGGTCTTGGTAAACTTTGAAAATCTTGCCAAGACTGATCTAAAATCAACGTGTCGCTGCAAACACTTTGCAGAACATCATTTATTGGTAACGTTGGCCCAATATTTAAGTCAGTCGAAGGCTCGAAATTCCCTTTGACGACTAAATCAATAAATTGCAAGCCCCAGCGTTTGAAAGTTTTTTGATAAAATCAATATTTTAGAAAATAATGAAGAAAATTACCAACAAAATACCAAAAATTATATGTACCAAAATTAAATTTATATGGAAATTATTTGTTCTAAGCATGTGCGGTAAAAGCTTATGTCTATTAAATTATTTCATACATAGCTATACTACGTATAGTCAAAAGAAAACTAAACAAAAACAAAATTATTGAGTTATATTAAACAATTTATAACTCTTGACTTACAGTAGATTTCTTAGAGTTCGAAAATTTCTTGTTTGAGAAGAAAAAAACTGCTCAAGCCCACCACTAATGAATTTTGAAACTGTTTGTTTTCCCATTGTGGCGCGGTTAAAGTTAATTTGTTTTTCTTTTTCAATAGTCAAAGCAGCGACCATATTTTCTTTTATTGCATCTACGACAGTGTTGTAAAAAAACGCAAATGCAATAGCCTCCCCATTTAAATACCATGACTGGTTTTTGAATTTTTTGACGGCAACCTGCGAGATTCCTAAATCAATATTTTCAAAATCTTTTAATTTTGACTAAACATTTAAGTCGGTGTATGGTGCTTGTATTGCTAAGGGAGCAGAAAACCAGGCTTCAACATATACGGCGACAATAAAAATGCAAATTTGACGTAGTCCAATGCTTTCAGATTCTGTCAAGTTAAACTCTTCACGAAACAAATATATTTTCAAGCTGTAAATAGCTTTTCCCATCCAACGCGCATGATGATAAGCACCCCGTGAACGAATTATTACACTGTTTGGCGGTTTTTTAGGTTCTCACCCAGGAATAGCAAGGTAAGTTCTAGTAACTTCTTATAATCCTCTCTAGGTTGTACTTCTAGTAAGATTGTAAGAGATTTTTTGTTTTTCAAATAATTATTTACCTCTTCATCTTGCATTCCTTGCTGCCAGTTGTTAACGTTTAATTTTGGCTATGCATTTTTAAATTTTTCAAATATTGTTACGTTAGGGCTTGACTGATTTTGAAATTTTTCCTCAAACACACTTCTCAGTACAACTTCATAAATGTGGTCGCTTCATAAAACTTCATAACAGAAAATATGGTCGCTGCTTTGAATATTGAAAAAGAAAAACAAATTAACTTTAACCGCGCCACAATGGGAAAACAAACAGTTTCAAAATTCATTAGTGGTGGGCTTGAGCAGTTTTTTTCTTCTCAAACAAGAAATTTTCGAACTCTAAGAAATCTACTGTAAGTCAAGAGTTATAAATATTTTAATATAACTCAATAATTTTGTTTTTGTTTGGTTTTCTTTTGACTATACGTAGTATAGCTATGTATGAAATAATTTAATAGACATAAGCTTTTAACGCACATGCTTAGAACAAATAATTTCCATATAAATTTAATTTTGGTACATATAATTTTTGGTATTTTGTTGGTAATTTTCTTCATTATTTTCTAAAATATTGATTTTATCAAAAAACTTTCTTTAAGGCTAATGTTGTTGATTAAAAGAGCTAAAATATTGCCATACATCATATTCTTGTAAAATGTTTTTTTAAAAAGATACTCATATCCAAACAAATTACATTTGAATAAATGGGCTTGAAGGCCAACTTTGAGGGGCGGGCGACACCCCTAAAACACAACTTATCGCTTTGAAACTTTTTTGTATTTTTTTTTACATAAAACTGAACCGATTTGGGGGGAGAGAATATAAGAAATCAAAAAAAAAATTTTCTCCATACAACTAACGGCCACGCTAGTCTACATATTTACATATGTAGGCATAAGGTAAAAAAGAAAACTTATTAACTTCGCAGTCTTAAAAACTGACTGAACAAAAACATTACATTTTCAGGTACATATTTGTATATGTAGGTATAAGGTTAAACAAAGAAATCTTGTTAATGGCGTTGTCTTAAAAACTAACTTTTCTTACTTTAAGAGCTCCAAAATTTGAAATAACCTTATCGAAATCAAAAAAACAAATTGAACAATTGTAAAAAAAAAAAACGTGCACAAAGAGGTTTTCATGTTTTGTTTTTAATGATTTTTAAATTTTCCCGTTGAGTAGTCAAATTAAGTGAAAGTTAATGGAGAATTCGAAGTTGTTTTTAGGCCCTGCAAAAAATCATTTTTTCTTTGGTTTTTATACGATTTTTGTGTTGAACGTCACACAGCAGATATACGGGAAAAATCACTTAAATATTAAAAACGTTGTAAATTTAAGCTTACTGTGATGTTTATTAAGTTATTTAATCAGTCAAATTAGATTTTGCAAAAATCGTCATTTCAGTTTAAGAAATAATCATTTTTTACCAAAAATCCTTACATATTCTACAATTTTAACGGAAAAAATTAAAATTTTTCTCCGAAAAGACATCAATATAGAAGTTATTTTCAAAGTAGTTAACTTGCAGCAATAAAAAAAAAACTGTTAAATAATAAGCAATTTTAGAAAAAAACAAAGTGACGTTCAATACATTTTGTGACGTTCAATACATTTTGTTGCGCTTAACCAAATAATTTAAATCAAATTGGGAGTTTAACAAAAAACAGGTGTATTCTTTTACAAAAAAAAGTAAATATAAAGTATATAATTCAGCTATACATAAAATTTTGATCCAATTTTTTTTTCTTTATTTTTTTAAAAAAAAAAATATAAAATTCAATAGCTAGTTGAATTTGTATTGAAAATTTATTAAGACTTCACGTTTTACAATATAACTTCTAAACCCGTTAAAACCACATCTTCATTTTATATCATTGGAAAGGTATAACCTAACGTAAAATCGTAAAAAAATGAAAATTATAAAAAAAAATTATAGCTCGTGGTTCTGGCATGGTATTGAACTTAAACAAATTAAGAATGAGTCAACTTATTGCAGTATTTTCAAAAATTTTGTACTTTTCCCCAAAATAGATTAAATAACTTTTCCCAATGATACTATATTACCGGTTATAGCGGTCTTAAGTTGATTGAGCTATGCTGTCTCAAAGAAGACCCTATTTTGGCTGCGAACAATTATTCTAAAAATTTATTACTTCAAATTTGGTTTTTAAATCAATAAACCAATGCAAAAAAAAATATTTGAGAGAAATCGGAGATGGTCAGTGCAACTGATCACTTCAATGTGAAATGGGCGATATCAGTTAGTAAACACAAAAAGCAAAAATGAGGACAAAGTCATACATAGGTACCATTATTTTTGCTTTCATTTTTATTCTTCATTTCGTTCCTTATCTAGCTTTATATTTTCCCGATATCTTCGTGCTCTTTCAGCAGGCGTTAACTTTGCTATTTTACTCTCAGAGGAGGATTTCGTATGCAATTGACCCTATTACATGCAAGCTCGTTTTCAATGGATAAAATAGCAAGACCGGAAAGTCTTGTCTGCCACATGGAAGACCTTAAATAAGTCTTAATTCATTTTAGCTTTGAAAAACTCCTTTTGCATGAAGCTACTGATACACAAATTGTTGAAATAATTTCAATGCGACAAAATGGGACAAATTTTTTAACGTATTGTATTTGAACTATTTTCTTTCTGTTTGAGAAATAAAAAAAAAACGAAATGGTGTCACCCCTAAAATGGTGGTACCCGGGGCGGACCGCCCCCCACGCCCCCCCCCCCCCCCCCCTAGGAACGCCACTGATGAGGTGTCACCCTTGAACAATTTCCACCACCTCTTCTTTTGTGACCGAAAAAATGTTCCAGTTCATCTTGGCACAGTCTTCTGGTCATTATGCTAGAAAACCCTATACTGTGCAGGAAATTCCATAGCTGTCTCAAACTGCTTATATTCAAAAGCCAACCTTTTATAAATGAAAAGCCATTTTTTATATCAGCGCCAGATGTGTCCTGAATTTTCATTAAGGTGAGAAGATGTTTAGCTTTCTTAAGAAAGTTTAACTGTTCCTGGGATTGGGAATAAACCTTTTTTGAGGAAAAAATAACATCTGCACTACAGCTGTTGAAAATATTAAATAAGTTGTCAAAGAAAAGGATATATTCCACAGTATTTGGCGTAGTTGGGGCTTTTGAAATATCTATAACACCTGAGCTATATAAAGCATTCATCCCAGAAGGAACAGTATTACTCAAAATTTGAGCAGCTAAACGGACGTTCATTTTTTGGAAATTATTGGGTGAAATGTGTGCTGGCGTAAGTTTAGGAGCACATCTAATCGGTAATTTAGAATCAACATTGTAAAAGTGCACAATGTCGTTCTGTACCTTACTGGCACATCATTAAAAGTAATAATATTCTTAGAATTTTCCAAGCAATTACGACTACTTTTCAATATATGAGGAGAGTCATGAAAAAAAAACACTCTCTTATCATTCACGGTAAAAAAAGGTTGTTACTCTGTTACTCCTACAATTTTTGCAAAATTTTGAAAATTTGACCCTTGGTCACAAACAAAATGACAAGGATGTAAACTTATGCTCTGAAGTTGAGCTATAGCTTCAAAAACATATTTTTTAATTACATCACCTTTGCAAGCCCCATGCAAAAGAAAATACGCAAATGGTTGTTTCCACGACAATCCACCAATGCCTTGGACCATTAACGTCATAACACTATTGGACGTTCTAGACGTACGATTCTCATTTCCGTAGTCTTCGAGTCCTATAATAATCTCCTTAAGGCTTAAGCCTATCATACCAGTGGCGTCCGTGGTGTAGTTGGTTAAAGTGCGTGGCCGCTATGTCAACGAACTTTGGAGACCCAGGTTCGAACCCCAGCAGCGACAGAAAATTATTTGAATTAAAAGAATTTTTCTGTACGGCCGCCACCTCTCTGCAGACAATGGCAAACCTCAGAGAGTAATAAAAATGCCATGTAAAGCTTCTTGAGAATAAGAACATTCCGTTCAGCGCCGTTCGGTGTCAGCGTTAAGCCTGTAGGTCCATTTCTCGGTCAATTTGTGTACAAACTTAATAACACGCACAACACAATTGATCATAAGAAGCAAGGTCAAAGTCCTTTCAAGGGCTGAAATGGCCAGTTATTTATTTTTTTTTTTTATTAAGCCTATCATACTGTAGGTGAACTTTTAAGGACATTTCATCACATGAAATTGAAACAAATCTTTGTTCTTCAGAGAAGCCTCGGCTACTTAGCTCCAATGATTTGAGACTGCTGTAGGAGCAGCCTGAAGATTTTTAACAAGAAGAAACAAATTCGAGAAGAGTTCTTTCTTCAGGCCAATTCAAAGATTTTTTTAAATACCGGTATGCTAAAGGTGATAAAAAATATTCACCTAACGCTACAGTTTTAAGATGGTCATCATGTCTGCGTCCATTTGGATGTAGACAATTGTTCTTAAAACTATTCAGCACACATATTCTCAACTTTGTGGGCAAATTTCCACAAAGCTCTTCAAAGCGTTGCTGCACATCACTTTCCGTGATAGTGGCAACTTCCTTATTGCGATTCAATTCTGCTAACAAACCCTCTTTTTCCATTTTGAAATTTTTAATTTCACTATCTTTAATTTTAATTGCGCATCTTTAATTTTAATAGCGTTTTTTTGGATTTCATTTTCGGTATAAATTACATGAAGTTTACTTGTTTTAACATTTAATTCATTATCTTTAGTTTTTATTTCATTTTCTTTAAATTCTAATTTTCGTTTTAAATTTCTAATTTCTTCAAGTAATTTATAGCATCATTTTATAAATCCCTGCACATCACTTCACGCTGCGTTGTGAAATTCGCAATTTATAAAACACAACGCTTCACGCCGTGATCTTCAGCGTTGAGTTACGCAATAGCGTAGTGAAAACAGTACAAAGTTAGCATTTTATAAAACGCTGCACTTGAAACTCGCTCACTTGAACTGTCACTTTCATCACTTGCTCTTGAGCTGCCGTTAGAACGAATAAGTTGGCATTGAAAGGGTAATAACTGTTTGTTTCACTCATATATTCTTAAATGTTTACATATATCGTTTGAATATAGGTTAAAGACAGCAACAACGAACCAACAGTTCGAAATGTTACTAAAAGAAATAAAAAAACTACCGCAGGTAGCAAATGGTACGACAGTGTTTGGCGTTTATATTGCAATTTCGATTTAATGATGGCTGAAGAGAACAGCTGATATGGTTGCCAACAAGTCCAAATTTGGTGAATCTTAAATATTTCAAAGATTTGCAATAATTATGCTAGTTTTATTTCACATGTGACAACCCTAAACTGCTGTTGGCTGACAGTTCACCGTGGTAACGTAACATAGCTAACGCAATAACGTAGTGATTAATAAAATGCAAATTTTAAATCAAAGTGATGCGCCGCGTTAGCGTTGCGTTTCATCACGGTGATTTATAAAATGATGCCATTAATTTTTCTTGGAAACATCGCGCTTAAACTTTCCTCAGTTTGAACTTGTCGGCCAACAACCGCCATTAAAGAATTGTTGTTACATTCCACGGGCCAATGCTTCAACTGAGTCTAAAAAAAATGGAAAAAGAGGTTTGCGCACACAGAAAATAAAAGAATTGATTTATTACCTAAACTAGTTTAGCTAATGTGAAATTTTCTTTTTCACCTAATCTTTTCAACAACTTTTCTACTGACACAGTTAATTAAACAATCATGCATTAGGTAATTCACCTAATTAAAATTTGTAAATTCTACTAAAATTTTGCTTATTAAATCATCTAATTCTTCTAGTTATTTTACCTAATGCAAGTTGTCGATTTGTTCGTACACTAGGGAAATAACGCATATTAGCATTATCCACGCCTCAGTATAAATTTTATATAAATATTTACGTGGATAAATCAAATGCTTTCCTTACAACTTGTTTTTTTCCCGTATTTGAATTTTTTATTTCTGTGCAACGCAAAACATAAAAGAAGTGAAACATATCATAAAGTGTTAGCCCAAGGAGAGAACAGCGCTCTGCTATAAAAAACATAAATAAAAACAAAGCGAGAAAATGTTATTTTTTGTCAATTGCGAGCATTGAACTCGGGCCGCTGGCATTATAGTCAAACGTATAACCGCTCTGCTATTTCCCCGTTTGATTACTTGTGAACAAAATTTATATAAAAATATGAGGTCCACAACTCTGAAATTATTTTTCCACTGGGCATCTACAGCAATTTGATTAATTGGTATGTAGACTAGATTCTTGTATGGAGAATCTAGCTCAATAGATAAGGCGTTGTTTTTGAAATCTTGAGTTCGCAGGTTCTCGACCCTCAGCGGTGACAAAGAAAGTTTTTCAGTCATTTATACAATGTATATATCTCTCTCATTCTATCTACTATAAAACAAATCTTTCTTCTCTATCATGTGACGAAATGAAGTAAAGTGACCTAAAGAAGTTTCACTTCAAAATAGAAATTGCAAAACAAAAAATATATTTTTTGCATATTTTTTGCACGGCATTCCCACTCTTAAGTGGGAATGCTATCTAAATAATTAGATAGTTTTTCTACACTTAGTAGGTGGCTTACCTAATCTGAAGTGGACATAGTTTAAAAAAAATTAGCTTATTCTTCTAATAAATTATGTGTCGTATCTATTTTATGGCTGAAGGTACACCAAAATATAACTACCCAATATAATTGTAATAATTAACATTAAGAAATTGGTAACGCACCTAATCAAATTCGTTGACTGAAAATCACCGGATTACTTTAGCTGAATTCACTACATTTTTAGGTAAAAGTTCTACTCTTTTTTTTTTGTGCAGGGTATATGAACTACTATGCGAAGGTGGTATATATTTAATAACTGTAGAAGTAACATTAGGAAGAAAACTTAAACGACTACCATTTATTTCGACTCCCGAATCCCCTTCTGCTAAAGACAATTGTAAAAATAAATTACCTTCAGGAATAGCATTCCTGTAAAGGCGATTGTACCCGCGCATTTTCTGCGAAAAATGCTTATGGCAGACATACAAAAGTTTTCCACTTTCATAAACGTTGGGCTCATTAATACCTAGTAGCCTGAGCCATTCCTTTCTTCTATGAGTACAAAAACAGAAGAAACATAGACATAAGAAAAAACATGTTTTAAGGAACTTATATTATTATTAAAGGTAATTAAATATATATATAATGCACTTTTTAAATACTACTTATACAAAAAATGCTATTATACTACTTATAAAAAATATAGAAATCAAAGATATCAGAAGTATTATACCATGCATTATTTAATTAAATTCAATTTTTCCATTTTATATATTTATAATAATTTTTTTAACAAACCTGTATTAAATCTAAATTTTGCTATTTTAAAGAATAACAAATCAATAAATTAGTGAAAGCGGGTAAGCAGGATAACGGAGTAAACAAAATAAGAAAACAGATTTATAATTACACATGCATAATAAAAAATAAAATAAAAAAATTTTTGAGCCCGTATTTCAATAAATCACCATTAATCAAAGTTTGTATATAGTAAAAAAAAAGTTTTGTGTAACAAACCATTATCTCAAAGAAATTATGTTTTTATTAACAGAATAACAATCAAATATCCCGGTCAATGCAATGAAAAAATATCACCGATCGTGTCCAATTCTTTCATGTTCGGCGTCAGTGGATCCACTTGGTTGAAGTTTTAATTAGCTGTAAAATATCCTTTAGCATAACTTTAGGAATCCAGGTCTGTGTGATATTATTATCCAAAATACTGTTTTATAAAATTTTGCTTTAAAACACAGGATTATAAAAGCAACATTTTTAAAACGGTTTTGAAATTCAAAGTGATTGCACTTCCAGTTTGTCCGAAGAATAATTAAAACCACAATAGCCATATCCAATTACAGCTACTAATTAAGGCCAATATACTGAATGAAGAAACATAAGTAATTTTGCCTTAGTCATCTGAGTAAGAAAATTTTAATTAAGACTAAAAAAAATTGGTACAATTCAAAAATGTCTTATTCAATTCGTATTCGGATAAAGAAAACGAACTTTTCGTAAATATTGAATTGTTATTATTATTATTATTATTAGCTATTATTATTATTAATTAATATTGAATTGTGCTTTAGAAGAAATGAGTAAATCTACCTAATATTGATTAATTTATATTTTGAAATAAAAATTAGCGGCTGTATTCATAAAAAATCATAAAACTTTTATAAAGCCTTCATAAGAAAAAATAAAAAAAAAAATATAAAAAACATTATTTATAAACGTTCAACGGCGTTAAAAATCTCTTTTAAATGCATCATAAATGAAAAATTTTTAAAAATGGTTAAAAACTTCAATACAACATCGATAAAGCATTTTTTATTTTTTTTTTCTCATTTGAGCATGCATATCGTCAAAAGTAATTAAAATTATTCAAAATATTTCAAAAAACAATTGCAAAATAAGTCAAAACAAAAAAACTAAAAAAGATATAATTAAAAAACTAAAGAAAATAAAGCTCTTCTAGAAGATTTTGCCACGATGGACTTTTTCTCCCACGAGAGAGCAGAAAGCGATAAGATAGCGAGCTCGCCGGCGAAAAATTGTTCTTGAAGAAGATTCGCTTTCTTAAATTCGCATTATTCTTAAATCATGGAAAATAAAATTCTACAATCAATCAAATTATTCTAATTTTTAGAAAATTGTTTACTTGAAATAATCAAAATTTTCTCACTTCATGCAAATATTAGACTTGAATCTATAATAAGTATTCTTGAGTTTTAAGCAAATGTTTCTTGAATTGAACATGTTTTTTTCTTAATATCAAGCACTAAGCAACTCTAGAATAATAATGCTTGATCTAAGAAATTTACGCTTGAGTGTAATGCTTGATTTTTTCTCTCCGTGTAACTTTAGTAATATCAAATGGAAGAAGGTATAAAGGCAAATTTTGGCAGTGATATCATAGCGAATTTTAAGTTTCACGAGTTATATTATATCATTAGGCGCAAATAACAACTGTGCCATAATTGAATTGGAAAACTCTGTGAGGGCAATTTTTATTTGTTTTTTTTTTTCCGTGAATAAAAATATATAAAGAATAAAAATTACAAAAGTATAACATATCACATCAGCTACTGGCCTGTAGATTGATGCGTCCAAACCGCCATTTAGAAAATATTTCCAAGGACAAAATCAACTTGCTGAAAGAGTTTGTGAATTTCTGCCAACGTAATGTTTAAAATACCCAGCGGAACAAGGTTGTAGAGCAAATGAACGGATACTAGGGAGGGTGGTTGGTTGGGTCCTTAGAGCATTTATGCTTTAGATAGATTCACTCGATTTTCCCCATGAGCGAAGCCGATTTGCTTGAATCTAACATTGATGCTTTATTTATAGAAATGAAAAAGGTAAGCTGTTAAGCGGCCAGCAGGATTAAGTCAGCAGCAACATTTGTTTCATGTTAAAAGTTCATTGAGTACTTAATTGCAGCTGTTAAAAAGAAAAAATACTTTCTCTACGGTTTTTGGTAACAACACTATCTAGCCAATAATTAATGTAACCTACCAACTTCATTTTGTCATATAAATTGATTTAATTAGCAACTCACAATCATGCAAAATTCAAAATATTTAGCACCAACAATTATTTACTTCCGTTCACAACCAAGTTCTCGTAATTATGGATTTGTTAAAGCGTTCTGACGTTAAACGGAATAATTGAGTGGTATTAATGTGGACACACACATTTTGATGTCGTGCGAAGGTTTTATTTGCCGATGTAGAGACTTTCGTGTCCATGTCCAAAACATTCACTCACTAGGTTTAACAATAGTCTGAGGAAATTAAGGGGAGGCTTTAATAAGCCATAAACAATCGTTGGGCGAGTGCCATTCTAGTTTTAGTGTCCTTGCCCTTTTTCCGGATAAGAAACGAGGAAATAGTTAGCTAGTCATTTCATTTTTTCGTAGCAATAAAAAAGTAAGCAGTCGTATGTTAGTCATTATGACAATAATTAAGTATACTTGGAACATTTGATGAGTGAAAAATGTGTACCTAGGGGATATAGCGTGGTCATGGCTTAATTTTTGTAGTTGTTTCCGACATTCATTTTCATGTGCGTTTGTTCAGGGTCATTCGTCAGGGTGCGGTTAGTGAAGTAAATGTTTATATACAAACCAACCCTAAGCACTCTGACAATAAGCAGTCACTTCTAACTTAAGTCAATAAGAATAATTAGTACATCTATTGTTTATCTTAAGTCGTTCGATATGAACTTGACAGACTAATTCTTATCCATGACTTGCAAATGACTTGATTTTTCTTCAAATCTGCACATACTTTGTATCTCAGGTTGTTTAAATGAATAAATGAATGTTTATATTTAAGACAAGTTGTATCCCGGTGCAATTAGCTTCATGCAACAAAAGCTAGTTCATGTATTTAATTGCGATGGTTGCAACAAAGCGCGCCGAGTAATAATAAAAGTACATTCCACAAATATCAATGTTGAGCTCCAACCATCGGATGTTACAAAGTGCATTACAGACATCAAGGCAAATACATTCTCTTAGTTTGAAGTAAATCCAATGATTATTTACGGATCTATCGGTTTTGTAGTTTTGGAGTTGTATGAAAGGAGTCACGGCCCGTTTTCTAATGCCACTCATATATTTTGTGCGCATAAGTTTTGATAGCGTTCAATATCCATAGCATATATGGTGCTACGCCCGGTCTTCCAATTCCACTCATATTTTGACGTGACGAAGTTACGTTGTACTGCTCTAGTTTCCAAAAAAGTTGAAAAATGAATTTTTTAAAAATTCATCTGCGTTTCATTGAATTGTTACTCGCTGGGTATAAGAGCTATGATTAAAAAAATAGTATGACCATAAAGTTTAATTCTTTGACTATATTAAAAAAACAAAAAAAAAATTTAATACGGCATAGGAACGTAGTGGGAGCTGCGTAAGCAACGCAACTGAAAATTTGTTACATGGAATTATTACTCGCTGAGTATTAGTGCTAGGATTAAAAATACGATACGCCAATAAAGGCTTACTGGAAGCCCTCACAACAAAATTAGACAAAAAATTTCTGACATCATGGGGACGCTGAGAGAGCCGCTCAAAGATAGATAACGCAACATTCATGCAGCGGCGTTGCATTGAAATTTTACTCAATGAGTATATAACCTACGATAAAAGTTTAAAAAGGAAAATAAAGTTTTTATACTTGGCTTTACGACAAAAATAAAAAAAAAAATTCTGGCGTCGTCAGGTCGTGAATATAGCAGCCTATGTAACAGAAATGTAATATCGTTGCATGGAATTATTACTCACTCAGGAGGAGCGCTACGATAAATTTTGTTTTACGACAGCATGGATGTGTTATTACGCTTTACAACTAAATTACAAAAAAAAGTCTTGTTGTCATGATTTCAGGGATGCAATCACAAAATGCAGTAAAAATCCTACAGCCATGAAAAAACGTTGCATGGATTTTTTACTCTGTGACTACTAAAGCAACGGTAAATTTTAAGGAACGAAAACGAAGGTGAGGTCTTCGGGCATATGACAAAAATAAAAAAAAAAATTGACGGCATGTCAAAGACCCTCAGGGAACCGCCTAATGTGACGCATATGCATCACCTTTGCTGGATTAATTGAAATAAGAGCACAACCTATGCGGAAGCAAAAAAAAAAATACTAAAAGCAAAGCACCAACTCCAAATCCAACACCAACACCAACACCAACACCAACACCAACACCAACATCCCCAGCTAGCATTTTCAATCGTAGGCGACTCTTCCACGATCGGAGCGGGCGATTAAATTAATCGTCGACGATGTCGTATTCCGATCGCGGAAGTTCAGTACAACGGGAGAAACTGTGTCAAGCCGGCGACTCTTCCATTCGAGTCGTCTACGATGCTCAAAAAAGATGCTTTTATTCCTTCTTCAAACGATCCTTGAATCAATCACCTAATTGAGTCGTGTACGATGCTCAAAAAAGAATCGAGTAAGATGATTTTATTCCTACTTCAAACGACCCTTGAATCAATCGCCTAATTGAGTCGTCTACGATGCTCAGGAAACAATCGCTGAAGAGTCTTGAAACTATTGCCAAGACGATCTTTAATTTACCCCAAATGCTTCAAAATAAAAAGCATTGTTCTGTATTGTTCATTTTTAAATTGTAATATATGTAATAAGTTTAAAATCGTATAAATAAAATAAAAATAATTCAATTATTATTAAAAAAAAAAAACAAAATTCAGACATAGAAAAAAAAATATATAAAAAATAAATTATAGAGCTAAATCACCCTAATTTTCTTCGTCATCCTTCTTGGTCCGATCACCCTTCCTGAGTTGGTCACCAGCATGGACAAAATGTTGCTTTAGCACTTTATTTATTCCTGCTTCGTCACCTTTAAATTTTGAGTGACATACATCTTAAAAAAGAAAAACAAATTAGAAAACTGTAAGAGCATGAAATAAAAAGTACTTACTTGCTATAATTCTTGTACACGTGTTCACTAGATAATAACTGAGTTAATATGAAGCAAACATCAGTTGTTCTTTGTAAACTTTTCTAAACACAACGGTTAAATTCGCCAAACGATCGCGGGAATGCGTAAGCGGCGATTCCTAAACATAACGGTTAAATTCGCCAAACCATCGCGAAAATGCATAAGCGGCGATTTAAGAGTAACACAAGTACACGAATGGTCGTCAGAACGATTAAACGACGATTGTAGAGCAACAAAAAAAAAACACTCGTCAATCAATCATCAAAATGCGTCGCATTCTTGCTTGCACTCTTTTATTGCTCGCCAAGATGCGTGAACGACAATTCACTCGTCCAAAAATCGTCACAACGACTCGCAATAGCATCATTTGGAAGAGCAATGTAAAATTCTACTTAACAATCGTCTTGACGATTAAAAAAAGAATCGCAAAATGATCGCGATCGTCATACAATCTTCCAAATGCTAGCTGGGTCAACACCAACACCAACACCAACACCAACACCAACACCAACACCACCACCAACACCAACACCAACACCAACATCAACACCAACACCAACACCAACACCAACACCAACACCAACATCAACACCAACACCAACACCAACACCAACACCAACATCAACACCAACACCAACACTAACACCAACACCAACACCAACATCAACACCAACACCAACACCAACACCAACACCAACACCAACACCAATACCAACATCAACATTAACATCAACATTAACATCAACATCACCCTCAACATCAACATAAACATAACCCTTAACATCAACATCAACATCAACATCAACATCAACATCAACATCAACATCAACATCAACATCAACATCAACATCAACATCAACATCAACATCAACATCAACATCAACATCAACATCAACATCAACATCAACATCAACATCAACATCAACATCAACATCGACATCAACATCAACATCAATATCAATATTAACATAAACATCAATATCAACATCAACATCAACATAAACATAACCATTAACATCAACTCAACATCAACATCAACATTAACATCAACTCGACATCAACATCAACATCAATATTAACATAAACATCAATTTCAACGTCAACATCAACATCAACATAAACATCAATATCAACATCAACATAAACATCAACATAAACATAACATCAACATCAACATCAACATCAACATCAACATCAACATCAACATCAAGATCAACATCAACATCAACATCAACATCAACATCAACATCAACATCAACATCAACATCAACATCAACATCAACATCAACATCAACATCAACATCAACATCAACATCAACATCAACATCAACATCAACATCAACATCAACATCAACATCAACATCAACATCAACATCAACATCAACATCAACATCAACATCGACATCGACATCAACATCAACATCAATATCAATATTAACATAAACATCAATATCAACATCAACATCAACATAAACATAACCATTAACATCAACTCAACATCAACATCAACATTAACATCAACTCGACATCAACATCAACATCAATATTAACATAAACATCAATTTCAACGTCACCATCAACATCAACATAAACATCAATATCAACATCAACATAAACATCAACATAAACATAACATCAACATCAACATCAACATCAACATCAACATCAAGATCAACATCAACATCAACATCAACATCAACATCAACATCAACATCAACATCAACATCAACATCAACATCAACATCAACATCAACAACAACAACAATCAACATCAATCAACATAAACATCAACATCAACATCAACATCAACATCAACATTAACATCAACATCGACATCAACATCAACATCAACATCAACATAAACATCAATATCAACATCAACATAAACATCAACATAAACATAACATCAACATCAACATCAACATCAACATCAACATCAACATCAAGATCAACATCAACATCAACATCAACATCAACATCAACATCAACATCAACATCAACATCAACATCAACATCAACATCAACATCAACATCAACATCAACATCAACATCAACATCAACATCAACATCAACATCAACATCAACATCAACATCAACATCAACATCAACATCAACATCAACATCAACATCAACATCAACATCAACATCAACATCAACATCAACATCAACATCATCATCAACATCAACATCAACAACAACAACAATCAACATCAATCAACATAAACATCAACATCAACATCAACATCAACATCAACATCAACATCATCATCATCAT
Organism: Pherbina coryleti; assembly: GCA_943735915.1. NCBI lineage: Eukaryota > Metazoa > Arthropoda > Insecta > Diptera > Sciomyzidae > Pherbina > Pherbina coryleti. Next base: position 72,360,044 of record OX030948.1, read on the forward strand.
CAACATCAACATCAACAACAACAACAATCAACATCAATCAACATAAACATCAACATCAACATCAACATCAACATCAACATCAACATCAACATCAACATCAACATCAACATCAACATCAACATCAGCATCAACATCAACATCAACATCAACATCAACATCAACATCAACATCAACATCAACATCAACATCAACATCAACATCAACATCAACATCAACACCAACACCAACACTAACACCAACACCAACACCAACATCAACACCAACACCAACACCAACACCAACACCAATACCAACATCAACACCAACACCAACACCAACACCAACACCAACATCAACACCAACACCAACACTAACACCAACACCAACACCAACATCAACACCAACACCAACACCAACACCAACACCAATACCAACATCAACATTAACATCAACATCACCCTCAACATCAACATAAACATAACCCTTAACATCAACATCAACATCAACATCAACATCAACATCAACATCAACATCAACATCAACATCAACATCAACATCAACATCAACATCAACATCAACATCAACATCAACATCAACATCAACATCGACATCAACATCAACATCAATATCAATATTAACATAAACATCAATATCAACATCAACATCAACATAAACATAACCATTAACATCAACTCAACATCAACATCAACATTAACATCAACTCGACATCAACATCAACATCAATATTAACATAAACATCAATTTCAACGTCACCATCAACATCAACATAAACATCAATATCAACATCAACATAAACATCAACATAAACATAACATCAACATCAACATCAACATCAACATCAACATCAACATCAACATCAAGATCAACATCAACATCAACATCAACATCAACATCAACATCAACATCAACATCAACATCAACATCAACATCAACATCAACATCAACATCAACATCAACATCAACATCAACATCAACATCAACATCAACATCAACATCAACATCAACATCAACATCAACATCAACATCAACATCAACATCAACATCAACATCAACATCAACATCAACATCAACATCAACATCAACATCGACATCAACATCAACATCAATATCAATATTAACATAAACATCAATATCAACATCAACATCAACATAAACATAACCATTAACATCAACTCAACATCAACATCAACATTAACATCAACTCGACATCAACATCAACATCAATATTAACATAAACATCAATTTCAACGTCACCATCAACATCAACATCAATATCAACATCAACATAAACATCAACATAAACATAACATCAACATCAACATCAACATAAACATCAACATCAACATCAACATCAACATCAACATCAACATCAACATCAACATCAACATCAACATCAACATCAACATCAACATCAACATCAACATCAACATCAACATCAACATCAACAACAACAACAATCAACATCAATCAACATAAACATCAACATCAACATCAACATCAACATCAACATCAACATTAACATCAACATCGACATCAACATCAATCAACATAAACATCAACATCAACATCAACATCAACATCAACATCAACATCAACATCAACATCATCATCATCATCAACATCAACATCAACAACAACAACAATCAACATCAATCAACATAAACATCAACATCAACATCAACATCAACATCAACATCAACATCAACATCAACATCAACATCAACATCAACATCAACATCAACATCAACATCAACATCAACATCAACATCAGCATCAACATCAACATCAACATCAACATCAACATCAACATCAACATCAACATCAACATCAACATCAACATCAACATCAACATCAACATCAACATCAACATCAACATCAACATCAACATCAACATCAACATCAACATCAACATCAACATCAACATCAACATCAACATCAACATCAACATCAACATCAACATCAACATCAACATCAACATCAACATCAACATCATCATCAACATCAACATCAACAACAACAACAATCAACATCAATCAACATAAACATCAACATCAACATCAACATCAACATCAACATCAACATCAACATCAACATCAACATCATCATCATCATCAACATCAACATCAACAACAACAACAATCAACATCAATCAACATAAACATCAACATCAACATCAACATCAACATCAACATCAACATCAACATCAACATCAACATCAACATCAACATCAACATCAACATCAACATCAACATCAACATCAACATCAACATCAGCATCAACATCAACATCAACATCAACATCAACATCAACATCAACATCAACATCAACATCAACATCAACATCAACATCAACATCAACATCAACATCAACATCAACATCAACATCATCATCAACATCAACATCAACAACAACAACAATCAACATAAACATCAACATAAACATCAACACCAACATCAACATCAACATCAACATCAACATCAACATCAACATCAACATCAACATCAACATCAACATCAACATCAACATCAACATCAACATCAACATCAACATCAACATCAACATCAACATCAACATCAACATCAACATCAACATCAACATCAACATCAACATCAACATCAACATCAACGTCAACATCAACATCAACATCAACATCAACATCAACATCAACATCAACATCAACATCAACATCAACATCAACAGCAACATCAACATCAACATCAAGAACAACATCAACAACAACAACACCAACAACAACAACAACAACAACAACAACAACAACAACAACAACAACAACAACAACAACAACAACAACAACACCAACACTAACAACAAACAAGAAACTTCGTCACGTCAAGTCCTACGGGTGTGTCCACGACACAGCCAACCCTTCTTTTTTTTTTTGGTAATTAACGAGTGTGTCAGCAAGAAGAGTAATATTTGTTTTTGGAATAAAACAAACAATTGTTTAAATGCTTTTTTAGTTTTTATTGGATTATAAGGAAGACACACGGCTTAGCTTGAATTTTTGATTCTTTCGCATAATTTGGACTCTATTTCGGAGAAGGTGACTTCAATGTTCGCTTTGAGAGTTGCAATTGTTTCCAGATAGTTAGTGTAGACCTAACTCTTAACATAACCACAAAGAAAGAAGATCCTTAGACTTCTGCTTTCAATTTTTGGATCTACAAATGCGGCAAGCAATAAGAATGTAATAGGCTTGAATGTGATCTGGAACTAATCACCAACACTAACATGGAAGGATTTGGGCCACGAAGGGTGATACTTTTCAAACATATATCAGAATATTCAATTCTGCAGTTCTTGAATCAATTTGGCTAGTACCTATGAAAAGCCAAATCTTTCGTCAATTTTCGCTGGTGGATGGATGTAAAAATTTCGGAAGGATCGACGGAAGGCACATAATTACTAGGAAAATTTGCTCGATTTCAAAAAATTAGGTTTATTTTTCTACGATAAATTTTCCACGTTTACAAATGCCAAATATGACCATTTGACATTTACCAAGCGACCAGCTGATAAATAATACGCTTTTGCAACTCTACACCTCTTGTTAATATTCCCAAAAGCTGAAAGTTTGGACCATTTGGTAAGAAACAATAAACAAAATTAGAGGAGTTTCATCTTTATTCTAAAATTGATTTATCATAACCGGGTATGGGCACCACTACATTCGAATCTTCAGTGTTGTTTCTGTGTTTGTCTTTTGTTTTTGTTTTCTTGTTGCGTTTTGTGTTGCTAAATAAGCCTTTGCTTTCAATTGCTATCAGTTACTCTCAATTGCTCTCAGCTGGCTCCGAAACTTGCTCCATGCCCATAGCTGATCATAACCGGTCGTATAAAGAAATTAAAAAATATTTTTTTATTCAAAAATAAATAAAAAATAAATCAAAAATATGATTTTGTAGAAAAAAGTCTTTAAAGTTATAGACTTTGTCTTTGAAACAACGATGCTTAGCTTCAAGAAAACAAAGAAAATTTGCTGATTTTGCGTACTATTATTATCGTTATTGTAAATAATTTATCTTTACGGCAAATATTTTTTGATTGATTTAGCTTCAAAGAACTTCAGTCTTTTGCAGTTGCTTAGTTAAAGAATAAATCATTAGTGCAACGATCTTTTCTTTGTAGCAAAGATATTTTGGTTACAGTCTTTTAACAACTTTTTTTCTTTGATTTTAAGGCGTTCAATTTTCTCAGTGTAGTACTTAGGTTACAGAACAACAAAACTTTATGGCGACAAAAACTTTAAACTAGATATTGTGTGCATACTGGCCAAGATCATTTAATGAATTTAAAATTCAAAACTAAAGAAATACGACCCTCCACAAAGCCTAAACTGATATCATTTTAAAAATTGGTTTAAATTATTGCTGTTTGAGTATAGTTCCTCTCAGGGGATTAAAAACTCATATATGTAATGAGGAGGCGTTTATGAATTACATGTAAAGAGCTGCATAAAACATTCCATTCACAGTACTTGAATAGTGCACACTATGTTAGTGCAGTGTATTTCAATGTACCCATTACATCGAATATAAATTTTTTGTATGAAACAAAGCCTACAAAGCAAGAATTACTTTCAGTAAAACAGTAAAAGCAACGAATATTTCGTTGCGTAGTGCTACCTAAATTTTTTTTAAAAAAACAAGCTTACGAGGGGTACTATTTATATTTCGGGAATAGCAAATAATAAACATTTTTAAATGAAAATGGCTTTATTGTTTTTCAAAATATTCCCCTTGATGATCAATACACTTTTGTATTCGTTCGAGAACATGCAATTCATAGGCGTCCGAAGGAATTTTACGAGGGGAGCAGCAAAGTTATGCATTGGTGTGCACGTATATGAAAATGATGACATAAAAATGTAACATATACACGTAGGAAATAAAAATATATAAAATTTTTCGAAACCAGGGGGGGCAAGTCTTGTGGACGCCATTGTGCACATTAGCCGTTTGGAGTCGGCATAAAACTAGTAGGTCCGGCTCTCGATCAATTGTGTGCAAACATTTAATAACACGCAGAACACAATTTGGTCATAAAAAGTTTGGTCAGTCCTTTCGAGGGCTGAAATGGCCAGTTTATTATTTAAAAAAAATAAAAAAATAAATAAATAACTGGCCATTTCAGCCCTTGAAAGGACTTTGACCTAGCTTCTTATGATCAATTGTGTTGTGCGTGTTATTAAGTTTGTACACAATTGACCGAGAAATGGACCTACATGCTTAACGCCGACTCCGAACGGCGATGAACGGAATGTTCTTATTCTCAAGAAGCTTTACATGGCATTTTGATTACTCTCTGAGGTTTGCCATTGTCTGCAGAGAGGTGGCGGCCGTACAGAAAAATTATTTTAATTCAAATAATTTTCTGTCGCTGCTGGGGTTCGAACCTGGGTCTCCAAAGTTCTTTGACATAGCGGCCACGCACTTTAACCAACTACGCCACGGACGCCACAGTTTATTATTTATATATTTATATAATCAATCTTAGTATATTTAGTACATTAATATTTATATTTTATTTAAATTCACCTATAAATAGTTCTAAAGCAATAACCTATTTCTATTCATTTTATTTCAGATTAAATCTGTGACAATAGTTACAGGGAAATGCAAGTCGATTTTAGAAACAGTTCCGGACCACACTATTGGATTGTAAGTTTAGCATTTTGAAAAACATTGAATTTATGTTTTACTTATTACCGTACGTTAACCCTCACTTACTTCTACATTTAGATATACTAGTTGATTAGCCCGGTCAATTAAGACTTTTAATTATTTTAAATTGTAATCATATCTTCAATGCCTGGAATTTACTTCGATTTTAAAATATTTGAGTTCAAGTTAATGTTTTTGCTGAAGTCAGTGATTCAAAAACAATACTTATGGAACATACAATAGAGTAGGGACGGCCAATTTTGCGCACATTCTGCGGCAGTGGGCGCCAAGGCGCACACACTCGGCCGCTAGATGAATTCGGGTGTGAATCGGAAATGGGAACGGAAAACTATGAGAGAACTAAGAGCGTAGATTTATAAAAAGTTTGAGAGCGAGAGTATGATCTTAAGAAAAGCAAGTGTTGCATATCAGGGTTGATAAATGAGTTTTTCAATTTGGTATAGAAATGCATAGTAAATTGTACTAAATGAAAGAATATGGAATCGAATAAATTTTCAAAAAATTTTCAAAAAATTTTCAAAATTACATTTTATGCTTTTTAACAGTTCAGTTATTTCAGTTAATTTTTTTTTAACAGAACATTTTTCATTTTATATAACTTGTAACTTCAATACTGTTACTATTGTTGTCCTCTAGATTTGAAAAATATCTTTTGTTTTAATAAAAGGTGAAATTGCTGCTATATTCAGTCTGTTTCATTGATTTTTATGAAATTTTTAATAGAAAATATTCTTACAACGTTTGCTAAAGAACTACGTTCTATATGCGCAAGGCCACTAGTGTGCGCTTCTGACTTTATAGCGAATTGTCTTTTCCCTCCAAGGAAACTGTGACCTCCATTTTTGAAGGAATGCTACTTCATATTTTTTTGCTTGATGCTTAAGTGATCGTAAGAATTGAAAAGAAATGATAAATAATATACATTTATAACTTTTGTATACAAAAGATACACTTTTGTATAACTTTTGTATATAATTTCTTTTGAGAAATTTTCATCTTTCTCAGCATTTTCCAAAGTTTTTTTTTTTCATTTTTCTGTGCATTTTCAAAAACCAAAAAACAAAAAAAAAAAATAAAAATTAGATTGCTATCAAAAGTAAATTTTATTTAGTTCTTTATAAATTTATCCCTTTTGCGTCCAGCGCGTTTCTTTAATTATTGCGTATTAATTAATCAATTCGCGTGTGCACACATCTGATCACTTTTAATGAAACTTTTTAGACAAAAGAAACAATCAGTGGCGGATCTAGGATTCGCCAGTGAGGGGGAGGGGCTGAAACGGATTTTAGCGCTTTTTTTTCGCAAGCAAAAAATTCTCCAAGGGGGAAGTGGGGGAGGGCGTAAAGCCCGTATATAGATCCGCCACTGACAACAATAGATGTTCGAAAATGATTTATATATGAATTTGATTGAATTATAATACTCCTTTTACATTGGTCGAGACTTGAATTCAATTCTTTGCTATTTCCTTTTAAACTTACCCTCTCTCACGTTGATGTCCGCGTCTTTTATCAACAAACTCACAGGCTTGATTTCAAGTCTAGACCAATGTAAAAGGGGTCTAAGTAAATCATCAGGGGTGCAAAAATGTGAAAAAATAAGTTACTTTTTTAAGTGTTGCGTTTTATAAAAATTTTAAAACTGGCAATGTGCCAATTTAAAAACGAACTCACGTTCACTCAGCGAAATAAAATGTATAGAAAACGCTTCGGTAGTAGGAAAGTAGGAAAGGTGTAAAATTGTACCAAAATAGTACAATTGTACCGAAAAAATCATGCCTGTTGCATATTCTGCATATTAAGAGAATGGTTTCTTAAAAAGGGATTATTTTTATTTGGCGCAGTTACAAAAAACGATGTTATTTGTTTGCCAATCAGGTCAGGGTCTTCAGGTGCATTTATAAAATTGTTTTCCAGAAGAATTTTTTTCAACGGTACTCAACGGTACTTAACTTTAATTTTTATTTCTACGTTAAAAACTGAAAATCAAGAATTACTGGTTATTTTGTGCTCAAGAAATATGGGGCAAATTTTGATTTTTATTTTTACCTTAAAAAAATAAAAGCCTAAAAATAGTTTTTTGTTAAAAATTTTAAAATTGAAAAGATAACTAAAACTTATTTGCTTTAAGTACAAAATGCACACTCAAACCGGTCTCTGCATTAAATGCCGAATATTAACGAGTAATATTCAGAGATTCTGATAGTACACCCCAGAATGTAGAGAATGTTGAAGCCAGCTCTGATGCACAAAATACTCAAAACATAGGAGCCTCGCTTATTAGAAAAGAAATAAAAGCCAGCTTTATTTAATTCAAAATACATTGTTTATTCATTTTATTCTCAAAACTCGTCAAAATATTTTTTGACTAATACTTTAGGGTTAATAGTTAAAAAATTAAGCGTTTGCCTACAAACACAGTGCTACCAATTCAATAGGTAGGCACTTATAAGGTTAATATTTAAAAACATAAAATGAAAAAATAAAATGTAAAAAAAAACTATTATCAAGACATCTTACATTTTTTCGTTATCGTGTCCTTCATTCGTAACGCTTGTGGTTATTTTCTTTTTATTTCTAACTTGACTTTTTTCAATTCCATTTCACTTTTTAACCACTCTTCATCTCTTTTGTCATTTTTTTCCAATAATTTTAATTGTTTTTCTTGGCTTTCGTACAACTTTCATTGCAACCGAGTAGCCTCTTTTAAATTGCTTCCCAATAAACCAAACGGATTCGTTTCGAATTCGAGGTGAAACGGAGATCTCGTGTATTTAGTTCGAAAACGAAATTCGTTCTATTTTCGAATTTCGTTCTATTTTCGTTTTCGAATCCGCGAGCGGAAGAAATTCACACTTCGTTTTCGAAACGAGATTTTTAAAATAATCGCTTCGTTTTCGAAACAAGATTTTTGGAACAATCGGATCGTTTTCGAAACGAGATTTTTTAAATTTACTTATATTCCCAAATCTTATGATTTCAATAATCTTCTTATGAAATCAATGCCTCTTTTAATAATATATAGATGTATAAACTTCTATTTTAATTTATTTTTAAAAATTTTTAATTATAACTTCATTGCAGCTTAAAATTCTTTTTGTACTCAAAAATTTTTGTAAGAGAAGCCATTCGGTAATAGGAAAATTCCCCACTGCAGTTCACGGCCGTGGCGGAAGGTGCTGGTCAAAAAGTTAATCTACACTAAGGGAAATAATGCATATTAAGATTATCCACGCCTGAGTATCAATTTTTTTTAAATATTTACGTGGATAAATCAAATATTTTCCTTACTTACTTACTTACTTATCTGGCGCTTACAACCGTAAGTCGGTTTTGGCCTCGTATAAGAAATTGCGCCAGCCATTTCTGTTCTGCGCTTGCTGGCGCCAGTTGGAAACACCAAGCGTGGTCAGGTTATCCAACACCTGATCCTTCCAACGAAGATGTGGGCGTCCTCTTCTGCGTTGACCACCACCGGGCACCGAATCGAATATTTTTTTCGCTGGAGCGTCGTTTTCCATTCGCTCAACATGACCTAGCCAGCGGAGCCGCTCGATTTTAATGCGCTTAACTATGTCGATGTCAGCGTACAGCTCATACAGCTCGTGGTTCCATCGAATTCGGTACTCGCCATTGACGCAGATTGGACCGAAGATTTTACGAAGGATCTTTCTCTCGAAGGCTCCCAGAGTCTTTTCATCAGCACTGCTCAACGTCCAGGTTTGTGCTGCATATAATAGGACGGGCATGATTAGTGACTTATAGAGCGTGAGTTTTGTTCGTCGAGAGAGGGCTCTGCTTCTCAATTGCCTACTCAGCCCAAAGTAACACCTGTTGGCAAGAGTTATCCTTCGTTTTATCTCAATACTAACATCGTTGAAAGAGTTAATGCTGGATCCCAGGTAGACGAAGTCCTTAACAACCTCGAAGGAGATGTTGTCAACAGTGACGTGGTTTCCAAGACGCTGGGACTGTTTATTTGTTGACACTAGGTATTTCGTCTTATCTGCGTTCACTGCAAGACCCATTCGACTCGACTCTTTCGCTAATCTGGAGAATGCTGCACTGACTTCGCGCGTATTATGGCCAATGATATCGATATCATCAGCATACGCCAGCAGCATAATACTTTTGTAGAATATCGTGCCACTGCGTCTCAAATCAGCAGCTCGGATGATCTTCTCCATCATCAGGTTGAAAAAGTCGCACGATAAGGAATCACCTTGTCTGAAGCCTCGTTTGGTATCGAATGGAGGAGTGAGGTCCTTCCCGATTTTAACTGTGCTGCTGGTGTTGTTCAGTGTCATTCTGCAAAGGCGGATGAGCTTTGCAGGAATACCAAATTCAGACATGGTGGAGTATAGATAATTCCTTATAGGACTGTCGAAGGCGGCTTTGTAATCGACAAAAAGATGGTGTGTGTCGATCTGTTTTTCTAGGGTCTTCTCCAAGATTTGTCGTAGCGTAAATATCTGGTCTATGGTGGATTTACCAGGTCTGAAGCCACACTGATAAGGTCCAATCAGCTGGTTTACGATGGGCTTTAGTCTTTCACATAGTACGCTCGACAGGACCTTATATGCGATATTCAGAAGGCTTATCCCACGGTAGTTGGCGCAAATTGTGGGATCGCCTTTCTTGTGGATTGGGCAGAGCACACTGAGGTTCCAATCGTTTGGAATGCATTCTTCCGACCATATTCTGCATAGAAGCTCATGAATGCATTTAAATAGAGCTTCGCCTCCATTCTTGAAGAGCTCAGCCGGTAAGCCATCGGCTCCTGCGGCTTTGTTGTTTTTAAGCCGAGCTATAGCTTTCAAGACTTCACTATGGTCGGGCAGCGGAACTTCAACGCTGTCGTCCACAATTGGGATTTCCGGGATATCATCTCTATTGGCGGGATTGTTGTCGTCGTCACCATTCAGAAGCCTAGAGAAGTGTTCCCTCCACATCATCAGTGTACTCTGGATATCTGTCACTAGATTCCCATTTTCATCCTTGCAGGAAGAGGCCCCGGTCTTGAAACCATCGGCCAGGCGTCTTATTTTTTCGAAAAATTTTCGGACCTCATTCCTGTCACCATGCATCTCAATTTTCTCGCACTCACGCATTTCTGCTTCCTTTTTCTTTCGCCTGAAAATGCGTCTCTCTTCCCTCCTCTTCTCTTTGTATCGCTCTTTAGCAGCACGCGTTACAACCGACTGCAGGGTGGCTTTGTAGGCGGCGTCTTTTTCTGCAGTGGCGTCGCGACACTCTTGGTCGTGCCACTGGTTTCGGCGAGGGCGATGATAGCCTATCACCTCTTCGGCAGCCGTACGCATAGAGTGGGAAATGTGATTCCACTGCGCGCATATATCGTCGATCGGAGGAGTGCTTTCTTGAAGCAGGAGTGAGAGTCGAGTAGCGAAGTCTTCGGCTGTTTGTTTTGATTGCAGCTTTTCGACGTCTAGCTTTCTCTGTGCTGGATTGCGCGCATTCTTCGTTGCGCACAGGCGTGTACGGATCTTGGCTGCGACAAGATAATGATCCGAGTCTATATTGGCACCACGGATCGTGCGTACATCTAAAACACTGGAAGAGTGCCTTCCGTCAATCAAAACGTGATCAATTTGGTTACGCGTCTTTTGATCAGGAGACAGCCAAGTTGCTTTATGAATATCGAGATGCTTGAATCTAGTGCTACTAACGACCATGTTTCGCGCTGCGGCAAAGTCAATCAGCCTCATTCCGTTATCGGAGGTATTGTCGTGGAGGCTGAACTTTCCGATTGTTGGACCAAAGATATTTTCTTTTCCCACCTTGGCGTTGAAGTCACCAAGCACGATTTTTATGTCGTGGCGGGGGCTGCGCTCATAGGCCTCTTCAAGGCGCTCGTAGAAGCTGTCTTTGGTCTCATCGTCCTTGTCTTCTGTCGGAGCGTGCGCACAAATCAGGCTTATGTTGAAGAATCTTGCCTTGACACGGATTATGGCAAGTCGTTCGTTCACAGGTGTGAATCGCAGGACATGATGCCGTAGTCGCTTGCCAACCACGAATCCGCATCCAAATTCGTGCTTCTCCGCATGGCCGCTGTAGTAGATATCACAGGATGCTTGCCGTAAGCAACCCTGTCCCTTCCATCGCATTTCTTGGATTGCAGTGATATCAGCTTTGTATCTTTCTAAGATATCTATCAGTTGGATAGAGGCACCATCCCAATTAAGGGTTCGGACGTTCCAGGTGCATATCCGTAAATCATTGTCAGTTTTTCGTTTGCGGTAGTCGTCATCAGATTTGGGGATCATTTTTATCTTATTTCTTATGCGTTTCATTGAAATTTTGTTTTTACGTGGTGGGCTTCAAACCCAACGCACAACCCTTTAAAGGCAGGGGGAGCCCGCCGCTCACATTAGCCGTCAAACTAACGGTTGCCAGTTTGCCGTTTCTAGAGGACACCACGCAGAGGTTTGAGTCGACTTGAGGCGAGTTCGACATGGATAATGCTGGCCTCACCAGGTTGAGGCAGTCAGACACGTTGCCATGTGAAGATCGCCCCCTTGACCCTCACGCGTTGCCTTGTGAGGATCGTCCTCTTAAAATTAAAATATTTTCCTTACAACTCGTTTTTTCCCCGTATTTGAATTTTATTTATACCACACACATACACACATATTCCATACAAGCAAGCAGCAACAGCATCGCACACGTACACACATATTCCGACAAGCAGCAACAGCATCGCACTCTGTTCTCTTGCAGTTGCAACCTTAGTTCTTATAGTTCTCATTTCGTTTTTGTTGCAAGAGTAATATAACAGAAATATTTGGTCGTACATATGAGCTATTGCTTATGCGATTATGTAGGTTGGAGTAACAACTCGACATTTTCCCACGAAATTGTCGCACAGATTGTCATTTGCCTGCATATATTGCTTTATAATTTTTCGTTTTATAGTTTTATATTATTTATGACATTTGGTGCCATAATATTCCGCCGGCTGTCAAAAATAGTATAATATCAAGGAACGAAAAAAGAAAATAAAGTAACCATGCTAATGGCATTAATGGACGCAGCTCGTGAGAAATATTTGAATATATTGTTTTTTAATTTCAATATTTTTTATATAAATTTCATTTAGATATGATAGTTTTATTTTCAAATAGTAAATTTTTAAAAGATATTTAAAAAATTCGTGCATAATTTTAATATATTTTTTTATTATTTCTGTTTAAATATTTTAATATTTTATTTAATTAAAAAAGTTTTTAAATGAATTTTAAATATTTACGTAGTCGATTTATGCAAATGCGTTATTGGTGCAAAAATGACTCGCTTTTTGGATAAATTAAAAAAGTTTTTGGATAAATTTAATATTTTTTCCTTTAGTTTAACTGCAAAAAAATATGTAGATATATCTTATCTCGTTAACATTTTGTGCAACCCTTTTTTTTAGAAATTAATTTTCTATTTGCTTCTGCAGAGAACTTCTCGTGTCCAGTAGCTTCACTCCATAGCTGTTAAGTAATGATTACGACGAGTAATTCGATTCTTTTTTTAAAAAAGGTAAAATAATTGATTAAGTACGATTCTTTTCTGGTTGTCACATAATCACATGATTACGATTACATATAATCAAAAAATAATAACGATTACTTGAGATTACGCAAAATAATCAAAAAGAATTAAAAGCAATCAAAAAATAATCCGATTACTTTTCGAGATTATTTTTGATTCTTTTTTGATTATTTTAAGGTTTTCAGTCTTAGGTACAAAAAATTTTGTTAAATTTTATTAAAAAAGTTATGTATTTCATTATAAAAAAAATTGACAAAAAACCAGAACGAGAACAATAATGTATTATAGTACAACATAAACGAAACAAAAATAAAACCTTTTTACTCTAAATTACTATTTGCATTCATAAGAACTAATTTTCAAAAGAAAAATCAGACAATGATTGCCGTCTTGGAGTGTTTACTATGCCGACAAAAAAAAATAGTTTCTCAACTGGCGCTAAGGGCATTAAAGGAGTATTGAATGAAATAAATGGTTCCTTCAACAAGCCATACTTTTGTTAAATCATTTCAGCACTTGAATTGTCATGCAAGTAGCAGAAGAGGTGTCCTGTGAAGAACCAGTTGTGTCAATTTCATCATCACTTTCACAAAATATTCCGTACTTTAGACTGAAATTCTTAAAATAATCAAAAAAGAATCAAAGATAATCTTAAAAAGTAATCGAATTATTTTTTTGATTACTTTTGATTATTTTTGATTATTTTGCGTAATCTCAAGCAATCGTTATTATTTTTTGATTATTTGTAATCGTAATCAATTACTAATCATAAAATTCTTGCTTAAGGATTATATAATCATTACAATTCTTTTTAAAAAATAATCTAATTGATTACTAATCGTAATCGCAATTTAATAGCTATGCTTCACTCACGACCGGGAACTTCAGTAAGAAATTTACCCCGCTACCTTTTTTAATATTCTCGGATTCATCTCGAATTCGAATAGAAAGCGAGAACTCGGATCCGAGATCTCGGCTCCATTTCGAATCCGAAACAAATCCGAGTCCGCTCTGTGGTTTATTGGGTTTCAATAGATTTTAATGTGCTCGACATGTCATTTAAAACTCTTTCTTGCAAACTGGTATGATTTTCAAGCAAAATATTCTTATTTTTGTTATCTAATGATTGCTTCTCTTTTTGGCAGGAATTTCAGCTCTTTGTGACATGCTTGGGGTTTGAACGTCATCAGAACATGGTATATCAGAACGAGAGAACAATCTTTGAACAATTCAGAACCATAAAGCTCTTGCTCCTGTACCTGAGGTTGCTGCACCTCTGGTCCCTGCATCACAGGTTCTGTTCCACAAACTAAACCTTTAGGGTTAAACTTAAAACTTTGAATTGCTACAATTTGTTTACAATATCGACTTCGATACTACTTAGCTGATACCAAACACATGTCGACGAGTGTCAATAGTTATCGAAAACGACAACGCTGATACCAATTTTACACTGTCGATGCTAGTCGACGCTGTTTGGTGTCGACGACGCCTATTATGATATGGCTGAATATAAGATTTTTTTATCTCGTGCATCAGAAATGGTGCCAAAGATAATTTTCCCAATTTGGATTCTTTCAATATTTCTGAACAACACCCTGTCTAAAAGTATTAATTTTAAATACCAGCTTAAGACCATGATTATTTTTCTACTTTTTTCTGCAGAAGCGAAAACAAGAACCAATAATATCTGATGGAAATCGTTCGATTCACCATTTATCACCATCACGTGAAAGAGGACGTTGTCACATTTGTTCAAAACGAAGAAATGCTAATGTTTTTGCTTCTCGGTGCGACAGTGTACCACTAGGGTATACAAAACCGGTTCGAATCATTCGGCGTTTCGTTTTTTTTTTATTATTCGACACGGTTTTTTGAAAAATCGCAATTTTCGAATAATTCGAAAACCGGTTTTTTTGGCTCGAATAGTTAAGAAATATATAAATCTTTAATTTTAAATTGAAAAATTCTTCAAACCACTTCTTTCATTTCATTTGAGCGACTCTATTTTTTTTTTTACTTACGTTTTTACATTTCACTAACGTTTCTAAAATTTCTTATCTCTGGCTTCCATTTCCTTTTGCTTTATTTGAGCTCGTTTAAACATATGCTTTGGTCATTTCTTTTTGCTTTCTTTTGTTTAAACAGCATTTACAAGCGGCTGGCGTATTTAATGTGAGTTAAACATGAGTTTTATTTAATAATGCATTATTTTTTAGAAAATATATTAAATTATCAACAGCTTGATATGAACTCCGAAGTCTGAAAATATTTAAAAAAAGGGAAAATTCAACAAGACTTCTTTCACAAAATGCCCAAAAAAAAAATTCTGAAAGCATTAAGAACAAATATAGAAGCAATCATTAAAAGACATTAAACATGTGTTAAAAAGACTGAAAGAAAAATTCGAAACATAATTCTACCCAGTGAAGCAAAACTACCGTTTTCGAATTAATTTAGGAACCATTTCGGGTAGAAACGTTCAATTTCGGCACTCATAAATTAATCTTTTTTTATCATTCATTGCACTAAAATGCTTCTCAAAAATTAACCTTTTTTTGTTCGGAAATTACTTACAAAAAGAACCATAGAAAATTTATTTTTCGGCACTCGGAAATACACCCTTTTTGAATCAATCGCCAGGCTGAATTGCCTTTAAAAAACGAATTTTTTTTTGTTCAGAAATTAATAAAAAATTAACCTTTTTTTAATTATAAATTTTATTAATGCATAATATTATTTGTTATTAAAAATCGATGATTTGTATAAAAAGAAATTATTATGATTCAACTCATTTAAGAATGAAAAAAAAACATTTATAAATTCATTTTTTAACTCATTAATGAACAAAAATTTCATTTATGAGGCATTTTTACCTACTAAAATGATTATTCTTCTTCGACTCTAAATATGCTTTTTATGAATTTCGAAAATAATGCAGTTTTTCCAGGCAAGCACTTTTAAGCAACAAAATAATTAATAAAAAATTAAAAAAATGCTTCCCAAAAACGTTCGCAAAACTCTCACCTTATGCAAAACCTTCGCTTATGGTTCCATAGGTAGTACTGCATAAGTACCTTTATTTATTTTATTAAAAAATTATTGTTCTTTTTGTTAAATAGAAACTACAAAGATATATGTAAGTAAATAGAGTCGAAAACTTATTAATTTTTCTAGCCGAATAATTCGAAACCCGGTTTTGTAAAAATTGTACTTTTCGAAACCGGTTTTTTTATAATGTCGAATAGATGCATACCCTATGTACCACGTTCATGGTAGCAAATCACAAATGCAATTTTTATTTCTCAATTTAACGCTACCAAATTTTCATTTTACAAGGAAACAAAACGTATTAATTCAAGTTTAGTAAATATAAAAATAAAAAAAACTAGTAAGAAATGATCTTCGACTGGGCCGAAGTTAAAATATCCCCACGTCCGAACCGACGTATATACAAAGCCTTAAGCAGTCAAAAAAGTGTTTATTTGTAAAAACATTTTCGTCATAGTTTTAACAGGAAATATTCGGTATTGTTTTTTAATGAAGTCACTTTGTATGGGAGGTGGGTATGGTTTTCACTTGACTTCGTTGAATTTTATACACAAAGTACATGTTATATATCAAAGTTCATATGCAAAATTTCAAGTCCATATATTAATTTTTGTGGAATTTAAAGAGATTGCACCTTTTTGATAAATTCACTTTGCATGGGAGGTAGGCGTGGTTTTTAGGCAATTTGATTGATCATACTCAGAGTGTATATTAAATAGCAAAGCTCAAGTGCCAAAATTTAAAATCCATATATTAGTTTTTGTGAAATTCTAAGAGATTTTACCGTTTTGATAAAGTCACTTTGTATGGGAGGTAGGCGTGGTTGTGATCCGATTTGGCTCATTTTCGAACTTTACCTTTATTTTTTAGATAAAAGCTTAAATATTGAATTTCGTGATGATAACTTGAAAATTACGGCTGTAATCGTGATCACAGACAGACAGACGGACAGACGGACAGACGGACAGACAGACGGACATGGCTAAATCGACTCGGGTGGTGATGCTGATCAAGAATATATACAATTTTCTATACCTGCCACGCCTCCTAATGAGCGTTACAAACGGAGTGACAAAATTAATATACCCCGTTTACGTTTTTTTAACGTAGGGGTATAAAAATAAATATCTGGCAATTTCAGCCCTTGAAAGGACTTTCACCTAGCTTCTTATGATCAATTGTGTTGTGCGTGTTATTCAGTTTGTGCACAATTAACCGAGAACCGGAACTACATGTTTAACGCCGACTCCGAACGGCGATGAACGGAATGTTCTTGTTCTCAGCTTTACATGGCATTTTGATTACTCTCTGCGGTTTGCCATTGTCTGCAGAGAGGTGGCGGCCGTACAGAAAACTTATTTTTAATTCAAAATAATTTTCTGTCGCTGTTGGGGTTCGAACCCGGATCTCCAGGTTCGTTGGCATAACGGCCACGCACTTTAACCAGCTACGCCACGGACGCCACTACTTTACTAAATATACATAAATTACTAGGTCGTAGCAGTCGCTTAGCAAACACTTACGCGTTTGCTAGCTAGCCACATAAATTGGTACGTTGTGGAGGCAATTTAGTTGAGTTTCTAGCTCCAATAGATTTTTCTAAAAACTATATAAGCAAAGATATTAAATAGGTTTTGTTATTTCAATTAAATGGGGATTCTACTTTTTGTCAATAAAATTACCAGATCTCAAACATTCAATTACAAAAAAATGTTAATATATTTTAGTTGAAATACAATATTTCATTGTATTCTTGGCGTTTTTGAACCAATCCTTTCTTTTTATTTATTTTCTTATCATAAGGAATAGCCTATCATAAGGAATATTACCTAAAATCCCTTTCTCTTATATCGAAAACTGATTGATTGAGAATTAATCTTTGCAATTTTTAATATTAATGGCATACGCAAGTTATAGTGAAAATTTCTTGCGAGTAAAATTGGTTGATCCTGTTTTGAATGATACCACTACGGAATAAATAAGTAGAACATTTAAATTGTTGTATTTTGGTCCAGAATAATTGGGAAACTTGATCATAATGCACAAAGGAAATTCCTCTATAAATCGGCCACTTTCGCAATTGTTATAGAAAATTTCAAACACCTCACCTGTGGCCCATTGCACAGTCCCACTAATAGAAAAAGATTTTGACTCATTAATTTAAGTCTCAATTTTTGGCTTAAACCTCTCGCATCGTCGAAGGAGTCTAACAACGCTCGTGGGTGTGTAAAGCATTGATGATTTTCACAGCATTGCCAACATTTTTCAGCTTCTTAATGTTGTATTCTTCAATTTCAGCGCTTTTTGTGATTATTCACGTTAAAAATTTTCAAAAATGTGTCTAAAAATGTACCGTTTACATACAATTTGGCCACAAAGTGACAAATGGTAACATTGATAACGCGAATGGTAACATGCGTTAACGCAAATGGTAACAAATGCGGTAAATGTGCGTCAAACGTGATCAACTGCCACCCCAGAGGTCCCGGGTTCCAATCCCAGCTAGGACATGATCCTACGCTTTGACCTTTCGCGTTTGCAATTTTCTTTCATTAACTAATCAGCTGAAATTGAAATCTCATCAATATTTACGACTTGGAGTCGTAGTTTGTGGATGAGATTGCCTTATTACTTGAATTGAATTGAATTGAATTAATTGCCCCTTCGCTCACACTAATCTACCACCCCATTTCGAACCAAAGCAGACTTGACTGAATAGGTATTACACCTAAAAACCTTGGTTCAAAGCTTAAAAAAAATGATGAGGTTATGTATGTTATACTCTGAAGTACAAATCATACTCCATTATGTGTGTCAAATTAAGTAAATTAAACAATACAATAGAAAGCTTACGTTTTATTATAAAATTGACGTTATTAATGCTACAGAACTTACAAAAAATAATAACTTTACATTAGGAAATAATTGTGTACAAATAAATGTACATACTAAAATAATCAAAAATTATGAATAAAATCATAATATATATCAATCAATACAAGTACAAGTAAGTAACCTGTTCAATAATGCATTATCTACATTAGCGAAGATTGTCAAAAAAATATTCAATAATAATGGAAATATTGGATTACAGGGGGTACCGAATTAGTCAGGGGCCGGATTACCGGGGGTCCAGTGTAAAAAAAAGATGAACGCTGATTGTTGATTAAAAATTTGATTTGTAGACAGTTCTTCTAATGATACTCTTAATAAACATTCCCTGAAATTTTGTTGTTCTGTCCAATTTGACTCATTATCTGGTTCATTACGAACACTTTCCTTATTTAATTTAGTATTGCTAATTATTGTGTTAAATTGTTGTTTAAAGCAATGTGAACAAAAACCAAGACTCGACTTTCATCTCTATTCAAATGCTGAGTGCTCCCTCTTGATTAAAACTGCTAAAGACGATTTTATAACATTTATTGGTTTTTTTTTTTTGTTAATTATTTGAATTTAAATTGGTGTTTTCGTTTCTACAAAAAAAATGTTGCCCTACCACAGTGCAACATTTTTCAAGTGTTACACTCAACCCTCAAAAAGTGCAGGTTTTGAACACAAAACACTACCCTGCTTACTCAATCAGCTGATATATTTGTGTGCGCCAAAAATAAAAAATTTGCTTTATTAAAAATATTATTTAAGTGTCAAATTATGAATGCATATATTTAACCTTGTCTAACACACGCATTTCATAATATTTTCGTTTAAAGCAATCAGCTGATTTTCAGGGCAACATTCTCCCCTCAAAAAATTTCACAGGGCAAGAAATGTGCCATTTTTGCCCTATATAAATGTAACATTTTAAGAAACGAACACAGATTTTTTTCACCCGTTTGCACTTATTTAACAATCGAACACGAAAAAAGAAGAGGGCAATGAAAAGGTAACATTTTTTGGTAGAAACGAAAACACCATAAGTTATAGTCATGAATTGATAGAATCTGATCATGATACAATTATACAGGTAGGTTTGACAACAGGCTATTTTCTCACGAGATCGTTCATGGATTGTCAAACTCGTCTGTTTTTTTTTTTTTTTTTTTTTGTTTGCTTTGTCTTGTATGATTTTTGACAATTCATGTTCGCTGGAAAACTGTCACACCTACCTGATTAATTATACCATGGAATCTGATAATGGTTTGATGAGTTGGTGTTAAAATCAGCACATTCTTAGGGGAAGCAATGAAAGCTAATAAGCCTACCAGTCACCAAATAATAAAAAATAAAAAAAAATTGCAAATTTCTTTTATTTTACAGGGTTTACCAACACATGAAAGTAAAAACATTAAACAATTTAATTTGAATGTATTTGCATCCATTTACAAACTTCAGCATAGCAGTTATTTATTTTAGTTAGTAATAAACAGTTGTTGCAGCGAACAACATTTGCTTTAATGTTTTTGTTGTTGTTGTTGTTCCATGCTGTTCGGTTATTTATAGCGTGCGAGCGAAGCTAACGGCGTATACATATAGAAGCAGGCAAGCAGCAAACTGAATTAAGCGAATATGTATCAACAAAGAAAGATATGGAAATATTTTTTTCAATAAATTTCTAAACTAAACATAATTTCCAAATTTGGGCTTCGCAGGCACCTAATTTAAGATCAGTAGAACAGTTTAGAAAAAGAAATATTAAAATCGGTCAACCCATTTCAGAGTTCTGCTCCTTTAAACATTCTTCATGCAAGTTGTTCCATGGGAGCTTCGCTCGCTTCGCTCGCTCGCTCCAAAAAAGAATACAAAAAAATTCTATTTTGCCAATTTTGCATGGCGGTAAATTCTTATTACACAAAATATAAAATTAATATTTTGTCCAAAGTCCTGACGCTATTAATACGTGTCGGCATGCTCTCCACCAGTCTTTTAAGAGTTGCGTGAGGAAGAGCACGCCATTCCTTCTGAACTCTTGACCATAAATAAAAAAAAAATAAATAACTGGCCATTTCAGCCCTTGAAAGGACTTTGACCTAGCTTCTTATGATCAATTGTGTTGTGCGTGTTATTAAGTTTGTACACAATTGACCGAGAAATGGACCTCTTGACCATATGTCGTCGAAATTAGTTGGGGCCATTTTGTAAGATGCTAGCCGTTCTTTTAGAAAAGCCCACAAATTATCAATCGGGTTTAAGTCAAGGCTTTGTGCTGGCCATTGTTAAAACTGGAAATCCTGATTTTTTAGCCTCTCTTGGACAATTTTCGCTGCATGCTTTGGATCCCCGACTTGCTGGAATATCACCTATTCCTGTTGGATATTCGCTTAAGTCAACGAAATCAGGCAAATTAGTCTATAAGATGTTCAGGTAGTCCTTTTACTTCATTATACAAATGAAGGAAAAATTGCAACTTTGTCAATCAGCCAGAAGTAACATGATGATAATACCTAGCTTTAATTCTCTTAACTCAACTAGGCTATTTTTCGTTAATGCCATAAGATTATGGAATTAAGGAAATTAATTACAATTAATGGAATTATGTCATAAGTCACATAAAATCTATTCGTAATGAAAACAGTTTTAGGCAGGCTTTTCTAAATCATTTTGCTTAATTTTAAATATCTATATCGCCATTTCAGATTGAGGTGACCTATCAGTCGCACTGACCATCTCCGATTTTGCTCAAATTTTGGCTCAAATTTGGCTCAAATTTGGCTCAAATTTTGTTCCCAGATTGGTTTATTGCTTAGAAACCAAATCCGAAGTTATAAATTTTTAGAACCATTTTTCAAGGCTAAAATAGGATGTATTTTGAAACGACGTAGCTCACTCAATTTAAATCTTATTTTCGTAAATAAGGTATCATTGAAAAGGTTATTTTGTATATTTTAAGGGAAAAATATAAAACTTTTGGAGAAATTGCAGTAAATTTGCCCATTCTTAATTTCAAAGTTTAATCCCATGCTAACAACAGACGCTAAAATTTTTTGGTTTTTATACGTTTCAATACTTTTCCAACGGTATAAAATTAAGGTGTGCCTTCAAAGGGTTCAGAAGTTATGACGTTAAACGTGCAAAGTTAAATAATTTTCAATACAAATTCAACTACACATTCAATTATCATCCAATTTAAATAAAAAAAACAAAAATATAAAAAGTCGATAGCTATCCAATAAACCACAGAGCGGACTCGGATTCGTTTCGGATTCGAAATGGAGCCGAGATCTCGCATCCGAGTTCTTGCTTTTTATTCGAATTCGAGATGAATCCGAGAATATTTAAAAATTCTCGGTACAGGGGTAATTTTCTTACTGAAGTTTCCGGCCTTGAGTGAAGCTACTGGACACAAGAAGTTCTCTGCAGAAGCAAAAAGAAAATTAATTTAAAAAAAAGGGTTGCACAAGATGTTAAGGAGATAAGATATATCTACATATTTTTTTTCAATAAGATAAACTTTTTGTCCAGCACCTTCCGTCACGGCCGTGAACTGCAGTTTGGAATTTTCCTATTACCGAACGGCTTCTCTTACAAAAATGTTAGAGTACAAAAATTATTATAAGCTGCAATGAAGTTATAATTCAGTTTAAAAATAAAGGAAAATAAAAGTTAATACATCTATATATTGTAGTGTGCATAGCTAGAGGCACATCGCTGGCAAGCAGATGCAATATGATACGTGGCCGTGGCTTGGGACATTGTTATTTTTGTTGCACACTTTATTTATTTTTGGTATTTTTGCATTAATATATGTCCAATATAAATATCAATATGAGAAAATTTGTATTTTGTTTGTATTTACCTATAAGTTATAATAACATAGATATAAGTCTTTATATAATTTGGAATGAAAAATAGAATCGGAATTTTATTATAAATATCCACGACTTGTAAAATAAAGTTTAGTATTGAAACGCCAAACTAATCGGCAAGTTTTTTATTCTCTTTTAGAAACCATTAGCACACTCTGCCGGTATATAAGCTTAACCAACGGCATACTCTGCCGGTTAAGATAATAGGACCAAAATACAAAATACTACAATATTATTCAAAAAGGCATTGATTTCATAAGAAGACTTAAATTTAAAAAATCTCGTTTCGAAAACGATCCGATTGTTTCAAAAATCTTGTTTCGAAAACGAAGCGATTATTTTAAAAATCTCGTTTCGAAAACGATTCGATTATTCTAAAAATCTCGTTTCGAAAACGAATTGTGAATTTTTCCCGCTCGCGGACTCGAAAACGAAAGTAGAACGAATTTTATTTTCGAACTAAATACACGAGATCTCGGATTCACCTCGAATTCGAAACGAATCCGTTTGGTTTATTGGGTAGTTGAATTTGTATTGATTGTACTTTTACGTCATAACTTCTGAACCCTTCAAGAGCACAACTTAATTTTTATCGTTGGAAAGGTATTGAAACGTACAAAAAACGAAAATAAAGAAACTGAAAAAAATTATACCGTCTGTTGTTGGCATGGCATTAAACTTTGAAACTAACAATGTGTCACTTTACAGCAATTTTTTTAAAAGTTTTATATTTTATCCTTAAAATAGAGGAGATAACTATTCCAATGATACCTTAGTTAATAAAATGTGATTTAAATTGACTGAGCTACGTTGTCTAAAAATAGGCCCTATTTTAGCATTCGAATGGCTGTGGTTCCACAAAAAAAAATTTTTTGAAACTTTTCCAAAATCCAAATTCGGTTTCCTTGAAACCTGGAGACCCGGGTTCGAACCCCAGCAGCGACAGAAAATTATTTGAATTAAAATGATTTTCTGTACGGCCGCCACCTCTCTGCATACAATGGCAAACCTCAAAGAGTAATCAGAGAGCCATGTAAAGCTTCTTGAGAACAAGACCATTCCGTTCATCGCCGTTCGGAGTCGGCGTTAAACCTGTAGGTCCGGTTCTCGGTCAATTCTGTTCAAAATAACACGTACAACACAATTGATCATAAGAAGCTAGGTCAAAGTCCTTTCAAGGGCTGAAATGGCCAGTTATTTTTTTTTTTTATATCTCAGAATATTTCGGTGCCGCTGCCTGTCAGTAAATAGCTGTAAGTCGCGAAAGTGTACATTTTTTGTTTCATGTTATCTGTGGTTTGTTTTGAAAAAAGCGTATTTAAGGTTACCGGTCGATTTGTTTGTTTTGTGCGAGTGTTTTAATAAATCTTATTGTGCGAATATTATTATTAAAGGAACATATAGGTTACAAATTTTTAAAAAAAATTTTTTTTTTCGTGCATTTTTTTTATAGAAGGATGTCTTTGTTTTCAATTTTGCACATATATTTATTAACATTTCAGGGGAGTTATATACCCAGAACTTTTTTTTCAAAAAATTTTTATATTTTCTTAAAGCTTTAAGCAAAGATCATATGATATTACACTTTGAAATTAAGAATGGGCCAACTTAAACCAATTTTTCCAAAAGTTTTATATTTTTTCCTTGAAACAGACAAAATAACCTTTCCAATGATACCTTATTTACGAAAATCGGATTTAAATTGACTGAGCTACATCGTTTCAAAATACACTCTTTTTTGACCTTGAAAATGGTTCTAAAAATGTATAACTTCGGATTTGGTTTTCTAAGCAACAAACCAATTTAGGAACGAAATTTGAGTCAAATCGGAGATGGTCAGTGCGACGATAGGTCACCTCAATCCGAAATGGGCGACATATGTTATATATTACCTTTTTATAATGTGCTTAGGGCCCCAGTAAGTACATTCATGCATGCCGCATTGTGAATATATGCATGCGTCTGATGCTCTGCATGCATGCCAGCATAAAGGCATGTTCATTTCCTTTTTGCATGGCGATGTCATACAAGAGCATGTGTACAGTGAACCTGCACAATTACTAATACTGCATGCATGAGGAATTAGTAATACTGTATGCATTCGTTAATACTAATCCTGTATGCATACAATATCATGAATACTGTATGCATGCGTCAATACTAATACCGTATGCATGAGTAAATACTAATGCCGTATGCATGCAATATTATATGGTGTGGCTGGTATTTTCGTGAAAATATTGTGACATTTTGTGCAGCTATTTATATATGTATTTTGTATTGTTTATTTTAATTTGTGTGGTGGTCTGATCTTTGAACTGATCTGATCAAGACTTCAATTGATACTGCAGGTCATTGATGTTTTGTTAGAATTTTACAGTTTTTACGCCTCAGAATCAAGGACACTGCAATTTCGCGTTTACTTGTTGTTGTTGGTAATTCTGGGTTTTCCACTAATTCTTCGCTGTTTTGTTTTTTCCGAATGCATGATACGCTGTGCAAATTACATGTATACTGTATGCATACAAAATCGGTTTAACCAAAATTTATCGGAATTTAATAAAATTTTTTAACTACGCATGCTCGGTACATTCGTTAGTATTAATACAGCGTGCTTGTTTTAGCATGCATGCTACTTTATGTAAACAACATGCATACTGTTAGCATAAAATAGCTGCAAAACAAGAATTTCAGTGATTCTGATCAATCTTTGTTTTTTTTTATGACAATGCATGCCTTGTCCATACTTCTGCATGTGTACAGCATGCATATTTCGTGTATGCATGCTATTCTGGACTTACTGGGGCAGCGCAGGGCACTCCATAGCTCACTGAGCTCTCTGTGAGCGTAACTTTTCACATGTACACAAAGCTCACAACAGAAGAGAATATAACTCAGTCGTTCGCAGACCGTGATGCAGTGAAGGTCTATATCACTTTGCGCTGCATATTTTATGTACACTCTTAAAAAAATCAACCTATTGATTTGTAGATTCATAATAGTTATGCATATATTTCTTTATTTTATAGAATTTCATATTCGGATATGCTAAGGTTTCATATAATTCCTACATACATATTATGATTCTTTGTATGGCATTGTATTTGCTTACATATTATTTACTTATTTTTTATTATTAATTTTAATAAATTTTGATTAATTAGTCCCTTGAAAGGACTTTGACCGAACTTCTTATGCTCAAATTCTCAAGATTTTCTAATATTAAATTAATTATTCTTATGTATTAAGGTTTCATATAATTCATCCGTATTATCTATTACGATTCTTTGTATTATTCATTCATATTACTTGTCTTAATTAATTTCATACAAGAAATAATGAAGAATACCAATGAATAAAAATAAAAACATAAAGTAAAAAATAAAAACTTACAAATCTAAATAATTGTAACAACTATTTCTCTCAGTGTGCGCGATTCGAGAGCGCACTAATACTTACAACACAAAATAAAATGTGACTGTGTTAGAATGCCCAGCCCTGGCTTAGGGTATTTAAATATAAATCATGCCTACATTTTTGTTATTTTATGTAAGGAAATTTAGCTACAATCACCGTTGCCAGATTGGGCGATTTATCGCCAATTGGGCGCTTTTTTTCTTGTTTTTGCGCTTAAATTTTTAGGAAATCGCCTGGCGATTTTTTGGGCGATTTTTGTAAAAACAACCTTTTTTCATAAACTCATCTAATGTGTTTAAAATTTCAATTAAAGAAAATAACAATTGTTTTAAGTGTTTGGAACACTCTGTTAATAATGCGACTGAACACAGCTCACAAGCCCTTTTCGATAACTTATTTATATCGAAATACTTATTTTTTTGAGACCGTTTCTTCAAAACATCAACTCACTTAATTCATATTTTCAACGAGAAAAAGTTGATTTTTTTCAAGCTTACGTTGAAATCACAACATTTATTCAAAGACATGTTTCAAAAATTATAAAAGAAGACATTGTCAAAAATTTCAATTTTGATAATTTAGCTACTGTGAAAGCTGTGATAATTTAGCAATTATAAAAGAATTAATGACCTTACATTTCATTATCAGTTCCATGAAGAAATTCACAAATTAAGTGATGATATTGTTATGATAGACATACTATCAAAATGCCAGAGTTTCATTATAGTTTCAATCAAGGAAATGTTAAAACGATTACCTAGTCTGTTAGAAATTTTTGAAAATGCTTTTATTTTATGTCCTGAAAGATGTTTAAACTATATAAGACCTTCTTTCCGTGAACTCCCTCTTCATTATCTATCTCTTGAAGAGCGACGTGCAGAAGAAATCGAATACGAATCTTTGTTGAAATTTCCATGCAGCAATGTTTTCAAAAACAAAGTGCCATCTGAAAGTGAAGAATTTTGGCAATCGGCATACAAAATTAAGACAGCCGTAGGCAAAAAAATGTTTGACAATATTTGTGAGTTGGCATTCATGTGGGAAGGGAGTCAGACGGACATGGACGGAAGACAAGGAATGGACGTCAATACTAACGCTGACTGACAGGGAAATCACTTACTTACTACTATATGAAACACTATATGAAACACTTTATTGAAATGTACTGTATCTACCGAACAAATTTATGATCAATGTTGTTAATAAAACCTCAAAATATTTGTGAACAAAAAATGTATAAAATAAATTTACTTTGTAAAATTTGTCGAAAAGAAATGTAGTTTGAAAAATAAAATATTGTAAAAAAATTATAAAATTCGAAATAAAACCAAATTTGAATACAAAATACAAAACCAATGCATCTTTAATCCTACATGGGGGCTCGGACCGGTACAAAAACCAAGCCATATGCAGATACGGAAAAGAGAAGTTCGATGGAAAAGGCTGCGCAAAAATTTTGAAGATTGAATTTTGGATGAACAAAAGAAGTTTAAGGAACTGACCGAGAATTATCGAGAAGAAAAAAAAAAGGAGAAATAAGAAATCAAGCAGATCGAACAAAGAATTAAAACGCGGAAAAAACTTTGGTGAGTGAGAAAACTAGTTAATCCATCCAGTTGCAGCAGATAACCAAGGAATTGAGAACATTAACTTTTCTTGCCTAAATCTACTTCAATAAATAAAACTATACTAAGAATTATTATTTAACTTACACTTTATTTAATTAAAACAATACATTATTATTATTTTAATTAAAACATAATCAAATTAATCTAATTCAAATATAATTTTACAAAATTCCTTTTAATAAATTTCCAAATAATTGTTTCTTTTTTGCATTTTAAATAAATTCATACATACCTCAAGTTAATTATACCTATTTTCCTTATAATATTAATCATTCACTCCTATTAATCATCATTTTATTAGACTTATTTATACTTTACCTTGTATTGTTATTTATTAATTCATTGTTAAGATAGTTAGAGATGGAGACACAGACTATTTTATCTTTAACAGTTGACCAATTACGAACGAAGTTAAGGGATTTGGGATTAGATTCAAGTGGGTTGAAAACAGTTCTACAAGACAGACTTCTTTCCCACTTCGGCTTATCCACTGTAGAAATGAGTAGTATAGATTCACCACGTTCTGAATATGGAGATGTTGCAACAGGTCCTTTGCGAGAAATGGTCATTGAAAGAACATATTTTACTCTAAAAGATATCCAAGGTAGTGTATCGTCATATTCTGGAACCGATTCACCTGATATCAATCAGTGGATTACAGAATTCGAGGATAGTGCATTGACTGTAAATTGGAATGATTTGCAGAAGTTTATTTATGCAAAACAGTTATTGGTAGGAGCAGCAAAATTATTTATTCGAAGCCAGTCAGGTATTCATAACTGGGTATCCTTAAAGAAATCATTATTAGAAGAGTTTGGAACTAATTTATCATCAGCGGAAGTTCATCGCCGTCTTCGAAATCGACGGAAACAGCAAAACGAAACATTGCGCGAATATTTGTATTCATTGATGGAACTTGGAAAATCGATTAATATTGATGATGAAAGCTTAATAGAATATTTTTGTGAGGGTATTCCAGACTCCAGATCTAACAAAACGGTACTGTATCAATCAAGAACATTAAACGAATTAAAGGAGCAGATAAAGGTTTTTGAGAAAGTTCGTGGTTCTTTCCAGTCATTAAACAGGTGGAACAACAGACAACCCTCGACCAGCAGCCATCAACCCGTGTCGCAACAGTTGAGTATAAGAAGATGTTTTAAATGCGGAAATCAATCCCATTTATCAAGAGATTGCCCACAACAACGAGAGTACCGTTGTTTTAAATGCAACCAAGCAGGTCATCGAGCATTCGAATGTAAAAGTAATACAGTGGCTCGCGATAGGCAAATCAAAATGGAGAGACAGAATTTAAACATGATTACAGAGGTGAAATGCGGACTGATCTTCAAAGACGTAATATGCAATAACATAAAATTTTCAGCTTTGATTGATTCGGGGTGCGACCTTTGTTTGATTAGGTATGACACATTACGAAGAATGGGCGAAGTCAAACTTAGCACAGATGTAAGAAAGTTAGTTGGCATCGCAGACAGCAAAGTAACAACGTTGGGTAGTTTTACTGCGCATGTAGTAGTTGATAAAATATGGTTCAACGCAACATTTCACGTCGTTTGTGATCGCGATATACGCTATGCGGCAATTATTGGTAATAGTGTCCTTGACGAGGTTGAGATTTGTTTAAGTAAAGGAAAAGCTGAGTTCAAAAAGAAAATCATGGATTTAAAAGAAAAAAATGAGATTAAAATGAACGTTGAAAATAAAGATGAAAATGGTTTGCTGAAAGAGTTTAGAGATCTTTGTATGTCTTTGAAAGTAGAAGAGCTATCTGTTGGACCAGGCGTAGATTTGACGTATCTAAACGGAAAATACTCGCATGAAATAGAAAAAATGATCAAAGATTATGTGCCGAAACAAGTTAAAAATTCGCCAGTTAAAATGAAAATCGTACTAACTGATGATATACCAGTGTACCATAGACCAAGGCGAGTGTCTCATGAAGATAAGAACACAATCGATGAACAAATAAGCACATGGCTAAAAGAAGGGATAATACAGCCAAGTATATCTGAATATGCTTCACCAGTTGTGCTGGCGGCAAAGAAAGATGGCACGAAGAGACTTTGTTGCGATTATAGGAAATTAAACCAAAAGATAGTAAGAGACAATTTTCCGATGGTTTTGATTGATGACGTCGTCGAAAAGTTACAAGGATCCAATGTTTTTTCAACAATCGATTTAGCAAATGGTTTCTTTCACGTTCCCTTAGAGCCAGAATCAAGCAAGTACACATCATTTGTCACCCACAACGGGCAGTTTGAGTTTCTGTTCGTACCTTTTGGAATTTGTAACTCACCTGCGGTATTTTCAAGATACATGTTTGCTGTGCTAAGGCATTTGATACAGGATGGAACAATTGTTATCTATATGGATGACATAATAATTCCTTCGAAGGATGAAGATGAAGGGATCCAAAAACTAAAATTACTCTTTCAAGTGGCTTCAGAAAATGGATTGAAAATCAAGTGGAAGAAATGTCAATTCTTAAAAAGGAAAGTAGATTTTCTTGGCTACATTATTGAAAATGGCTCAATAAAACCATCAGACGAAAAAACAGCGGCCGTAAAAAACTATCCGGTTCCCACTGATCGAAAAACAACGCAGAGATTCTTAGGATTAACATCATATTTTAGAAGATTCATAAAAGATTATGCACTTATAGCAAGACCATTATCAAATTTACTTCGAAAAAATACTCCATTTGAGATAAAAGAGGAACAGTTATTAGCATGTCAGCAATTGAAAGCAGCACTAATGAATGCACCGGTTCTAAAAATTTATGATCCGAAGGCAATAACCGAGATTCATACCGACGCATGCAAATATGGCTATGGCGCAGTATTGCTGCAGAAGGATAACGACGATCAGCATTTTCATCCCGTGCAGTACATGAGTCGAAAAACAAAACCAGCAGAAGAGAAGTATCATTCGTATGAACTTGAGGTTCTGGCAATAATAGAAGCGCTAAAAAAGTGGCGGATTTACGTAATGGGTACAAAATTTAAAATAATAACGGATTGTAACGCGTTCGCAATGACGATGAAGAAAGAAGACGTTCCATTAAGAGTATCGAGATGGGCCATGTTCCTTCAAGAATATGACTACGAAATCGAACACAGATCAGGATCTAAAATGGCACACGTTGACGCTCTAAGCCGAATTTCATGTTTAATGATTGAGGATTCATTGCGACATCGGTTAAAGGAAGCACAAATGAAAGACGAGTGGATTAAGGCAGTAAGGAAAGTTTTGGAAAATGGTGAATATGAGGACTTCTTCTTGTATCACGACATTCTATATAAAGATCCCGATAAGGAGCTTTTAGTAGTTCCGACACTTATGGAGGAAGAGATTATACAAATTGCACACAGACAAGGTCATTTCTCAGCTAAGCGAACTCAAGACTGCATAGAAAAATCATATTTCATCCCCAATTTAAGCAAAAAAGTCACAAATATCGTCAAAAGTTGCGTTGAGTGTATTGTCACAGAAGCAAAGACCGGCAAAAAAGAAGGTTTTCTTAATCCGATTTGTAAAGCAGATAGGCCACTTGGAACTTATCATATTGACCACCTTGGGCCAATGGAACATAACACACATAAGCTTTATAATCACATCCTTGTAGTAGTCGATGCATTTTCGAAATTTGTATGGATTTATCCGACGAAGAGTACAGGAGCTAAAGAAGTTATAGATAGATTAGAAAAGCAGGCATCAGTTTTTGGAAACCCAGAGCGAATAATATCCGATCGTGGCTCAGCATTTACTTCACATGAATTCGAGGACTACTGCAACAAAGAAAACATACAGCATTTACTGATAACAACAGGAGTACCTCGCGGAAATGGACAAGTCGAGAGGATGCACAAGATTATTGTTCCATTGTTAACGAAGCTGTGTGTCGAACACCCACAAAACTGGTACAAATACATTAATAGAGTACAACAAACCATAAATAGTACGCCTTCGCGAAGTACAAAGCAAGCACCTTTCAAAATTTTGACTGGATTAGAGATGCGAACAGTGAACAATGAGGACATAAGGTTAATGCTAAATGAAGCTGCGTTGCAAGAACTTAACGAGGAACGAGATTTAATACGTGAAGAGGCTCGTCAGAGTATACTCAAAATTCAGGGAGAGAATCGAAAAAGTTATAACCAAAAGAGGAAATCTGAAACCAAATACGCCATAAATGATTTGGTTGCTATCAAACGAACGCAATTTGGCTCAGGTCTGAAGATTCAAGGAAAATTCTTGGGACCTTATAAAGTGGTAGAACGTAGCAACCATGGTCGTTATGCGGTCGAAAAAATTGGAGATCATGAAGGTCCAAGACGAACATTGACTGTTGCGGAAAATATGAAAAAATGGAATCCTTCATTCGGGACGAATGAATTGTCAGGAGGGCCGAATGTGGGAAGGGAGTCAGACGGACATGGACGGAAGACAAGGAATGGACGTCAATACTAACGCTGACTGACAGGGAAATCACTTACTTACTACTATATGAAACACTATATGAAACACTTTATTGAAATGTACTGTATCTACCGAACAAATTTATGATCAATGTTGTTAATAAAACCTCAAAATATTTGTGAACAAAAAATGTATAAAATAAATTTACTTTGTAAAATTTGTCGAAAAGAAATGTAGTTTGAAAAATAAAATATTGTAAAAAAATTATAAAATTCGAAATAAAACCAAATTTGAATACAAAATACAAAACCAATGCATCTTTAATCCTACATTCATCTTGTATAAACTATATCAATGTATGAACTAAACAATACTTCGAGAATTGATGAAACGGAGGAAGAGTCTAATATGGCTGAAGGAACTACGTTTTTTGCAAAAAGTTTTTTTTTTAAAGTTGCATATTGAAAAATTCTAAAAAGTTATAGTCTCTAAAAAAATGTTCTTTAACGATCAAAATTCTCGTATAAAATGAAGTAGCTTTTTTATTATTTTTTATAGATCTCAAAAATATGAAAAAAAAATATCTAATACTATTAACAGATCTCAATATTATTTGAAAAAAATGTATATAATTTGTTTTGTTTTTTCTAATATAATAAATTTCTTAGAAAAAATGGCGATTTTTGGCGATTTTTTTTTTTCATTGGGCGATTTTGGGCGATATTTTTTTTAAATCTCGCGCTTTTCTCAAAAAAGTTCTGGCAACACTGGCTACAATTCGTTTACAGCATGGTATAATAATATAAGGTAGTATTGACAGTTGTTTGGGCAACGACCATTTGTCAAAAAAAATGTCTAGAAAGAGAGCGTTCAATTATTTCTTATGTTTTCGCCATTGTTTATGTTTCAGCGCTTGCAAATAACCAAACATTTTCTTACAAAATATTGCCTATTTTATTTAATCAATAGTGAATTATTATTACTACAACGAAGATAACTTGTGAACTTTGTGTTATTAAGTGCAAACATAAGAAAAAATGTTGAAAACGTTCAAATGTAGCAACCTCAGCAGCTGCAGATGCATATGGACGAAATTAAAGAAGTTTCCAATTATTATTAAAACACCACGGCTGGAAAACGTTAAACACATATCACACATAATTTTTTCACAACTTTCATTATTATAATTGTGTATTTAACGCACATATTTTGCGGAATTTATTTATTTTTACATTCGTTTAATTCTTGTTGCACGAACAACTGTTTTTGACAGATGGTCGTTGCCTTGTTGCTGAGAAAATCTATACTTGTCAATGCTACCTGTATAATTATATCATGGTTTACAGCAGCGCAAGGCGCTCCATAGCTCACTGAGCTCTCTGTGAGCGTAACTTTTCACATGTACATAAAGCTCACAACCAGTGTTGCCATGTGGGCAGATAAAACTTGTTTTGCCAGTTTTTTGACAGGGTAGAAAGTTTTCAAGTTTTTCCCTAAAAAATAAAGTTTTATTTTATTTTACCCAGTTTTTCAAGTTTTTACGATTAAAAGGGGGAAATATACCCAGCGGCCGAAGTAAAAATGTCATGTTTGTGCATTTTTTTAAGGAAACCTAAAGGATTTTTTTAAATGAGGGTTTTTTACCTTAAAATATACACATTCAAGAGTATGTTTAGTTTTTTTTTATTAAAAAAAAATTAACATTAAGGTAGATACAGCATTTTTTTGTAGAGCGCTCTGAAAATGCGGTGACCAAGATTGCTCTTCCTAAATTCAACTGAAACTAAAAAAATTAAATATATTATTAAACTAGATACTTAAAACTCGTTCTTGTCATAGCCAATTTTGAAAATATTTGTTTTTTTCACAAAATGGCGGACTTCTGAACGTAAATTAACGATTTTCGACCAAAAATTCGTCATTATTTTGCCTAGAAAAAATGAATGAAGATACGAAAAAAAAAATCCTATGGCAAGTACGAGATTATTATGAATAACACAAGCCAGCAAAAAATCAAAACGATCGGTTCACTGAGCTTCGAGAAATTTTGGTCACTAGGCTATTACTTTGTTATTTCTTGAGATATCGATTTTCACCACATATTCTTAAAATCTTAAGCTTTAAGAAAAAGTAAAAAATTTTTTGAAAAAGAAAAGTTCTGGGTATATTTCCCCCCTTATAACGATGCTTTCTATTTTAGTGAATCTATGAATCAAATGGATAAACTAAATTGTATGTTACTACAAAAACATAAGCATCATTTGAAGCTGCTACTACTAATTTTCACTACTTATCAAATTTTATTTTTATGGCAGCGCTGTTGCTATTATTAGCTGCGTTCGATTCGCCAGCCTATACTCAATTCATGTCGCTTATTTCAAAATTTGTATGGGAAAACAACAACAAAGTCTACAGCTTGTTGAGTATAGAGTAGGTCAATTATCAGTTGAGTTGAGTAAAGTTGCGTTGCCAAGTTCTTATTTTTTAGTTGGTTTGTGTACGGAATAAGGTAAATGTAATAGATTCTGTCAAAATGTGATGTGAGTATAAAAACAAAATTAATTTATTGGCAGACTTTATGTGGTCTGTAAAAACAAAAGCGTTGCCAACTATGCAGTAAGTAACAGCTAAGTGAGTAGCCGTTTTTTTCGTAATTGAGTTGAGCATTGGCGAATCGAACGCAGCTATTGTTGCTGTCATTGTTTCTGTTCTTTTGTCTCGGTTTCCCTTCGTCGAGTCTTGGTTTCTTCAGTTTACATATATTCAGAGTTGACGATCAAGTCTTCCGTATTTTTTTGAGAAATGAAGTGGCAAAAATAACGGGATAACGAGAGAACAAAGCGAATTGCCAAACATTTTAAAGCACACATTTTAAAAATACATGTTTTAGTTAATTTTTAATATCAAGTTTTTTCACCAAAAAACAAGTTTTTTTTCTGGAAATTAAAGTTTTTTTTAAAAAAAATATGGCAACACTGCTCACAACAGAAGAGAATATAATTCAGTCGTTCGCTGACGGTGGTGCTGTCAAGACCTATGTCGTTTTGCGCTACAAATCATATGTACACTCGTGAAAAATCAACTTATTGTAGATTTATAATATTCATGCATATATTTTTTTATTTTGTAGAATTTTATATTCGTATATATTAAGGTTTCATATAATTAATACATTAAAATATTTTGCATTGTTCATTCACATTCCTTATTAATTTTTTAATACTTGATTTTTTGTCTACTTATTTTATTTCATTCCTAATTATTTACTTATTATCAATTATTATTAATTTTAATTATTCATATATATTAAGATTTAATATTAAAATAATCATTCGTATATATTAAGGTTTTATATAACTCATTCATATTATCTATTTAGATCCTTTACATTATTCATGCATATTACTTGTATTAATTAATTAATTAATAGAAGAAATAATGAACAATACCGATGACTAAAAATAAAAACATAAAATAAAAAAAGAAAAACTTACAAATCTAGATAATTGGGACAACTATTTCGCTCAGTGTGCGCAATTCGAGAGAGCACCAATACAAAAAAGACATAATAATATGTGAATGTGTTAGAATGCCCAGCCCTGGTTTACAGATACATCGTTTGTTTAGATCTTTCGTATACTAAACAATTTCATGTGCTCTCTATGCTTCTCAATATTATACTCACAATGTCGCTTGCTTGTTCTCCCGCTCTCATAAGCTTTAAGTCGTTCGCTCACTGACTCTCACAAAGCTTTAAAGTGGATTTATGATAAATCCACATTCGATTTTGACTGTGTCGCTGATTTGTTTGGCCGTGGCGCATCTTTATATTATATGATCTTTGCTTTAAGTCTCAAGAATATGTGGTGAAAGTCGATATCTCAAAAAATAACAAAGTTATAGCCTAGTCAGTGAACCGCCTTCTTGAGCGCGCAGTGCTGGCCCTTATTTTCAAACGCGTTATTCTCGAAACCATGATTTCAAAGTCGGTGACCGGAGATTTCTCGAAACTCAGTGAACCGATTGTTTTGATTTTTTTGCAGGCTTATTTTGTTTATAATAATCTCGTACTTTTCATAGGATTTTTGTTTTCGTAGCTTCGTTAATTTTTTATAGTCAAAATAATGACGAATTTCTGGTCGAAAATCGTTAATTTACGTTCGGAAGTCCGCCATTTTGTGAAAAATCAATATTTTAAAATCGGCTATGACAAGTACGAGTTTTAAATATCCAGTTTAATAATATTTTTCATTTTTTTGTATCAGTTGAATTTAGGAGGAGCAATCTTCGTCACCGCATTTTCAGAGCGTTCTACAAAAAATGCTGTACATATCATAATATTATTAAATTTTTTTTAATAAAAAAATACTTAACATACTCTTGAATGTGTATATTTTAAGATATAAAAACCCTCGTTTAAAAATATCCCTTCGGTTTCCTTAAACAAATGCACAAACATGACCTTTTTTTCGGCCTCTGGGTATATTTCCCCCCTTAAAGAATACAAAAAAATTTTTTTCAGAATTTTTGAAGTGGTTTTTGACGTTATTTGATTTTTGTTTTAAAAATGCCAAAAAATTTACGGCGTGCAGGATATTACCAGTCTGGAACATCTGAGGAAAAAATAAAAAAAAGCAAATTAATCCTTGTTTAAGTGGCCACCGCCTGAACTAGGATAATTTTTATCCGCCGAAAAAAAACGAAATCTAAACAAAGCCGTAATGCAATTAGGCTCCAAAATATTGCGAATCAATCTATTGAAGAAGAACGAGAAATAGCACGAGAAAAGTGCCGCGTAAGTATGGCCCGACTTCGGGCTTCTCAAACACAAGAGCGCAGAGAGGCAGCCCGTGAAACGGCTCGGTTGGCAAGTAGAAATGGTCGAGCTTATCGCACAGATCAACAACGAGATAATCTCCGCCGCGCAAGAAGAAATGCTTCAAATTTTGATTTGAATCGAGCAGCGTTTCTATACGATATACCCGGTGTTACTCGGGGGAAAAAACGTAAAATTTAGATGTTTAGGTTTTATTCGTTCAGAACATAACGATTTTTAGCCAGAAAAAAGTAAGCTTTTGACGTAAATGTTAAAGAATGTTGTTTATTTAAGAGTATTGCAATAAATGTTTTAATTTTATACAAATTGTTCGAAAAACCTTTTTTATTTGCCAAGCGAAGCGGGCGTGGTTCAGCTAGTAATTAAATAAAAATAATAAGCCGCTTTTAGTTAATTTTTGGATATTGAGGAAAAGTAAATTTTGTTGCAAATTACGCCCAGAATAAGAGACAAATCTAATCCACTGGAAGTTCCAACTGTGATAATTTTCATCTTCCCGGTTGGTCTTTCGTGCAATATATGCACTTTTGTTTATATTTCAGTCATGTTTTAGGCTAAACTGAGGAGGCCTGAGTGAAATAAGTTGAACAGCAACATTTTGTCACGTCTCCTTACCAAAAGCGCAACCAAAGGGGGGTTTGGGGTTTAACCCCCCCTCCCCCCCCAAATTATTGTCACAAAAAGAAAAACATGATAAGTAATAACATGTTTTTGTCAAAAGCGCGAAAAACCCAAATTTAAATTTCAAATCGATTGCGGTTGAAGCATAACACTTCGCGACAGACATTTTGGTACCGGAGATTTTTCAGCTGATTATAGACAAATTGGGTTTCCTGATTTCAGATATAGACTCCGTTTTTCTCCATCAGCTCGATTTTTTGAGCTATAGGCAAAAACATGAAAATCAGTTATTTTTATGATAATTTTGCTATATTTATTGCACTGATTTACCGATTTGTATCACGTTTATGAATTTCAATGAAGAAATACTGGACCTTTCAATTCTTGCACATGGTTTTGCAAGTGGTTTTGAAACAGTGCCTCGAAGAGTTAAATATTTGTAGTCATCAAAAACTGAAGAAAATTTGTCCTACTAGATGGATTGAGAGATACAACTCGGTTACGGTTTTTGTGAATTTTTTCGATGCCATAATATTGGCATAAGGCAAAATTTCCTGTTGGGAGGATACAAACACATCCAACCAAGCCAATTTACTGAATTGTGCATTACAAAAGACAGACTTTCTTATATCTTTGCAGTGTATTAACCAAATATTTGGTTATTTATATATTTTATGCAAATTTCTTCAAACTCGAAACATTGATTTGACACAAGCAGTCGATTTAGCCAATATCAGTTTGCAAGAAGTAAAAAATATAAGAGATAATGCTGAAATAGGATTTAAAAAAATTGTATATAAGTGCTGAAAAACAAACAGAAACCAATGGCTTAATTTTGACGAGACCAAGAGTTGCATCTTTCCACCCTGACGTACAATGTGTTGAATCGCATATCGGTTTAAATACCTTTCTTGGATACATTTATCACAAGCCTTAGTGACAGATTTTTAAAACATAGAGGTATTCTAATTGGATTTCAATCACATTTTTCTGATGCAAAAAAATCGCTAAATGTTGAAGCTTTAGGCGCTTTTGAAAAACTAATCGCATTTTATAAAGATGATTTGGAAGGAGATTTTGATGACCAAAAAAATAAGCTGAATGTTTGGTATAAAATAAGTAATAAAAAAGATTATGATGGCAAAAACACAGTTTTTCAAGTTATACAGCAGTACAATAAAGATATATTTCAAGACTCAAAAAAAATTTAAGAAGCACGATGTTGCAAGATAGACTAAACGGCCTCACTTTGCTTTATGTGTACAGAGAAATGACACCATCATGGATATTATTTTAGATAAACTCGCTGAAAGTAAGCTTAAACTGGATTTAAAAATATAAATTAATTTCTTTTATTATTCTTAATCGCCTTAATCCTGTAACCAAAGTCTTTTTAATGTTAAAATAATAAATAAAATCTGTTTTCTATTCTAATAACTATTTATAAAAATTTTAACATTATGGGGGCATATAGCTTACAAATGTTAAAAATTTTTTTTCGGGAAGTTTTTTTCATAGAAGGAAAAAGATATCGTTCTCAAATTTTGCACACATATTTATTAACATTTAAAGAATACAAAAAAAATTTCATTATTCAGAATTTTTGAAGCGATTTTTGGCGTTATTTGATTTTTTTAAGAAAAATGCCAAAAATATGACAGTGTGCAGGATATCACCAGTCTGGAACATCTGAGAAAAATTAAAAAAAAATCAAATTTATCCTTGTTTAAGTGGCTATCGCCTGAACTAGGATAATTTTTATCCGCCGAAAAAAAACAAAATGGCGGCCATTTGAAAAAAAAAATCGATTTTTGAGGTTACAAAATCGGTCGGTTTTTTAAATTTGTAACCTATATGCCCCCTATGTTTGCTGCCATTGTGGTAGAATTAACGTTTTGAGTGCAATATTTGGACTCATTACACCATATCCGCTATAGTTACATACATTTTCTTTTATATACATACATATAGTTATAAAACTCAACCCCCTTCCCCCAAAACAAATTCCTGGTTACGCCTCTGCTCCTTACAGAATACTTATGTATGTGGAACTGAATTTTCAGAGGCCAGTGGCAACATTAGGCGAACAGTGATGCCACGAAGTTTATTCATTCGCCTGTTTTTGACGTTTTTGTCGAATAAAGTTTTGAACATTCGCTGACGGTGATACCGACTTTGCGAATTTGTCGTAATTTTTGTTCGACTCGCAGACGGTGATATCTATCTGCAAAGAAATTCGAACTTTTTACATCCAGCTTTATTGCGAAAATTTTATTTATTTAATATGTAAAAATGCCTTAAACTGTGATTTTCTTTTAACAATGTTCAACAAGTTCGGAAACTTTCGCAGACAACTTTACTACTTTGGCGGCTTGCCAAGCTCAAAACATTAATAACTTTGACTAGCGATATAGTTCGGTTGTTTTTAATTGTCTTGCTTTACATTTTGGCACAATAACAAATTCACCAATAAAAAAGTTGCATTAAATTTTGTTGAACTTGGGTTAAAGCTTGTTGGGCGGAGTTCAAAATAAATGTTTATATCATATTTAAAAAATCACAACATCAAAGCAAAATTACTACGAAAAAATATATTGAAATTATAAGCCTTTCCTTTCTACCTTCTTGCAGATCCTGTTCTGGTGTGCCTTTGGAGCAGTCATATTAGGAACGATTGCTGTCATATCATATTGGATACGAAGATGCAGGTATGAATAAACATTTACAAATAATTCAAAACAATTTCATGTCCTGAAATCTGTTCATAATAAATATAATAATTTCTTCATTAAATACTTATAAAACTATCTTGAAATAATTGGATCTTTAAAGCTTTTGAAGGTTTGCTCATTAGAGGTTTATTAATTACTCTGATGTTGTATACAATCAGAACTCTTTAGCGAAATTCAAAAATGATTTTTATCATAAGTTTTGATATTGAAAATATTGTTGGTATTGAAATAACTTATTATTTAGTTCGAGGGTTGCCTTTTAATTCTTGCGCCTAACAATGAAAAAATTGTGGTATATCAGTGAAAATGCTTTTATTGTTTTTCAAAGTATTTTCCAAGATGATCAATACTCTTTTGCATTAATTTGAACCAATTTTCAAAACGGTTTTGGAACTCTGAAATTGGTACCTCCGGAAATCTCGCTAATGAGGGGAACAAGAAGTCATTGGGTGCCAAGTCGGGACTGTTAGGCGGATAACCCATCAATTCTTTTTGGAAGCACGCATTATCGTTTATCGCATTATCATTAGGATGATCTTCCTTCGGTGGTTGGTTTCCCTCAATTCTCCGAAGGCTTTAGGTAAACAAATGGTTGTGTACCATTAACCATTAACAATTCTTCGTTGCTCATGGGGAACAGTTGCGACATGACAAATATACATACATGTTAAATTTACAATTTAAATTTTAAATAAAGCAATTTAGACTTACTCTTTGTGTAAAAGTGTCACATAAAAATGAAAACTCCTCTGAGAAATTCCAAGCTCCTGGTGATATCTCTTCTTCAAAGTCGACATCTTCTAGATCGCAGGCACTGCCGCATTTATGAGCTTTGTTGGCATATCGCTAGCTGTCTCGGAAGCTTTTACATGCAGTGTTCTACTGTTAAGTTAAAGAAACATTGAAAAATTTACTAGCAAACTAACAAATAACTTATCGCTTTTATTTATTTATGCATAGATACTGCTCCAAGCATTGTTTACTGAATTTCGGTTGCTATGTTCCTGGGATTGTTTGTTATTCCTTTTTCTCACAAAATTGGTATCCACTGCAATTATTGATTGGGAGAAATTTAAAAAAAATTAAAAAAATTATAGAAACTTACTTTGTTCGCTTTTTTTTACATATTTTTTGAATAAAACTGAAATTTTTTTGACATCTGTCACTTTTTATTTCAAAATAAATAGGCAGTCCAATTAAATTGTCTTGAAAAAAATGTTGCCCAGCAACACTACTCTGGTGAACATGTGAAATTGTACTCGCTTCAAGCAAAGAAAAAAAAACGTTTATCGCCAGTTTGCCGCAAACGAACTTCGTTTGTCGTGCTTGAAATCGTTATTTAAAAACGTTTCAACAGTTGTCATAATAGTCAGTTGCAAGAAACGTGTCATTAAGTTGCAGAAAATTAATTTCGTTCGTCATAAGCGCGAGTGATTATCAATTGCAGCAATTGAAAAATTTGTTTTTCCCAACCGAAAACTTCGTTTGTTTTTTCCTTCGTTGTATTGTTTATACGCGTATAGTTCAGAGTTACTTTTTGGACAAATTGTTACTACATAAGCAAATTGGTAAATTGCTTAATACGCGGACGGAGATAGCAACAAAGGTGCGATGAGTGACATCGATAAGAACACTGGTGGACATAGGGAGAAAGGTAATTATTATAATAAATAAAAATGACCGAAATAGCTTGCGGTATATATACAGTGAAAGCTCCCACAAGTGAACACCGACGGTAATCTCCTTTTTGTAACCGCATATGAGAGATGTCCGCTTATGGGAATGTCGTAAAAAAAAATATTATATTTCAAAACTAATAAAAATGGGCATTGGGATATTCTAATATAAATAATTTTTATTCTTTAAAAGACAAACAACAAAACGAGTACAAAATTAATTCATATTAAATATGTATGTAATTTTTAAAAAATTATTATAAAAAACAATTCAATATCCATTGAAATCAATTGCATATGTTTGTAATTGGTTGAAAAAAGTTTAAAATTTTTGTTTGTTTGAAATATTCCATTCTTTCTCTAATCAAACAGTTTTGTTAGTGAGCTTCTAACCGCTTTATGTGTTGATAAGCTTCGTAATCAGTCATGGCAAATTGTTTTAAATAGTTAATCCTTAATAAAGTCCTTAAGGACTTTTAAGTCCTAAGTTATTATTTTGTTTTGTGCTTTCTGCTGAGCTTCAACTTCATTTTCATCGTTACTTTTGTTATCATTTTGAACATCAACCGCGTTATCCAACAAGATGCCATCGATTGAAATGTTGGCCTGTTCCGTATGCAAATTTTCATCTATTGCAATGTTATCGTTCAAAGAAATATTTTCACATCGATTTATTTCTTTCAAATTGGAAAGCAAACTCCGAACTGTCGAAAACACCAATCAAATAAAAAATATATAAAAGCAGTAATGTTTGTGATAAAAAAGACAAAATTGTCCGCTTATGTGAAATTCTTTTTTCATAAATATACATGTTTGTGTGTCCGCGTCCGTATATCGGAAAATCCGTGTATGGGAGAGTATTTTCTATGGAAAAAACCAAAAAATTGTTCGTTCCCAAGAATGTGTCCGCTTATAGGAGATGTCCGCTTATTAGAGCGTCCGTTTAAGGGAGCTTTCACTGTATATAAAGGGTCCGCCAAATAACTTTTTTTTTTTTAAAATGCTATAAAAAAAAACTACTGAATATTTTCTCAAATTTCTTTTTTTATTTTAATGTACAACCCTTCTGGTTAATAATGGAAAATAATTTCATGATCGGTCCAATTTTTAAACACATTATCGATTGTGTGCAGCTGTATTTCACCAATGGCTTCACGAATATTGTCCTTTAAAGCGTCAATTGTCTCTGGCTTGTCGGCGTAACACTTATCTTTGAGGGCACCCCACAAATAATAGTCCAACGGTGTCAAATCGCAGCTCCGAGGTGGTCGACATCAGCTCTGCGGCTGATAATGCGATCTTCAAAAACAGGGCGCAAAACATCGAGTGTAGCTTCGGCTGTGTGGCACGTAGCGCCGTCCTGTTGAATCCAAATGTTGCCAATATCCTCCTCTTCAATTTTTGTGAGCAAAAATTCGTTCAACATGGCCCGATAGCGATGGCCATTGACTGTAACGGCCACTCCTTGCTCATTATCGAAGAAAAATGGCCCAATTATGCCTCTGGACCAAAATCCGCACCAAACAGTGACTCGTTTTGGATGCATCGGCTTTTCAATGTATGCGTGCCCCAAAGGGTTTTCTGTGCCCCAAATGCGACAATTTTGCTTGTTTACATACCCGCCAAGATCAAAATGAGCTTCATCTGAAAAGATGATTTTTTTGGCAAAATCGGCATCTTCTGTAAGTCGATCGCAGGCCCACTCAGCGAAGCGAAAACGCATTGGATGGTCAGTTGGCTTCAACTCCTGAACCAATTGGACTTTGTATGGCGTCATAGCAAGGTCTTTAGGCAAAATTCGTCTCAATGATGTATCCGAAATGTTCAATTGTTGAGAACGACGGTAAATTGATGTTGATGCCGCTTCACGCACACTTTCTGCCACAGCAGCAATATTCTCGGATGCAC
This sequence comes from Pherbina coryleti, assembly GCA_943735915.1. Classification (NCBI taxonomy): domain Eukaryota; kingdom Metazoa; phylum Arthropoda; class Insecta; order Diptera; family Sciomyzidae; genus Pherbina; species Pherbina coryleti. Next base: position 72,404,358 of record OX030948.1, read on the forward strand.
GCACTGTTTTTGGCTTTTCGCGCTTTGGTTTATCGCTGAGGATGGCAGTTTCTTTCACTTTTTTCACAAGATAACGAACATATGGAGCTGACGGTGCTACTGTTCTTCCAAAATCCGTACGCAATTTTCGCACACATTCTGCAACATTACCATGATTTTCAAAGTAACGTCGCAATATTTCCCAGCGTTGTTCAAGCGTATACACAACCATATTTGTTCAGCGGAAGGACTAATTATCTGTCAAATCGGACATGTGCTAAGTGTTACCATTCACGAAATAAGCACTTGTTGAAAAAAAAAAGTTAGATGGCGGACCCTTTATAAGATATATTTTTTAGTTGGTGACAACCAGAGAACTGCAGCGAGTAGTTATAAACAGAGTTGACTCAAGTATATACGCATCCATCAGGCTTCAACTTCATATTCATTCTCATCAAAAAATGTTGCGATATTCATAACACGCAACTTAACTGCAATGCTTCATACTTCATACTCCGACTCGTGGTCGTAAGTAGTCGGTACGATCTTGACTCGCTTCTAATAAGTTATGTAAACACATGGTATAATAATTCAAGGTAGCATGTGTTGCCAGATTGAGGTAAATTTTCCTAATTGAGGTAATTTTTGACTCATTTTTTGAGCAGAGGTAAAAAAGGTTATTTTTGACCAAAAGTGGTAAATTTAGCGGAAATAATAATTTTCTTAGACATGTTAATTTTTCGAGTTATTGGCAGTACCGTTACCTCACTGAACATTCTCACAAGTAGTTTAATATTCTTGTGAATCATCCTGTCCAACAAAAAAAAAAATCTGAATTATCCATCTTTAGTTGCTGAACAAAGATCCCTTTTGCATTGGTCATTAATTGAAAGCAATTTTTCGAGTTTGTAGGCTAGTTGCGGCGAATTGGCTGAGAAGTAAGGGGGGAAAAATTGACGTACGCTTGTGTTGCATCTTCAACTTTTTGGGTTAAAAAGAATACCAATGTAAAAGGGGTTATTTAATTCAAAAATAGCGAAGCAAAATAGCCGGTAAGTCCCGGTTTATACACGTCAAGAGTTGACGGTTAGCTTGTTGATGAAAGATAAATATATGTATACTAACAAAAAAATTATAACGGTTATTAATCATTTGAAAAGTTTTTAATTTTGTTTATTTTGGGAAAAGGTAAATTTTCTCCGAAAGTGGGAAATTTTTTCCCAAATAGTGGTAAATGTCAGTTCGTCTCTCTAGCAACACTGGGTAGCATTGACAACTGCTTATTTTCTCTTCTACAAGAAAACATCTCCTGTCAAAAACAACTGTTTGTGCACTTTTTTTTCAACATTTCACTTCTACGTTTTCAACATTGTTTGTGTTTTCAATGGCCGATTGTGTGCGCTCTCTTTTTAAGTATATTTTTGACAGCAGATGTTTTCCCAAGCAACTGTCAATGCTACCTCGTATAATTATACCATGATGTAAACATATTTCGAATGAATAATCATGACTTTTCCAGCGTTGCCAAATTTGGCGTAAGTAAAGAATTTAAGCTTGATTTGTTATTATTAAAAACAACATTGAAACAATATTAAAAAAATACTAAAAACAACTCGGTGTTAACCTTATAATCTTCTTACAGCAATAAGAACAGCTTAAGTTCAAAAGCAGTCACTGCGTTTGCATAGAAAAATACACAAGTATTCATAATGAGCTATGGGATTTTTGCTGGACCTATGAGTACTTGGCATGATTCATAGCAAATGGTTTGATGTTGAAGAGCAGTGATCATGAACCAACAAGACAAGATCAAGCAATCAGCAATGCGAGAAAAAAGTATTTTTTTTCGTGCCACGTCATCGGTCACAAAAAAAGCTATATTGCATACGTTTTTCATGCAAAACATGTGAAAACTTAAATAAAAGTGGAAAATTATAAAATTAACAAGTTTAATTCTCAAAAAAAGTGTTTGAATACTTTGTTTGTTTATATTTTTATGCAGTAATGAAATTTAAAGTAATTTTTTTTTTGCTGTTGCAATTCTTGCACGTCGCTACAGCACATTTCATTTTTATAAAAAACCCAAAAAAATTACTGAATTATAAACACTAATAATTCTTTAAAACTTCAAGAAATAATTTTTCACATATAATCGCTACACGTAAACAAAACAATTTGTGACCGATGACGTCAGACCTACCAGGTTTTTTTTGTTTACAATATGGCGGCTCTTTTCTTTGCATGATCTTTATTTCTTGGTTCATGAGCAGTGATGGGCAATTTGGCTCGCAGGAGCCTTTTGCACTTACGAGCTACCCGTTTGCACTTGAGTGCTAGACGAAGGGGACAGTCAAGAGCCAGCATGAAGGGAAGGAATACAAGAGCAGAATGAAATTCTTTACTATCATATTTCATATTTCTCTCTACTCTCTCTCTCTCTACTTATTCTACTCTCATATTTCTCATGCATGACAACATGCTTTGCCCACAAGTACAGTGGAATAAACACCAAATTCTCATAATACAAAATATAAAATTTAAATAATACATATAGTGGAATTTAAGAAATTTCCGTATATTTTCCAATCATAGTATTATAAACGTACAAAATTTTATTATACTATTCAATACTTCAAATTTTATTTTAGGAGCATAATCAGGTGTAGTAGTATCTTTGTGAAGAATTAAAACAAATTATTCAACCAATGTTAAATTTTCCACTGGTTCACTTTCAATGGTAACGATAGCGTCTATATTTGGCTGAATAGAATTTGCCGTAGCAATACGCATTATAGAGCATAAGGTAATATCGGACATTCTATTCCTTATATTGCACTTATTAAGTAAGATTCATTTTTGAAAAAAATTGTTCGCAAATATAAGTACTGCCAAACATAGATACAATTTTTGCTGTAAAATTACGCAAAGCGGGATATTTACTGCTGTCAAGACATTTATAAAAAGCAATTGTATCACTTATTTCTAAAAATTCTAATTTTAATTTGGAAGTACATTGAAGTTCGATTAACTCCATTTGAAGGTCAATTGGCGCACTACGAATATTTGCTCTGAACGGAGCTAAAAAACTATCAAATTGAGTTTGAAGGGAATCCAAAACCACAAACTCTAACAAAAGTTAAACAAAATTTTTCATACAAACAAAATTTGAAAATTTAGGATTTAAAAACATGTTATTGACCACAGTGCTTGGTTGAGCGACGTCGAAAATGAAAAGTGTTGCCGCTTACACATAATTGTATGCTTTATATATAGAACAGTTCAACATTTGCAAAATCTATTAAAATTAGCTTAAAAATTGTAATTTAAAAAAAAAGAATATTTAGTTACATTTTTTAAAAGTAAAGTCAATGTAAAATTTATAATTTTCAAACAAATAATTGTATATAATTATCATTTGATATTTGCAGTTGAAATTTTTATTCATTAATTGAGAGAGCTGGTAACCCTATTGCAGTCTTTGCTGAAAGAAAATTTGTTGTCAATGTTAGTTTCTCCGCAACTCTTGTGCGATGAACATCATGCATGAATAGATGTAGAAATTTTTGTCGTTTCCCTTTCCCCGCAAGTAGTTGTGCCCTTTGTCTAGCACTCGTTTGCACTTGGAGTATTTTAGGAGCCAAAAATTTGCCCATCACTGTTGAAGAGTATTGGGTTGCACTTTGACGTTCGATTGACGAATCAAACATTGAACTGTGTGTTACTTTCTGTAGCAAGAGTGCTTCGAATAGTAGTGCTGGTTGTTGTTTGACGTGAACGCATTACTACTTGGTTTTGAATGAATCACTACAACCCAGCAAACATTTTGACTCTTAAAGGAGTGTTTTAAGACTCATATCAATGAGCTTTTATCGTCATTATGCACTCAAAAAAAGCTCTTTAATGAGTACATTTTCGTAGGTTTCGGGCCTCAAAATATGATTCATATTTAATGACTGCTTTATGCCTCATTTAAGACTCAAAATTTAGACTATTTTAAGACTCATATTTAATACTCTTTTAAGACTCATAATAAAGACTCTTTTAGAACTCATATAAATTAGTGTTTTTGGACTCAAAATTAAGACTCATTTAAGACTCATATTTAATACTCTTTTAAGACTCATAATAAAGACTCCTTAAAGACTCATAGTAAAGACTCTTTTATAACTCATATAAATGAGTCTTTTTGGACTCAAAATTAAGACTCATTTTAAATACTTCTTTAAGATTCATAATAAAGACTAAATAAATAAATTAAATAAATGCTTTTTTAGAACTCATATAAGTTGAGTCTTTTGGACTCAAAACTAAGATACTTTTGATAGTCATATTTAAGAATCATGGAATGGAATCTTTAAAGACTCATACTGAGGACTCTTTCAGAACTCATAGAAGTAATTATGATCCGTTTAGGCTGAAATATATTTTTAGATTCAAATTTATTTCAAATATTTGATAGTTGAAAAATAAAAAAAAAATGACAAAAATATCTTTTTTTAAGCATTTCAAATAAAAAGTAATAGTAGAAAAATTAAAAGTCCTTTTACAATCATATAAAAGACTTCTTTATGACTCTTTGTATTGCGTACTCATAAAACGCGCATAAAAAATACTCTTTATAGAATCTGATTTCTGAGCCATCTTTTTACAATCATATAAAAGACTTTTTTGTGAGTCTTTTTATTGCGAACTCATAAAACACGCATAAAAAATACCCTTTTTAGAGTCTTATTTTATCATAATTTTACAATCATATAAAAGACTTCTTTATGAGTCTTTTTATTGCGTACTCATAAAACACGCATAAAAAATACTATTTTTTTAGTCTTATTTTTGAGCAATCATTTTAGAATCATATCAAAGACTCCTTTATGAGTCTTTATATTGCGTACTCATAAAACACGCATAAGAAAAACTCGTTTTAGAGGCATTTTTTTGAGGCACTCAGAAAATGTTTGCAGGGAAGTCACAAAAACATGACTCGTTGCAGATCAGTAGTGACAACTGAATATTAGTTTGCGGCAAATACAACTCTCAAACGAAGTGTAGTTGGCGACTTTTTCAGTTGTGGTAAACAATAAATTTATTTGCGTGTTATTTCACGGCTGTCATTATATGTATGGAGATTTGCGTGGAATTTCGCTTGAAACTTATCAAACTACTACTCTTAAGCAAGAAAAAAATATTAATTTTTCTCAGTTGGGAAAAGCTCGGGATGAAAAATTATAGTTACCTCCAAAGAAAGTTGTAAAGGTTTCGAATTTTTAAAATACTCATTATATAGCACACGGTATCACATTCATTCATTGTTTAAACTTTTTGAGACTAAAAAAAAAATATATATTATTGAAGTTATATACTATAAGTGATGTTTATAACGAACTTCAAGGGACCGGTAGGTTTGTTCGTTATAAGTGGTTGATCGTTTTAAGCGATATTGTCATTTTGGATATATTTTTTTTTTTTAGTTTTATATAAAACAATCAACAAAAAGCGTTTATATTTACATTTATATCTTCAATTGAGCTTCAATATCTCGAATTAATTTAGGATTTAGGATTTAGGATTTAAATTTAGCTGTAGTGTTATCTTAATGGTTTTATTATTCCTTGATATATTGGTTGAAATACTGGTAAAAATATTAACTTGATAGCTGCAAGACCTTTGATGGTTGGATGTGCTGGGCAGTTATCTGCCAAGAGCAAAATCTTATCTTCTTGTTATTTTTTTGTTTCTGTCACAATTTCCAGACCTAAGAATTGTTGTCGTATAAAACGAGAAAGTCCAGTTTCATCAATATTAAAAATTGCATCGTCGGCTTATCTACTTCGTATTCTTTCTTGGCCACATCGTTTGCAACCAATTTTAAACAATTTGTGAAGATACGCTTCTTGCTTCGCCTCTTATTCTTCTGACCACTAAATCATTCCGCTCCCTGAAAGGACTTTTTAAATGCTTCTCTAATTTTTTTCTTTTCTTTAAAATCGTAGATATAAGTGAAGCCGACACGCCAAACTAAGCAGTCAAACTTTTATTTGTCTCACCACCAAAACTTAATAATAAATATTTCCCAGGAATCCAGTTGCTTATAGCCGAAAAATCACACTTGTTCATTATTAACGATTCCATTGATTCCCTTTTTTCTTGGAAATTAGTTCGTAACAGCCGATATTTCGCTATAATCGATGTCGTTATAAGCAATAAAATTTTACTATTTTGTATGAACTTCTGCCGGGACTTAAATTTTTGTTCGTTATAACCGATAGTTCGCAATAAGCGATGTCGTTATAAACATTACACTAAGGGAAATAACGCATATTAACATTATCAACGCCTGAGTATAAATTTTATTTATATATTTACGTGGATAAATCAAATATTTTGCGTACAACTCGTTTTTTCCCGTATTTAAATTTTATTTATACCACACACGTACACACATATTCCATACAAGCAAACAGCAACAGCATCGCACACGTACACACATATTCCGACAAGCAGCAACAGCATCGCACTCTGTTCCTGCAGGTTTCTTATAGTTCTCATTTAGTTAATGTTGCAAGGGTAATATAGGGTGGATATTTGGACAAGATGATTTGTGCATGCGATGGGTGGTCGCTGTATGAAATGATGTAGGGTTGAGTGACAACTTGATATTTTCTGGTTGTCATTTACCTGCATATTTTGCTTCTTATAAATTTTAATTCTTATTAAATTTAAATTTGTTGTTTTTTAAATTTAGTATTTTAATATAAATTTTTTTTAAATGTGATAGTTTTATTTTCAGATATTAAATATTTGAAAGGATATTTAAAAAAAAAATCGTGCATAATGTTAATATATTTTTTTTAATAATTCTATTTAAATATTTTATTTAATTAAGAAAATATTTAAATAAATTTTAAATATTTACGTAGTCGATTTATGCAAATGCGTTATTGGTGCAAAAATTACTCGCTTTTTGGATAAATTAAAAAAGTTTTGGATAAATTTAATATTTTTTTTCCCTTAGTGTACTTACTGCATTTTCTATGAAAGACAATCATTAAAGCTCATATAATATTTAAACAGAAATACTTATATGGTTTTTTTTTTCAATTTTGTCAAATTATGATTGCAAAAAACCAAAAATTGAATTCATATTTTTTCATGAATATAAAATTACAATTTTACAAATATAAATTAAAAAGAAATATTCCTTTTTGATCCGTAAAATCTGAAAAACTATGCCATGGTTGAATGCTTTTAATGCAAAATAACATGAAATTAAATTATTTTTCATCTTTAATTAATAAATTTCATTAATTTTTTATATCAAAATCAAATTAAATTTTGTGCCAAATCCTTTACAATGATATCCTTTTTTTTGGGGACTTCCATGTATTTCTTTCTCCTACGAATTAAAAAAAAATTCCTGGTATCTTACTCGAAGTATACTGAAAAAAATGAATAAAAAAAAAATACACTGGCTATTTTGGTCCTTGAAAGGACTTTGACTGAACTTCTTATGATCAAATTGTGTTGTGCGTGTTATTGAACGTTTGTACACAATTGATCGAGAACTTGACCTACTTAGTTTTATGCCGACTCAGAGCGGCTAATTGGCATGTTCTCAACAAGCCTAACATGCAGTGTTGCCAACAATTCCAACCTAAAAAGCACCAATTTGAAAAGCAAAACGCGTAATTTTGAGCAAAAAGAACTAATAAAGAAAATTTTTATAAAAGTAGATAAAATAAGTTACTACTTATTATAAACAGCAAAAACTTATCTGCGTATCGAGTATATGATACAAAAAAACTTGCATTCTTTTTACTTACTTGTTTAAGTTATCTTGTTTCACCTCGATATTTGTTTAATGAGATTTTGTTCAGGGAAAACAAAGAAAAGGTCTTTGTACCCTAGCAAGTACATATAGAAAATATTCTTTGTTGTATTATTCAAGTTTTGTGGACTTCATACAAAATTTTCTAATTAAGCTGACTTACAAACTTTTAAATGTTTTTCGTTTAGTGTATTCAGTGCTGTATGAATTTGCAAAAAGCATTTTGACACGCTACAAAACTATGCGTTCCTAAAATGATTATTTTAACAAAAAATTATATAAAACATTTAATGTAAAATTTTCTCAAAGATATTCTTATTTATAACTCATGGTTTTTAATATACATTCCCAGGGAACCAAAACTACCGTTTTTGAATTCAGTTATGAACCTTTTCGGGTAGAAACATTCAATTTCGGTACTCATAAATGAACCTTTTTTGTATCATTCGTCGGACTAAAATGCCTCTCAAAAATTAACCTTATTTTGTTCGGAAATGAGTAGAAAAAGAACCATAAATTGTACTTTTTTTGTTCGGAAATGAGTTGAAAAAAGAAACACATAAGTTATTTTTCAGCACTCGGAAATGAACTCTTTTTGAATCAATCGCCGGACGAAAATGACTATTAGAAACGAACCTTCTTTTCTTCGGAAATGAGTTAAAAAATGAACCATACAAAAATACCTTTTCGGCACTCAGAAATGAACCCTTTTTGTATCAATCGCCGGACTGAATTGCCTTTCGAAAACAAACCTTTTTTTTGTCCAGAAATGAGTTCAGAAATTAATCTTATTGAATGATTAATTACAGATAAACATTTTTTTGACTGCTTAAGACTTTGAATATACTTCGTTTCGGACGTGAGGGTATTTTAACTTCGGCCCAGTCGAAGATCATTTCTTACTAGTTTTTACTCATTTTAGAATGCAAAAAAGAAACATTTATGATTTATTTCTGAACACATTTATAAATGCGAAAAAGAAACATTTATGATTCATTTCTGAACTCATTTTGTAATTCATTAAAGAATGCAAAAAAGAAACATTTATGATTTGTTTCTGAACTCATTTATGAACATTCGTGGAACTAAATTGATAGAAAAATTATTCTTTTTCGACTCAAAATAAGTTTTTTATGAATTTCGTAAAAGAAGTACGTTTTTATTTATGGTAAAAGTTTTCACAAATTTAATATTCTATAGCAAGCACTTTAAAGCGACAAAAAAATCAAAAATTAAAAAAAAAATTCTACCCAAAAACGTTCGCAAAACTCTCACCTTACGTAAAACCTTCGCTCATGGTTCAGTGGTTTATTTTCAAAACAAAACTGAAAAAAAATACTCAAAAGTTTTCATATAATTTTTCGAAAAATATTTAAGCATTTAGTTCCTAAAAAAACAAACAAAAACAAAAAACACAAATCTTACCTTTTTTTTTAATTAATCAAAGAATACAGCGTTTCTGCTTCATCATAACCAGCTGAATCATCTTCTGACCAAAGTTTAGATTCTTTGGTATATAATAATCTTTGGTTTAAATAACTTTTTAGTTTTAGTAGAATTAATTTTACAAAGAATTTCCTCAGGTATGTTAAAAGAATCACAACACATCTAGTTTTTAGTAATGAACCTTATTTCGGAAATATGCGTTCCGAAATTCATAACTCAAAATGAAAATGCACTAATGCTGGTGCTTGTCATTTAGTGCTTTTATAAAAACAAAAACGCGTATTGGAACACCAAAAAGCACTAGATCTAGTGCTAAAAGCACTGACTTGGCAACACTGCTAACATGTCTTTATTTAGTCTCTGAGGTTTGCCAGTGGCTGCATAGAGGTGACGACTGATCAGAAAAATTAATTTTAAATGAGAAAATGTCTGTGCCTGGTAGAGGATTCGAACCTCGGACCTCGCGGTTCGAAAATTTACACCGAGTGGTTCACGTATTTTAACGTACTCGGCCATAGCCGACACAGAAGTTTATTCTTTTTTATTTTAGCGACCTTATTCGTAATCTTATTTCAGACACTGGTGTGTGAACTATTTTATTTCAATCCAGCCTAGTTTGCTTTGAAAAACTGACTTTTGCCAATTTTGTGGCACATTGTTTTATGCTCAACAGATTTAACTGCTTGTCAATATTAAATGTTTCCTTTGTCTTCCAAAATTGAAATATAATTCTTATGATAACCATACTCACTGAAACCAAAAAGTCATGGGCAGATTTACCACTAGTCTGAGTAGGCTGGAGCCTAGGGCGCCAAATTTTTGGTAGCGGAAATATTTTTGGGATAGTAAATTTTTAGGAGCGGAACATTTTAAGACGTATATGTATATGTATACATATGAACATGATGCATGTATACTAGATGGGTTTTGGGTTCCATACATTTTCTTAATATATTCCAGAACCTCCCTGCAAGGCTAGATTCTGAATCCTTGATGTAATATAAGCATGTGACGCGAAAAAAAGTAAATTCGCAAACTGGATTGGCGCCGCTAAAAAACGTGAATTTCAAGAAGTATAAAATATATGTTTCAAATCGAGTTTCCTATTTAAATTCAAGTCTTACAAAAACTTTTGACTATAACATATCCTAATGTAAAATCGTCCGCTGAACCCAAATATGTCATCAGATTCTTAAAAAAATTAGTCCTTGACCCAAAATTGGCCCACTTTATTAAGAATTTCCTAATTTTTCTTTCGATTTTGAAAAAGAAACTTTACCTTTGCCAAGGTCGCAGCACTTTCTCAAATTAAAATGCTTCATTATTGTTGGTCTTTTTATGAAGTTTAGGAATAATAAAAAAATTATTCAAATCGGGCCATTTTTATGGCAGAAAAACGATAATTTTAAAAACATAAATTTGTTCATCGTCATCATCAGACATCATTTAAATATGCAGAAAACACAGTGGCTGATTGGCATACGGGCTGAAAGGGCTTTAGCCACCCCCGCCCCCTTGGAGAATTTTTTTTTCTAATTTTTTTAAGAATATGATGACATATTTGGGTTCAGCGGACGATGTTACATTAGGATATGTTATAGTCAAAAGTTTTTGTAAGACTAAAATTTAAATAGGAAACTCGATTTGAAACATCTATTTCATATTTCTTGAAATTCACGTTTTTTAGCGGCGCCAATTCAGTTTGCGAATTTTTTGAATTTTTTTTCGCGTCACATGCTTATATTACATCCAGGATTCAGAATCTGGCCTTGCAGGGAGGTTCTGGAATACTTTTGGAAAAAGTATAGGGACAGAGAAAAACATTGATATTCCTAGCTACTACGATGTGCTAGTTTATGTAGTATATCATAATAGTCTAGCATTGAGGTGAAATCTATCATTGTTTGAACCACACTAGTCACCTACCGTGTGAGCTTAATACTACGTGTCCCATGGCCAGAAGTCGAGGGTTCAAGAAAATAACACCCAGGAAATTTTCAGGTTGTAAGTCTTTTCAAACTGTTGATTGTCCATGTAATCCAAACTAAACCACTTTCTGTGTATCATTTCCCTGATTCCAGATGATGTGAAAACCCCTCATTTTTATAAATTACAATACTGAGCACATCTCTTATATAATACAGGACCAATTTATGGATGACTAGTGCTAATCACCATCCACATTTATTAGTGGAAATCGAGACCGATATAAAATCTCTAACAATTTATGGGTATTGCCACCCGATTGTAGGCAAGCGCAACTCCACGCCGACCACCATGTCACGCTTGCGACATTGAGCTACCACAGCCAGCACGATGCTCCCCAAAGGCCCAGCCCACAAAAGTCAAATTCCACAAATAAATATCGCATAAATACCGCTTAACATCAACCAAATATTCAAGAAGAATATTTGTATTTGACTGTTACTCTATGTCACTAAATTGAACATGACTAGGCAAAATAAACATTTGCCTTTTTAGTATACTTTTAGTTATACTACTCTTCCTCCGTAACGCATCTTCGTTAGCACAACATTGTGTGAAATTTAGGATGCGTATCCACATTGTGGTGTCCCACAGCCAAAGAACGCAAAATTCACGGAATATTGCATTCTTTCATAACTACCTAAGCTAATGCCAATGATATTTCAACGGATGACTCATGCTAACAAAGTGTATTATCGACATAAGACTACTATTGTATACAATAATCCCATCTACTCGCAAGATTTAGCGACACAATTAAGGCTGAAAGTGGGCCTTTTTTTTTTACTAAAAATTAGGCTTTTCTTAATGGGGCCAAAGACCTATTGATAAGCAAAGAAAACAGTTACAACACAATGTTCTCCAATGCGCAAAAATACAGACAAAAAAAGTCTGCACAAAATGACGATGTATAAAATATTTTTGTTAAGTAATGAGTGATTGTCCGTTTTAAATGATTTAATACATACAGTCGAACTTCTCTATAACGTAGGCACTGGGGATCGCCGATTTCTACGTTATAGAGAAAATTCGTTATAGAGAAACTACTGATTATTTGGTTGTATGTATGTATGTTTATATAAACACTAGCTTTTTATTTCATTTAGATGCTATTTCGATACACACAAATTTAATAACATTGAAACTTATTCAATATGAAAGAACGACGTTATTCTCGTTTGCCTTAAACTTTTAAATTTCTCTTCATCGACAAAATCTTCACATCTATTGAGGAAGGAAAAAATTTCATCCGGGACATTATTTCTGGATTCCATAAATGTTCTTATTGTGTTGAAAGATGAGTGTAGTTGAGAAAATGTTGGTAATTCATTTCCTTCTTCATCAGCGTCAGAGTCGTCATTTTCTGAAACTAAATAAAAAATTTATTAGTGGGTATTCTTCATGATTCTTGAGTGCATATGTTGTACTTACTATTAACCCCATACTGATTTGATAGAATGCTTTGCAGAATATCTTCATCGGAAGGGCACTCCATAGTGAATGTTTCGTTGTCAACATTAATGTAATCTTCGATAGTGACATCCTCAATGTTGTTCTCTTCGATGTACGCGGACCACAAATCTGCCAAAGGAATGTTTTCATCTTCAATATCCACTGGTAGTTCAATGCCTTCACCAAATCCAGCTTTTTTAAAGCAGTTTGAAATTGTTTCCTTTTTGACATCGGAGCTCCAGGCCTTACTTAAATCTCTGATTCCATCAAGTAAGTTTATTGACATAGGAGTTTCTTTCTCTGAATTGCACAGAACTTTCTTTAGAATTCGCTTTCTATAGTGATGTTTCAGATTCTGTATTATTCCCTGATCCATTGGTTGTAGGGATGATGTCATATTTGGAGGAAAATAAACAATTTTAATATTTGTTAGCTTCGATTGTGCTGATTTTGGATGTGCTGGACAATTGTCAATAAAAAGTAAAATCTTCCTTTTTTGAGCCGCAAATTTTTTGTCCAACTTTAGAAGCCACTTCTCATATAATTCACTAGTCATCCAAGATTTTGAGTTATTCTCGTAATCCACTTCTAGAGATTGTAATCCTTTAAAACAACGAGGATTTTTTGATTTTCCTATGACAAGCAGTCTAAGTTTTTCTGTTCCACTCCAGTTTGAACCTACCATGACAGTTATTCTTTCCTTGCTTTTTTTGCCACCAACACATTTTTCATTTCGAAAGGCTAGTGTTCTGGATGGCAAACATTTAAAAAACAATCCGGTTTCATCAGCGTTAAATATGTCATTCTTATCATATTCTTGAATAAGGGAAGGTAAAATATTTTGTATCCAATCATCCCGAGTTTGGATATCAATGGATCCGCTTTCACCACAAACAACTTTTCCAACAATGTTATGTCTTCGTTTAAATTTATCTAGCCAACCAGCGCTAGCAACAAAATCGGAATGTCCCAATGATTCTGCAAACTCCACAGCTTTTTCTCTGATAAACGGTCCGGAAAGTGGAATGTTCTTATGCCTTGCAACGGTGATCCACTTTATCATGGCTTCATTAACATCAGGATACTCACAGGATCTAGCTTTCTTAAATTTCTTAAGTAGACCAGAAGAGCTAGATTCTTGAATCTTATCTTTATTCTTCAAAATTGTTGACAAAGTAGTTGCAGAAATTCCAAACTCTTCAGCAATATCCTTCTTTTTTTTATTTCCTTGTGATACTGCAGAAATAATAAGACACTTTTTTTCAAAAGATAAACTTTTTCGCTTGGACATCTTAATTTGATCACAACCTTGCAGCCACAACCAAAACTTATTACAAACAAAGATTTTCTTACTCACTTTCATTTGTTTTTTTTTTCCTTGAAATAGGCAAACAAAATTTAACGTATTTTACCGCAATATTTGTGTGCGCATAAATTCATTGGAATTTTGCGACTGCTAAAAAAATTCGCTATAGAGAGGTTTATTTGGTACATAAAACACCAGCTGTGTTGTTAAATAAGCTTCGTTACAGAGAAAACTACGTTATAGAGAAATTCGTTATAGAGAGGTAAAAATGTGTGAAAAACATTAGGAAAATGTAGTGTTTTTGAAAACAATTCGTTATAGAGAGAAATTCGCTATAGAGAAGTTCGTTATAGAGAAGTTCGACTGTATTGTAAGGGTTTCTCATGTGTAATTAGAGTTTTTATTGGGTAACAATACGATCTTCCGATTTTCAGCATAATTTTGAACTCGCTATTTACCAGCAAAAATTGGTCCCATATGATTCTATAGTTATCGATGGATGCAATAACCTCTTGCCTTCCTCCAGAAAAAACTTTATTTTAGATTGCTTCATTCAGTATTCTAGCAATAGTTGAGTATATTAGTCTATAATAATCGATTAAAAACATGAACATTTTCATAAATGACAAAATGTCAATGCTTGAAACCAAGAATATTCAGTATATAATTTAATCAAAGTGGAGCATCAGATAGTTCTCACCCCAAAAGCTATAAGCCACACACATATTAATTGGAATATTAATGATAAACTATCAATAAGGAATGAAAGGGCTTGGTCGTTAGCAAGGGCGTAGGCAGGATGAAAATTAGGGGGGAAAGGCCCCATAAATTTACTTTTTACCATATCTTTCATATTTTTACCATATCTTTTTACCATATCTAGTTTCAAAGAAAAAGGAAAAACCACATATTAAAAAGGATTAAAAAGGAATTACATATAGAAACTACTTTCAAAGCCATCAAAGCCCCCTGGCTACGCCCTTGGTCATTAGTGATAAAGATGCACATTCATGGTTTTTACACATATTATTACAATGATAATTTTCAGTGACAAAACAAATTTGTCAAACAGCCAACAAAATGTAATGACTTTTGTTTAATGACAATAGTTAATGACTTGAAAGTGTCATAAATAATGTCGCATACCCAACAATGACAATAACAATAAATAACTTATAGTATATATCGACAAATAAGTCATTAGTATAATTTTTAGTCTACTTATACTAAACTATATTCTACTATACTAAACGAATACTCATACTCTGAAAAATGAAGTGAGTAATGTTTACAGTAGAATAAATAAATTTGTGGACTCGATTTTATGTATGGAAATCACATTCATTGAAGATATTCATGCCCATAATGCAGAAGTGATCAACAAAATTATTTTTCTACATTCAGTTTCACCGAATCTATCGATTAATTTAGTTATAAATAAACGAAGAGGAAATCATGCTAACATTAAGGATTTTCAACAATCCTACATATATCCTTGTCTTCGATTGAATCATAAAGACACATCAAATAAATTTCTTATAATGCCCAAGTTACAATAACAAGGTAGGTCGGATAGAGAGAGGCTTTAAATAATACACCCTATTTTTTGTATTTTATTTTGTGTACTTTTGACAAGTACAACATCAAAAATACTTCAAACGAAAAATTTTGAACTTACACCCAGAGTTGTTGAAAATAATACTATTGTGATTTCGTTTTAATACTAAATTTTGTGTGCTACTATTGCTACTTTATATCGATTTTATATATATATATAATATATATGTATATATAAAATACAAAGTCGCGACGTATCCACCTTAAGGAACAGAAAAAGGTGCGTTTGCGTAAAACACAAAAATTAAATATTTTTGTGTTTATGAAAGTTGTATAACTGTAATTTGCTGTTTTAACTGTGAATATGGCAGCACTGGCGATAGACCAATAAACACACGAAGAGGTATAAATATTCTTAACTAAGCATAAATATTTTAAACGATGATATCCATGGTTTTGTGATATTTGTAAGAAATAAATTCTGTTTCAGTGTTTTGCTGTGTAGCTTTTTTTAAATAGTAGGTAGGTTTTCAACAGTTTATTTATTCGGAAAAGAAAAACAAAATAAACATAAATTTGGGTGAATTTAGAAAATTTCTCGAATTTGTGATGCTTTTTGGATACCATAACACATTGTCCAATAAGTCCCGAGACTAAGTAATAAAAAAACTGTTTTTGCAAATATTCTTCTTTATTCATCAACATAGGTTCCTTCAAGAGCAATATATTCATTCCACTGCTTTTCTACATTTCCAATACCGGTTTTGTAGAACGATTTGTGTTTCGCCTCAAAATACGCTTCAGTTTCAGCCATCACCTCTTCATTGGAGCCAAATCTCTTGGCAAGCATTTTTTTTTTTGAAGCGAAGCTTTTTACGCCTCGTTCTGCGATTTGCTAGAGTGAAATCAGAAAAAACGCCACTTTTTTCCGACACCTTTTTTCTTAGAATTGATATTGTTTCTTGCTTGCATCAATTGAACAAGAAAATGTTAAATTAAAAATAATTTCTTGCCCGCTGCAGGAATTGAACCCATGCCCGTTGACTGATGGTTTCAAGCTTAAGCCATCGAACCAAAACACTTAGTTGCTACATTTTGCTGATTCAATATTAAAAATTAACTAAAGCTATGTTGCAGTTGATTACAATAATCTATTTATAGAATTGTGTATGTATTGGCTACGTATCCTTCATATCTGACAATAACTATTAGCCGATACACAATATTCACTAAGGATTGTGTATTGGATGTTGTTTCTACTTACTACTAGAGGTCGTTGGGAACAGTGTGATTTAAGGGAGGGTCGGAGAGGGTAAATGTGTATGATCAACCCACATTATTTTTGCAAAAGGAACATTTTGTTAATTAGTTACATATGTTGTTGGTACATGGTGTTGTTTTTTTTTTTGTTTTTGCATATCATGAAGGAAATTAACAATTGACCAAAAGTGCGTTGACAAGTGCGTTTTCTAAGTGACAGAAAAAAAATTATTAAGATATATAATAAAACTTACTGGTGTGAAAATAAACGTGTGTGTTTTTTAGTTTACTTTGTTATTTTAAAATATTAAATTTAAAAATTATTTTAATCGAAAAAAGCCCTTAAATTATCAAATCTATGATATTGCGAAAATGCTTCGCTTCTCTCGTGTGTCCAGTGACGCACCTGTGTTTTTTTTTTTGAGGCCAGCAGTAGTCGCTGGGGACCAAATCTGGCGAATACGGTGGATGAGGAAGCAATTCGAAGCACAATTCGTGGATTTTCGCCATCGTTTTCATCGATTTGTGACACGGTGCATTGTCTTGGTGAAAAAGAATTCTTTTCTTATTCAAATGGGGCCGATTTTACGCGATTTCATCCTTCAAACGCTCCAACAACGCTATATAATAATCGCTGTTGATTGTTTTTTCCTTTTCGAGATAGTCGATGAACAAAATTCCACGCGCATCCCAAAATACAGATGAACATAACCTTTCCAGCAGACTGTTGTGTTTTTGGTCGCTTTGGCCTGCTTTCGTCGGTTGCTCTTCACTCAGCTGACGATCGTTTTGATTCCGGTGTATAATGGTGGATCCATGTTTCATCCATTGTCACAAACCAACGCAAAAATGGATGTTTATTCTTTGTAAACTGTGCCAAACAACTCTCCGTAAAAAAAAAATTGGAAAATCGGTAACGTAATTTATGAACGACCCCTAGTTGGCATTTTTGTTGAAGTAACTTCTGACAAACAAAACCGAAGAGTTTTAACCCTTCGAGCCACACCCTCACTCCAGTAACATAGCACCACATGGGGGTATGTCATCGCCCCACGTCAAAAAATCCTTGTAAATTCCTGAATTTTGTATATATAAGCTTAAAACTTTATATGGTTACTATTTTTGGTCTTATTCAACATTTTGTATAGTTATTTTCTAATATTTTAAAAATGGCTGACTTTAGGAGCGCGGCCAAATTAAAAAAACGTGAAAATTAGCTCTTTTACTAAAAAATTCAGAACTTTTACAGTTTTTCATTTAAGACCTAAAATTTAATGTTTGAAGGCATCAAATGCGTTGCTACAAAGACAAAATATTAGTCATAGCGTTAGTTACAAAAAAACATATTTATTCACCCCAAAAAACTGCACCCACTTTTTCAAAAAACGAAAAAAAAAATGTTTTACCAACAACATTCAAATAAACTCGTTCAGTGTTGATTTTAAGACCTTTTTTTAAGTAATTTAATAATATATTTAGAGAAAAAAGTAGTAAAATAGTTAAATTCAGTCAAATTCAAATTCAATAGTTCAGACACTAAACTTATAAATTTTCACACAAAAATCTATTTTTTTATCTTAATTTATCAATTAATATTCATACATATCTTCAAACAATAAAAAAAAAATTAAATTCAATAATATTAAATTTTTCAGTTATTTCTAAAAATATGCACTAAGCCACACGTGGGGTATATGAGATCAGCAGTCGATTTTAAACGAATGCCAACGACACACTAACGCATCCCTGACCTTCTAAATTGCTTGAGAGTAAAGGTAGTTAAGTTGTGAACACCCAGGTGGCGTAAGGAGTATGCATAAAAAGTGTTTCAGTTCAAAAAGTAGATTTTTTAAGGCATGGGGCGATGAAAAGCACCAGAGTGGCTCGAAGGGTTAAGACACTGCAGCAATGTTCTGAAGCTGCCGGAGTCAGTGTAAGAAAAGTTTAGTTTTGGTTTGTACGTATTTGTAAAAATGTGTTTATTTTGCTAATATATAATCAGCTCAATATCCTAAATAAATTATTAGTGCTATTCCCGATTACGGAAAAATAGCGTGGCATCGTGGCATTTGCAAGATATGACAAACATTTTCAATGCAACGACAAAATGTATAGAGTTGCATTTGCACTACTATGGCATATTTGCAACACTCAAATCCTATTGCATATAGTCGGGCATGGGGATCACTGATTTGCCAAGCAATCAGCTGTTAATTCAGAATTATGCAAAAAAAAAATTAATAGGGAGAAGTCTTATAAAAAATGGACGGAGCAGGAGTTAAAGGTAATCTTAAATAATTTGCAAGAAGTTCCGGAGATGGATTAGGAAAAGCGATTATCCCAAGATAGCTTCTTGGCACATCCTTTATGACACGGCGATCATACCCCTTCACTTTCAAATGCCATATCTTTGTTTGTATGGAGCTGCTACGTAAGGGGTATTAATCCCTTCGTCACATCTTCGAGCGCGTCAGAAGTGATAAGTCAAGAACTTCCTTTTGGCAGTTAAGGAAGGATGTCGATGAAGATATGGATATAGATTTTTTCCTATTTTATTTTCGTTTTCCACTTTTATTACCTATTTATATTCTTCTAAATCAAATTCCAAAAAGTATTTCAACTTACTCCACTATTTAACATTTTTAATTCTTTTAATAGGCACAAAATTCAGTTTATAAAAAAAACACGTGTTCACTATAAATGAATGACAAGTAAATTGTTACAACATGAACTGCAGTAACAAGCTTATTGCGAGAAAAGCTTTTTCATTTTGTTTTTTTTGTTACTTTTGCATTTTTCGCATAATCTTGCCAACACATCGCTTTGCAACTGCAGTGTTCACCTCCTAAGGTATTAGTGCCTTTTTCCAATTCTTGAGGCAATAAGAAATGATCTCTTTAGAGAGGTGTTCGCCCACCTTCCGACTGGGGAGGTAAGTCTTAATAGTTTTCGGATTTCACAACTTTAAGGGGGATTATATACCCAGAACTTTTTTTGAATTTTTAAAGACGTTTGAGCTTCAAGACTCAAGAATATGTGGTTAAAATTTCAAGTCGATATCTCAAAAAATAACAAAGTTATAGCCTTGTGAGTGAACCGCCTTCTAGAAAGCGCAGTGCTGGCCCTTATTTTCAAACGCGTTTTTCTCGAAACCATGTTTTTAAAGTCGGCGACCAAAATTTCTCGAAACTCAGAGAACCGATCGTGTTGCCTTCTTTGCAGGCTTATTTGATTCATATTGTACGTACTCGTACTTGTCATTTTTTTTTTCATTGCTTCGTTCATTAGTTATAGGCAAAATAATAACGAATTTTTGGTCGAAAATCGTTAATTTACGTTCGGAAGTCAGCCATTTTGTGAAAAATCAATATTTTTAAAATCGGATATGACAAGTACGAGTTTTAAGTATCTAGTTTAATAATATATTTCATTTTTTTGTTTCAGTTGAATTTAGGAGGAGCAATCTTGGTCACCGCATTTTCAGAGCGCTCTACAAAAAATGCTGTATTTACCTTTAATTAATTTTTTTTTAAGAAAAAAAAAACAAATTTTTTTATTCCTTCCAAAATAGCTGTGCATTTTTTGCAAAATTAAGTGATGCTCTAAAAAGTTTGCTTACAGTTAATGGCAAATATTTGGTAGGGCATACATTTGCAAAGATATTTGCCCGTAATCGGGAATAGCCCTTTTATGAAATTTTATTTTTATTTTAAAGGAAACAAAAAAAAAAATAAACGCAATTGTTGTAATATGTAAGCGATTTCCGATAAATAGTTCGATAAAAACGGTTTCTGTGACACCTTTAACAGATTCGAAACCGATTGGAACATAATATCGACAAAATCAGAATTCATGTCACCTAAGCGAAATGTTTGGTCGTTTTTATTTCCGATTCCAAGAGTTCTTGATTTCTACAACAACTCCGTTTAACAAGCTCTCACTGTGATACATAGTCCATGAGTAAGAATGCACTTCCAAATCCTGGAAAATGGTCTATTCAAATTCAATTAAGTTGTAGAATAAGCAATTAATTTGTTGAATTCAGAAAAAATATGTGTGAGCTAAGTGAATGAACCACTTAGGGTTATATTTGATGAGAAGTTTTTTCAAAGTTACCGTATATACTCTACTACAACATGTCACTACTTATCAATGTCGAAGGCGAACTTGAAAATTTGACTTTTATACAACAAACTTTGAACAGTCGTCATGTCCCTCGGGTTATTAAAGAACTCGCAGCGAAAACAAACATTAAGAAGTTAGACTATTTATCACCAAAAATGATACGAAAAACAAAAATAAATACAGTAAATAAACAAGTGCTTAACAATTCACGTGGTGACAGGGTTGCTATCTATGTTGTCGTTCTCGTGTTCATATAAATTCCGTAGAGACTTTGTAATAATGTTTATTCTGAATGTTTGGAAAAATACGAATGCATCTGTCCACTCTGTGTAAAATACAGTGGGACAAATGAAGAATAATAAAGCAAATATATAGGGAAATGTTTTTTGTAGAAATGTTTCCAAAGTACAAGTACAGAAGATATATGAGTATTTTTTTGTAAGTAGCATGAAGAGCGGAACAATTCAGCGGAAATAACCCATAACAACTTAACTCAAAAAATTAATTTTGGAAAATTGCAATAGAAGATTTAATCGGTTTCGTAAAAAAAACGTATTTGGTTTTTAGCTTTGTTATTTAGATACAAACTTCCTGAAACAATACGCAACATATCAAAAATACTTCCAATGAGCAATGTTGTTTTCTAAAGTTAAATATTTTATTTTCAAGTATCTCAGCAAAGTGTTTTTTTTTAATTAAATTTTGTAGTTAAAAAAAAGGGCTTTTGTGATATTTTTTGAAAATGAATGATAACACTAATGTTTAAGTTACGATTTTTTTCATTACTTTAAGATCATTATGTTTCCAACTTATTGGAAATTGAATAGCCATAATTTTTTTTTTGGGCTGGATATCTAAGTGAAAAAAAATTTAATTCAACAATTTCTTTTTCAAAAAAAAATTATTCAACTAATGAAGAATGGTCCGATCCCGAGAGCTAGTCTCTGTCATCGTATTTAAGTTAAAAAATAAATATTGTTGAAATATCAAAAAATAAAAAAATTTCCTATAGCTACAAATTTTTAACTTTAAATTTCGTTTTCAAAGCTTTCTCATTTCTTAGTTATGGACCAAAATATAGTCCACATGTACGGCAGCTACCACGCCCACTTGTTCAATCGCGCCGAAATTTTTTCCATTTTTCGAAATTACATACAAGACATCTGCGTTTAATTTTGTTACTATAGCTTTTCTGTTTTCTAAGATATAGCGAAAAGTGTAATTAAGTTTTATGGTAGCTGCCACGCCCACTTCTCCAATCACGCCAAAATTTTCTTCACTTTTTGGAAATCACATACAAAAAATCTACGTTTGATTTTGTTGTCGTAGCTTATCTAATTTCTAAGATATAGCGCAAATTATGTTTCAGTTGTATGGCAGCTGCCACGCCCCCTTGTCCAAAATTTCCTAAATAGGTATTTTTGTATTTTCCTATGCCTAAAACACCGAAAACTACCAAAAAATTCACAAAATTATATTTTCCGCCTGTGATGATTTGAAATTTTCTTGTATGTAGTAATTTTCATATATTCAAATATACCTACTAATACAAATAACTAAATCTTATGTAGACTGTCTCTCTTTGATTTCGGAGTTGAAATTCATTGAAAATGTAGTTTGTTGCCAATATACTGCCGTGCTAAGAAAGTCACGTCTCCATTACGTTTTGTATCTTTCGGTTTTTACACTAGAAGTGGTAGATGTGACCATTTCACTTAAAGTTTTTCAGTCATTTCCAGTTGGAAATCTTAGCTTAACACAAAAATCAGAAACTCATTCACGGTTCCGAATCCGCCGTTATCTCGTTTTTTGAGTTTTGGCGTTTGTGACTTTATTTCTAAGGACAGCAGTATAGAAGTATTACATATATGATTTTGGGTTGTACATGGTTTTTATTTCAAAATTGTATTTCAAAAACTGTATTTCAGGATGTACGAGGGATCGTGACAACACTTATCACCCAGAGATCAAAGATTTAAAATGTAAAGGCTTTTTAAAAACTATTATTTCGAGTTAAGCTGTTATGGGTTAATTCTATTGAATTATTTAAAGCAATTTGACATCCTTCACTTCAATTGTACAATTAAAAAGAAAATGTTACGAACTCTGCCTCAACTTCCACATCTTATGCCATGTCTACACAGAGAGTTTAGTTTAAGTTTATTTTTAAGTTAACCTTAGCTATTCACACAGAGATGCGTTGGCAGAATTGTGTTGAATGTGGCATTTCTTCGTTTACTTTTGTGTTCCCATATTTTTTCGGCACATCCACCATCGTGACATCGATTCCACTTGAGGACAAGGCTGCAGCCATTTCTCCGTACACATGCGAGTTCTTCCTTGCGCTGCTCAATTTGGTATTTTTATTGGCCAATACTAATATGAAGACCTCATTTTCTACACTTGGCCAAGTCCTTTTCTTCGCTTTTTTGTTCATTTTTTGCAAATAGTAAATTGCACAAAACAGATGTTTTTGACACTTCTCACCACAAAATTGTACAAGTTGCATCTGAACGTGCCTTTTTATAAGAACATTAGCATACTTTTAGGCATTTCTCAAATTGAGTTTTGATAAACACAGAAACAAAGTTGAGTTTAGTTGAGTTTCGTCCTGCAAAATTGTACTGGAGAACTCAAGAGCTATTTTGCGTTCAGTGGCAAAACTCAACTTTGTACTGGAAACTCAAACTAAACTCTTTGTGTGGACATGGTATTAGTGCAACATGCATTAAAACTACATAAAAAAATTCAGATAAAATCACATACGCTGAATTCCGAGCGAGACATTATAGAAAAACGATCTGTTCATTTCAACCTAGAAAAGACTTAAAGCGAACTATACATCACTGCTCTAAATGCTTTATTGAAACCATTTCCTGTGTCAGCGAAAAGCTATCTTGAACCTTCTGTTTCGCAGGCATGACTGAACAACACATCTTCACGCTTTCAGTCAGGGATGAAACAATAAGTAGTTATTTTATTTTCATTAAAGTACGGGCAATTTCTGATAGTTATTTTTTGAAAGTTAAATCAAATGGCATATTAAACGCATTTTTTTCATATTTCATCCCACTGTATACATGCATATACGTCGACGCACAGTTTTGTTTCAGCCAACAAAAAACTACGAGAAAATCAATTTTTATAATCCAGTTAGGAACAAGTCTCACAGCAGAACAAAAACGGCTTAGCACTGTTTTCATGTTAAGCGAACATTTTGTTCTAGAGTCACTTCATTTCTCTTCGAAGCGTTGTGTGGCATTGCGTTATATACATATATTTTTTTTAGCGGGAATAAACTGTGTGAAGAAATTGTGTGTAAATTGTGTATTTTGCATCTAAAGTGAAGTTAAAGTTAAGTTAAAAATTTTAACCTAAAACGGTTAAATCAAACCAACTAAAGGAATCAGCTTAAATCAATTAAAAAATGAATTAGCTTACAAACAACATATTCGAAAATAAGCAAAAAATCCTTGAAGAAAAGACCAGGTTAGCCTATGAAGTAGAGAGTGATGTCAAGACATCAAATATTGTTTGTTTTTTTTTTTCATTTTCCGTAAAGCTCACTGAATCTCGCACACTTTATATTATTTGATTATTTTTATCATCGATCAGTTAATGATTGAATGATCCATATGATTTCTGAAGCCTATCACTGGAGATTGACTAGAATATTGACGACTAAATCTAACTTCAAGGATTGATTCATTTCCAGAAAAGGGACTTTGAAAAATGTTTAAAATTTATTTTTCTTTCGAGCTTTCCATCTTTTAATCGCATTTTTTGTTTTCATTAAAATGAATTCATTAGTAATAACAAAATAATAACAACAACAAGCTGAATTAATTCTTAATTCTTATCTTGATCTTTAAATTAAAAACAATTCTCCATCAGTCTTTCAAGTACCTCAGTTTGACTTGACTAAGCCCGAAATAGCAAAAATCTTATCAACAAGTATCCATTTATTAAGAAAATTTAAAAATGATTGATCTCAAAAACTCGCTTCTACTCTATTTTCTGGATTCAATTAAAAAAGAACTCAAGTACAGTGTTGTGCATATCAAAAACTACCAAAAAGCCATTGTAAAATATAGCTAGAAACTTTTCTGTTTTTACTAAAATTCTAGTTTGTCATATTTTTTTATAATCATTAAAACACAAATTGTTAAAAAATAATTCAAAAGTTTTTATCAATGCAGGCTTTTAAATTTTTTTATAATAAATAAAGTACAAAGTAGAAATTATGCTATAACGAAAGCAACTTAAACTTAAGAAATTTAAATCTATTGAAAATACATGTTATAGGGTTAATATCTGGTAAAATAACATTTATTTTTAATAACCGCAACACATCTGCGTGGCATTGAAGCTATAAGGTTGTCAATTATATTTTGTGATATGCTTCGCCACTGCTGTGTCAGTGTCTCAACGAGTGCAGCTTTATAAGAAAACCTTTGCACACCTACTCCTCGCTTAAGGATTCCGAATAGATTTTCTATTGAGTTAAAATCAGGCGATTGAGCTGGCCAATCCAATACCTAAATCCTTTTTGTGCAAATTCACGTCTTAACGATCATTGCGGTGTGCTTAAGGTCGTTGTCATCCACCTGGTGGGCATTTCTCGGTGAACATGACTGTCTCTAAAATCTCTTTATAAATAAATCGGTCCATTTTTTGGGAAATTTCAAAAACTGGATCTTGTCCAAATCTAGAAAAACAAGCCCAGAACATAGCCGAGTCGCCTTCATGCTAAACTGTGACCTGACAGTTTTGAGGTTTAAGGCTCTCACCTTTTGGCCGATGTACTGTGGCCATGCCATCGCTGGTAAAGAGATTAAATCTGGACTCATCACTAAAAAGGACTGTCTTCCATTGGTCATCAGACCAATTTAATGAGTTCATGCAAAATTTAATTGGGAATATAAATATCTTAGCCCTAACCAAAATAGACGAAACGAGACGATTGCAACTTGCCGAACGTTTGCAATCGTTACGTCTGTTTTAACATTTATTTCCAATCGTCCGAAAAAAGAAGAAGACAACCTGCACAGCTGTTGTTGACGAGTTGATACGCTAAAAGTTCGGTTGTTACGGAACAGAACGTCTCGTCAAACCGTTTCGTTTAGTTTTGATAAGTTTACGTTTGTTCATTTTGGGTTACAACATTGAAATGCATTTAAACGAACATTTTCGTCTTCACTCGTTACGGAGCAAATCGTCTATTTTGGTTAGGCCTTATGGCGTGAAATGCGACTGGAATGCAACAGGAATTCGGGGAAGCAAGCGCCATTTAATTTATCACACAATTAATTGCAGAGCTTCCAACATTGTTCAGAGTGCTTTTTAGGTTTGAATAGCTGCTACACAAACCACAAACATGTGTTTTATACACAAACCACATTGATATCTGTTTTAAATCACAGTAACGAACGAATTGTGAACGAAGCCACAATTTCCATTCAATTTTATTTAACTACACTGCCGTCATAAGGAAGAGTGCGGCATCTACATATTTCAATATTCTGAGATAAACGACTTACAGTAATTTATCAAAAATTCACTGACTAGGGTTTGGATGGTTATAAATATATGGTTCTTCAGCATCGTAATATCCAGTTTTTTTTTCAATATTAATGATATTTTACCGATTTTATTAAAAATGCAAAAACTGTGGAACAGACAGTGTAGATGCCGCTTTTTTGCTTGAATGATTGCTTTAATTTGTGAAGATATGACACTTAAGGTTAAAATATTTAGCAATTGAGCAAAAAATTCGAAATTTTTATTTTATTTTCTTGAAGATAAAAGCAATATGTTTAAGAAAAAGCAATAAAACTGATTTTGATTTTCATGGTAGATGCAGCACTCTTCCTTATGACGGCAGTACAGCGCATGCTACCATTTAGCTTAGACATAAAGCTCTGTAGCCTTCATGTGAAAGAAAAATAATAACCTCATTTTTTCCAACATCCAAAGTAAAAGACCAAACAGCTGTTTTGGCATACACGGTTAATATTTTAAATATATATACATAAATCTAATTTGATTATAATAATTTTGTGATTTGCGGAGATGGGTAAATCCAGAGCAGAGTATATGCGAGATTACCGACTGAAAAAAGTGGGATGAATTTAAAGTTGGTAAAGCTAAAAAAAATTGAGAATAATTCCACGCGTTACAGGGACTTGTTGAATGTTTTTTAAACTTTTCAGATGATTTTAATCACTATAAATGTTTTTTAACCAGGGTTATTACCAAGGCCAGAGGTGGGGAGCCTGTGGCCTTTTTGAATTTTTCATGTGGGCTCGACGATTATTCAAATACATAAAAATAAAAATATTTCATAAATTTATAATAAAATAGTACGTATGAACACTTTTTCATCTCTTATTGTCAATATTTTTATTTTTAAAAAACTGAACTTAAAAAAAGAAAGAAAAATTTATTTGAACAGCAATAACTTATATTTATTGGTATTGAAACTTATGTGGCCTCCTTTGTTACTGATATTTTAAATGTGGCCTTTCAGGGTAAAAGGGTTCCCCACCTCTGACCAAGGCAGACAATGGCAAACCTCAGAGCAAAGATCATATAATATAAAGATGCGCCACGGTCAGAGATAAAGAGATTGGAAACTTCGGCAAAAAGGAGATAGCTGTATGCCAAAATGCAGTCAATACTAATGCAAATGTTATAAATGTGTTAGTAAAATTTCATGACAAACTCACCCCTCTCGATGGGTTCTCGATGAATTCACCCCTCTGGATGGTTTTCTGGACTGAAAGAAAAAAGTTTCGATTTACTCTCTGAGGCAAAGTTGTAGCTCATGTCATAAAGAACAAAAATTGCCAACATATAAAATAAAAAAAACTTCACCTTCCAGATCAAAATCGCAAAAAACTTAAAAAAATTCGATTTTTTTTTTACCTTTTTTCCCGTGTTCAGGTCGATAGGTAGCAAACCGTTCAAAATTCAAGGAAACAATCAACTACAAAAATTGACCTAAGATCTCAATAAACAAATTTCTAGAACATATAAACTTCCTAGAGATGATTATGATCGGTTTGCAAGATATGAGCCCGAGAAAATTATCCCTTTTTTGCGAAAATGATACCGAGGCCCCAAATCTTTGGCGGCCCATAAACAAAAAAGTGCATGACTTTGGGAAAAATTGGGAGACACGGGTCTTTTTTTTTTAAGTCTTTTATCACGTAGTGGTGTCCGTATATGGTTATTTTGCCATGACTTAAAAAATTACACACAGTGTTATTATACCATGGCATAAAACTAGTAGCTCTAGTTCTCGATCTATTGTTTACAAAAATTTAATAACACGCACAACACAATTTGATCATAAGAAGTTCGGACAAAGCCATTTCAAGGGCTGAAATGGCTAGTTTATTATTATTATTATTAATTAACGTGTGTAGTTTTTAAAAAAATCAGCCATGTATTCCTTGGTCATTAGCTTTTCATGCATTTGTGCTGCGACAGCTTCAATAAACTCCATGCTGCTCTCTACTCTATTCTCTCTTTGATCTTAGCAACCACAACACAACTAACGGCCTAAACCAGGGCTGGGCATTCTAACATAGTTACATTTTATTTTGTCTTGTTAGTATTGTTATAACAATTATATAATTATCTAGATTTGTAAGTTTTTATTTTTATTTTTAGTCAGTGTTATTAATCATTATTTCTTCTATGCCAACATCGAACTCCACTCTTTTTTTCTAAGTAAATTTTCTAAAAATTGATCGCTAAGGGCCATTTTACAGTCCAAGCTTAAGGTGCTTTTAAGTTAAGGAAACTTGAACACTTAAGCACACTGTGCGTGCGTTTTAACAGTCAGCCTTTAAGGCACACTTAAGAAATTTGTTATTCAACAGGTCCCGATCTCTTCATCATTTATATCAGAATCAATGCTTAAATTAACGTGTAAATTTCTTCGTTTCAACAAACTCGATTCCATTTTTCTTATTGAAAAAATGTGAAACAGCTAATTCTTGAGGAGATCTTAAGCGTCCGATATTGGCAGCTTAAGGAACCCTTAAGTGCGACTGTGTTTTCTGCACTGTTAAAATGATTATTAAGCTTAAGGTCTCCTTAAGCGCTAAGGGCACCTTAAGCCTACACTGTTATATTGGCCCTAAGTGAGTTGCGTTGCTTGCTTAAAATAGCTGTCATGATTTTGAAGGTACTATTGCAATAATATGTTGATCCAAATATTGAAATAAGTTTCAAAATTTCGTTTTTTTTAATTCTCAAAAATTAGGTATTAAAAAATAAGTTAATAAGGAACATGAATGAACAATGCAAAAAAATATAAATAGCTAATATGTACTAATTATATGAAACCTTAATATATACGAATATAAAATTCTGCAAAAAAAAAAAAAATATGTGCATAAGTTTTATGAATATACAAATCAATAAGTTGATTTTTTACGAGAGTGCAGAAAAATTGCAGCGTAAAACGACATAGATCCCCACAGCATCAGCGAACGACTGAATTATATTCTCTTCTGTTGTGAGCTTTGTGTACATGAGAAAAGTTACGCTCACAGAGAGCTCAGTGAGCCCATGATACAATTACAAGGTAAGATCATTTTAAGATGGCTGCTCAATTGAGAAATATTGCAACAACAAAGCTGTAGGAGCTACAAACGTCAAACGACAAAAGCAACAACAAAAATTAGTAAAACTAAAAATTACCAGCTGATTTTGACAACTAACTCACCCTGCTCTCCAATATGAGCCTACCTTGTTGTATCATGAGTGAGCCAGGGAGTGCCCTGCGCTGACCTAAACACATTGACGACGACTGCAGCCGTGCAACATCTGTCAAATTTTGTTTATTTTTCTTATGCAAGTGTATGTGGTGAATATGTCGCAACCATGATACAATTACAAGGTAGGCTCATTTTAAGATGGCTGCTCAATTGAGAAATTTTGCAACAACAAAGCTGTAGAAGCTACAAACGTCAAACGACAAAAGCAACAACAACGATTAGAAAAATTTAAAATTTCCAGCTGATTTTGACAAGTAGCGCACCCTGCTCTCCAGTATAAGCCTATCTTGTAATTGTATCATGGTCGCAACGAAAATGCTCGACCGCAATGCGGCAACGACAATGTTGCTGTCGTTGGTTTAAATCTATTTCTAATTTGACATGCAACCAGCGTTGCCATTGTCACGTTAAATACGTCATTTTGACGTATTTTAAGCTCAAATGATGATTGACGTATTTCGAGGCATATTTGACGTATTTAATAGACACAATAGTTTTCATTATATCAAAAAGTTTTAAAGGCAGAATGTGAACGTGTGAACATTGGTATATGATAAGGAACACTCCTTGCATAGTATATATGCAATACAGCCTACATAACTGATAATGTTATCGACTTTATTGTCATCGCAGGTCTCTGTTAGGCCGTTGTTATACAGACGCTCACGATCACATCACGGGCACGCATTGTTGTTGTTTCAATGTAAAAGGGAAATTTGAGAGAGTGAGCTAGGAAATTTATTTTGCTCAAACTGGTCACCAAATGATTCCAAAATGAAATGGAATCACGAGATCAAAACAGGGTTTCGCTGTGCAATTATTCACAACATTTGTGTTTTTGCATGAAAATAGTACACTTTTAGTACGAAATGCATGAAAGCAGTAATGAAACCTGCCTTAGGCCGCTGTTATACAGACGCTCAAATGATTCAAGATCACGTCCTTTTTTACGCTCTTTTTTCGTTTGATGAGCTCTGTGATGAAAGTATGTTATACAGACGCTCATTTGATCCCTGAACACTAGTACACTTCTTGCTACTTTTAATACTTTATGCAAAAAAGTATCACGAGTATAAGTATGGTGAGTGTTGCTATTAAGCGGGTTTCATAAAAGTGTACTATTTTCATAAAAAAACACAAATGCTGTGAATAATTGCACAGCGAAACCCTGATTTGATCTCGTGATTCCATTTCATTTTGGAATCATTTGGTGACCAGTTTGAGCAAAATAAATTTCCTAGCTCACTCTCTCAAATTTCCCTTTTACATTGAAACAACAACAATGCGTGCCCGTGATGTGCTCGTGAGCGTCTGTATAACAACGGCCTTAGCGACGTGTATTTTTTAATGTATTTAACGAGCATGCAGCTTGCAGTCAAATAAAACAAATGGAGCGCTATTTTCAGCTTCAATATTTAACTTACGTTTATTTTATTGAAATGACGTATTTTAAATCTGAAAACGACGATTTTCAATCACAGTCTTCTGGCAACACTGCATGCAACAAGTGCAGTCAGTTTTTTTTTTTGCTCAGTTGCTCTCAATTCTGACATAAGACAGATACTTTTTTTGTTATTTCGGTTGACGTCAAACTTTAATAGGGGCCTCAGACGCTACGACTTTTCATACTACCTAGTAGTATGACTCAGTCGTTCGTTCTCATCATACGTTACGACTTTTTCATACTACTTTCCATCAGACTTCAGTAAACGTACAGTTTTTACCTTAAAAAAGTCCTTATCTTTTACTTATTCTACTTGCATGCTTTACAAAATACAAATGATGAATGAAAACAAGCGTGAAGTCATATAACATGCCCTCACACACTCAGACTTTTACTTCCAATTGAGAAAAAATCTAATTATTTTGATTATCATACGACCTGGGTGTACGACTTGAGTTTCTTATACGACTTGTCAAAGTCGGATGAAAAGTCGTAGCGTCTGAGGCTTCTATAAGACTATTAACGCCTATTAAAGACTATTAAAATTAATGAAAAATTTTAATATACATATATGTAACATATATGATATTTATGATTGTTGCGCCGCGTTCAAAATAATCAAGCCGCACACGACATTACAACATTTTTATATTCACCTCATGTTGCACGGCTGCAGCCGTCATCAATGTGTCTAGCCTATAAATAAACAAAGAAATACATATAGATATACTTTGCTGCGCTTAAAACAAAAGAACAAATGCCAATTCAATCGAAGTAGATTATAATATGTTGAAATTTGTTTTGGTGTGGTGAATTAATCGAACACAGTTTTGTTAAAAGGGGATTTACTTTCAGCATGTTCAGGATTTTTTTTTATATTAAGTTTTACCGAAAAATTTATTGGGCGTGGGACTTTTTTCGGTATCCCTAATTTTCGATATATAACCGTCGAACTATTAGTCACACATCAATTAAACTCGGTAAGAACGTACTATTTAATCGTGTCCTCTGACTGGTGACCATTGGACAAGGGGGTATCCGATAGCTTTGGAACTAAATGCCGCATAAAAATGAAACTCAGTATGGCGTAGCCACTTAGTAATGTCCATCTACTAGATAACTGGGGTAGGCATTGTATGTAGGGGTGTGGCTCCGCTTATGAAATTGAAGTTTTTGATATCGAGTATCCTTGGAAGTAAAAGTCAGAGGACGTTCAAACTCAGAATAGAGTTACTATTTGGTGATTTGGTCCTTCTACTAAAAACCTGGGACGGGCACTGGACAAGGAGGTGTGACTCCACCCACAAAAGCAAAACTTTTTATATCGAATAGTTTTGGATCTAAATGTCGCATAGCAATGTTACTTAGAATTGAGTTACCACTTAGTATTGTCTTTCTACTAGAAAACTGGGAAAATAGAAAACTGGGAAACTAGAAAACTGGACTAGTGTGGCTCCGTCCATACATGCCTAAGTTTTGATATCAAATAGCTATGAAAATAAAAGTAGCATAACATTGAAGTTCGTAAGGGGAATACCACTTGGTAATGTCTTTCTACTAAAAAATTGAGACGAGCATTAACGAGGGGCTATGACTCCGCTCATACAAGCCAAATTTTTGAGATCGAATAGCTTTGGAAGTAAAAGTTAGAGTACCCATATTGAAACTCAGAATGGAGTTACTATTTGGTGATGTCCTGCTACTGGGAAACTGTAACGGGCAGTGTACAATGAGAATGGTGTCAAACTATGGGTCCAAGAAAAGTAATTATTAACTATAAACTAAAACTATAACTATTAACTATATAGAAATATAGTTATTCTTTTTCAATATAGTTGCCGGGTGTGGCAACGCGATCCGGGTATAGCTAGTAATATATATAAATAAAAATAATAATAAAAAAGAAAATTTTTTTATCTGAATTATGGATTGATATATGAAATATAATTTAATGATTGAAGCCTCGGGGTTCTTTGAATAAACAATCCTAACTTTCTAACAACAAAATTAATATACACTTAAACTTTAACTGAATGCTCTAGTTTTGCCTACGTATCGGTTTTTACGTAAAAAAAACAAATTGGCCATTGCGGTCCCTGAAAGGACTTATAGCCCAAACTCAATGCGTGCTACGAGCACCATGTCTCCAATCTGTCGTTGTAGAGAAATGTTGAGCGAATTGATTATAATAAACGCAGCAAGCTTCAAACTTTCAAACTACAACAAAAAGCAATGGCTGCATTCAGCCAACTCAACAGTTACCGTTTAGAATAACACCACAGGCAGAGCTCAAAAAGAAAGCCATTCAATTTGATTTTATTTCAAAAAGGTATGCAAAAGTCATTCATAAATAAAAATGATATTTCACATTCAATTTTAAAAAATTGATTAATTATTCGTTTCATTTATAAAAATGAATGAATAAAACATCAATAATGAATAAGAAATTAGCAATGAACAACAAATGAATAATGAATAACAAATGAACAAATGAATACTGAATATGAAATGAATAGTGAATAAAATATGAATAATGGATAAAAAAATAATAATTGAACTGCATTCTTTGTGAATAGCATTCGTATGAAAAAAAAATTGATTCATTATTCTTTACAAAAATGATTAATTGAAATAAATAATTACTCAAGTTTTTAAAATTAAATGTGAATGAAAAAGTTTATTTATAAATCATATTTGCATTTATTTATGGATTCTTATGTCGTTATTCAGTTGTACTTAAAATTCTGAATATGAATGCAGATTTTACAGCTCTAAATACAGTTCAAGCAAAACATCCCTCACTAAGGTATCGCTACCATAAATTTCATAACAATTCAGTTTGCTGAATGCGACCAGTAATAACAAATGTTAACAATGGCCGAAACTTGCTCGACAATGTTGAGCGAAAAGTCTCCAAAAATCGTCCCATAAGAAATACATGTTAATGAAAAGTGACAATTGGCGCTTGCAGCTCGTCGCGTACATCGGGCTATTAACAGAGATAATGAGATGGGAAACTTCGTTTCTATTGTAAATTCTGATGATTTTGACAGCTAAAAATGCTTCTTCTCCAATTTTTTATGCAATCACGTATTGTGTCTGTGAGTTCACCTCATATGTGTCAAAAATAGGTCCTACACCCAAAAAAGTCTTGCATATTTAAAAGAAAATTGTTTTTAGCTGAGCAAGAATATTGTTAATAATAGTCGATAAAGAACTTTTGTGAATATAGAAATGTCAGTATTCTCAATCTAATTTATGGAGTTGCTTTGATAATACATAAAAATATTTTTGATAGAAAAAAATTAAATTTAAAATAAAAAGACTTGTTCTATTTACAAGTGCTGTTGTTAGCAGAAAAACATAATTCAATTTCTTTCAAGAACAGCTACATCTTTGTTTTAAAAACTCTGTTCTAATTTTTAAATGCATGAATTTGTTTGAACAAAAAATGTAAGCTAGTTTTTCCCTACGTGTAGACTGGTGGCTTAGCTGTCGAAAGTGAGATATTCACCAGCGCTCATGTCCATCCAGAGGGGTGAATTCATCGAGAATCCATCGAGAGGGTTGAGTTTGTCCTGAAATTTTACTAACACATTTATAATATTTGCATTAGTATTGACTGCATTTTAGCATACGGCTATCTCTTTTTTGCCGAAGTTTCCAATCTCTTTATCTCTGCTATTAGCTCAAGCTTAGATCTTATGATCAGTTGCATCGTGCATTTTATTTAATATTCTAACCAGTGTTGCCATTTTAGCTACTTTGTAGCTAGATTTAGCTTCTTTTTTCTCATTTAGCTCTAAAAATTGTGTTTTAGCTCCTAGCTACTTTTTTAGCTTCTTATTTTTTGAGTTTAGCTATTTTAGCTACTACTTTTTTTTTGGTTAAAAAATGCAATATTTTCGTATATATATATTTCCAACTTATACATACGATGAAATCCAATGGAGAAAACTTCACACTTATCCTTGGACTAAAGTATCGTCTTCTATTGATTTTTGGATAGAAGTAAGAGAATGGAAGGGTGCTTTAAACGAAAACTCTTTCTCTGATCTTACTAAATTAGTTTTTTATTTTTACTTTTATCGTTAAGCAACGCTGAAAAAGAGAACGTTTTCAATAATGAGTCTTATAAAAACAAAACAGAAATTCTATTAAATTGTTAATGTCAAATTCCACAAAATGTTAAGCCCATCATTCGCATCACGAAACAAGGCATGAACGACAGAAAAGAAACGATCAACACTACTTTCTTCTATATATAAACTACCTACATATTGCTTATCGTTAGTAAGCCTATTTCGTGATACAGAATGAGGAATCAGAATCTTACAGGGGTAAGATATGTATATCTTAAAAAATAAACAAATGTTGCCACGATTACATTATAAATGACGATCTCGTAAAATTTATAAAACGGGAAGATATTTACGAAGATGAAGATTCTGATAGTTCGGATAATGATAGTAATGATAGTATGGAATTTGAGATCTGAACTGATGGTATACTACTACCTGTTTAAATTGTATTTGTATCATAGTAATGGTTGTTATGATCTCGTGCAATGTATTCTATATTTATCTATGGGCTTTTAAAAGAGACTTAACTCTTATTTGCCAACATTATATGTTAATTAAATTGAAATTGAAATTGAAATATACACCTACAAAACTGTGCCTGCATATATATATTAATACATATATATATGTGGTGCCCACAGAGTTACACGTAGAACATATATTAAACACTACATACAACAAACACTTTACACAAAAACACTTTACTTTAAAATTAATATTCAAATTTAAGTTCCTTAGTTTTAAGTAATCAAAATTTATAATAATGTATTTCAGTTGTGAAAATAAATTTATTCAAATAAGTTGTTAAAATAAAAATTCAAATAAAATAAAAATTAACTATTTTTTGGTTGTACACCCAAAATCGGGTGTACACCAAAAACTGGCGATCCTGCCAGGAGCGATTCTGGCACACAACCAAAACTCGTCATCTACATCATTTGGAACACTCAGTACAACGACTAAATCAACGCAGTCAACGAAGTCACGTTCACCAGGTCTGCTGCTCTCACACTCACCTATATTATTGTATTCATCTCACAAATCCACGGAAACACCTCCCGCTCATTTTCGACATCTTTCGTCTTCGACGCTGTCGCATTCACATTCGCGGAAATGCTTTTAATTGAAATGCATCTTTGACCAAATATAAACGCAGCAACAGCAGCCGCCCTTCATCCGCAAGATAGCACAAGCGTTCACGCACGCGCTCACGCAGACAACAGCAATGTCAGTCGCAACAACAACAACGAGCAAAACCCTACACCTGCCGGTAAGGTGACACAGGCAACAGCAACATTAACACCAACAACAACAGAAAAGTAACAACAACAGCAGCAACATTAACAACGACAACAGCAGAATCATCAACAACAATTAAAACAACAACGAATATAACATCAACAGCAGCAAACAACACTCACAGGCAGTAATATAATCAGCAACAACAACAGCAACAAGCTCGCAATCAGAACAACCGTAACACCAAAAGCAACAGCAACCACAACAACAATAATAACATCAGCATTGACAACAGCATTTTTGGTGTACACCCGATTTTGGGTGTACAACCAAAAAATAATCAATTTTTATTTTATTAGAATTTTTATTTTTTATTTTAACTTGATTCAACCAAAGAATTTTCACAACTGAAATACATTTTTATAAATTTTGATAACTTAAAACTAAGGAACTTAAATTTGAATATTAATTTTAAAGTGAAGTGTTTTTGTGTAAAGTGTTTGTTGTATGTAGTGTTTAATATATGTTCTATGAGTAACTCTGTGGGCACCACATATATATATTATACATACATATATGTATTTATTGAAATATACATATTGAAAGTGTATGTTACTGATCAAAATGTACCTTAGCATATGAAAATATATTCCTTATGTTGTTTTCATTTATGTACACAAAATTTAAAAAAAAAAAATTTAACTGAATGAATAAAATATAGTTACTAAGTTGTTTTTAAAAACTAGCTTCTTTTTTTAGCTACAAAAAAAAATTGTTTAGCTCTTTTTAGCTACTTTTTGTCGCATTTTTAGCTACATCCTCAAAAATTTTCTGGCAACACTGATTCTAACACAAATGACCTACTAGTCTTATGCCGACTGCGAACGGCTTAACTTCATGTCCTCGAGAAACTCAACTGGGCATTATTTATACTCTGCCAGTTAGAAAAAAATTATTTCAATTGAAAAAAATTTTCTGCGCCAGGTGGGATTTGAATCTGGAACCTCCTGAAATAAAATTGGCATAGAAGGGTCAACGCATGATAACGCGCTTTAGCACAACCGCGAAATAAAATCGATATTTGTAGCACGTCGTTATCTATCCAAAAATCTACTTTCTGTTCTTATAAACATTAAAAACTATCTCGTTCCTTTTATAAACAATCAACTCATTTGTTTTACATATTTTTAAAAACTTCAAAATTACTCCAGGTTCCATGCATTGGATTATTGCACATTGTATTAAAAAAATCGGTAGGTAATACTCAGTTGGTCTCTAGCTTATCTATCTCTAGATCATATAGGATTTTCAGCAATTCGTCGGAATCATATTGGTTAAGCTTTTATATTCGTTTGTTATTTTGTTTATTTCAATTCTTATATTGGCTGCAATTACTTGTCACGGAAAGCATGGAGTTCTTTTTATTTCATTTTATGCTTTTTTAAATAAAATAACAAAAACTTGATTTATTTGTATGTTTTTATTAAATTTCTAAATAAACTTAATAAAAAACCAGTGCAAACATATTGTTAAGTTCACATTTGAGTTTATTTTAAGCAAAGCTTTATGCAAAGAATGAAAAGCGAGCTTTATTTTTTATGCACACACACACACTGAACAATTTGGTTATACTCGGCTTTCAAAAATATACAAGAGAACTTTGTTAAATTGAACTTTCAACTTTTTTTTATACAAGAAAAGAGACAAACCTCAAGTTCAAGTTTAAAATTATATCGAATAGAATTTTAACCAAAGCGTATAGTTATTTATTGGAATTTAAGGCCTGACATCACTTAGACCCCTGTTATAGTCTGGGCAATCTTTTTGGAAAAAAACTGTTAACGGAAGTCATTGGGATAAACAGAAAACCTTCTTGAAAAAAATATATAACATTATAACATTTCGAAAAATTCAATCGACAGTTTTTAAATTCGAAAAGTTAAGTTATAAAATAATATTTCAAATAAAATAAAATGTTTTTTCTTAGAATGTAAATTTTTAACTTAACTAATAAAAAAAGGAGGACATATTTACAAAAGTGTTGTAAGAAGGCCTTAGGGGATTTCAAATTTCAAGGAATAACTTAATCGGTGTAGGGTGATTAGCTGTCAACTGGTTCTTTTAAACAACTTTTATAACGCTTTGATTATAATTTTGAAGGCCAAAATTCTGATCGAACTATTTATTATATGATGTAAAAACCGATAGATATATTTTTAATATTTTGGAGATGAATTGTATTCACCTTTTTCATTGATAAATATTTAGATTTGGCAGAGTTTTCTTTTTTAGCGCAGTTCTACAAAGATTTTCTCGTGATCAAATGAAGTATTCACAATCTTGACACCGGTTAAGTTATTTTACACCTGTTTAATGCTAATCATTTTCAAAGATATCTCTGTATTTTATCCAAATAAATCCTTTAAAGAAATTAAGTTAATTATTTAGGAGACTAAAGCTCTGTCATCTATTTCCTACTATAGTGTATTCAATTAACTTATAGAAAATTACTTATAAATGCAATTTTCTCAGGTATTCAACTACACATAAATTCAACAAGTTCAACATAGCAAACATCCAAACCGATGCACATCCAACACCAACACACTATCAAAAGCTTTTTAGAGTGCAATAACAATGCAAATGTATCTGTGCAAATCGGCTTTTTACTTTTTGCTACAGTTCGTATTTTTACGTCATGTTAATGGAATGTTTTTCTTTTCTCTTTTTCATTTAATCCACTCTTTGTAAACGTTTCGTCATCACATTCACGGCATCTGCCACACGCTTGTTTGTCATCACTACAAATAAAACAACAATACTAATTACAACAACAACAACAACAACAACAACAACAACAACAACAACAACAACAACAACAACATCAACAAAAATATCGATAAAAAATTAACAAACAATTCTATGCCACGCCAACCACGATCGCATCCCTCACAATCGCATTTCCAGGACATTGCGGGCCGGCCACCACTGCAGCCTTTGCGCTCAGAGGAAATCATCATCAGCTGTCAGCGAAATCAGCAACCGACGCCGCAGTCACTTCCACTTAAGCAACAAAATCAAAAAGTTATCACAAGATCACAATCATCGAAAGTCATTCAGGAACTACAGAGTCAACATACAGTGCATCAACTAAAGCAACAACAATCGTTACCGCAGCCGCTGCATGCACCGCCTTCGTCCGGCAACGGCAGCCATCATCCGCACACATCGAAGTCAGTTTCAATACTCGTCTATAAAACGCTGAACACCGTCTTTAAGAGCAGCCGGAAGATTATAGTCCGAGTTTGCGAGGTGGCCAGCGTCAAGAAGTCATTCACCATGTTTAAGTTTAACAAGGCGGCTGCTCAACATAGAGCTGAAGCCCGAGCCAACAACTGCACTGGTCATGATCAATTTGTGCGGCCTCCGGTGTCCGACAAGTGAGTCATCAGCTGTTAAATTCGAGCTTAAAGTAGTGGTGGTTGTAATGAAGGAAAAAACTAAAAAACATCATACTATAGCTTTTTACTCCTCCATGTCGAACCATTTTTCCAAGAGGTCCATCTTAGTTGAGGTTTCAGAAACATCACTATTCGAAAATCCAAATCATATTTTGCAAATGTTCATAAGGAAACAAAATAGAAACATTTGTAGATGACTGCTGAAAATGAACAGTGTATAGCTCCATAGACTTCTGAACATAACTTTTTTGACTTCAATTATTAAAAATATTTTATGTGAAGACAAAACTATAAGACCTTAATTATAACGAGTTAAGAACATAACTGTTTTATAAAAATTAATTTCCTTACAAATTAAAATTGAATGGAGGTTTCCTATTAACCGACACAATCTATTAACTGATTAACAATCTTTTTAGTGATAAATGTGTCAGGTGATAACCTCAACTAATCGTCATTTACATTTAATAAGGTCTTGTAAAGAATATACATGCCTATATGATCTATCAAATTCCGAATATTCCATATTGTATGTTTTTAAATTAAGAACTTACTGACTTTTAGATCCACACAAAAAAAAAACAAATATCAGTTTATTTGTTTATATTTTGAAAGAAAAATTCAAAACAATTTAAAAAATTTGTCCAAGACTTTATTTGTTTACATTGAAAACTTCAAAGTTAAAAGCTCTTTTCAGAATTGGGTGCGTTCCAAAGGCAAAAAAAGCTTTTCTGATGTTAGCAAGGACTCACACCACTGATTTAATGAGTTTGAAACGTGTTAAATCGTTTAACACGTTAAATTTCTAACAATTTTACGCATATAACTTCATTAGATCCTTCATTTGATAACTCGTTTTTCGATTTAACTTCATTAAATTGATTTAACATAATTAACTGCTCAGTTAGAACATGCTACAAGATATTTTTATGAATACAGCTGTTCATTTATAAGCGATTTATTTTGGGCCTTACAATTGTGCTTCTTTTTATAGGACTAACTTACTGTCTAGGTAATTGCTTGAAGAAAGTAATGTTCTATAGCAATGGAGGATATAATGCTTGCCAATGGGAAAATAATGTAGAAATAATGTCTTATGAAAAGCTTTCTGACACAACTGGGATCAAATTACACACCTTTTTGTGTTCAAAAAAGGAAGGGTCCCAAAAATTATTTCAATCAACGAATTTTATATTTGATAAGTCAAATAACGACTATAAATATCAGTTCAGGGTTATCCATTTCAAAGTAAGAAAGTAAAACATACTAAAAATGCAATTCAAATAAAATTTGTATTTCGTTATAATGTTTGGACCTTGCAATTATAAATATAATATAATAGGGGTATTCTCGAAGTATTGCAAAACTATTACAATCCGTGCAACGACACAACAACAAAATACAGGGGAAAAAAGTTTTGCAATTCGTGAAATTTGTGCAACACTGACACCCATGCTTTGGGTGGGGGTGCAACCGTGTGTAAAAAGAAATACAAAAATCTCTGTCTTTTACGTTTTTTTTTTCGCTGAAAAGGGCAGTGGTCCGCAATATGCGCGCATCATGGAAACTTCCAAAATTACCTACTGCAACATAGCGAATCATTAGATGATAATCGCATACGACTTGGGCTTTAATGAAATATATGCGGCTTTTTGAAAAATATACTGTGTGGTTGACCAATGGTGCTTCGGCAAGCTTCACTTCAGTGCCATCAATATATCCTACACAATGTGGCTACTCATGTTATGTTTTGTTGATAATATCTTGCCTTTCGGTTTGATTAGGCCATGACATATATTTGGGTTGGAGACACAGCAAAGACGGGAGTACTCTAAACTTTACTTTTTAAATTGTTTCCCCATCGCCAACCCCAAATATTGTGGCTATTTTTCGAATGGTCGCATTATCCCCAGACGATCTGAGTTGGTACAAAACAATACCCAACTCAAGATCCATACATGTTGCGTGTGTGAGTTGTTGAATTGTGAGCTGATTAATGATAGTAAAAATCCAAACTGATCTCTTGTCACACGTAACATCTGTCGAAAACGATTTTCATCGAATGCTGCAAGCACCGTCGATCTCCATTCCAATGATTTGGAAACATTGTGAAAATTTCCACAGCGGTTCGACAGAGTGACAAGAATGTCTTCATCCAATTCAGTCAATATCCTCCAATAAGAGGGCTCATCTGGTAAATCAGTACACGTTAGATAATAACGCGAACAAAAATTGCTACAAACAATTACCATATTCCAGAATAATTTTAAAAGCAGCATTTCAATAAGAAAATCCAAATTTTTTTATTTTTTCACCTGTTCGCGGCATTTCCTTACAATTACTACAGTACTTATGTTTTTGTGCGCTCCCGCAGTGTTGCATATTTAAGTATTGCAAGTTTACGTTTTCACAAATTTTGCTTCAGTACTGCGAGAATACAATATCATTAAAATGAGAGTTTTGAAATAATTACCGATGATTTTTGGCACTAGCTCGGCCATGACTTGACGAATATTGGTTTCTAATTGCTCAAGAGTTTGAAGTTTATTCACATAAACACGATATTTTGCGTAGCCACACAGAAAAAAAGTTTAGAGACGTCAAATCGCTCAATCTCGGAGGCCAATTGACATCGCAAAATCTCGGAATAAGTCCTCTAAATTTCTGTTGCAACAAAGCCCTGATATGCGCTTTTATGTGGCTTGTGGGCCCCATCTTGTTGAAAACACATATCGTCCAGAGCCATATTTTCAATATCAGGTTTCAAAAAAAAGGTTAAC
This sequence comes from Pherbina coryleti, assembly GCA_943735915.1. Lineage (NCBI taxonomy): Eukaryota > Metazoa > Arthropoda > Insecta > Diptera > Sciomyzidae > Pherbina > Pherbina coryleti. The sequence continues at coordinate 72,447,092 of OX030948.1, forward strand.
ATACGGCCATAGCGATTAGAATTGACTAGCTATGTCGTTTTCAATAATGCACACCTGACATTCACTTTTTGCGAATGCAATGTCTTCTCCACAATCCCTTAGGGATTTTCAGAACCCCATAAACGAGCAATTTTTCTTATACACCTAGCGCGAAATGGGCGTCGTCGCTGAAGGAAATTGTCTTCGAAAAATCATCATTTAATAATAATCAACTATATAACAATTTTAACGCGTTGTTCGGTAGTAAAACGTTCCATGGCAAAAAACGTTAAAATGGCAAACCTTTAACTACACAAAAAATAGTTTTGATGACTTGAACATTTGCAAGCTCCCAAATGCTAGGGTTGCACTTTCCGAAACTCTTTATAATTAAGACTATAAATTATGAATACAGGCTGTTAAACAAAATAGTTTTGTACTATAAGTAAAACCTTCTAATTTTCTCCCGAAATTCTCCCATATATTTGCTGTGTCTCTTTCAATAGTGAAATATTTAAGGGTAACGACAATGACAGAATATCCAATCCTTGTCCAAACTCCTTTTTATTTATATACATCTGCAATGTATGGCCAACAAAAATTGTCCATTACTTAAGCGAAGTTAATTGATAACCTTGAATTCGATTTGAGCTTGGCTACCACCACCACTGCTGAATATGCCATGATGCTGAAAAACTTTTGAGCTTAATTTTGTAAATTTGTAAAACCATAACCTTCAAGAAAAGCCAAACACATAATGAAGAAGCTATATAAGCAAAATGGACTGAAACGTTCCAATTCGGCGATTGAATTCGATGTATCTGCACTCTCAGCCGCAAATCGAAGACAAATGTACAGTGGGTAAGTTCACTCCCTTTATATAATTAAAATATTCCCTACATTATTTTATCTACAGAAACCGTTCGGCCAGCTCGGAACAAGATAACTCAGACCATTCGGAGCACTCGGAAAAATCCCCATTGGTCAGCGCGAGGTTAGATAATCTTGCTAGATTATTTTTTAGCAAATCGATGCCAGCGGAAACCGGAAGTAGAGATACAATAGAATCAGTGCTAACAACCAGGTTGCTTTAAATTTCTTATAACAACTTTTTTATATGCCTTCATTTGTCTAAATGTTATCGCATTTCTCTTTAGTTTTTTTTTCACAAGTGATCATAACATTGAATTGGGTTTATTTCTAAACACTTACATATAAACAAGCTTACTGAAAATATCGAAATTTGAGAATCTTACCTTCATTTGTATAAATTTTATAATAAAACTATTGTCAGTTTTATAGTGTGCTATTGATTTAGTCAAATATGTTTGCATTTTACAAAATATTTTGTTTTATTGCACGCTTCATAAATATTTTTAAAAATTTTCCTTTAAATGCTCTTTAAACTAACTTCGGATCTGTTTTTTTTCTTTACTTTTAACTTTTTATGTGCATGTTTAAAGTATTAATTATAACATATTTTATAATAATTACACAGCACTAACATGCTTGCATTTCAGTTTTAAAATTATAAAATTATTTCTAAACTAATAAAAAAATAGTTGAGTGACGCATCCGATTTAAAGGGACATTGAAAGAGGACAAGCCAAATCGAAATGTAGGAACTTAACTCTTGTTGAAAACATGTCTTTCCCATAAAGATGGTCATGTTTAATGCGAACTGTAACCAGGCCTCGGATTTTTATGGTATTTAAAACATGCAAAATGACTTGAAAAAATTACATTTAATGATTAAAACGTTAAAAATTCCCTATTAAATCCATTAAAATGCCATATAAATCGTACTCAGTGAATATCACTCCGTTTGTAACGCCAATAAGGAGGCGTGGTAGGTATAGAAAAGTATATATATTAGTGTCCGACCGAATATTCGGCTTCGGCATATTAAATAGCCGAATATTTTGGCCGAATATTTTTACTTTGTAATAACTAAAAATATTTTTATAATTCAATGAATTCCGTTCGAAATTCCATACTTGAAACACTTGTTGGTTTTGTTTTTCTCTTTCTTCTGTTCTTCCATAAGTTGGTTTTTGGCTCGTTGAAAACTTTATTCAAATGATAAATGCAGTGAGTCCGACCCATGATACAATTACAAGGTAAGCTCATTTTAAGATGGCTGCTGAAATGAGCAATTTTGCAACAACAAAGCTGTAGAAGCTACAAACGTCAAACGAAGAAAGCAACAACAACATTTAGAAAAACTAAAAATTAACAGCTGATTTTGACAACTAGCTCACCCTGCTCTCCAATATGACCCTACTTTGTAACCATGTATCATGGTCCGACCGACATGGGTTGATAAGATCATACATGTTGAACGAACTGGCAGAAAACTCAAATATTTTTGATTTTTACCCGAACGTCTCATTTGCTTTCGATTGATCATACATGATATAAAAAAAAACCGAGTTACGCCAGAAATTTTCTGCGAGATTTAAGTCAGTATTGAATTTCTGTAGCTTTTCTCGACTAGATCGAAAATCGATTTAAGTATCTTCTATGTCATCCTGACGTTACTAAATCAATTACAGAAATATTATAATTCAGCAAAATGACGACATGAAAGAATTTTAATCAATTTTATATCTAGTTGTAAAAGCTACAGAAATGCAATGCTGACAGAAATCAGAAAGAAAAACTATTGCGTTTAAATCGAACTTAATGTTTGTCGGTTTTTTTTTTGTACTGAAATAACGAAAGCCAGTACTAAATTTTGTCATTTTTTGTACTTGAAAAATATTTTATTAATATTCGGCTTCGGCCAAAATTTCACATTCGGTCGGACACTAATATGTGACCCGGTCTACGAAAAGGGACCTTCGGTGTGAAAATATCATTTTTCACTTTTTTGGCGATTCGGATAGACTAATGTGTGCTCTTTCTAATGGCGCAAAGCAGAAGTTTCCAACTCGTAAAGAAGTTTGTCAGGAATTTTCCAAAAAAAGAGCAAAAATGAGTGAAAATGAAAAAAAATTGGACATTGAATTATAACATAATAAACATCATTTCATACTTTTATTTGAAGGGTCTCTTCACTGTTGGTCGTTAACTAAAAAAAAAGAACTCGTATTAATTGACTAAGAAATACAAATCTGTATTAATAGACTAAGAAATACAACTCTGTAAGAATAGAGGATAAGCTGAAATAAATGAAAAGACGCCATTCAGTGTGCGACAATTAAACGTTTACAAACAGCCGTTTTCTCGAAAACTTGTTTTTACACCGAAGGTCCCTTTTCGTAGACCGGGTCACATATATATTCTTGACCAGCATCACCACCCGAGTCGATTAAGCCATGCCCGTCTGTCTGTCCGTATCTCTGGCTGTGATCACAGCCGTTTTTTATTTAGACTTTTATTTAAATAAAAACTTTTTAACAAAAAAAAAAAACCGACCTCAAAATCACTACAAAGTAAAAAATAATTTTAAATAACTTTTCCCACTCATTTCTTGGTCATATTTTAAAAGCTATTTATAATTATAATATTGGAAATCTTATCATTTTCATTTTTTCTATTTTATTTTATTATCATCAATATATTAATTGCTTTATGTACATAAAAGCTTTAAAGTCGGCGCTTATCTTACTATGTCGAAATCTTTTTATTTTAATTTTTTCTAATTTGTTTTATCATAAAAATATTAATAACTTTATGAATATAAAAGCTTCTTAGCGATTTTTTTCTTTCAGTTGACAATTTTTGAGTACGCTGAATGTAGCCAATGTGTTCCATGCATTATTTGTGCAGCTGTTACACACTATATCATATTCAATATGAGCTTTAAAAGCTCACCCCAATCAGTTTAGTGAGAAATTTAATGTGTACAAAGCTTTTAAAATTACTACAGTGTCACCAAGTCACTAAATAGTGCACGGATGGTAAAATATCATGATTGTGTGTCAAAGATGAGCGCCGACTTCAAAGCTTTTATGTTCATAAAGCAATTAATATATTGATGATAATAAAACAAAATAGAAAAAATGAAAATGATAAGATTTCCAATATTATAATTATAAATAGCTTTTAAAATATGACCAAGAAATGAGTGGGAAAAGTTATTTAAAATTATTTTTTACTTTGTAGTGATTTTGAGGTCGGTTTTTTTTTTTTTGTTAAAAAGTTTTTATTTCTTCCTTTTTAGAGAATATGAAATATTTTATGTAATAGTTATTCTTGGGGAAAATTTCAAACATCAAACTTTGTTCATAAAAAATTTGTTTTGTTAATTCCTGAAAGTTTGTTGGGTATTTTTCATTTCTGCTTCTTTGAAATTTTTAGTGCCACGCCCTTTATATAAACCCGCCCACTGTATTTACCGTACCTTATAATGATTCTACCTAGCCCTGTGCCAAATTTCAGTTTCCAAGTATCAATATTAACCGTAATATAGTACTTCCCTTAAAGTGCCACACTCTGTGTATAATCCCGCTCACTTTTTTATTGATTCTACCTACCCACCTACCTGCATACGAAATATTAGTACGTTAGTGTCAATATTAACTAAGATATAGTATTTTTATAATATTGACACGCCCCTTTGTTGAATAACGCCCACTTTTTTGGCCGTAATTTGGAGTAACTGTACCTACCCATGTACTACATTTCAGCACCCAAGTGTCATTTATATATTATTCGATGTATAGTGTGTTTCTAATATTGTCACACCCCTTTGTCGAATAACGCCCAATTTCTTTATAGTAATTTTCTAAAATGTGTGACTACCCCTGTACTAAATTTCAGTACCCTAGTGTCAATACTATTTTTTTTTCTCCACGTTTAAAAAACGCCCTTTTACGTTTTTTAAACGTGGGGTATAAAAAAATTAATTTTGTCACTCCGTTTGTAACTCCCATAGAAAATTGTAAATATTCTTGATCAGCATTACCACCCGCGTCGATTTAGCCATATCCGTCCGTCTGACCGTCTGTCTGTCTGTCTGTGATCACAATTACAGCCGTAATTTTCAAGCTATCATCACAAAGTTCGATATTGAAGCTTGTATCTAAAAAAATAAATAAAGGTCAAGTTCGAAAATGAGCCAAATCGGATGAAAACCAAACCAACCTCCCATACAAAGGGAATTTATCAAAAATGTAAAATCTCTTTAAATTCCAAAAAAAAAAATATATGGACTTGCAATTTTGCATATGAACTTTGATATATAATATGAACTCTGTGTATGACATTCAACCAAATCGAGTGAAACCACTCACATCCCATACAAAGTGACTTTATTAAAAAACAAAAACGATTATTTTCTGTTAAAACTATAACGAAAATGTTTTTACAAAAAATCTTTTTTTGACTGCTTAAGACTTTGAATATAGTTTGGTTCGGCCGTGGGGGTATGTTAACTTCGGCCCAGTCGAAGATCATTTCTTACTAGTTTCTTTAAACGTTTGCCGTGTAATTCTTCTTCATGGAAAAATCGTCCTAAGTAGAACTCTTATCGGTAAAGACTCCCTTTAGGTAATTTTTTTGTGTTAGTTGTAAATTCCGGATCCCATCTTGATAGTTAATAGATCGATTGATTAGAGCAATGTGCACATATGTGAGGCTGATAATCAAGCACTATTTTGATGTGTGTAGATTAACGTAAATAAGGATAAGAGCAAAGCTCACATATGAAAGGTTAGAGGGACGACGTCTAGCTCAGGCATATGTCAGGTGAGATCAGACATGGTCTCGCTCTGGATAATCATGTTTAAATTTAGTCAGCTTGATAATATGATGTATTGCCCAAACATAGCCCGGAAAATATGAGGTATTCTCGGGCGAGCATAATCCAAATCAACATCGGTACTGAAGAGAATCTAGAATCTTAAGTTAAATTAAGTACATGGATTCATTTAAAGAAATAACATCTGAAACAAAATGAAAGTCACCACATGCACTTCTCAGCAGTTCATTTTGCAAGTAATTTGTTCTACAAAAGTTCATGTAAAGTAACTCAAAAGATCTTCTAGGACGAAGAGAGATATTAAAGTAAATTTTGCTTAATAAATATGGACTGCCTGCATATCCATGTAGAAGCTTAACAATCCAACTAATATTAAGCATAGTTCTCCGATTTTTTAAAGTTGAAAGATAAAGTTGAAAGTCTTAGAGTTGAGTGTTTTGAACTTAAAGATGAGTAATGCATTAATGAAAATTGGTGTAGAACATTTCAATATCGTGCCTGAAATAGTTCATTTAAAAAAAATCCAAAAGTGAAAAAAATAGGAATTTTGATACACCTCCGATTTTTCTTATAAAAATACATATCTCGGGAACCAGATGCCTCAGATAGTTAAGCAGTATACCATGTTCGTATTCAAATTAGCTTCATTTTTTTAATACATTGCAATTACGTCACATGAATAGTTTGATTGCTATGCGGCAAAAATTGCAAAAAATCGATTTTTTACGTTTACAAAAGGTCATGGAGGTGGGCCCGTATGGGTTAAAAAAATAAAATAAGGATCCACATTTTTTTTTTTTTTCATCCATTCGCAAGTTTTTATCACTAAGGAACTTTAATCAGGTTCCTAAGTTCGAGAGTGTTATTCCCTAATATGCATCCATAATATGTGCATCCAAAATGCCTCAAGATGCCAATGTCTACGACAGTCCCTTACAGTGCGCCCTAAACAAGTGCACGTTGCAGTTAGCACTTTAGCGGAACGCAATTTTTTTTTACGCTTACCCTAAATAAGTGCGCTGCGGAAACAATCGAAAGCATATGAAACAACAACAACATATTGCTCTTTGCCCTAATATTTTTATTTTATGCAGCCAACTTCAGATCCGAACGCACTGTCAAAATTGGAAATTCGATTCATGATGCGGTAGTCCAGTGCGTGTTTCGGTAGGCTTCATACAAAATGTATGCGCATCAGCCGATTTCGACTGTTAAACCACGCACACGCACCTGTTTAGGATGCACTGTTAGATTAACAAAAACATCAGTCGTTTATAGCACGAAGCGCAAAATTACTTGTTATACATAAAATAATTATTTCTTACTATAATAAAAAGCCTTAACAAACTTCCTGACAACAATTTTTATGGCTGTTCAATAATATTTTTTTTTTTTTACAAGAAATGTATGAAATCACAACATACGTCTGATTCTCTTCCGCTTTATACGAACAACAATATTTCCGAAATGTTATATAAGTCCGTCTTTTATGAACCAGTGTTATAGGGGGCTACTATGCTTGTATTTAATATTGAGCGAAACGAGCAGAACCACAACACAATTTAAGCATTTTTCTAAATTACAAAGAGCATGTTCTGTTCAGATGTGCAATGAACGTCCATCTAGAAATATTAAAAATTATATGTAAATCTAACTCAATTCAGCCCAAGACATAAGCCCAAGGTCTAATGAGAACAATACGCAGTAGAAACCGTCACCAACTTCAGTTTGTTGTTATTGCTGGTGCGTGCTTGTCAAACACTTCAAAATGTGTTCGTTAATGCCGCTCTTTGTTGTTCCATAGTCCTTCTGGCTGAGTGCAACTAGAGTACTTTTGAGAATTTTTAATCCGCTTAAGTTTTTCAAATGTTTTAGTTGTTTGCTTCAACTCTGAACTATCTAACTACGCTGTAGACTTTAAGAACACTTTGGCATATAGAGAGAAAATAACACGGCGCACCAATGAAACAAATCCTTTTGTGAGTAAGAAACTGATTCCATGCTAAATTTACTGATTTTAAACTGGTTTTTTTTTAATTTCATAAAACAAAAATGTGTTTCGACATATAATTAATTTAACATTATGAAAATGATATCAAAAACTTTACAGTCACATTACTTTTTTTTAAATACAAAAAATAGCTTATTCAAAGCAAAAAATTAAGGACAACTTGAAACATTATATACACTGAATCAAACAATTGCACATACATCAGTTCATTTTCCATTTAAAGCTATATTTTTTACAAAATACGTTTTAAATATCGAAAGCTTTTTTTAATATTTATTAGATGATATTATTACATTGAAAATATAATTTATCACATTTTCTGAAAATTACACTTCATTTATGAAAATTATTTAAAAAAGTAATCTAATTAACTTGAACTCAAAAAATTGTACATACATTGCTTAAATATCTCAATTTAAGTATTTTATAAAGAACTTAATAGCTAGTATGTATTCATTTGCATTAATGATCTCTCGTAAACGGCGTTTCATCGATTCCACCAATTTGGATGTATCGTCCGGCGATATTTTATTCCATTCCTCTAGGACAGTGATTTCCAAAGTGTGTTCCGTGGTACCCTGGGGTTCCACGAAAATATTTAGGGGTTCCGCGTGATAAATTTAGTTTCATTAAAAAAAAAATAATAATGGTGTTTAATATATTCACATTTTCGTCGAAAAGTTTACAACAGTGTTCGTATATGCTTAAAAATAAGCAACTCGTAAGTCAAGCCAGTTTTCGTACCTATTAAATATGTTGATCTGCGTTCTAAGCAACAATAGCTGCGTTCGATTCGCCAGCCTATATTCAATTCGTGTAGTTTATTTCAAAATTTCTATGAAAAAACCATAACAAAGTCTACAGCTTGTTGAGTATAGAGTAGGTCAATTATCAGTTGAGGTGAGTAAAGTTACGTTGCCAAGTTCTTATTTTTTAATTGGTTTGTGTACGGAATAAGGTAAGATGTAATAGATTCTGTCAGAATTTAGATTACAAAAACAAAATTAATTTTCTTTAAGGGGAAGGGGGATGTGGAGATACCTTTATAATTTTAGATAGTTTTTAGAATGCAGATTTTTTTCATATTTCAAATATATGACATATTAAAACTAGTAAGAAAGAATCTTCGACTGGGCCGGAGTTAAAATAACCCCACGGCCGAACCAAACTATATTCAAAGTCTTAAGCAGTCAATAAAATGTTTATTTGTAAAAACATTTTTGTAATAGTTTTAACATATTCGCTTTTGTTTTACAATAGTCACATTGTGTGGGAGATAGGCGTGGTTTTCACTCGATTTGGTTGAATTATACACTCAAAGTGCATATTAAAGTTTATTTCGAGTCCATATATTAATTTTTGTGGAATTAGAACAGATTTTGCAGTTTTGATAAAGTCACTTTGTATGGGAGGTAGGCATGGTTTTCATCCGATTTGGCTTTTTTAGATACAAGACTAAATATCGAATTTCGTGATGATAGCTTAAAACTTACGGCTGTAATCGTGATCACAGACAGACAAAGAGACAGACGAACATGTCTAAATCGACTCGGGTGGTGATGCTGATCAAGAATATATATACTTTTCTATGCCTACCACGCCTCCTTGTGGGCGTTAAAAACGCAGTGACAAAATTAATATTCCCCTTTTACGTTTTTTAAACTGGGGGTATAAATATACTGTCAAAAGGAAAAAGCGAAATATTGAATATTTACGGAGTTATGGTCCGAGTCCGAAACCGCCACTTTTCAGTTAGTCGAAGCGCTTAAGGCAGAGGAATAGATTTCTTTATAGGACAGGAATAGGACAGTTTCTTCCTCAATAGATTGTAAAATCTTTTGTTCCGTGTTTCTTTGCATTTGTTCTATATGCAAGCACAAAATGTTTTGGAGAGTCAGGATCGAGAGACCTAGGTTACAAAATTTCAGCTTACATTACTGCTGGAATATTAAATTAAGGCTACACCTCCATTCCGAAGGTTTTGAAAGAGCTGGGTGTAATAATTGGCACCTCTTGCAAAGTTTTCGCCGAAAAAACCGATGAGGTAAGTGTAGCAAAGCAGAACCAAAAGTGTCTCTCCGAGACAAAAACACCTCGTCCAGCTTGGATGTACCTGTCGGAAAGATGTACCCACAAATTTAAAGATATCTTGTAAATAAATAATTGTTTTGGGATCAAAACTGTTGAAAAAAATAGATACTATGCAGAGTCGCTATTTTGTAAAAAAATTAAAATGTTTTTTACAGATCAAAGGTGTACTAAATAGATAGGAAAAAAAAATATCCAATTATGTTGTGGCGTCCGTGGCGTAGTTGGTTAAAGTGCGTTGCCTCTATGTCAACGAACCTGGAGACCCGGGTTCGAACCCCAGCAGTGACAGAAAATTAATTGAATTAAAATCATTTTTCTGTACGGCCGCCACCTCTCTGTAGACAATGGCAAACCTCAGAGAGTTATCAAAATGCCATGTAAAGCTTCTTGAGAACAAGAACATTCCGTTCATCGCCGTTCGTAGTTGGCGTTAAACCTGTAGGTCCAGTTCTCTGTCAATTGTGTACAAACTTAATAACACGCACAACACAATTGATCATAAGAAGCTAGGTCAAAGTCTTTTCAAGGGCTGAAATGTCCAGTTGTTTCTTTTTTTTATCCAATTTTGTTATGAGCTTGAAAAAAATTCATCAAACAAAACTAATTTCAGCCTGTCCAAAGGTATCTCCCCCCTTAAGCAGTTTCTTCTTTTTCAATATAATTTATTGGCAGACTTCATGTGATCTGTCAAAACAAAAGTCCTGCCAACTATTCAGCAAGTAACAGCTAAATGAGTAGCCGGTTTTTTTCGTAATTGAGTTGAGCACTGGCGAATCGAACGCAGCTCATGATGCCTCAAACTTATTGAACGTTTCGCTAATAAATTCGGAGCAGCTAGCCTGCTGCAAAATTAAGCAACTTAAAAATTGAGCTGCTTGCGCTGAAGTAAATGAATTTAAATGAAGTAAAATAAAACAAAGCAAACGAATATAAAGCAGACAAAAGTATAGAAACGATATTCATTGATAGATTTTTCATAACTTTTTTCTTTTTCTGCGTTCAGAAATATCAGATGTATTCGATGAATGTCCAAATCTTGTATATATTACGCAAACCCAAACTTTGTCCGGCGTAAGGCTTTTTAAATACAAGTCCAACTTTAATAAATTTAGTATGGTTTGATAGGTTAGACTGGACTTTTTATTTCTTAAAAATTTATATTTTTTATGTTATAGCTTATTAAATTTTGCATATAATTGTTGTTGTTATGTTGGTTTTTCTTTTATTAACAGAGCAGCTGAGAACAACGTTATCAAACTCAGAGCAAGGCTATTCTCTGCTCACATTGCGCTCTCTTCTGTCTCTTCTTAATAGAGCGTCTGTTGACAACAAAATGAAAGTCAGAAAAATATAAAACTTTCGTAAGCCGCTCGCGCTGAACGCTCGCAACCAAGATGCATACAAGTTAATTTTATTGCAATTTTCCGCTCACGTTCCACTTTATTCTGCCTCTTCTTTATAGAGCGCTTGCAAACAACGGCAAAACTCTTAGAATATTATTATTATTATTATTAGAGTTGCTGGGGCAGCAACGCGCACCGGTGGTCACTAGTTTATCAAAAGAGGCATTCGAATTTTATTGCCGTTTGCAACCTCTTATTTGTGTGAACCTGGGTTTTCAAAATATGTTGCGACAAAAACCAAATATCGTAACAAACTTGGTGCTGCACCAGATATGCGATTCAGTTATCAAACATAACGTCCAATTTTAAAGGCCGAAACACATACATAGAAAGCATGCATCATGACTGTGAAACATGCATGGTTAAAACGCATAGAAAGCATGCATCGCATATGTGATAAATTTCAAATATGTATGTCAAACTGAATAGAAATTTAAATGGAAAAGTAATGAAATACATTGAATTTAAGGGAGTAGTACCAATCTTTTTGTAGAAAAAAACATATACAGTTTGTCAAGAATGAGTTTTTACATTGAAAATAAATTAAATTTTTCGATTTCAATAGCAAAAAGTAGTACTTCTTATTAATTTTTTACTTCTTTTTTTTACTTTTCACACATCTACACATCGCTTAAAGAGCATAAATGAAAAAAAAATCTGCAAATTCATTGAAAAACAACAACCAAGGCAACAAAAACAAACAACACTCTATTTTGGTACTGTCAAGAAACTGTTTTTACATTTTGCTTTTTCAATTTCTTTATAATATGCTTCGCGACTAACTTCAATTTACTGTTGCTTCTGCTTTGCAATGACAACTTTAATGCTTTCGTTTTATCATTTAGTGAAAAATCTTTGCTTTGTTCGCACCTCAAATTTGAAAACTGTGTTTTTAAAATGCCTGGTAAAAGATTGTCGTTTGATTTGACACAACTCATATATTATAATTACCAATTGGGTAAAAGTGTTCAGAAATTATCTGAAATGTTTGCAGTAACACGTCAAACTATTTATAATATAATAAATCGCGCTGAAAAAGAGGGTAGATTAGAGCAAAAGCATGGAGGTGGGCCTAAAACAAAAATTACTGGACGTGCAGAGCGCTTCATGATCCGGAAGTTAAGTCAAAATCCAAAACCTTCTGTGAAAACTCCTGCAAAGGAGCTTAAAGAAGAGTGTGGAATTGTTGTTTCTCATGAAACAGTGCGTCAAGCCTTACTACGACAAAAATATTCGTCAAAATCAGCACGCAAAAAACCATTGCTGTCCGAACAAAATGTTGAAAAACGCCTATCTTTTGCTTTGAAGCACATTTCCGAACCAATAGAATATTGGGACGGCGTAATATTCTGTGACGAGACGAAGATAATGTTGTATTGCAACGATGGACCTACTAGAGTATGGCGCAAGCCATTGACGGCTCTGGAAAATCGTAATATAATTCGCACTGTTAAATTTGGTAAGATGTCCGTTATGGTTTAGGGTTGCATTTCAAACAGAGGAGTAGGAGACTTAGCGTTTATCGAAAGCACTATGGACGCCAAACAATATTTAAACATTTTGAAAAACACCTTAGTCAGCAGTATTAAATTCTACCAAGATAACGAAACATAAGGAGCATAATGTGCGGTTGTGGCTTCTCTATAATTGCGGCAAAGTTATATATACTCCTGCTCAGAGTCCCGACATAAACCCAATTAAAAATTTGTGGGCCTATTTGAAGAAAAGAGTGGCTAAAAGGCAGCCAAAGAATGTTGCAGCATTAAAAAAGGCAATAATGGAGGAATGGCAGAACATACCAAACAGCTAGGACTCAATAAAGTTGATTCATTCGATGAAAAAGCGGCTCCAATGCGTTATTGAAGCTAACGGTTATCATACAAAATAATAATTTCAGCATAGAATTACGTATTCATTTAATATATTAAATATAAAAGCCTGTATTAAAAAAAAAACAGTTTCTTGACAATATTAAAATAGAGTGTTATATGTTTTCGTTGCTTTAGTTGTTGTTTTTCCAGTGAATTCGCATTTTGTTTTTCATTAATGCTCTTTAAAGCTATATATATATGTAAATAAGTCAAAAAAAAGTCAAAAATAAATAAAAAGTACTTTTTGATTTTGAAATCGAAAAACTACATTTATTTTTAATGTAAAAACTCATTCTTGACAAACTGTATTTTTAATATTGTTTTTTTTTTCAATCATATTTATTAAATATCAATTTTTAACTTTTTGTGACATATTTATAAATGTTTTAAGATAACAAAACAAAAAAAAATTTTTTTTTAATCACTTCTTCAGCCGGTAGAGGGCGATGAAATCAAGCACTAAAAAAAAATTACTTGTCCCGCTGCTGCAACTTAATGTCAGAAACGGCTAATCTGAATCAAAAAAATCAAATTGGTTATTATTGGTGACAACCTCTTACGTGGAAATTAACCACATTTAACCACTCCCTTAATCAAAAATAATTTAAAATGGAATTGGAGGATATTTTATGGTTAATAGATGTGTTGATATTGCTTTTATTGCACTCATATCTTCTGTCAATGCTTTGATGCTGCAAAAAGTTAAAAGTTCGCACACTTCAGGCATGCTTCAAGCACCATTAGTGTTGTCAAATATTTGAAAAAATGTAAAAACCGGTTTCTCGAATAACCCGAAAATGAACAATTTTTAAAAACCGGATTTTCGAATACTTAAAAAAAAACAACCGGCTCAAACCGGTTAACCGATTTTTAATAAAATATATTTTTAAAATTAATAAAAAGGAGAGGAAAATATAAATAAATAAATAAATAACTGGCCATTGAAAGGACTTTGACCTAGCTTCTTATGATCAATTGTGTTGTGCGTGTTCAGTGTTGCCAGAATGGCAGTTTTGCCTGCAAATGGCAGTTTTTTTAACTCTGAGCACTTTGGCAGTTAAAAAGACAAAAATGCAGTTTTTCCATTATTTATGCAGTTTTTTAAGGTAAAATGCAGTTTTTATGAAAAAATAAAATCTTATGTAGTTATCATAAATTCTCTTTACCAAAACATTCATTATGGTTCAATTACTTTTTTAAAGCAGCCCTGGTTTAAACTTCAGCAGCAGTTTTAAAAGCTCCCTGCTTTATACTTCAGCAGCAGCTTTAAAAGCAGCCCTGCTTTGAACCATAAAACGTGAAGTGTTAACGAATTTTCAATATACAGTACTTTTTGCTTATAGCGAACCCGTTTAAAGTGAACTTTCGCCTAAAACGAACCAATTTTAAAAGTACGCGTTTTTATTCCAATAAACCATGCATTTTTGTTCGCTTATTACGAACTCGCTTAAAGCGAACTTTCGGTTGTAACGAACTTTATTTGTATGCAAAACTTGTTAATTTTTCGGTTAAAACGAATCAAAAAGTGCCGCTTTGTAAAAATAATGTTTGCTTTGACAACACTGTAACACACAGTGCTTAATTTTTCCTGTCTCCAATCCGGGAATTCCCTTAAGTTTAATGTTTGTTTGCTGGAACACGATTACAAATGTTTTGATGACGACCTTTTAAATACGGAAAAATTGGAAGAAAAGCTATTGTGCAGTCTGTTTGCGCGGGTGATGACGACCTTAGACGATGACGATATAGACAACGTAGAGCCAATCCGAACTCTACGATGCGAACTTCGTTTAAAACGAACCATTTGCCCGGTCCCTTGAAGTTCGCTTTAAGCGAAAAGTACTGTAATTTCAACTAGCTGTCGACTTTTAATATCGACTTTTTGTTTTGTAAAAAATCAAGAAAAAAAAAATTGGTTGAAAATTTAATGTGTAGTTGAATTTGTATTGAAAATTCATTAAAACTTCATGTTTTATGGCATAACTTCTGAACACTTCAAGAGCACATCTTCATTTTATACCATTGGAAAGGTAATGGAACGTAAAATCAATGCAAATAATGAAAATGAAAAAAAAAATGGCGCCTGTCGCTAGTATTTTAAATAGTCTTATATTTTTCCCTTAAAGTAGACGTAGTTACCTTTTCAGTCATATCCTATTTGCGAAAATCGGATTTAAATTGACTGAGTTGAAACTATGTTGTTTCAAAAAAGACCCCATTTTGTCCGCGAAAAATTATTCTAAAAATTTATAAGTTTGGATTTGGTTTTCTAATCAAGATAAACCAATCCAAGAAAAAGCCAAATCGGAGATGGTCAGTGCACCTGACATTACACTTCAATGTGAAATAGGGGATATGTAAAAAAACATTAATTAAAATTATCTGAATTACTTCTATTAAAAATGATTTCATATGTGAAAAAAATACATTAATCTTTTTATATATTAAATACAACCATATATTTATTCCCCCACGTTTAAAAACGTAAATGGGGGTATATTAATTTTGTCACTCCGTTTGTAACGCCCATAAGGAGGCGTGGTAGGTAAAGAAAAGTATATATATTCTTGATCAGCAGCACCACCCGAGTTGATTTAGCCATGTCCGTCTGTCCGTCTGTCTGTGATCACGATTACAGCCGTAATTTTAAAGCTATCATCACGAAATTCAATATTTAAGCTTTTATATAAAAAATGAAGGTCAAGTTCGTAAATGAGCCAAATCGGATGAAAACCACGCCTACCTCCCATACAAAGCGACTTTATCAAAAAACAAAAGCGAATATTTTCTGTTAAAAATATAAAGAAAACGTTTTTACTGATAAACATTTTATTGATTGCTTAAGACTTTGAATATACTTTGGTTCGGCCGTGGGGGTATTTTAACTTCGGCCCAGTCGAACATCATTTCTTACTAGTTTTTATGTTTTTTTATAATTTTATATACAAAAGACGTTTTTTAGAATGGCAGTTTTGTGTCCAAAATGCAGTTTTTTTTTAAGATTTAGCAGTTTTTTGAAAAAAAAAATCTGGCAACACTGTGCGTGTTATTAAGTTTGTACACAATTGACCGAGAACCGGACCTACATGCTTAACGACGACTCCGAACGACGATGAACGGAATGTTCTCGTTCTCAAGAAGCCTTACATGGCATTTTGATTACTCTCTGAGATTTGCCATTGTCTGCAGAGAGGTGGCGGCCGTACAGAAAAATTATTTTAATTCAAATAATTTTCTGTCGCTGCTGGGATCCGAACCTGGGTCTCCAAAGTTCGTTGACATAGCGGCCACGCACTTTAACCGACTACGCCACGGACGCCACAGTTACGAGGCAAATAAAAGGCATCGTAAATATTTTTCTTTTATGTATACATATATGTATATAGTCCATTTAAATAAAGATTTTATAAAGCGTATTTAATAATACAGTAAGAAAAAATAAAAATAGTAATATTAAATCCATATATTTATGAAAAAAGTAAGGACTTGCTAGGAACATAAAATAAAAAGAAATTAATCCATTAATATTAAAAAACTAAGTACACAGCTTAACATTTCGTTTCACGTTTAAAATAATATTTGAGGAATAAAATGCAATTTAAATGCTTTGGTGACAATCTATTTCTTTGTTTTGTTTTAATTGAAGTTAGAACGGAAAATACTCTTTCACTTATTATAGATGTTGGGCAAATAGTTAGTACAGCATCATACAAAATATCTAATTTTATTGTTTTCTTATTACATTTTTCAAGAAAAGAAAAATCATCCATCAAACTTGCTCGAGTATCTTTAAAATACTTTTTAGTCGAATTTTGTACATTAATAGCTTCCATAAGTTGGTCTTTTAAGCATCCAGATTTTTCAATAATTTCGATATGAACCTTTGCAGGAAAGTATTTTAGGACACAATATACATTGCGTCTGTTCCTTATTTTTCTTAAAATACTTCCACACTATGAAGCTCATTGTGAACCTATGCAGGAATTTAAGTATATTAGGACATTTTCAATAATTTATATGAATCAAGTTACTTACATTGTCTCAGTAATAATTGAAATAGTGTATTATTTGCAATTTGTGTTATCCAAATAATTTCATTGTTAATTCATATATAACAATTTGGTTACAAACAGCTGTTTAAGAGCCCGAACAGAATCAAATATCGTTGCATTTTGCGATATCGCAAAGCAATAGAATGCATGCAAATGTATGGATACGTCCAGAATGAAATCGCAGGTTAGCAGCCGCAACGATATATCGCACAATTAGAATCTATTCTATTTTTTCTCTTGCGACCGACGATTCTCTCTCTAAGTGCCATTACTTACTTACTTACTTACTTATCTGGCGCTTACAACCAGGCCCGTAGCCAGGATTTACCTAAGGGGGGGTTTGGATTAAAAAAAAAAATATCGATAGTTTTTTATATCGATAAATGAAAAGGTATTTTTTATATAATTACCAGAAAGATGGGAAAAATCAGTGGCTATGCTTTGGTTCTTGTCTGTGTTGTAGGTAAATTGTAGGTTGTGGTGTAAACTGTGTTTCCAGGTTGTTCTATTGGCTACAATTGTGCTGCCTTCGACATAAGCAGAATGATATCATGGCCTGCTTCTTTATATATTACTTGTAGTTAACCGAAAAAAAATCATCGCCTTTTGCTTGGATGTTGCTCTTCATTTCTGCAATTTTTTTTTCTGTTTAGATCTGCCCAAATTTGAATTGGAAGAAAAATAAAAAAAAAGTTTGAATTGGCCTCTAGCTGCCTCACAAGCGCTGAAAAATATTGCTTGTTTTTTAATATTGCAATTTAAGTAATAACTATTGTATTCAATTTTGAATTAATTAATTTTTAGTACTAAAATTGCACTTATATGTTAATATATAAATAAGTTTTATTATATATACGTATTTTTTGGTTAAAATATCGATTTTAAAATAAAATTTTCTCAACGAATACATCACAACGATAACATGAAAGCATTCGTTTGATTTTGACGTTTGAATTCGGTGTTTCAGTGATCGTTAGAAATACATATTGCAAATATGTAACTGTACTACGGCATCGTTCGCTAGCTGATCAGCTGTTTTCGTTGTTTGCTTATGTTCGATTTACAAATTACAAAACATGAACGAACACTGTTGTGAACGAAACGATTGATCGGATAGAAATACAAAATGAAGCCATAAGTCTTCTTATTTTTTTTTTGTTTATTCTAATAACACAGCGTCTGCTGTGACACTGCAATTCCTATGTATGCTTAAGGATGCACACCCAATTAACATAAAAACCGTGTGTTCTATAATATCAAAACTGCCGTTTGTTGAGCTCAATGTGTTTCGGCTATATATCTTACTTATCGTTGCACTGTCATTTTGCAATACAGAAAGACGTTAAAAAAATAAAATTTTCAAGACAAACTTCTAAAATGACGATAATTAAGCTTCTTATTTTATAATTTTAATAATTTACTTGCAAACTTATATCGGTTTAAAATTCTATATAAAAATAACCACGATTAGAAAACGACATTTTCTTGTATTTCCTGACTTTTGTAAAGGCCACAATGAAAAGGTTAGAAAATTTTATTTAAAAAGTTTTTATTATCATTCGGTAAAATTACCAAGACGTTGTGATCCTGCACCTCCAAAACCAGTGCTAAAAAATACGCAAAACTTGCAATAAGCTGCATTTTCCAATTTGGAGTAAACCAACCAATGCCAACGGTTCAACCAAGAATGCTTAAATCGGAGTTTGCGAGAACCGCTGGCAGGAAAATTAAAATTTTGTGGAGGCACATAAATGCTTTGAAAAATTTCAAAGCGGTTCGAGTAGGAAATATTGCTCATCAACTTGGAAATATCGTTATTTGGACATTGATATACTCTCGAAGTCGGAGGCAGTTCCGATGAATCAAATTATATTTCTGGAAAAATTTCTACAATCATACACACAAACTTAAAAGTTATAAACATTAAAAGTAAAATATTTATACCACAACTTGTACTACCGCTTTCCACATAGCTGTCAAGATTAAAGCTTTCTTCAAGTGCAGGTTACAAAGGAAGTTCTGAAGACTTTTCAGATTCCAAAGTTTCTTTAACGTTTTCTTCAATACAGATAAAATATAATATTATTCGGATTTTGTCGGTTCCGCATCAAGCTAAAAGCTAATCAATTAATATTCAATCAATGCAAACACGCTACAAAAAAAAAAAAACACAGCTTTCAAACATTCAGAAATATTCGGCAACTTTTTAACACATTTACGCATTGATAAAGGAAAAAAAATCATTTAAATCAAGCAAGTACTTTCCACTTTTTTACTTCTGGTTTCTGCATCCAATTAAGTAGAGTCATTTTTGTAGTTTTGGCACAGTAAAATTAACAATAGAAACTCCTCAACTTATCTAACGAAACTCAATCAAAATTTCACCACTTTCACGATACACCTGTTAAAGCAATAAATTCTTAAATTGCTGGTGGTACACAAAGTTCAATTGAATGTATCGAACTTTTTTCGATACTTAAGCATGTTGATGTTTTCGCTGTTGCTGTTTACACTTGCAGTTTGCACTGTAAGAGAAAAAAAAACGCACGTGCAGCAAAGTATTCGCAAATTGGCAAAGTTATATTAATGCTAATATATTATTTTTTTATACTTTTTGGACCATAAGGGGGGGGTTTTAACCCTAAAAACCCCCCCCCCTTGTCTACGGGCCTGCTTACAACCGAAGGTCGGTTTTGGCCTCGTATAAGAAATTGCGCCAGCCATTTCTGTTTTGCACTTGCTGGCGCCAGTTGGAAACACCAAGTGTAGTCAGGTTATCCAACACCTGATCCTTCCAACGAAGATGTGGGCGTCCTCTTCTGCGTTGACCACCACCGGGCACCGAATCGAATATTTTTTTTGCTGGAGCGTCGTTTTCCATTCGCTGGAGCCGCTCGATTTTAATACGCTTAACTATGTCGATGTCAGCGTACAGCTCATACACCTCGTGGTTCCATCGAATTCGGTACTCGCCATTGACGCAGATTGGACCGAAGATCTTACGAAGGATCTTTCTCTCGAAGGCTCCCAAAGTCTTTTCATCAGAACTGCTCAACGTACAGGTTTGTGATGCATATAATAGGACGGGCATGATTAGTGACTTATAGAGCGTGAGTTTTGTTCGTCGAGAGAGGGCTCTGCTTCTCAATTGCCTACTCAGCCCAAAGTAACACCTGTTGGCAAGAGTTATCCTTCGCTTTATCTCAATACTGACATCGTTGAAAGAGTTTACGCTGGATCCCAGGTAGACGAAGTCCTTAACAACCTCGAAGGAGATGTTGTCAACAGTGACGTGGGTTCTAAGACGCTGGGACTGTTTATTTGTTGACACTAGGTATTTCGTCTTATCTGCGTTCACTACAAGACCCAATCGACTCCACTCTTTCGCTAACCTGGAGGATGCTGCGCTGATTTCGCGCGTATTATGGCCAATGATATCGATATCATCAGCATACGCCAGCAGCATAATACTTTTGTAGAATATCGTGCCACTGCGTCTCAAATCAGCAGCTCGGATGATCTTCTCCATCATTAGGTTGAAAAAGTCGCACGATAAGGAATCACCTTGTCTGAAACCTCGTTTGGTATCGAATGGAGGAGTGAGGTCCTTCCCGATTTTAACTGTGCTGCTGGTGTTGCTCAGTGTCATTCTGCAAAGGCGGATGAGTTTTGCAGAAATACCAAATTCAGACATGGTGGAATATAGATGAGTCCTTATTGGACTGTCGAAGGCGGCTTTGTAATCGACAAAAAGATGGTGTGTGTCGATTTGTTTTTCTAGGGTCTTCTTCAAGATTTGTCGTAGCGTAAATATCTGGTCTATGGTGGATTTGCCAGGTCTGAAGCCACACTGATAAGGTCCAATCAGCTGGTTTACGATGGGCTTCAGTCTTTCACATAGTACGCTCGACAGGACCTTATATGCGATATTCAGAAGGCTTATCCCACGGTAGTTGGCGCAAATTGTGGGATCGCCTTTCTTGTGGATTGGGCAGAGCACACTGAGGTTCCAATCGTTTGGAATGCATTCTTCCGATCATATTCTGCATAAAAGCTCATGAATGCATTTAAATAGAGCTTCGCCTCCATTCTTGAAGAGCTCAGCAGGTAAGCCATCGGCTCCTGCGGCTTTGTTGTTTTTAAGCCGAGCTATAGCTTTCAAGACTTCACTATGGTCGGGCAGCGGAACTTCAACGCTGTCGTCCAAAACTGGGGATTTCGGGATATCATCTCTATTGGCGGGATTGTTGTCGTCGTCGCCATTCAGAAGCCTAGAGAAGTGTTCCCTCCACATCATCAGTGTACTCTGGATATCTGTCACTAGATTCCCATTTTCATCCTTGCAGGAAGAGGCCCCGGTCTTGAAACCATCGGCCAGGCGTCTTATTTTTTCGAAAAATTTTCGGACCTCATTCCTGTCACCATGCATCTCAATTTTCTCGCACTCACGCATTTCCGCTTCCCTTTTCTTTCGCCTGAAAATGCGTCTCTCTTCCCTCCTCTTCTCATTGTATCGCTCCTTAGCAGCACGCGTTACAACCAACTGCAGGGTGGCTTTGTATGCGGCATCTTTTTCTGCAGTGGCGTCGCGACACTCTTGGTCGTGCCACTGGTTTCGGCGAGGGCGGTGATAGCCAATCACCTCTTCGGCAGCCGTACGCATAGAGTGGGAAATATGATTCCACTGCGCGCATATATCGTCGATCGGAGGAGTGCTTTCTTGAAGCAGGAGTGAGAGTCGAGTAGCGAAGTCTTCGGCTGTTTGCTTTGATTGCAGCTTTTCGACGTCTAGCTTTCTCTTTGCTGGATTGCGCGCATTCTTGGTTGCGCACAGGCGTGTACGGATCTTGGCTGCGACAAGATAATGATCCGAGTCTATATTGGCACCACGGATCGTGCGTACATCTAAAACACTGGAAGAGTACCTTCCGTCAATCAAAACGTGATCAATTTGGTTGCGCGTCTTTTGATCAGGAGACAGCCAAGTTGCTTTATGAATATTGAGATGCTTGAATCTAGTGCTACTAACGACCATGTTTCGCGCTGCGGCAAAGTCAATCAGCCTCATTCCGTTATCGGAGGTATTGTCGTGGAGGCTGAACTTTCCGACTGTTGGACTTTTCCCACCTTGGCGTTGAAGTCACCAAGCACGATTTTTATGTCGTGGCGGGGGCTGTGCTCATAGGCCTCTTCAAGGCGCTCGTAGAAGCTGTCTTCATCGTCTCATCGTCCTTATCTTCTGTCGGAGCGTGCGCACAAATCAGGCTTATGTTGAAAAATCTTGCCTTGACACGGAGTATGGCAAGTCGTTCGTTCACAGGTGTGAATCGCAGAACATGATGTCGTAGTCGCTTGCCAACCACGAATCCGTATCCAAATTCGTGCTTCTCCGCATGGCCGCAGTAGATATCACAGGATGCTTGCCGTGAGCAACCCTGTCCCTTCCATCGCATTTCTTGGATTGCAGTGATATCAGCTTTGTATCTTTCTAAGATATCTATCAGTTGGATAGAGGCACCATCCCAATTAAGGGTTCGGACGTTCCAGGTGCATATCCGTAAATCATTGTCAGTTTTTCGTTTGCGGTAGTCGTCATCAGATTTGGGGATCATTTTTATCTTTTTTCTTGTCGTTTTCATTGAAATTTGTTTTTACGTGGTGGGCTTCAAACCCAACGCACAACCCTTTAAAGGCAGGGGGAGCCCGTCGCTCAGATTAGCCGTCAAACTAACGGTTGCCAGTTTGCCGTTTCTAGAGGACACCACGCAGAGGTTTGAGTCGACTTGAGACGAGTTCGACATGGATAATGCTGGCCTCACCAGGTTGAGGCAGTCAGACACGTTGCCATGTGAAGATCGCCCCCTTGACCCTCACGCGTTGCCTTGTGAGGATCGTCCTCCTGAGTGCCATTAGTGTTGCCATATTTTTGCTAAGAATGGGCTGTGTTTCATGAAATTTGCTTGGTTTTTTGTTATCTTCTGGCATTTCTTGTTTGTGTGTAGTGTATTCACACAATTGAAAAGACCAATACATTGAAATGAAATAGAAAAAATAAATAAAAAAATACTAAATAAAAGCAACTTTGAGTCGTCAGTCGCAATCGCATCATTCTTGACGTGTTCTCTGCGATCGACGACCAGAGAAGATCGGCGGTCGCAACGATATTTGATTCTGTTCGGCCTCTAAGTGTTGCACTTTAGTGGATGTGTTTAGACAAAATAGTGCTGCCACCATGAAGATTTTTCTATAAATAAACTTTTATTTTGTAAAAAATTTTATACGCTTGTTTAATTGTATACGCTGTATACACTTGTATATTAACAAAAAAAAATGGAAAAGTCAAGTATTCGTAAATGTCGAATAACCCGACCAGAAAACCCGGTTTTTCGAGTTATTCGAAATGCACAATTTAAAAAAAACCGAAACCGAAAATACCGAAAAGTCAATAAAATCCCGGTTTCTCGAATAACCCGAAACCGGGAATGACAACACTAAGCACCATGCATGCCTGTATGCTTTTGTTGTGTGCTACCTCATAACAATATGTATGTGTTTCGGTCTCAATAGAATCGTGGAGTCAAAGAAGCAGCTGCATTCTTCACATTTAAGTTTTTTCATTTATTTTAGTTTATGTTTTGTATTTTTATTAATTATTTCTATGATTGTTTTTTTTTAGTTTGGTTTTATTCAATCAAATCTGAAATATCAAAATAATACTTGTTTCATTGATATCTCATTAAATTTTGAAAAGTCATTGTTTGAAAAATATTCAGTGTTCCGCGATAATTGGCAAAAATTTGAGGGTTCCACGACCAAAATAGCTTGCGAATCACTGCTCTAGGATAACTGTTTTAAGCTGTTCTCGTTTGGTTATCTCATGCTGTTCATGGTGTAATAATAATAAGGTGTTAGTGAATTTTTGACAACACCAAGAATAGCTTTCTTTCTGTCAAAAATTTGAGAGTGAAAGAGAGGAGCCGTATATAGTTGTCAAATTGTGTTTTTTGTTTGAGTTGCTAGATGATGATGTGTTATAGTTTTTATAGGTTATTGTGCGAATAAAGTTTCAATTAATATTTAATTCAATTAATTGTGCCGTGTTGTGTTGACAAAAAGTTATTGCAGTTGTCTTCGCCCATTTGCCAAGTTCGCCATAGAATGGTTTTGTCATTTTATAAAAAACGTGCGCTGAAAGGTGCCACCGACATGAAGCTTTGGTCAGCATGCAAATTGTCTTGCATTCACATCGATTGCTTTAAGAAAATATCGAATGCCATGAAAGAATGTTCAATACCTCAACTGATAATAGCCATCAGAAGAAGTGGACATGGCATTGAGCTTCGACCGACTGCACGTTAGCTGATTTATTTTCATTCCAATTCACCATCAGCTGTTTTTGACAGGAGCGGGCCAAAAAAATGTATCGTTTTGAGAGAGAAGTGTCAAATTCACTAACACCTTATTATTATTACACCATGATGCTGTCGTACTTTACGCTCGAGCAAATCCCAAAGATGCTCAATAGGATTGTGGCCCGGTGATTGAGGGGGATGTGGAAGTGTCGACATACAGTTGTAGACAAGCCAAGTTCTGATTAGTAGTGAATTATGCTTGGGGCCATTATCTTGGACGAGCATGAAATCACGACCAAGTTCTAATTTTTCAGCACTGGCTCTTAAATTATTTTTTAAAATTGATAAATATTGAAATTTGTCCATTTTAGTTTCAACGAAAGCTAAGTTTCCAACACCGTTAGCTGCCACCCCACACCATAACATTTCCACCTCCATGTTTTACGGTTGGCTTTCATTTTTCTTTATTAAGAGTCTTATTAAGAGACTTAAGAGTCTTCGCCAAACGAAACGACGTCTATCTGAGCCAAAAATATTAAATTTGCTTTCATCAACAAAAACAACTTTTTTCCAGAACTCTTCAGGCTTACTTATATTTTATTTTGCATATGCTAAGCGTTTAAGAGCATTATTTAAGATATAAACGGTTTCTTGCAGGACACGCAACCTTTGTCACCATGTGAATGTAAACAATTTCTTATTGTTTACGGGTTAACGGATGGACCTCTATGTTCTGCAAGGCTTGCCGCAATTTTTGGGGCACCAATTTCCGGGTCCACTTTTACCATTCGTTCAATTAATCGCTCCTCTCGCGTCGACAATATTTTTTTCCTACCTCTTCCAGATGCAATATCAAATGATTTATTTCGTTTAAAATTGTTTACAACAGATTGGATTGTTGCACGAGGCCTATAAAAAATTTTACTTATTTCTGAATAACTTTTTCCTTCATTTTTTAACTTAATGATTAATTTTTTTACGTCAATAGGCACTTATTTGTGTGTTTAATTTATTTTTAAAAAAATTTTAATAATCTTTCGTAGAGAGCTTTTAAGCACGACTAATTCCTTTCACAAAATGCAATTCCGTTATTAATTTGGCGTAACAGTTAAAATTTTGACATTTAATCGAGTTTTTTACCAATTTGATGTAAGTGTATGTGCAAATAATTGAGTTGCAAATACGGGGATAGCCGCTTTAATGAATTTTCGTAAATTATTGAACTCAATAAGTTAATTGTTTTCGTTTTTAATATCATTACTCATGAATAACTAAAAAATATGAAACATGCTTATTCAATATATATACATTATTTTAGAAAATACAATGGCTAAAATAAAAAATTATAAAATTTTGTGCAAATTTTTGATGCAGTGTGTATTATAAATACCTTTTATTAAGGTCTTAATCACCTTTGCAATACAAAAACAAATTTAAAAGAAAATATTTACTGAAAAGAAGAAATCCTAAAAATTGTAGAAGTGTGCCTATAAATTCTTGAAGGAGATTGAATTTAGCTTAAGTTTAGTAGAAAATATTTAATATATATCATTCGAAGGTGATATAAAAAGTAAACATTTACTTTTTATTGAAATTATTGAAAAAAGTAAACATTTACTTGCGGATAAGAAAAAAATGTTCATTTGTAAAAAACACTTCAAAATCATATTTTCCCTTAAAACGCACTGATTTTCAAAACAATTTCTACTCTAAATTTAAAGACAAATAAAATTTAATTCTTTGCTTAAAAGAAATTGTGATCTAATTGGAAATATTGATCATTTTTTGGTTGTTACCCTTTTTGTTTTTTATTGAAACAAAATTTTAAGCTTCGTTACTTTTGAAAAAAAAAAATGTTCGTGAAGCAGGCAAAAGATTTATGTTGTCCTGATGAAATAACAGTCACTGATAGTTTCGCTTAAAATTAATTGCAGTCACTCGTAGACCACATTATAAATATGCCAGATCTTTAAAAAATTGTCTTATTTTTATATTCAAATGGGGATGAGTCGCTACAAGCATAAAGTTTCATACGGTTTAATGAAAGCATTTTTAGTTTTTTATTGGTTCCGATTAAACTTTTTAGTTCATCAAGACAAAATCTTATCCTTTGCAAAAATCCAGCATCTTCGTCCGTTAAAAAATGAGCCTTATGAATAAAACTTTAGCAATTGCTTTTCATTGAAATTTCTATGGAATAGCTTAAATATGGCATGAATAAAAACTCAAGCAATACCTTTTCCTTTAAGCAATTCCTAATTTCCCTAGGAAAGGTTATTTTTAAATCTTTTCTTAATGAATATACTTAATGATTTAACCAAGGAATTGCTTTTACTAGTTAAGGAATTGCTATTGAAACATCTTAAAGAATATTATGGTTTAATTGTGTTTTTTAAATGTTGATAAGGACATATTTGAGTTTTTATTTCTTAATCGAGTTCAATAAAATATTAGATTCCGATTTCTTAAAAAAAAAAAACTGAATAACCACATACTAACCCTTATACACTTTAGTAAATGGTTTAATTTTTTACTAGAAACACTTGTATTGTATATTTGCCATATAACTACAGTTGCATGCATGATAAAAGTTTCTTAAATTTCTGGTTACCTATGTATTGTAAAATTTTCCCACTTTTCACTAGGGTCTTAAAATAAATAATCAACAGGTAAAAAATACAATTTTACATGAAAAGAGGACTAGGTTAACCTGGTCAACAAATAATAATTAGATGATAGATAGGCTTTTCGGGTTTAAATATCGGCTAAATGTCTTTATTATTATATATAATACGAGTATACATCAAATACCTTTTTAAGCACATTTAAAGCAATGAAAAGTGAATCTCATCTAATATAAGGTAACGGCTACGCTTTTTCATTAGAAACATAGAGTGAATTGACATATGATTCTTTTTATATTCAAAATGAAACTTTAGAGTATTTTCAAACTCAAAAATACAATATTTCAATATTTTTTATTGTTCCATTCCATTCGGAATACGTTTCATCAAATAACCGCGAGATATATGTACATATAAATTTTTATTTTTGCTACACTTCCAGACCAAATTTGAAATATCAATACTCGGCATTAGATAGTGGAAATGGAGTTGTTGAGCGAAGTCCTCGAGAACGAGCACATCGCGAGCATGCGTTTAATGCCACTCAGGAGTGGGTACACAGCTCAAATGGGCGGTATGAAGTTATTGCTCACCTGGATGAGATCGGATCACGTCATTCCAAAAATTGGTTTTTGGTAAATGACTCTTCGGTTAGTGACAGGAATCTAAAGTACCCTTCTACCTCTTAATATATTTTTAATTTTTCTCATTCAAAGGTACGCACGGACCGGCTTATGACTCTACTACCGTTGCCACTTGACTGTGTTGCCTTAGATGATTTGCCAGAAGATGAAAGTCCAAGGGGGATACTTATGGAACTACTGGGTTCTCTTCATCATCCATACATATATCCTGTATTAGATTTGGGCTTATTACGTACTACATCAAACAATTACGCCTGCCTGGTAACGCCTTTCAATTCTCGGGGTAGTCTCAAAGATCTTATATATAAAGTAAACTTTGCAAATAAAGCTCCCAATAGATTGATTATAGCTTTTACGTTTTCTTTTGCAGACACAGTGGAATGAGCCATGGGCACGGAAATACACGCGAAAGCCCAATGGCCTGCCTGCCAGTCAAGTACAACGCCTAGGTCGTCAAATACTTGAAGCTTTGTTGTTCTTGAAAGAGCGTGGTTTTCCGTTGCATGGACATTTGCATAGTGGGAATGTCATCTTACAAAATGGTGCTGCACGGTATGATTCAAGTCAATGTAATCCATTTTTATTTTTATTTTTCTTTTATAAATAAAATTTTACTTTACACAAAGCCTGTTATCAATTTTGCAAAATTGGTTTCAGTTGCCTAGTTGAAGGTCATCTGCTTTTCATGAAGAAGTTCTGCATTTTCATGACTTAAGAGTTATTTTAAACATTCTTTGCCTAACTGTTTTTATGTATTACAATGTTTCAAAATTATTTCTAAAAAGCTTTTTATTAAACAGGCTTTTTAAATGATATCCACAAGCTTTCTAATGAGGTCTAAAACGTAAATGCGGCTTCCCTTTAATACTCCAATTTCCTAAAACGTTCCAATTTTAGAATACTTCCATAGAAAAAAATAAGATTTTTAACAATTTGATTACTTTTTGAAGCCTAATTACCTTTCAAGTCATTTTGAAAAATAAAAATTAATTTCGAACACTTAAATCTAATATAAAATTCTTCTGTCACGGGGTGCGTGATCGAACTCCTCCGAAACGGCTCGACCGATTTTCGTGATCCTTAGCGAGGATATTAGTCAGGGGTGAGAATCGAACAACATCTATTTTTCATCCCCCTAAAATAAGGGGGCGTGGCACCTCCCATACAACCCAAATCTACGGTAGCGAATAGCTCTGAAGTTATAGGTCGCATAGTATCGGAATTCGGTGTTCTATCTCAATTTACAAGAGCCGTTCCACACGTAAAATTTTATGGGCGTTGAATGTGGGGCGTGGCAATTTTTCAGCCAAATTTTCAGTATAACTTTCAAGCTATAAGTCACACATTAATGAAACTCGGTTAGAACGTTCTATTTAGTCGTGTCTTTCGACTTGCAAAATTGAGCCAGTATAGGCCAAAGGGGTGTGGCACCGCCCATACAATTAAAATTTATGATATCGAATAGCTTTGGAACTAAATGCCGTATAATAATGAAATTCAGTATGGAGTTGCCACTTGGTGATATATCTTCTATAAAACTGGGATGGGTTTTGAAAAAAGGGGTGTGGCTCCGCCCATACACTTTAAATTTTTGATATCAGATAGCTTTGGAACTAAATGTCGTTTAACAACGAAATTCAGTATGGAATTAATATTGGGTGATATTCTTCTACTAGAAAACTGAGACGTCATTGAACAAGGAGGTGTGGCTCCGCCCATACAAGCCAAACTTGCGATATCGAATAACTTTGGAATTGTAAGTAGCACAGCCTCGAAATGTGGTTATCAATTTCCACGAGTCTTTCCAGTTAGAGATAGAGATAGAGATAGAGATACAGATAGAGATAAAGATAGAGATAGAGATAGAGATAGAGATAGAGATAGAGATAGAGATAGAGATAGAGATAGAGATAGAGATAGAGATAGAGATAGAGATAGAGATAGAGATAGAGATAGAGATAGAGATAGAGATAGAGATAGAGATAGAGATAGAGATAGAGATAGAGATAGAGATAGAGATAGAGATAGAGATAGAGATAGAGATAGAGATAGAGATAGAAATAGAGATAGAGATAGGGATAGAGATAGAGATAGAGATAGAGATAGAGATAGAGATAGAGATAGAGATAGAGATAGAGATAGAGATAGAGATAGAGATAGAGATAGAGATAGAGATAGAGATAGAGATAGAGATAGAGATAGAGATAGAGATAGAGATAGAGATATAGATAGAGATAGAGATAGAGATAGAGATAGAGATAGAGATAGAGATAGAGATAGAGATAGAGATAGAGATAGAGATAGAGATAGAGATAGAGATAGAGATAGAGATAGAAATACAGATAGAGATAGAGATAGAGATAGAGATAGAGATAGATATAGAGATAGAGATAGAGATAGAGATAGAGATAGAGATAGAGATAGAGATAGAGATAGAGATAGAGATAGAGATAGAGATAGAGATAGAGATAGAGATAGAGATAGAGATAGAGATAGAGATAGAGATAGAGATAGAGATAGAGATAGAGATAGAGATAGAGATAGAGATAGAGATAGAGATAGAGATAGAAATAGAGATAGAGATAGGGATAGAGATAGAGATAGAGATAGAGATAGAGATAGAGATAGAGATAGAGATAGAGATAGAGATAGAGATAGAGATAGAGATAGAGATAGAGATAGAGATAGAGATAGAGATAGAGATAGAGATAGAGATAGAGATAGAGATAGAGATAGAAATAGAGATAGAGATAGGGATAGAGATAGAGATAGAGATAGAGATAGAGATAGAGATAGAGATAGAGATAGAGATAGAGATAGAGATAGAAATACAGATAGAGATAGAGATAGAGATAGAGATAGAGATAGATATAGAGATAGAGATAGAGATAGAGATAGAGATAGAGATAGAGATAGAGATAGAGATAGAGATAGAGATAGAGATAGAGATAGAGATAGAGATAGAGATAGAGATAGAGATAGAGATAGAGATAGAGATAGAGATAGAGATAGAGATAGAGATAGAGATAGAGATAGAGATAGAGATAGAGATAGAGATAGAGATAGAGATAGAGATAGAAATAGAGATAGAGATAGAGATAGGGATAGAGATAGAGATAGAGATAGAGATAGAGATAGAGATAGAGATAGAAATAGAGATAGAGATAGGGATAGAGATAGAGATAGAGATAGAGATAGAGATAGAGATAGAGATAGAGATAGAGATAGAGATAGAGATAGAGATAGAGATAGAGATAGAGATATAGATAGAGATAGAGATAGAGATAGAGATAGAGATAGAGATAGAGATAGAGATAGAGATAGAGATAGAGATAGAGATAGAGATAGAGATAGAGATAGAGATAGAGATAGAAATACAGATAGAGATAGAGATAGAGATAGAGATAGAGATAGAGATAGAGATAGATATAGAGATAGAGATAGAGATAGAGATAGAGATAGAGATAGAGATAGAGATAGAGATAGAGATAGAGATAGAGATAGAGATAGAGATAGAGATAGAGATAGAGATAGAGATAGAGATAGAGATAGAGATAGAGATAGAAATAGAGATAGAGATTGAAATTGAGGTTGAGGTTGAGATTGAGATTGAGATTGAGATTGAGATTGAGATTGAGACTGAGTTTGAGATTCAGATAGAGATAGAAATTATTTCCGTTACGACAGCAACGCGTCGGGTACCAGCTAGTTTTTATATAAATTTAGCGTTACCGCCGAAGTTTGTCTCGCAAAAATTAATTTCGAGCGTTTACTATTCCACCCGATATTAATTTTTTGTTCAAACATTCACGATCGAAAACAGATTGATTGAATGAAACTCTTTCCGAAATCAATTGAATTCAATATCAACACAAATACGAAAGCTTAAGGCAAACGTTGATTTCATCAGCTTCCGTTGATCATAGAATTACAGGAAGCGTTTGTCGAAAATCGCCACCAGCAGAATCATTGCACCTCCAAAACCTCTCGTCTTACTGTGCATATCTTTCACTTTTGCGGTAGCAGTCGAGTTGAACAGACGTGTTTTTCCAAGTGGCTCTATTAATGAGTTTTATTTTAGTGGTTTTAGAAATTTGTGAGATTCTCCGCGTGTGCTGATACCGGACGAACGCCATTTTGTTGCACCGACGCCATTGCCAGTGGCCGATAGCGCAACTAATAAGCAATGGTTTGTGCCTGGACTAAGCTGTTGAGCTTGTAATAGTGACGCATCGGAGACAGCAACCAGCTGTGGACATGGTCAGCGTTTGTATAAATGGTTTGGGATACCGGGTTAATGCTGCACATTTTTGCTAATTTAGTAGGTAGTATTGTTGGGGATACCGCCTTAAGGTGTCTTCAAGGGGCTGAAGAGGCCGCCGGTGCGTCAAACCTCGAGTGAGGATAGTGACCATGCATCGGTTGAGTCTGGGAAGGGGGTTAAGACCCAGAAAACTGGGCCAGCCACCAAGTCGAAGGGGGCAAAGCTGGGACCGGCTTCGCTGAGTGGGACGAAGGTGGGCGAGGGGGTGATCTCGAAGAACACCAAGTTCGGAGAGGTTGGCCGCGAGGTAAGCGTTAATAAAAAAATAGGTGAAAGGGTGGTGATCCAAAGAGGGATCACTCGGATATTACGATGATTTTAAGCCATCTCTTCTGGATGTTGGGCGGTGTTACGTTAAGTGGTTCGCATTTTGTGAGGGCTTACAGGACTCGGTTCGGCTGCTTCCGATGTTTAAGCCTGAATCAAAGGATTAAGGAGTGCAGTCTTAAGGAGAAAATCTGCTGGCACTGTGGCCAGAGTGGGCACAAGACTGTGGTATGCACCAATGCGTTGAGTTGTCGCAACTGCGCAAGGGAATACCTTCCGAACATCGAATGATGTCCGAAGTGTGTCCTCTGCACAGAGCAATGCTAGCCCAGACGAACGCATGGTCCTCTGCACACATTAATGAGTGCAAAAATCTTGCAACTCAACAGTCAGGGTTCATATGCCGTAATGTGTGATTTTGGCCGGTTATTGAAAAGTTGTGAGAGTAGTTTTGCTCTAGTTCAGGAACCTTATACAACCAATGGCTGTATAAGAGGACTGCCTGCAAGAATGCGTGTATTTCTTGACCTCAGATGCAATTCTGCTGTCATTATCAATGACAATAATGTTGAGTTCATGATTGTCAGCGTTAGTGAGTGGGGAGTTTGCGTGAACGTGGAAGGTGCGTTTCGTAGAATGTTTTTCGTGAGCGCTTATTTCAAGTTCACCGATCCTATGGAGCCTTATCTTACGTACTTGGACTCGGTGCTACTACTTGAGAGTAGCATTTCGCTAATTATGAGTGTTGACACGAATGCATCATCCCCTATGTGGTTCAGTAAGGTATGAAGACACTCGTCTGGGTATCGGAACCATAGTAGGGGTGAGGTGCTGAATGAATGAATGCATAATATGTGCATCAGCGCTGTCAACGAGCCAAGTGAGTGGTATACGTTTGAGGGGCCAGCGATATTGACGTTACTTTAACCAATAGCATAGCCTTAGGATTTTTTCAAATTAGCTGGGTAATTCGTAGGGGTTAGGGAATAAGTGACCATCATTTTATTGAAATTGTGATCACTTATGATAGGAGTGCACGTCGTCCAAATGAGTTTAAAAGATGGCGTACTCGCGGTGTGAACTGGGATGTTTATGGTGTGTTTCTTCATGATGTGGCTATGAGTGCCCAACTTTAAGAAAAAAGTGTAAGTCAACAGATTGCTCTGATAGATGATTGGGTTGAGCGTATCAACGACACCTGCTTGCGAGATACCGTAAGACATCGCAGTGGGGTGAATCATACACGTGATCTTACTCTTAAGAGGAGGTCACTTAGGCGTTTCAGGATCAGATTTCAGAGTGGCTGGAGACAGTGATGTATCCCAGCATAGAGATAGGCACAGAGTAAGCTAAAGAGATTACAAGGAGCTGTTAGGCAGTATAAAAGAACAAGAGTGGAGGGATTTCGTTCATGGGAATAGAGGCGACCCATGGATTATGGCATACAAAATATGTCGTGGCCAGGGACGATCTATTGACGTGAGCGGTTTCCGCCAAGATGGTACCGTTCTGACAGAATGGCGGGATTGTGTTAATGCTCTATGGAGCTCATTTTTTCCGAGGACAGATGGTGGGGCCAATTCTCTTTTAAGGGAGGTGGAGGATCCCCCGGCCTTGAAGAGGAGTGAGATAGAGTATGGCATGATGCAACTGAGGGGGGAAAATGTGCGGGTATAGATGGTATGACTGGAGAGATGTGTAAAAGTATCTGGAAGGTTATTCCTCAGTACCTGGAAGCCTTGTATTATAAGCTGCTTGAGCGAGGGTTATTTTCCCAACGTGTAAAAAAAGGCAAGAGTGACCGTACTCCTGAAGTCACCTGATAGACTGAAGAGTAATCCTCGGTCCAACCGGGGCATCACCCTTCTTCCGGTGCTTGGAAAAGTGCTGGAAAGGGTTATGGTGGAACGGCTCCAGGAGTGCGAAAAACTGCGGATTCTCGATAAGTAATTTCCTGGCTAGGAAATCGATAGGAGGATGCCTGGCTGTATGTCAAGAGTTCCGTAGAAGAGAGTAGCTCCAAATATGTTTTGGGGCTATTCGTTGACTTAATGTGTGCCTTTAACTATCTTTGCTGGGATAAGATGATATACAGATTAAGGGAAGTGGGTTACAGGGAAATTAAGCTCTGGCAAAGATATTTCTCTGGTAGAGAAGCATGCGTGTAAGGCGTAAACCAAACAGTAGGGATTGATGTTGTTCGTGGCTGTCCACAGGAGTCTATCTGTGGTCCATACATTTGGATCTCATGATGGATCTTCTATTGCGGGAGCTTGAACGTCAGTCTAAATGCTGTGCGTATGCCGATGACCTGCTTGTTCTGGTTAAAGGACAGTCTTGTGCTGAACTTGAAGCCAGGGCAAGTGAGATTATGGCTACAGTGTGTGCTTGGTGTTCACGTGTAGGTGGATCTGGTGGTAATACAAACTAGCACTGCATACCGGATTCAGAGGGGTCTTCCCCTTGCAGTGACTGATGGGACTTCGGACGTGTTAGTTAGGGATATGAGTACCACAGAGTGGAAGGCTATGC
Source organism: Pherbina coryleti (assembly GCA_943735915.1). Taxonomy (NCBI): domain Eukaryota; kingdom Metazoa; phylum Arthropoda; class Insecta; order Diptera; family Sciomyzidae; genus Pherbina; species Pherbina coryleti. Next base: position 72,481,949 of record OX030948.1, read on the forward strand.
TAAAAGAGCGCGTACAAACTAGGTGACAATCTATATGGAAATAAAAGTCAGAATGGTAGAATTACCTACCTGTTTATGCATGACGTGGCGTTCGTTGAAGGTCATCCGGAGTTTGAATTTTCTCTGAGTCTGGGCTTCCTTTTAACTGGCCATGGTTCTCTGAACGTATTCTTGAGTAAGAGAAATCTCAGCACGACTGAAGGTTGTGATTGCGGAGCAATCTTTGAAGATTGGTCTCATGTGCTGTGCAAATATCCTCTTTACGAAGACATTCGAGATTTGAGAGCCATGGGCATAATGGTAGAAAATGAAGAGTTCGACGTAAGTAATGCTCTTCCATCTAGTGAGCATATTACCAGGTTTTATTACTAGACCCCGTAACAGGTAAATGATTAATGCAGTCATTCATCTGTAAGATAATCTGTGAATTTAAATAATTGCATCATTTAAGGAGTTGTTCTGAGGAACACTTTCCGTCCGGAACCAGTTCAGAAAGGTGATGAGCTCAACTGGCAGTAGCTTGCTACGAAGTCCGACCAAAGACTTAAAAACTAGTACCATGGGTAGTCGGCGGCCCTTGACTTATGCTGACTCATTGGGTATTGACTTATGCTGACTCGCCCTTCGGGGAGAATCATGGTGGATGTGGTTTACCACCTATATCGCGGGTAGGGCAATCTTGCTCAGTGTGGAGTTGCATTCTCAACTCGGGTGGTGTACCCCTTAGTACGGAAGAGGTGTTAGATAGGCCTCCACCCAAACCAAGGGTTGCGACATGTCATCACAACATGGAGCTAATTTGGTACCTTTTAATACTCAAAGGAGCACAGGCCGACGCAATGTTTTGGTCTCGTGTTTGGAGCATTAAGCCGTCAAGGCAGGTGTCTACGTTAAACACATTCGGATTTCCTGTGCATATCGTCTGGTCGAGTGCCTACAGTGCTCGTTTGTGAGCCGTTGGTTTCAAAGGGTGTTTGCCTTGACGGGGACTAGTCCTCTCAATCATTATTTTCATTTGTTTTGGGGCCAGTTAAGGCCAAACTCTACGGAAATCTCAACCCATAATGTAGTTATGTGGTTGCAAATTTTTTGGTTGTTGGTAGTACATTCTTCCGTTTTTGTTTAACCAAATTATCCATAAAACAGCTGTCATCAGATGCCAGTTTCAGAGAAGTCCTCCCCTACCAACCGTTTTCTCTAGATATTACTTCTTTTGATTTCCACTTGTTTCGATTATGACTCACGGTCTGTCAGAGCATAAGCTTAATTCTTATCAAGACTGCAAAGAATGGATCGTTTCTTCCGAAGTGGTATTCGTCTCCAACCCGAAAATTGGGAAAAAGTAAAAAGGGTTACGATGGACAACAGTTTGAATGATACTTTTCAATAGCGTTTTAAAATAAACGAAGAAAACGAATTAATTCTAACAAATAATTAAAAAAAAAAACAATTTTTCACACCTACACCATTTCGATCAAATTCCATTTCGAACCCCATGTTGGGATAGTCAAAAGTAATTTTGTTGCCATACCATTACACTGTTCATTTTTATGATGACGCAAAAAATATTGTGAGAGCTTTCAGTCAACTTGGCCTTTATAGTAATGTTGCTACGCTGATAAAATTTTATAGAATAAATATTGACAGAAATATTTGTATAAGTAAATAATTTATTAATCAAGTTAAATTTAACTTTATATTAAATAGCATTCAGTTTAATAATATTTCTTTCGCATTTTTTTTTTTTATATATTTGTTTTTAGACTTTCCGGTTTGGAAAACGGTTTGCTGGGCCTAAGTTCACGTGTAAACGCCGTTATGTGGTCTCGATCCACAACTGAAATCGAAAATGTGGACATAATTTGCTTCGGTCATTTGTTGTACGAAATGTGTACTGGGCTAGAGATGACCACCCCAAAGCCGTCCATGAGAATGCTTGAAATGGAATTGGATAGTTATCCGCAGGTATACTTAAAACCCAAAGTGCTATTACGAGCAAGAATTCCAAAGCTAAAATAACTTTGTGTACAGATCTTAGACATTCTAGGCATGATCTTCGAACCGCCTGCTGGAGTTTGTCCTTCAGTTGAGGAACTAGTTTTATGTGATTTATTCAGAAGCATTGATCTACGCGAACTAAGAGGGCCATGTTTTAGTGTAAGTTCTCATGGAAGCTGAAGGCCATTGACTCATGGCCATTGAAATACATTTGATTTGAATCCAAATTAAGTTAAACTACTTTTCCCTACAGACTATCAAGCCAAGCCTAAGCAGATCTACATTAAACTTATTGCAAGCAGTAAAGAAGCGTCAAGTTGCATCATTAGGGAGCTCATTAAGTGAAACAAGTTCACCGTGCACACCGCCATCCACACCACGAGACAGGCGTTCAGGGTAAGATAATTGAGATAATGTTCACCGAACAATATTTTAAGAAATAAATAATCCTTGCTGTACTAGTATCTTATTTAAAAGAAAGGCCATCAGGTAGTTTTTGGTTTTAATTTACTATTTAATAGACGACTTTTGTAAAGCTTCGAATTAAAATTACTACCTTGGATGCCTCAATAACCAGCAAGATTCACAATTGTTCCATTCAAACTGTTTCACTAAATATTGGATAATCAGAATAACGCTTTTTGGCAAGTTGAAAAACGCATGGTAATCAAGTGGACGTGATATCCTTAAATAAATTATTTTCATTGATAATTTATAAGGTTGCTATTGTGAGAGAACACCAAGTAGATATACAGAACTCACTTCATTCATAATATCGTTTATTTTTGACAGTAAAAAAGCTGTCAGCCTCAAAATAATGTGATTTGAAAAGAAAAACCACCAGATGGCTCACCCTTTACCTTAAACATGATCAATAAAATGATACAAATACGCAGTGAAAGCACAAATTTAAGCCAAAACTCAAAATTGATTGAAATGGTGAAAAGCTTTTCTTAATAAAGTGTTCGTATGTGTAGTAATTGTTCCATCCAAAAATAGAACTAACTTCAAAATTATGCGTTTAAAAACGCTTCAAAAACAATTTTTTACAAATCGAAAAGTAGTCGAACACCTAATATGATGATCCAAAAATCCGGTGGAAGTTGAGTCATTTAACATCATTTAAAATCTTAATAACTTTATTTAGCTTCGAATCGAACTTGAAATATTACAGAGTTTGACAAAATGAGACTTCTTTGCACAGATGAGAAATTCAACTTAGATGTGATAGAAGACATTAACTTTTTCCGTACGGGAATGGTCAATATATCGACCACAACAAAAAAAGTTAAATTTGTTATATTTTGGGGGAAATTATGAGCTGAATGCAGGAAATATAGAAAAAAAAAATCTAAGTGATATCTTTGACCGTGAAAATTAACATTGCAAATAAGTTTGTCAAATAAGCTTTTTAGTAGTTTTACGGCAAAATTTATGTATCTACTATGTATTTCGATTTTCTGAAAACAGACAAAATAAAATAAATCCTGGTAACATTCTCGATTTATAAATCAACACTTGAAATTATTATATTTTTAGAAACTTAGGCAAATTAATGTATACTTTTTATACATTGCACAAAGGAAAAATAGTAAAAAAAATATTAAAAGGCCCAACCAAGTTATGCGTAAGCGAACAAAAGTATCAGAGAGAAGTAAACGAAAAGTTTACTTAAGTTCAAACAAAACTCTAAAAACACTTTTCAATCTATATATATAAAAATAAGTTGCATTGTGTGTGAAATTGATGTTCTCTGTAATGCGTGAACCGATTTTGTTTCTGGAAATTTCCCATGAAAGGTGACGTCAATACGAAGGTTTTTTGTATAAATGGTCTTTGTATGTATATTGGTTTATGAATTATAGGCATTTTAGTGAACTTATCAACAATACAGCTGTGAAAAAATACAGGTGCGCACATATGGTGTATATGGGGAAATATTTGCAAGGGTAATTGGAAATAAATGGAATATTGGAATAATTTGGCAAGTCTCACTTTAGTTTGCATTTGCGCGAAAAATATAGGCATAGTAAAAATTTTCCATACAACTTCTTTTCTATACCCCCTTTACCGCCTACAAATCAATAAAAATGCTATATTTAAGACTTTTTTGGTCGTATTAGACTAAAATTTGGTAAATAAGTTCGTATGGTTACTGTCGGCAACTATACTAAAACTGGGCATGGTCTAACTATATATACGCCCACTTCTTAGAAATCATTATTATTCTTGAGTTGTACATGTTTTGATAGTGGAACTTGATATGTAGTCGTTATGGGCCCAAGAGGCAATTATTATTATATATTTGAGCGAACATTAGACAAGGGGGAATTTGGCCACGCAGGCCAAATTTATGATATCGAATTGCTTTGGAAGTAAATGTCGTATGTAACTATGCAATAGACTCCTAAACTACTCATCCGATTAGCATGAAAATTTGTGTATAGAAGTTTTTTGGTACGGTGCGTGTTTATTGATTTGTTATTGATAGCCCACAACAATTTTGATCCACCTTGAACACCAGAGGGCGCTGTAGTACACATTTTTTACAAAACTGCCTAAAACTCACAAACCGCTTATGCGATTAGAATGAAAAGTGGTATGCAGTCGTTTTCATGCACGTTGAGTGTTTTTCTGCTATCTTTTTTGACCTATCTTGAACACCAGAGGGCGCTGTACTACAAATTTTTTGCACTGCCACCTAAAACTCCCAAACCGCTCATGCGATTAGAATAAAAATTGGTATATAGTAGTTTTCATGTACGATGAGTTTTTTGACAGTATCTTCTTTGAACCAACTGGACACCAGATGGTGCTGTAATACAAATTTTATACAAAATCTCATATTTTTAGTAGTTACATATGCAAATATTTACAAAATATAAAATATTTCTTAAATTTAGTAAAATTGAAGCAATGTCCGTTATTTTGACATTAAAGTCATTTTGTGTTTTCATATCTTGAAAACTATGAAAAATTTTACTACAACGATGTATTTAATGCAACATCGTGCTCAAAAATGAGAAAAACACAATCAGAAATTTAATTTTGTGACTTTCGATTCAAATATCTCCGCTGCTTTTTTATACACTTTGTTAAATTTTTTTTTTTTTTGTCTTAAGGCTTCATCAAAGTACTATAAAAACATTATTGCAAAAATACCGTTAGTTGAGTATATATATTTTAAATATTTTTTTCAAAAAAGGTCTGAAATTTTGGAGTTTTCCTCAAAAAACGGCTTAAAATTTAATTTTGTTTTAAAAATAATTTAAATTCAAATTCGCAAATTTTCAACTCTATTTAAAAGATATGACATTTTTTATAAGCGTAAAGTTATTTCAATTTTACGCAAAAATTAAAAACCATTTTTGTGATTAAAAAAGCAAAAACTACTTGATTTTTTCGAACAAAATTTTTTTTCCAATATTGTGTTTTTATATTTTTGAAAAAATAAACAAGCTAAAAAATTAATTTTTTAAAAAAAATTATCTTAGTATCTCTGACCAATCAAAAGCTATAACCAATAATCTATATATACAAAAAGCAAAACGCTGTCTGGCTGGAAAACACCAGCTGTGATGGCTGGAAACTTCAAAATTACTGAGCCGATAGAGCTGACATTTTGGCAGTACATTTTTTTCAAGTACGAGATGGTTTAAATTTCTGTCACACCCCTTTTACCGCCCACAAATCAATAAAAATGCTATATTTCATACGGTTTTCGTCGATTTGGCTGCATTTTGATAATTTAGTTTGTATGCTCACTGTCGGCAACTGTACTAAAAGTGAGTAATGTCCATCTACTAGAAAACTGGGCTGGGCATTATATAAGTGGCTGTGGCTCCGCCCATACAATTAAAATTTGTATTATCGAATAGCTTTGAAAGTAAAAGTAGCAGTACTTACATACAAACTCAAAATGGAGTTACTATTTGGTGATCTCCTGCTACTGGGAAACTGTAACGGGCAGTGGAAAACGACAGTGGTGTCAAACTATGAGTCTAAGAAAAGTTTTGAATGCACCTATTATGTTCCCATATAGTTGCAGGGTGCAGCAAAGCGCACCGGGAAAACGCTAGTTTTCAATAAAAATCACAGTATGTATAAAAAAACTCAATATGCATCAATTCCAATTCACTGACATATAAAAAATATTTCGTTTTTACTGATAGTGATAGTGCTAATAGTTTTGATAAGACATTATGTTGTTATATAAGCTTAAGGGGAGAAATACATGTTAATGCTTAAAAATCAGTAATTTTTCGTGAATTATTTTATTTTGAGGGTGATTCATTTTACACTTTGGACATAATTGAATGAAATGTGTCTGGTAATAAAAACAATTTTTTTTTTTATTACCAGACTGTACCGCCAAAAAAACGGCGGCGGTACAGTCCCTTCACGAAAGGCCATTTTTGCCGAAATCGTAAAACGGCTGCCATCGCCCAGCTTTTTCCATTGGTCTGAAATCAAAAAACAAAAAAATTTCGATTACTGATGAGTTTAGGCATAGAGTATACCTATAAAATTGAAAAAAAAGTACGAAATAAAAAATTTGGGACACTTTTTAATAAAACATTCGTATTTTCGCCTATTTTTTCGACAGTTATTGCCCTCTTGTAATTGTTTATTTATGCAAAATGTGTAAAATTTTAGGAAATTTTCAGCCCCTCAAAATTTAACCCCGATCGGTTAATTACTTATTGAGCTGCAGTGGCCAGGGGCGGTTCCAGGAAAATATTTCGGCGGGGGGTTTCAAAAATATTTATGTACGTTATATATATACACATAGTATATTTATTAAATAAGTCATCAGTAAATCAAATTTTACATGTTTTAGATTATAAAATGATATTAATTTTTCTTGGCTTTTTAGCCATAATGTCGATTACATTTTCGCACGTTACTCCCACGTCACGATGCACGTTCAACAACGCCAACCCGTTCAATCGGTCTTCACTTGTCTCAACGCTCTAAGAGCGCTCTCTGCTCATAGCTGCTCATGAGCTTCACTTAAGTTCGTTAAATTTCTCTCTCATTCTGCTGCATTACCAGATTATCATTCATGCCGTCTTCATTAAATATCATTCGTTTGCGAATATCGTGAAGTAAACATCTTATAAAAACGCCTTTTCTGCATCCATTTATTAAAAACCGAACCACGAGCGATGTGGACACAAATACAATCTTGAACGAATGTTGAATTGAAAAAATTTTAGTGCACATTGTCAAACAACGAGCAAGATCTAACCCGTGACAGACGTGCTCACAAACATTTTTGTGAGCGTTCAGTGACAGACGTGCTCACAAACATTTTTGTGAGCGTTCAGTCAAGAATTACAATTCAACAGTTCACAGTTTACAATCGTTTAAAACAGCCTTATAAGTCTAACAAGACTTATAAGACTATCCAGGAGACGAATGCGAAATGTATCAGGTGGGACTTGCAACAATACGTCTGTCGAGAGTAACGACTATCCCCGTGCTAACAAATTTTTAGTATCATTGATATTCCCTCGTAGGCATACGCTACCGTTGATCATGTCAAACGGTCCACCTACTACCCAAATTAGGCGACCAACTCCAGGATTTGGGTAGTCCCTTCTCATTTACACAGGATAGGGCGAACCCGTTGCCTGTGACCATCCTCCTTTATCCTGGCTTTGGACAGGCTGCTCGTGAGAACAGGCGGAGTTCCTTAATTTTACAGTGAAAACTCATGAGGTTTGCTAATATTACGTTCAGATAGACTTCATTTAACATGTTAAACAAAAAAGCTTTTTCATTTAACTCAGCCGTTAACATTGCCTGAACCATGGTTTAATAATTACAAAGTAGCATTGACAGTGGCTTGGGAAATAATCTGCTGTCAAAAAAATTTTGCTCAAAAATAGAGCGCTCACAATTGGCCATTGAAAACACAAACAATGTTGAAAACGTTGAAGTGAAAAAAAAACAACAACTTAAGCAGATGCAGATGCATTTTCTCAAACAGCTGTTTTTGACAGGAGATGTTTTCTTGTAGAAGAGAAAATAAGCTGTTGTCAATGCTACCTTGTATTATTATACCATGGCCTGAACTAGTTTCAAATTGACAGCTTTGTTTGTTTACATTTTGAAATAAATAAAAAAAATTAAAAGGCGAAATGGTTAATTTTAAGGTTCTTATGGTATTTTAAGTTTATTCATTTCTTTGCAATGCAATTTTGCAAAAATCGTGGAAATGTTTTCGCATGACAAAAAAGGAAATTTTAAAAGGCGAAAAATTTGTTTGAAAAGGCTACAAAATGAAAAAAACAAAAACAAATGATTGTAGCCAGCTGCACAAATAGCAGAATATGGAAATTCCTTTTTTTTTTGCTATGAATTTCATCAATATACACAATAGTGTGCTCATATGCAAGGGACCACTTAAACTTTTTGTTTGCCATTTTAATGCAAAATAATGGAAAATTTATTTTAGATTTTTAAAAGGCAACGCACTATTTATATTATTCTAAAGTTGTGATCTGTCAAGTTCTACAGCTTCTTTCAGATTTGGAAGTGTTCGCAAAGGAAAAAAGCTTTTCCGTCATTAGCAAGTACACACACCAGCTGTTTTACTAGTTTCGAAACATGTTTAATGATTAAACATATTTCATTTCCAACATCAATTGTACGCATTTAACTTCATTAAAACTTCATTTGAGAACTTTTTTCCTCGATTTAACATAATTACGTGCTCAATGTGAAAGTACTACAAGTTTGTCTTAACTATAAATTACAAAAAAAAAAAATTATTTTTATTCATATTTCGGTGAAAGATATAATGAAAAGAAAATTAAAATTATTTAAAATACAGGTTGTAACCGCCATGCCAGAAGTATTTGGAAAACTCTGTTAACAATGCGATCGATAATTCATTTATATCGAAATCACATCGCTATATTTTTGAATAAAATTTTAACTGACAGCAGCAACTCACCAATTAGAATTTGCAAGTTATAGTTGCTACCCAGTGGGCAATTATACTAGGCCTTAACAAAAGAAGGCATGCTAAGACTACTACTATTGGCATCTTTATACCTCCTAATATCGCTGTACCAATGAGCACTTCTAGAAGCCCTTCCTATGGATGGGGCTCAAAAATTTTTTATTTCAGAAGTGAAACATATCATAAAGTGTTAGCCCAAGGAGAGCACAGCGCTATAAAAAACATAAATAAAAACAAAGCGAGAAAATTTTACTTTTTGTCACATGCGAGAATTGAACTCGGACTGTAGGCGTTATAGTCAAACGTTTTACCGCTCTGCTATCTCACCGTTTGATAACTTGTGAACAAAATGTATATAAAAATATGAGGTCTACAACTCTGAAATTATTTTTCCGCTGGGCAACTACAGCAATTAGATTAATTGGTATGTAGAGTACATTCTTGAATGAAGGATTTAGCTCAATAGATAAGGCGTTGTTTTTGAAATCTTGAGGTCGCAGGTTCGACGCTCAGCGGTGACAAAGAAGTTTTTTCAGCCATATATATACACTATATATATTTCTCTCATTCTCTCTACTATCAAACATATCTTTCTTCTCTATCGAGTGACGAAATGAAGTAAAGTGACCTAAGAAAGTTTCACTTCAAAATAGAAATTGCAAAACAAAAAACAGTTTACTGCATTTTTTTTTTTTATTTTTAGTTAACTTGAGAGTGCTTTTATAAGCCCTCATAAAGAAGGTCTTTTAACATGCGTTCTCAAAAAAGAGCTTCTGGCAGGCCTCTTTAGAGTCGCGAGAGAGGAAGGCCTAGAAAATTTGCTCGTTTCATATAAAAAAGTTAATGGGCTTGGATATGAGTGCGGAAGGTCTTCAAAATCCATATGAAGACCTGCAAGTAGCGCTTCGAAGCCTTGCTTTTGCCCACTGGGTAGTTTTGAACACATACATACTTCTTTATAGTAATTTTGTATACATACAAATGAATACGAATCTTTGTTGACATTTCCATGGAGCAATGTTTTCAAAACCAAAGTGCCATCTGAAAGTGAAGAATTTTGGGAATCGGCATACAAAATAAAGACAGCAGTAGGCGGAAAAATGTTTGACAATATTTGTAAGTTGGCATTCATCTTGCTTTCCTTGCCACATTCTATTGTATTTTCTCCGTCATGAATTTTACCAAAACTAAAATTCGTAACAGAATGATATGAGATATGCTTACTTCAATCATCCGAGTAAAATGCTTCGTGAAGGTTCAAAACTGTTGTTGCAAGTCGCTGCCAATATCCGATGATATTTATTCAAAAATGGATAAATCAATGTATGAACTATACAATACTTCGAGAATTGACGAAACGGAGGAAGAATCTAATAGGGCTGAAGTATTTAATAGAATGGAACTACGTTTCTTGTAAAAACTTTTAATTTTTAAAGTTGGATATTAAAAAATTCTAAATAGTTATAGTCTCTAAAAAAAAGTTCTTTAGCGATCAAAATTCGCGTATAATATTAAGTAGCTTTTTTATTATTTTTTACAGATCTCAATATTATTTCAATAAATATGAAAATAAGAACTTTTACATATAATACTATTAACAGATATCAATATTATTTGAAAAAAATGTTAATACTGTTTTTGTTTTTTCTAATATAATACATTTTTTAGAAAAAATTGCGATTTTGGCGATTTTTTTTTCATTAGGCGATTTTGGGCGATATTTTTTTTAAATCTCGCGCTTTTCTCAAAAAAGTTCTGGCAACACTGGTTGTAACCCTATTCTGCTTAGCAAACTACGGAGTCGAGCGCTCTCTCTCAAGTTCAGCAAAGTAAACGAAAATTGAGAACTTGAACGAAAGGAAAGCTTACGCAAATCTTGGGCTGATACAATTACAAGGTAGGCTCATATTGGAGAGCAGGGTGCGCTAGTTGTCAAAATCAGCTGGTAATTTTGAGTTTTTCTAATTGTTGCTGTTGCTTTTGTCGTTTGACGTTTGTAGCTCTTACAGCTTTGTTGTTGCAAAATTTCTCATTTGAGCAGCTATCTTAAAATTAGCTTACCTTGTAATTATATCGTGGGCGACTCCATATAATACTGCAAAAGTTCGTACTTTAGCTCTCTTGCTTTTGTTTGCTTACGCATAATTTGGTAGAGCTTAAGAAATTATTGACTTTGAAATCAATATTTCTTACAATTCAAGTAATTTTCTAGTTTTTGCTCTTAGCAGAACCAGCCTAGCTTAGTTTTGTACAAAGTTTGATTTTTCCGGAATTTATAAATTTTTTAAAATTGTACTTTCCGTTGCGTACGGGGTGCCTAGAGTCAAATTCATTAATTTTTTATATATTTTCATATTAATTGGAACGTCGATTTGTATTGATTTTTTCCCGTACGGAAAAGGTTAATGGCATCATTTTATAACTCACCGTGATGAACCGCAATGCTAAAGCAGGGGATCGCTTGGACTTAAAATTTGTATTTTTTGACAACCATATCAACTGTTCTCTTCAGTTATTATTAAATTGAATTTGTAATATTAACGCCAAACACTGGAGTACCATTTGCTACCTCGGGTACCTTTTCTAAATCTGTAAGCAACATTTCAGTTGGCAACGCGCTAAAATTTCTTTAAGTTGTGTTTCTTAATTTCTGCAAAGTTTAAATTTAATTACAGTAGTTTTTTGAAAATAATTAAAAAATTTTGTGCTTATGTGAAGTCTAATGATTGCAGCGGATAAGTTTTGCATTTGTTTTACTATTGTTAACATGAGTGTTATTATTATTATTAAAATTTCTTTAAAGTGCTGAACAAGTTTCTTTACATTTTTATACCCCCACGTTTAAAAAACGTAAATGGGGGTATATTAATTTTGTCACTCCGTTTGTAACGCCCATAAGGAGGCGTGGTAGGTATAGAAAAGTATATATATTCTTGATCAGCATCACCACCCGAGTTGATTTAGCCATGTCCGTCTGTCTGTCCGTCTGTCCGTCTGTCCGTCTGTCCGTCTGTCTGTGATCACGATTCCAGCCGTAATTTTAAAGCTATCATCACGAAATTCTATATTTAAGCTTTTATATAAAAAATGAAGGTCAAGTTCGTAAATGAGCCAAATCGGATGAAAACCACGCCTACCTCCCATACAAAGTGACTTTATCAAAACGGTAAAATCCCTTAGAATTCAACAAAAATGAATATATGGACTTAAAATTTTGCATATGAGTTTTGATGTTCAAAATACACTCTAAGTATGAAATTCAATCTAATCGGATGAAAACCACGCCTACCTCCCATACAAAGTGACTTTATCAAAAAGGTAAAATTTCTCTAAAATCCACAAAAATTAATGTATGGACTTGAAAATTTGCATATGAACTTTGATATATAACGTGTACTATGTGTATGGAATTCAACCCAATTGGGTGAAAACCACGCCCTCCTCCCATACAAAGCCATTTTATCAAAAAACAAAAGCGAATATTTTCTGTTAAAAATATAACGAAAACGTTTTTACAGATAAACATTTTATTGATTGCTTAAGACTTTGAATATACTTTGGTTCGGCCGTGGGGGTATTTTAACTTCGGCCCAGTCGAAGATCATTTCTTACTAGTCTTTATTATATTCTTCGCACTTTAAGTTGTTTGCTTTCTTTTTGTTCTATTGCTAATTGCGTTTAAGACATCTGCCTAGCTCTGTCTAGCTAAGCTATTGAATACGTATTATTATTATACATACTAAGGGTTGCCATCACTTCAGGTTGTTACTTTTGCTTAGTACTATTATTATTACTACTTTTACTACTTTTATTTATTTTTACTACTTTTTTGGCTCTATTTTTATTTATTAATTTCTACTAATATTTTTACTACATTTACTACTTTTATTTATTTTTACTACTTTTTTGGTCTTTTTTTTTATTTATTAATTAAAATGCTCTGCTCTAAGCCTGGCTGTTCCACTAAGGGTGAAACTGAGCGATTTTTATCATGTTGGCTATGTGATGATATCGTTCACACCAAATGTGTGGGCATAATGGGTAGAGTTGCAGACCTTATTGAAGAAGGTAAAGGGTTGCGTTGGTGTTGTGAGAAGTGCAGATTGACTGATGTCAATTTTTATAAGCTTTTTAAGCAGACAAAGCAGGGTTTCTCTGAGATAAGTAGGGAACTTTCTTTGCTTTCTGCAAAATTTTTAAAGTACCAAACACTTTTCGATGAGTGTAAATATATTGATGAGCCAATTCCTTCGCCCAAGCGTAAAAAGAAATACATGAACCTGCGCAATAAACAGAAAACTAACTCGACACCACCAATACCACCACCTGTTGAACGTGACATTGCAGACGATATGGACATTTGTACTGATACGATTGCCTCTATATCTGCTCCAAATGTACCAGAGACCGTTTCCTTGCCAATGTTAGCACCATCCATACCTGTTAACCAGCCTGTTCTTACTTATGCTCAAGCTGTTTCAATTGCTCCTCCTACTGTTCAAACTCCTATTTTAGCAACTTCAGTTGTTAACGCTCAACGGATTCCTATTACTACTGCTACTATTTCTCCTAAGCCATTAATTGCAATTCCACCAACTAAAGCAATCTTTGTCTCGCGCTTAGCTGCTGATACAACTGAAGATGATATAAAATTTTTTATTAATTCAAAGTTAAATAGTAGTATGCCTCTTTCGATCCAAAAATTCAAATATTTAAATGCGAGACTGACTACGTCTTTTAGATTGACTGTTCCGGAAAATTTATTTAATACTCTTGTGGATGTAAACTTTTGGCCCCGTAATACAATTGTTCATGAATTTGAATTCAAAAACAAACCGCGTATTGCAAATGTTGTACACTTGCCTCGTCCTTCTAATAGTCCTCAGTACCATACAAAAAACGATTAAAAAATCACAAGTCTAAATTAGAGCTTGTGTATCAAAACGTTAGAGGTCTCAATTCTAAACTTTCCGATATTTTCATGAACAGTTTTGATTTTGAATATAACTTTATAGTTTTTACTGAAACTTGGCTTCGCTCTAACGTTTTAAACTCTGAAATAATGTGCAATAAGCACCAAATTTTTCGTAAAGATCGCTATGATAAGATCGGTGGTGGCGTTCTGATAGCTGTCCATAACTCGCTTGCTTCAGAGGAATTAACAATTCCTGGTACCAACGACCTGGAGTTTATTTGTGTTACAGTTAAAGTAAATAATAATACGATTTTTTTTACTTGCTCTTACATTTCGAACTGTTTTTCGTTGTTGCTTTCATTAACCTATTTTATGCTATAAAATACTGTACCATCTTTTTTGTATCAGGTCAAAAAGATTTTTAAATTGCAATTTATCGGGTGTATGAATAAGTTTTCGTCCTTTTTGAAGCTAAGCTTTTTACGCCTCGTTCTGTGATTTGCTAGAGTGAAATCAGAAAAAACAACCCTTTTTTCCGACACCTTTTTTCTTAGAATTGATATTGTTTTTTTCTTGCATCAATTGAACCAGAAAATGTTAAAATTAAAATTATTTCTTGCCCGCTGCAGGAATTGAACCCACAACTCAAAGCTCTATCGTTTGTTGGTACTTTCCTCTAACCATTACGCTAAAACCTTTTATTTTATAATTTTGTTGATTCAGTGATAAGCATTAGCTAAAGCTTTGTTTCAGCAGATCACTATAATCTATTACTTTAAGAAAGGATTGTGTGTTGGCTATTCTAGGACTGTGTATTGGCTAGCCAACCGACAAAAGTAGAAAACAAAACGAACTAGAGCAAAGATAACTAAATTTACCGAGCTATGGTTTGAATCTTCGGTTTGTCCATAAGAACTAAAAGACCTAACGAACTAAAAGAACGAACGAACTAAAAGAACGAACGAACTAAAAGAAATATTCACTAAGGATTGTGTATTAGATGTTGTTTCTACTTCCTACTAAAGGTCGTTATAAATATCGTTAAAAATAAACAACCTGTAAGTTGATTAAATTGTAACAAAATTAATGATTTTTGTATATTTATTCCCTGCAACTGAACGGAGGGTTTAAAGGGAGAGCCGAAGAGGGTTAATATATATGATATATATACTTTGTTATTTTAAAGTTTTGAATTTAAAAATTATTTTTATCGAAAAAACGCTATTAAATTATCATATCTATGAATTTGCGAAAATGCTTCGCTTCTCTCGTGTGTTCAGTGACGCACCTGTGTTTTTTTTTTTTAAAAAAGGAATGCTTTACATAAAAAAAAAATAGTAATCATGACCTCGTTGGAAGTATTGTCTATCTTAAGCTGGAATGTTCTCCCATCTTAATGACAGCATAATAATTCCTCTTCGGAAGAACGAAACATCTTTTGGGGCTATCCCTGAATTGACGCAATTTTTGGTATCGTCACAGAATTGAAAGTGCTACCAAGCCAGTCCATGAGTCATGGACCGAAGCAAGTTGTAGCCGGAAGGATATCGATAAGGTAGGTAAATACAGCGGGTTGGGATAAGGCTTCCCATTTCAACGTTTTCAAGAATGCTTATGTAGCAATTTAAGGCATGTGCCAGTCATACACATATTATGTGTAGCAACATATGGCATAATTACTTTGTCATATCTGTGCTCATATTCTGGCCATTTATCTTAAATGATCGGCCAGACGCCTTAATTTTAGTCGGTTGTGATCTCCTATAATGGTATCGTTGGATTTGAGCAGCTAAAAAAACACAGCTCTCTCATATCACCATCAAGATATGATGCAAAAAACATTTCCTTTTCTGCCTTTGGAGCAGATGTTCACACGTGAAAAAATAAGCCGTTTGAAGTCTCTTCCGACACCGACAAGCTCATGGAAACAACTGCGTGAACAAATCTCAAATTCTAAACATTCTTATTTTAATAGCATGCATGCAAAAATTGTAAATAAAGTCAAACAGTGTTCCACCGGCCGTGAACAAAAATATGACGAGTTACTCATTGAATGTAGAATATTGAATGTGAGAACCATAACAGATAAATACTCCATACTAGAAATTAATGACATTATCTCACAGTTAGGAAATAGCCCAATTTTTCCCAAGTATCGAAATGAAAAGTGGATTCCACCAGATTCCTTTGAAAGAATCTGATGTTTCGAAAAAAGCTTTTTCAGGTAACAATGTGAAATACGAGTTCATTGGCTTAAAAAAAACTAGCCATTTTCCAACGCGAACTTGATACCATATTAAGGGGAAAATATTGGAAAAATCTGTTGTTATGTTCACATCATTAAGAGAACCTTGAAACCATTTTTCAAATACTATAAAATGCACAAATAAAAGTACAATTTGCCAAGTGCGAACTCTTTAAGACCGAAGTCGAATGCCTTGGCTTCTTAATTTTACAGAAAATAAT
Organism: Pherbina coryleti; assembly: GCA_943735915.1. NCBI lineage: Eukaryota > Metazoa > Arthropoda > Insecta > Diptera > Sciomyzidae > Pherbina > Pherbina coryleti. The sequence goes on from OX030948.1 coordinate 72,498,301, forward strand.
TAAAAGAAATCCCGCCAAAGCCAAGGCTATTCAAGGACATTAAAGAACCTGAGATCGTTTCTTGGATTACCAGGATAATACCGACGCTAAATTCGCCAAATTAGCAAAACCACTAACTTCACTCCTTAGAGAAGACAAATGAGTCTCGAAAACTGCTTCAAGCAAAAAACTGTTAAAGTTTGACGACAATGCTACAAAATCTTTTATAAGAATAAAAATTTTCTAATTTCAAAAGAAGTCATTTTAGCATATCCATTTTTCAAAATGGATTTCCACGACACCGCAGACGCATGTAATTATTCTTTAGAAGCTGTCGTAGAGCAACAAGGTAAAACCTATTACATACGATCCCTAACGAAGACGATTCCATTTTGTGTAACGCAGACACCTGCCGTATATGTAGTCTTAATTCTAAGTTGCCCCATGGCAATGGAGTCGATGTTCATGTAATTGATGCCTAACAGATTAATATCACCGGTCATCACTGTGGTGGCAAAAGCCACCACTATTGGACGTGTCACAGCATAGACTACATAGCATTTGACTGTGTGTGACACGTGGCAACTCTCGCTAAAGCAATTAAAAAAGAGTCTTATGGATAGTGCTTATATATGTGCCAGTGAATTATTATCGCATGTCTGCCGAGAGTACCGACTATCCCCATGCTAACAAATTTAAAGGATCATTGCTATTCCTTCGTAGGCATACACTTCCGTTGATCAAGTCAACGGTCCACCTATTCCCTAAATTGGGCGACCAACTCCAGGATCTGGGTAGTCCCTTCTACATTTACACCGGATAGGGCAAACCCGTTGCCTGGACCATCCTCCTTTATCCTTGCTTTGGACAGCCTGCTCGTGAGAACAGGCGGAGTTCCCTAACAAAGACATACGAAAGCTACGCCGCAAATGAAAGAGAGATCCTCGCTAAAATTTGGGCACTGAACACGTTAAGAGATTATCTCTATGGTTCAGCCGAATTAATAATCTTTATTGACCATCAAAAGCTAACATTTGCATTGAATAACAAAAAGCATAATGGAGAAATAAAAAATGAAAATGCAGATTGGAAGAATACAACTGCGAGTTCAAATATAAACGAGGAAAAACCTACGTAGGTGCGGACGTGCTTTCCAAACTGCCCAAATCAGGTTTAACGCTCTACTGCATAACAATGCCTTTAGGCACAATTACGTTTGTATTCAAATCTAGAACTGAACAACTTTTTAGCAAATTCAGAAGTCAAATCATAGGTTATATATCTGTTCTATGCACTTCGGGTAACATTTTTTGTAACGGAAATTTTTTCTAGCTTAGCGCATTTTGTAATTATTGTCAGTTTTAATTGTAAAAGTGAGCATTTCTCACGCAAAAATCATGCATTAGAGGGTTAAATACCCTTACAACAACCTGCAACAGTGACGAAAGTACATATCCTTATACCAGCAACAGATGCATCAATGCTTTCAAGAACCAATTATTTTTAATGACTGAAGAGAAAAATTGTTAAAAATTTTAACTCCCTTTCTCCAAATTTCACCACAGGCACACAGTAACTAAACCAGATTTCTCAGAACAGGATATAATCGAAATTTTAAAAAATACTTGGGTCCAACTCTTATAAAAGGACTTTACACAACTGAAAACAACATACATAGGTAGAAAACACGAAGTTTACGCAATACACTTGCAAGACATAAAAATCCGATTACCACAAACTTTTGTAAAGGACTTACCAACTGAAATACATAGTTCGGCACCATTGCATTTCCTTGTTTTCGAACCAATCCTAATGCTTTTAAACGTTTGGCTTTTGAATTGCGACCTTATTAACTCCTAATAATTCTGCAAGTACAGCTAAGGCCTGACATGTTACATCTGACGAATTGACAAGTACTCTGGATTCGAGCGAGGGAATTGATATTTTCGATGAAGCTGGCTGCAATTTTGCAATATGTGAGAGGCCACCGTAACGCCATCTGTCGGAAAACAGCGGAACTTATACACATGTAGCATTCCAGATTGTTCTGAATGTAAAAATGTAAATCCGAGGAATTGTTGCGTTTGTTTCTGAAAATCTGAAGACTTTGGGGCTGTAGTAAGGGAAAATTTACATAAGTGGTATTCACGATCTGGAACTCTTTGTAGAGCTCTTGTGCAAAATTGCAAAAGTGCAACAAAAAAGAGCTCTCATAACAAAATACACGTGTTGTCAAAATTGTGCTTTTTTGCACAAGTGCACTAGCAATACACTGTAGTTATTTTATTGTGCGCTTGAGGTCTTGAGTACATTTTGTGAATTTTTGACAGCAATAAGTAGTGACATATTGTGTACACTTCTGAGTACCAACTTCTTTAATATCTTAATTTCATTTTATTATTTTCATCCATACCTGTTAAGCAATGATTACTCGTCGTAATCATTACTTATTCGATTCTTTTTTTTCAAAAAGGTAAAATAATTGATTAAGTACGATTCTTTTCTGTTTGTAATCGTAATTACATGATTACGATTACAAATAATCAAAAAATAATAACGATTACTTGAGATTACGCAAAATAATCAAAAAGAATCAAAAGTAATCAAAAAAAGATACAGTAGTTTCGACTATGTCGTAACACAAGACGTATAATTATTCAATTCGCTTTTGATGACACCTTTTTTAAAAAATATTTAACAAAATATTTATTCCATACACCTGAGCATATGACCTTTAAAAGAGTGCCGGAGAGGGTTAATGTGTATGACCGACCCCCATTACTTTTGCAAAAGGAGCATTTTTGCCTTTGACACCTATTCCATCCGACCACTCCTTAGGGGGGCTCCCAGACAAATTTTATGGTTTTGTCGATAAAACCGGAAACTGTCGATAAATAGGTAGCAAGTTTAAGCAAACAAAAACATCAAATGTTGGCTTTATATTTCATGTAATTGTGTAAAATTTATATAAGTTAGACAGTTCTAACATGACTTTTTGTCGCATTGAGGATCAAGCAGACCACCAAGTGCTAACATCAACATTGTACGATCAGTACTTTAGGCCCACCAAAGGCTCAAAAAGTGATATAAATACCGACACCTGATCACTATCAACCACCCTACTTACCTCCGAGAATGACGTATTCTACGTCAAAAATAATCCGATTACTTTTCGAGATTATTTTTGATTCTTTTTTGATTATTTTAAGAATTTCAGTCTTAGGTACAAAAAATTTTGTTAAATTTCATTAAAAAAAACAAAGTTATGTATTTCATTATAAAATAAAGATTGACAAAAAACAAGAACTAGAACAATAATGTATTATAGTTCAACATAAACGAAACAAAAATAAAACCTTTTTACTCTAAATTACTATTTGCATTCATAAGAACTAATTTTTTAAAAGAAAAATCAAACAATGATTGCCGTCTTGGCGTGTTTACTATGCCGGCAAAAAAAAAATAGTCTCTCAACTGGTGCTGAGGGCACTAAAGGAGTATTGAATGAAATAAATGGTTCCTTCACCAAGCCACACTTTTGCCAAATCATTTCAGCACTTGAATTGTCATGCAAGTAGCAGAAGAGTGGGTCTGTTGGGATCACTAATCGGGTTTAACGGTGTCCTGTGAAGAACCAGTTGTGTCAATTTCCGTACTTTTCGTAATTCCGTACTTAATATTCCGTACTTTAGACTGAAATTCTTAAAATAATCAAAAAAGAATCAAAGATAATCTTTAAAAGTAATCGAATTATTTTTTTGATTACTTTTGATTATTTTGCGCAATCTCAAGTAATCGTTATTATTTTTTGATTATTTGTAATCGTAATCAATTACTAATCATAAAATTCTTGCTTAAGGATTATATAATCATTACAATTCTTTTTAAAAAATAATCTAATTGATTACTAATCGTAATAGCAATTTAACAGCTATGTTTTCATCATAAAAGGTGGAAAAATAAGTAAATGATAATTACAACGAAAATAAAAATTAAAAAAAAACGTGAGAAGCCGCAAAAAATGGCACAAAGACAAAATAAAAAGCAATTTTAACATTTTTTCAGACCTGATACAAATAAACCGGGTAACACATGTATCTTTATTTTAGCCCATTTTTCATAATCATTTCGATTATCTATGCATGCAAACATTCGTCGGGTGTTATACTGTGTATATAAATAAAAATCGGGTTGTTGCCATTTTCAGCTTGCAATTTAATGTGTACATACTTGTGTTTATTAATTAAGATGAAAGTTATGAGGAGAATTCACCATGTGATGTATTTGTGATAATTTAAACATAAAGTCAATTTTATTCACAAAACCGAAGTATATTTGGTACTAAAATAAGTATTTTTTACAATAAAATTAAATTTTTAGAAATATGGTATTGGGAGTGTATATGCAACAAAAAATTTGTTGTGTGTAATTTCTTTTTTTTAATTTAATTTTTAATTCAAATTGAAAGTCGATAAAAAAATAAAAAAAAAATATTTAACTGAGGTAACGTTCACAATTTTAAATAAATGCTGTGTATTTTTTTTAAAATTAAATCACAAATACACCAAATCGTGAATAAGCCTATTGTTTGATGTTCGCGTCTAAATTATGCATATTTGTGGATAAAAAAAAAATATGTGTATCACTCGTTCGTTTCATGCTTGATCTTCAATGTACTCATACTGTAGTATTTTGTGTTTGTAAATTTGTTTGTTCATAAATGTAAAGATATTTAATTTAACCTTTGAAATGTATCCTGCGACATTTAAGTGTTTGGATATAAAGTTCCTGGCTTCGAATCCCAGTAGTACGGTTTTTTCTTTCGTTACTTCTTTTATTATTTATGGTCAACTGAAATGAAAACTGATGTGAGCCAGTAGTTGTAATTGATTGTGCGGAAGTTTGTGGAGAGGAATGCGTAGTGACTTGAATATGAAAGTGTAGTAACTGTAAGTTATTTACGGATTCATCTCTTAAGTAAATAAATAAATAAATAAATAAACTGGCCATTGCAGCCCTTGAAAGGACTTTGACCGAACTTCTTATGATCAAATTGTGCGTGCGTGTTATAAATGTTTGTACACAATTGATCGACCAACTAGTTTTATGCTGACTCCGAACGGCTAATGCGCATGTTCCAAGAAGCTTTACATGGCATTATTTACTCTCTGAGGTTTACCATTGTCTGCAGAGAGGTGACGGCCGAACAGAAAAATTAATTCAATTGAAAAAACTTTCTATGTCAGATGGCATTGAACCAAGGTTCTCTGGTGTACGGGTCACGCACTATACCCTTCATCTCTTAAGTGGGTCCCAAAAATGTTTCCCTTACCTGGCGGTGATTGCATAGCTTCGTTTTTTAAATAATGGCAGTTTCACCTCCTTCATCACCTAATGGAGTAGTTCACCTTAAATTTAATTTAAATTTAAATTTAATTTAAGGTGAACTACTTAAATTTAAATTTAAATTTAATTTAAGGTGAACTACTACATCCGGGGATGTCGGTTTCGAGTCTCAACCACGCCACACAGTGTAACGAGTGCGGACAAAAATAGCTTACGAAAAAAAGTCATAAATTTTTAAATCTAAATATGCAGAATAATAGTTTAGAGTATTAGTATTCTTCGTGTAAGAGGACTTTGCGATATCTTTTAAATTACGGACATGCCACTCTTTAAAAGTTGACTTGAAAAGATGATGAAATTCTTCTTTTTACAATTTGACACTGTATACATCTTAATATACGTACATTTTAGTGTAATAAATATTAAAAAAATTAATTTATATATATATTATGTGTTTTAGCAAACATTTTTTAATTAAAAAAAAACGTAAAAAAATTTTTGTATAACTAAGGACGGGTTCTAGAAATCTAAAAAAAAACAAAACTTTGAAAAGCAATAACAAAAAAAAATTATTTGCGTTTTTTTTTAGTTTTAGTATGTCGAATATCAACACTTTCTAAACATGTTCTCAAAATTTGGTTTGCCGAAACTCAATAATAACGACTTTATGCTCACTTTTCTGGAACATGTTTTAGCGAAAATGAGCAATTTTGTATGAAAAAATAACAACTTTTTCACGAATTTCAAACCACAAAAAAATAAAAAACGCATTTTGTTTTTTTTTTTTTATTTTAGTGTGTGTAATATCAATATTTTCTCAATATGTATCTAAAATTTGGTTTGCCGAAATTCAATAATAACGACTTTATGCCCACTTTTTTGGAGCATGTTTTGGCGAAAATGAGTAATTTTATATGAAAAAATAACAAATTTTTCACAAAGTTCAAAACGCAATAAATTAAAAAAAGCATTTTTGTTTTTTTTTAAACTTTAATATGTGTAATATCAACACTTCTTAAATATGTTCCCAAAACTTGGTTTGCCGAAACTCAATAATAAAGACTTTACGGCCACTTTTCTGAAGCATGTTTTGTCGAAAATAAGCAATTTTAAAAAAAAAAAATTTCTCAAACTTAAAAAAAAAACATTAATTTGTTAAATAAAACTTTCAAATAAAACACTTTATCAACAAAAAAAGCAAAAAAAAAAAGGAGTAATGGCAAATTATCTGAATCTTGTTTTCGCTAAAATGCCCTCACGTTCATACTGGAAAATAAGTTATATAGGAGGTGGGCGTGCTACTAAGCCGATTTGGTTAATTTTTACACCAGCTAGTTATAGCTACAAAAGAACTATGTGTAGTAAATTTAAATGATCTGGGGTAATTTTTTGTGTAAATATACCTGATTACCGATTTAAGTTATAAGGGAGGTGGTCATATTAGTGAACCGATTTAGTGCATTTTCACACCAGTTGTTTATAACTCTAAACAAACTTTTTGTACCAAATTTTATTGATCTAAGATAATAATTTGGGGAACTATTTCATATTACCGATTTCGGTTATATGGAAGGTAGGCGTGACATTCATTCAATTTGAACGAAATTTTGTGAAAATAATTCTTTCATCGTAAAACTCATTCTTATTCATTCTCAATTTCGTGATTCTAGAATAACTCCTTCTATTTTTGTCCACTCGCTATATGGGCTCGTCACACTGTGCGCCATGGTCCTAGTTTTTAACCTTTCTTAAATTCTCCAAATTTCTTATTAACTGAAATTGAAGGTTTATCAATATTTACGACTCAAATGTTCTAGTTGGTGGAAGAGAAGTTTGAGCATGGAGTAACTTTATAATTTGAATTTTAAGGCAAAGTTAACACTTAGTTCAAATTCACGTTAACAATAAATTACAGCTTTCTGCCAAACATAGAACTTCCTACACTTGTGTGTCTCTTATCTACTCTCCATTTTGATTGAAGGCAGTCTTGACCAAATAGATGTGACACCAGAGAGACAAATTGAATAAATTAAAATTATTCGTTTTTTTTTTTTTTGATTTTATTCGATAATTTTGAGGAAATGAAGATGAGAGATTATTGAAACTATTCCGCTTAGAATAGGTTAAATGCAAAAAGCATTTTATATTTCTTTTGCATAAATATCCCTCGATCTGGCAGCTTCTTCTTGGCAGAAGTATGATGCTACTAATTGACCTCCAAGACATAACCGTAACAAATTTCAACATTTATTCCAAATATTAAAAATAAGCATCGGTTTCCAATACAACTCATTCATTTGATGTAAATCTTTTTCCCGTAAAATATCTTTTAAGATTGGTAAATAGATAATAGTCGCGGGGAACATCTAAGTTATAGAGTATGGGGAAACAACTTATAGCATAATTCGTTGAGTTTTGCCATTGCATTCAATGATCGTCTAGTGATGTGGTGGTCTTGTGAGATTGCACATTGTCTTAAAAAAATAGCCTTTTCATCTTTAAATGTGGTTATTTTGCTTTTTTCAAGATAGTCGATCAATACGAGTAAATGCCTTGAGAATCTCAAAAAAAAAGTCCAAACCTTTTCCACCGATTGTTGTGCCTTTGGCCGCTTTGTAGCATTTCCACTTCGACCAACCTTTATCACGTTTTAACATGGCTAAACATTGCTCATTATCGCAATCGGCCGTAGCTGAATGCGTTAACAAATGCGTGGACCACTCGATGCCAATTCGAAACCAGGTTGGAGCCCCAGCTGAAACAGAAAATTGTTTCTTTTCAACAGCAACAAACCTCAGATAATATATACTTTCATGTAAAGCTTCTTGAGAATATGCACATTAGATGTTCGGAGTTGGATTATTACTAGTAGGTCTAGTTCTTGATCATTTGTGTACAAACATTTAATAACACCCACAGCCCAATTTGATCATAAGAAGCTCGGTCAAAGTCCTTTCAAGGGCTGAAATGACAAATTTGTTGTTTGCTTCTTCGTAAGCGGTGGCCGTAGGCGAACGCGTTAAAGTCCGTGGACATTTCGATGTCAGTTTTACGAACCGCGAGCTCGGTTGTTGAGTCCCAACCCAAACGCAGAAATCTTTTCAATTAAAATAAATTTTTCTCAATGGTCTGAGTGACATGTAAAGCTTCTTGAGAACATGAACATTATAACATGAACATCAATTAGCTTCATTCCACTATCAATTAACCAATAAATGATGGCTGATTTCGGGGGAGCAGATTTGCAGAGAATAATATTTGTTAATCTATTCCAATGCTTGCATGAGGTTTTTTCACATTAAAAATTAAACTTTATCAAAACTCGAAATTCACTTTCTTCTATTGTTGCAAAAATAACAAAAGTTGTTTATTTCAAATGTAAATTGCTTACGTCTTCCAAAAACTACTACTGGCTCAAATTTTGTCAGTCATCGTTTAAAGGATACCAGATTCTCAAAAATGTATCGATTTAAGCTAAGCGATGCCATCTATGTGTCAGACTTATTGAACAGCCAAGAATTACTTATTCATTAAAACAAATTTTTGGAGTTAAGAATCGATTTTCATATATAGCCCACGGTACGAAAAAGAGATGGGGGTGAAATCGAGTGTCTACGAAAAGTAAAGGCGTTGTGCGATTAAGAATTTTAGTTTTCAATTTGCTCACATAAGTTATCGATGCAACGAATGTAAATAAACTAAAGTGTTTGCATTTGAGTAGCGAGTTAAAATAATAACTTCGACGATGTAGCTAAGAGGAACAACTAGTAAGCCTGGCGGTGAGGTTTTAGACATCACCGTGAATGGCTTTTTCGAGTTTGCTCCTTAAGAATCGATTTTCATATATAGACCGGCATGACAAATACACCGAGAAAAAAAACAATAGTAAAATCACCTAAGCCAGCTTGGGTGGCACCAAGTTGTATGGAAATTAAAAACTTATACTTATTCACCAAAGTAATATATTGTTTTATACATTGCTTTGAAAGCACATACTTTGATACCCTGCAAATAAAAAATGTTTGATTTACCCAAGCCAAGTATACAACATATTAATCAATAGTATAGGTAACCCATCGAAAGCTTTGACACTTTATCAAAATGGTAATGGACTTGAACACTTTTTTCGTCAGATTAACCAAGCACGCTAATATAAACTGTCGAAGCCATAATTTACAATTACAAAATACTTGGTTAATTTATCCAAATGAATATCGGCAAGTTAAACATGTAAAACTTAGATGTTTTGACGAAGAACTTGGGAGGCACCGAATTGCCGAAGACATCTGTAAATTATACTAGGTTTTTTGTTAATTTTGCAGAAGTTTTTTTCTCGGTGTAGATGGTGACTGAAATCGAGTGTTAACAGAAATCGAAGGCGTTATGTTTTTAATTCACTTCGTTCCACGGCATTTCTAACCTACACAGAAAATAAAAGAATTGATTTATTACCTAAACTAGTTTAGCTAATGTGAAATTTTCTATTTCACCTAATCTTTTCAACAACTTTTCTACTTACACAGTTAATTAAACAATCATGCATTAGGTAATTCACCTAATGAAAATTTGTAAATTCTACTAAAATTTTGCTTATTAAATCATCTAATTCTTCTAGTTATTTTACCTTATGCAAGTTGTCGATTTGTTCGTACACTAAGGGAAATAACGCATATTAGCATTATCCACGCCTCAGTATAAATTTTATTTAAATATTTACGTGGATAAATCAAATGTTTTCCTTACAACTTGTTTTTTCCCCGTATTTGAATTTTATTTATACCACACACGTACACACATATTCATTATTACAAGCAACCCAGTGGGCAATTATACTAGGCCTTAACAAAAGAAGTTATGCTAAGACTACTACTATTGGCATCTTTATACCTCCTAATATCGCTGTACCATTGAGCACTTCTAGAAGCCCTTCCTATGGATGGGGCTCAAAAATTTTTTATTTCTGTGCAACGCAAAACATAAAAGAAGTGAAACATATCATAAAGTGTTAGCCCAAGGAGAGCACAGCGCTCTCCTATAAAAAACATAAATAAAAACAAAGCGAGAAAATTTTATTTTTTGTCAAATGCGAGCATTGAACTCGGGCCGCTGGCATTATAGTCAAACGTCTAACCGCTCTGCTATTTCCCCGTTTGATAACTTGTGAACAAAATGTATATAAAAATATGAGGTCCACAACTCTGAAATTATTTTTCCACTGGGCATCTACAGCAATTTGATTAATTGGTATGTAGACTAGATTCTTGTATGGAGAATCTAGCTCAATAGATAAGGCGTTGTTTTTGAAATCTTGAGTTCGCAGGTTCTCGACCCTCAGCGGTGACAAAGAAAGTTTTTCAGTCATTTATACAATGTATATATCTCTCTCATTCTATCTACTATAAAACAAATCTTTCTTCTCTATCATGTGACGAAATGAAGTAAAGTGACCTAAAGAAGTTTCACTTCAAAATAGAAATTGCAAAACAAAAAACATATTTTTTGCATATTTTTTGCACGGCATTCCCACTCTTAAGTGGGAATGCAATCTAAATAATTAGATAATTTTTCTACACTTAGTAGGTGGCTTACCTAATCTGAAGTGGACATAGTTTAAAAAAATTAGCTTATTTTTCTAATAAATTATGTGTCTTATCTATTTTATGGCTGAAGGTACACCAAAATATTTAGGTTCTTTATTTACTCTCGCAGTTAAACTACCCAATATAATTGTAATAATTAACATTAAGAAATTGGTAACGCACCTAATCAAATTCGTTGACTGAAAATCACCGGATTACTTTAGCTGAATTCACAACATTTTTAGGTAAAAGTTCTACTCTTTTTTTTCTGTGTATGCTGGGATGGACAATTTTAGTTTTCTAAAGCGCCATCTGCTGGTCATTCAATTTGTTTGTAAATTTGCTCAGATGAGTTATCGATATCTTAAAATAAACGCTTAGTTGTAAATTTCTTGTAAGAAACGCGGTTCACCTTGTGCCAATATGAAACTTTCCAGTTTCTGGATGTAGTCTTATCCAGGGCAGGGCCACACGGTTTTATTTTTGAGACAATAAATAATTTTTTCAAGATGCTTTTTTCAAAAATGTGAGTTAATATTTTGATCGTGTAAAAAACCAGATCACCAGTGCCCTATTTCACCATGTTACAAATTTGTGAATTGTAAGAAAATTTTAACAAAATTGTAAAAAAATCAATAATTTTCGTATCACCACTATTGTACAAATTGTGAATTAAAGTTGTAAAATACAAATCACAAATTTGTGTTTTATAACAAATTTTTTGATATTTGTTTCACCAAATGCGACTTGAAGTTGTAGATTACAACTCACAAATATGTAAATTGTTTACAAATTTTTAGTTTCCAGTTTCACCAAACTGTTATTTGATCACAAATTTATACAATTTGTATGAATTTTTTACAAGAAAAAAATTGTGTGTAAATTATTTACAAGTTAGTTGCGCTGGCGAATACATAGCAGCTCGAGTAATAGCAGTGAAGAGGAGACCCAAATATCCAGTATAAAAATTTATAGACAGCGAATAAATTTCTAAATAAATAATTTTTTTGAGTTTAATGAAAAATTTCGTTTAAGTACTTCAAAAGAAGAAAATCTTGTTTCAATTATTGGGCCCCACATTTAAAAAATGTAAAAGTGGTATATAAAATTTGTCACTCCGTTCGTAACGCCCATAAAGAGGCGTGGTAGGTATAGTAAAGTACATATATTCTTGATCAGCATAACCACCCGAGTCGATTTAGTCATGTCTGTCTGTCTGTCCGTCTGTCTGTGTGTGATCACGACTATCGCCACAATTTTCAAGCTATTATCACAAAATTCGATATTAAAGCTTCTATCTAAAAAATAAAGATCAAGTTCGAAAATGAGCCAAATCGGATGAAAACCACGCCTACCTGCAATACAAAGTGACTTTATCAAAAAGGTAAAATCTCTATTAATATCACAAAAATTAATATATGGACTTTTTCAGCTCAATTTTTCAAATGAGCTTTGATATTTAATATGCACTTTGAGTATGAAATTCAATCAAATTGGGTGAAAACCACGCCGTCCTCCGATACAAAGTGACTTTATCAAAAACAAAGCGAATATTTTACGTTAAAACTACGACGAAAATGTTTTTACAGATTAATATTTTATTGGCTGCTAAAGACTTTGAATATACTTCGGTTCGGCCGTGGAGGTATTTTCAGCCCAGTCGTGGGGTATATTCAGCCCAGTCGAAGATTGTTTCTTACAAGTTATATCATGAAACAGAAAAAAAAAATTAATTTTCTCAGAAAATTTTCAAAAAAGTATTTCTATACTGTTTTTAGTACACTTAATTTTGTCGGCTCATACAAAATACATATCCACTGACTTCCACAAATTTGTAAAAACTGCTTTTGCTTACATGTTTCTCTTAATTTTGGAGAAATGGTAAAAATTGTTGAATTGTAATTCACAATTTTATTTTTACAACTTGTAGCTTGGTAATTACAAATTTGTGAAATTGCTTCTTATTTTGTGAAATATTGATTTGTGATTCGTGCAATGAATTTGACGCTTCACAAATTTGTAATTGTGATTAACAAGTACAATTTTGTGATTGTAATTTGTATTTGGTGAAATAGGGCACAGATAAAAAAATGTGAAAAAAAGTTTATTAGAGTATTCTTTTTTTTAAATTAAAAAAATATTCGTAGCAACTTATTAAAAAAAGTCCATAGAACTTGACGATTTATTTTTCCCATAAGTGCAATAAAATATCTCAAGGATAAAATTGAAAATATACATCCTAAACTTTGATTCTATTTTTAATGAGTTGGGAAAAGACAAGCATTAAAATTTAAAAAAAAAAATCAATTATTTATAAGAGTTATCTTTGTTTTCGCTAATTGGTATAATCATGGAAGTAAGACTATCTACTTTTAATTTTTGCAAAATATTAAAACTAAAATATTAAACTACGTTCGTCTGCAAAGGCAAGCCTACAATTATGCAATGTTATTGTACATGTTAAAATAACATAAATGCTGCCTGCTTTAGAAATCAATTAACTGAAAATATTGAAAATATTTTATTTCAAATGTTTCTTTTTTGTTTTTTGAGAATTTTGTTAAAAGTTTATAAGAACATGTTATTGGACTCAATTTAATTAAATTAAAACGGCCATTTCGCAGAATTTTCCAGAAGTATTATTATTATTTTTGAAAATTTATGTAGGAGGACTTTTATGAACTGTGCTGAATGTCATCACATTACACCAAGCCATTTCAAAAAATTTTGCAAAAATAGTAATTTTTATGACAATATCTATGGGAGGTAGATTTATTAAAAAGAAAGTGGATAAAGTCCATTTAAATATCGCAAAATGATGTTTGCTCATTGATGATCTGTGCTAAATGCCATCAAATTACACAGAGTCATTTCAAAAAATGTTTCAAAAAAAGCCATTTTTATTAAAATTTGTATGGGAAATATATTAAAAAGAAGGCGAATCACTCCCATTTTTAACACACATAAGCAATAAATTTACGAAGTTTCACTTAATTTAATTACGTGCTTCAGAAGATATATAGGTATTTATTTCCACTGCTCCATAAAAAAATACCACGTGGGCTGTAGCCATGATTTTTCTTGGGGGGTATTGATTTTGAAAATATGCAGTGAAATCGCGCACTATCATTTAATAATCTGATTTGTATTAATTTTTGGCTTCTTTTTCGACCCAATGGGGCGGTTTTTATCACCAAGCCCCACACCAAATCCTTAAACTTCCGCTCATTCTTGGCGGCGATTTCAATATTCACTTCGATAAAGATCACGGATTGATCTTAGTACAATTTTTAACGAATAATTTAAATCTAGTTTCTGGTAGTACACGTGAAACGACCTTTAATGCAATGGTTTCACGTATCTTATCCCTTCATTCTTTATCACGAAAAAGCACACCAACAATGAGCAAGAAAGTATTGCTGATCGTTTATTTTTTGTGGTTCGTGGCTAGTTTCGTGATAGTGAATGATGGGGGTTAGTCTCCACAAACCTACACTCACCGAAACAGCTACATGTGCCTAACAAACAATTGAACTCCACTAGGGTAGATTTAGGTAACTGTAAAATCTGAGTATGCAGAAAATTTGTTTGTTGTTTAATTATTTGTTGTTTTAACACTTTTAAAATTTTGCTCTCTTATGGAGCCATTCTCTTCAAATAATAATCGTTGTCTCATAACCACTGAAAGAAATAGCTATATGTGCACACACAACTTTTTTTAATTTTTTTTTTGTGTAATAAAAACAACGGACAAAAATTGTTTGACATATTGAGATTTTTTTATGTAATTTGTATGACCCCCATTTTTATGATGCCCTGACAAATGCGATTAGGCATTGACCTCACTAGGTTTTGTAAGGTAATATTGTCAATTTTTTGCCACTCTTCTTTTATTGCGTTTTTCAGCTCTTTTAGACTACAAAATTGTCTTCCATTTTTGTAAACGTTCTTTGACAAAATACCCCAAAGATTTTCCATCGGATTTAAGTCCGGGCTGAGAGCAGGCCACTCCAATAATGGTATTGCTCGCGATTTTAGAAAGTATTTCGTGTGCTTTGCGCAGTGAATAAATGCATTATACTGTTGAAATGTCCAGTTATCACCATACAAATCACCAGCAAAATCTATTAATTCACTGTCCAGAAACTCCACACAGCGCTCAGCAGTCATTTTGCTTGAAACAAAACATATTTTAGACTTGCCTTTGTAGCCAAATGCAGCCCAAGGCATAAGCGAACCACCTTGAAAGTTTCTTCTTAAGCATGTTTGGCGAGGCTTTCTACGTCTTGACAACACTTTTGACTGTCATCAGGACCGTCGAAATTTAATTTTTTCTCATCACTAAATGATGTTTTGCCACACTTCTTCCCAAAATTTAAATTTTTCTGCAAACTTTAATCTTGTACTCTTATGGTCTTTCAGTAGCATAGGGTTGGCTACCTTTTATATACTTTATGTTACTGTCTTCGTTTAAAATTTGTTGTAATCTTCTTTGCTAAATATTTAGTGAGAGTTGCTGCATTATTTGCTTGGCGCTAATGTTTTGAGTAACCGCAAGGCGCTTAATTTCTCTTTTGTCTCTTTCACTAACTTTCGATTTGGAACTTAGTTTCTGCGTTGTGTGATAACTGTCTGGTTTATTTAAAATTTTTCCGTTAGAATTTCTATGTCGCTTTAATTTAGCAGCTATCTCCATCACTCCCATTCCCGCCTCTTTATTTTTTTTAATATGGACTTGTTCGATTTCTGAAAATGACGTTCCTCGAGGCATTATTGTCTTTGAAAATAAAAAAAAAAAAAAATTTGAAAATATAGAAATTAATAAAAATATTAAGAGTTAACGAAAATTTTGTTCTTATTTTACCTCTGGTCTTCTATATTTTTTATTAAATATTTTTTATTTTTTTTTTACTGTTGTTTACAACGAAGTGCAATCTTTAAATAGTTTTTAACAACTAATGCACATATAGCCATTTCTTATAGCGAGAAAAAGACAAAGTTCAACATTTGAAGATTGCGGTACAATATGAGAGCAAAATCCAAACAAGTGTTATTACAACAAATCATAGAACAACAAATAATTTTTTTGCGTACTCAGATTTTACCATAAACGTAATCTACACCAGTGTACAAGTGATAAAGTTCATATATTGTTAGGCACATATAGTAATATATTTTTTTAATAAACTTTGTCTGTGCGTTAATTTACCTCTATGTCTATTGTATATATTTCATGACAATCGTTTTTAAGGAGTTACTCGAGAAACGCCAGTCGCTCGTCGGAGTAGCCGCGCACCTTTTTTCGCAGATTGCTTTAGTTTTGCGTATTATTCAGTCCATATATATTTAATAGGCTTAGTGAATCTGAAAGTAACATGGTATGTTATAATACTAAAATAATATTCATAAAAACCGTGAATTAATTTGGAGGAAACATTTTTACAGCTAACATCGTGTACGTTACAAATCAGCTGATAGTTACATACTTTTGGTATTATGTTGAATAAAATTTAGTTTATGTTGGAAAATAATATGAATGTTTATTTTTATCAAAATTTTCAAATTTAAATTGAAGCGGAAATTATTGGGTTTTGCTGAGATTTTCATATTCTTATGATTGTAATGGAAATATATTTGAGTATAGATATTTTAGATTGTTTTTTTTTTTTTAATTGATACATCAGTTATTCTGAGTTCACAGTAGAAGTCGTAAGACATATCTTTTTTAAATTTTTAGTTTGAAAATCAGGTATTTAAATTTTTGAGTTCGTTAAATTTGTGTTTTTATACTATGTACATTTATTTTAAAAATACTGAGCTCTTCTTTAAAACCTACTAATAAAGATACTTAAACTACAGAGTCCTCCCTGCGCCCTATGAAGTCTTTCGATTGACATAAGTACTTGAAATACTTGCACATTAATCCTCACTAAGATTCCAACCCAAACTCAACTCAAAAATACTTCACAACTTCACAATAATGGCTTTTTTACTGGATATATTGTACATGTAAAATAGCACTCTCAGTACCTACTTCAATGGTAAGTTGGAACAATTATGCAAGTATGTCACACGGCAGCTAAGCACACAGTTAAAAACAATTAAATTAAAATCAACGGGGGTATATTAGTCCATTTGCATTTAAATAAAAACAAAATATTTAAACTACACGCTTGAGGTATTCTAGACAGGTTTTAGATATAATATAACTGTAGGTACTCTAGATTGTTAAAAGCTGGCTAAAGTAAGTAATTGTAAAACCAAAAATTACACAAAGAGATAAAGTGGCATTCACGTATTATCAAGTTTTAATTGTTTAGATATATAATTTGCTTTTCCACGTATGCCATGTAAATGTTTTCAGCCCGTTGCTTATTTAAATATTCTTAAATGTATGACTACAAAAAATACTTCACTAAAATCACGAATGACATTGAAACCTCGTAAATTTGTTTAATTAATACTTTCGAATAAATAGTTAAAAATGAGTAATGATACTTTTGAAATTATTATGATTTTACAAATTTATGAGTAACGTTAGTGTTAAACGTGATGACATTTTATGTTTTTAAGCTTGAAGCTATATTTTAAACAAACATTTTTTTTATTATTAATATTAAAGACAACTAGATACTCACTTATTTTATTCAGAAATTAAATACGGTTTTATTAAAAAAATCTTTATCTTCTTTTTTTCTATCCACACGAGCAGCACCAGTCGTACTATGGACTCGTTTGACATATCGAGTGACTGCGAGGAGGGTCTACTTGATGAAATTGTTGTTGGCTATCACCAACACTACCCAAAGCTAATACATATGGAACAATATCAACAACAAAGGCAGCATCATCAACAGCAAAATTTTCCTTATTCGTCCGGTTATCAACACTTACAGCCCTGCCAACAACACCAGCTGCAACAGAAACATTATGAGCCGTTAGATTCACCCATACACTACTGTGACAATACAACTCATTCGGATGATATTGGCTTGAGTACTCGTGAATACAGTCAAAATCAGAATCACAGTCAGGTTCATCATTCCAGCCTAAATACCAACAGCAACATGAACATCTCCGTCGCGGTAGACAACACTCCTTCATATGGCAGTAACACAAGTGCCGATTTAACACCGATAACAGCGACAATCAACTCAAGTTATGGCACGGATGACAACAAACCAACAATCATGGGGGACCAACTGGAGTTAGATGCTATACCAAGCAAAGAGCTTCAAACAACAGCCTTTCATGAGCCATTATCGGCTGCAACTAGCTCAGCTATGTGCCACCATTATACAGGCAATACTTCCGCCACCTCAAACAGCAGCCACGCATCCAGCACTTCAGCAGCTGCCTTATTCAACAATCAGCTGACGGCGGACATGTGCAGCCTTAAAAACTCAAAGAGCCGTCGCCTGGAGTACTCGCTGAAGTGCTTAAAATATGGTCGAAGCAATCCTTCGCAGGATTCTGCTTTTGGATCGTTGACCGATGGCGATTTGTCCACTGGCTCATCTAGTTTCCGCCTGAGTAGCTTCCAATCAATATCATCGCCTATCGATGAGGGAGTAGAGGACATAATCATAGCTACCACAACTGCGGGTAAGGAAACAAGTCTGGAACTAGCCACTATTCCAAAAAACATGGTCTCTCAAGATTCGGCCATTTCTTCTCCATGTCGGGAAACTTCACCGAGCAATTTTCTCACTATTGAAGATACGCCTTCAGGTTGCTGCTCCGCTGGTTCAAGCTCTTCTGGCTCAAGTGGGCACGTCCGTCCTCAACATTTTCCTGTCTCACTTTCGCCTAAGATACTCGTCACAGCTACAACTAATTCGAGCAACTCTTCGCTTTCATCCACAGCCAATGTTCAGCAATTGCAACAATTCGACCCACCTAAAATACTTGTTAATGACCAGAACTCTATATACACCACTTCACCTTCAAAGCGCTCAGGAACCATAGAAGTTTTCTCACAAAAATACCGAGTAAGCTCTTTCGAAGATATGTCGCCTAACAAGCGTTCTTCTTCAGCTGGATCTGGTTCTTCATCCGGAAAGCATCTAAAAAATACCAATCGCATGGCATTCCGTTCTCTAGAAGAAGAACGACGCATTGACAGCGCGTTCATGCCCATAAAGAACCGCACAAACTCTGAAAACCGTGTCAATATGCAGAGCGAGAAGTACAAAAAGCTTACGCACGCTTCATTTCGCATAAGCAAAACCTCCAGTCAAATTAACGTTTTAGAGACTTCGCAGAGTCCTGATGTGACCAACTCACCACCAGGATCCACTTTTGAAGTCGCAGCTGGCAGTGATGAACTAGATACACCTAGCACCCACAAGCAGTTAAGGCCCAACACAGCTACTGGCTCCTCTAGTTCTCGGCAAGCGCTGTGGCGAGATAGTAAGTTCTATCGTAAAAATCGCATTGCAAAGTCAAATGACTCGCTGTTAGAAACATCGCCACATCACTCGGCCAGGCTTTCACCTTCATCGTTACGTGACAATCATTATGACTGTTTCTCCTCATATGGCAGTGTTCATAGTGGCAGCAGACAATCCTTGGACCGCGGATGCTCCGTCAATGAAATCACCGGTTCCAATCAAAATCTTGGCATGGGACTATCTGCGACTATAAATCTTTGTGGCATTTCCAGTAACAATCGACGATATTGCAGCTCAAAAAGCGAAGACCTTGGAGAGCCCAATGATTATCTACAGATCATGAACGCTCGAAAATCCTGCTCCGAACGGCACTTGGTCAGTTTGACAAAACTTAAACAAACTGCAATCACAACAACAATGGACAGCAATGAACCATCCTGCCTTTCTGAGGACGATCTGAGCTTCAATGAAGACAATAATACGCATAGACATCAATATAGCCACGAACAGCAACAAAATCAAGTACAGTTCCACCAAAAGCAGCATCAACCGCTTTTTAACAGGCAACAGTATCATCACCAATACCCACAGACCCATTTCCTGCGCCCACATCCAAATCAGTTGAGCCTCAGCACCTGCTCTATTAATCGTATTACGACGACCAAAATTCGTACCACTTCGTTGGCTACACTCTCCTGCCACCAGAACTTGGCTGCAACTAGCAGTAGCACCTGTGAAAACCCCGGATACAACACTTCAAAAGCCGCCCCTTCTATTTCGCTTTCATCTTCCGTGGTTAAGTCGTTTGATTACGCTGTGAACTTTGTAGATAGTGTTGGAGTTAGCAATATAGCGCAAGCAACAAATGAGGATAACAGCTCCACAGACGAGTCGTCTTCACATCAGATATTGAGCAGTGCAGAACTTTCGAAGATATTTGCCTCAGATGATGCACAAGGCAGCAGCTGCAGTGAGGAAAAGACTCCGCTGCTGGACAGCGTTGAGATGTCACCTATTAGTCCAACCACACCAACCACACCAACAAAGTTGGACTACAGTGATCATATGTGATGCACACAGCTTAAATAGGACGTTAGCGTTTGGGTCTAGCAGAGAGCCCATAGCTAGAGCGGAAATGTGTTTAAATTGTTTATGGTGTTTAGAATTTTCCGGGTGTGATTCTCTTGTAGGAAGGCTTAATTTCGATCTTGTCTTTTTCTGCCCTCCATAAGAAGTTTTTTTTTGTGTTGTGCTTAAAAATATCTTTGCTCTACGCCAAAATCTTTTATGCAATGCACGGTGGTTTCAACATGGAGCTTATAAGGTTATTTATAGTAAATTTTAATCCAAATGCCTGGTCTTATACAACTCACATTTGAAAAACACTTTAAAAGGACAGGGTCGTGCCAACGCCCACTTTTCATAGAAGGTGAAAGGTTTTTCTAATTACCTCCCTTGCAAATACAGGGATTTTCTTAAATTACGGTGGCTTTTTATAGTTTTCATATGATTTAGAGAAAGTGGATGTAATTGGGTAAATTTCTAGCCATCTCTCTCTTTTAATCTGAACGATTTTTTATTATATCGGGCAACTCCTTTTTTCACTGATTTATAGCTGAGGCCGTGTGCTATTCGGAAACTTTTCACTCGTGGTAGGAAAGAATTTACTGAGTTAAATACAATTTCTGACTGTTGAAATAAAATTGTAATTTTTGCTGAGCCAAAAGGACGATGCAATTTTGACAACTAAACATTTTGACGTTTTAGATTTCGGTAGTGTATTTATTTAATTTGCAAAATTATCAATATATACTGAAAATGAACAGAATTTTACGCAAATATTTTCCACTTCTGGTTGCTATGCTGTTATAAGTACACAATGTTGATCTTCTTTACGACTCACGAACTCAGAAGTGTTTTTTTTTCTATTGATTGTGTCAAAAATTCTCTTTCCGATTGTCAAAATTTATACTAGCCCCAAGGACTACATGAATTTTTGACAATCAGACTGTCAAAATTTCATCATCCGAGTGTAAAGTTTCCGAATAGCACACGGCCTAAGCAACGATTAACAGTCTGTGAAAAGTCTCTTACATTTTATATAAACATTAGCATTAGCTTTAACCAGTGTTACCAGCTCAGGACTATTAAAAGTAGCTAAAAATTTATAAAAAACAACTAGATGTGTTTTTATTTCAAGTAATTAAAAAAAATGTTTATTAATGCTTCAACATACACGGTCGAAAATTTGGGTTTAAATTTAAAACCTTGAGGGTTTCTATATTTATCCAAACTCAAAAAGGTTTTAAATTAAAACCCTTTGGTTTAAAATAGTACATAAGACCTAGAATATATACATTTGCTAACCCTGAAGTTTGCTTTTAAAACCGAAAGTTTATTATTTAAACTCAAGCAGTTTAAAATAAAAACTCTAAAGTTTTGTTTTTAAACTGAAAGTTTGTTTTTAAAACCTCCAAGTTTAAAATTAAAACTTCAAGAGTTTTAATTCTAAGCCCGAAGTTTAAAAAATTAAGTGCGTGGTTTCATTTAAACCTCCGCGGTTTTGATTTCAAACCGAAAGTTTATTTTTAAACCCTTGAGTTTACATTTAAAACCGTATGGGTTTTATTTTTAGACCCGAAGTTTGTTCTTAAAACCCAACGGTTTACATTTAAAACTGTATAGGTTTTATTTTCAAGCTTGAAGTTTGTTTTTAAAACACCAGGGTTTACATTTGAAACCGTATGGGTTTTATTTTTAAGCCCGAAGTTTATGTTAAAAAACCACAGAGCCTACATTTAAAACCGTATGAGTTTTATTTTTAAACCCGAAGTTTATTTTTAAATCACAAGATTTCAAGAATTCGCTTCAAAAACCGTGAGTTTATTATTGAAACTCAAGATTCATAAAAAATTCAATTGCAAATCAATAAATAAAAACACTGAGAAAATTTGAAAAACATTTTAATGTTTTGACGAGTTCTTCTTTCTTAGCAGGTATTTCTACAGTCTTGAAAAATTTTAAATTTTCTTGAGAACAATGAGAACAAATAATTAAATTAATACTAGGGAAATGAAGTAAAAATGTTATCGTTGAATGATTTGTGTCTAACTAGGTGCAAACCTATTTAGACGAGTGTTGCGCATAGGTACTTGGACCAATACTTAATATTTGATGTGAAGATTAACGTGTGTTTTTAGCTTTACGTTGTTATTTTAAATTTTTAAATTGAAAAATTATTTTAATCGAAAAAAGCCATTAAATGAACAAATCTATGAAATTGCGAAAATGCTTCGCATCTCTTGTGTGTCCAATGACGTACCTGCGCTATTTTTTATTTCACAAGAACGACTTGCACAATATTTTTTTATAGCTATCACTATTTAAACGACTCTTAACTTCTTTTATACCGCACATTATAAACGCGAACGCAGTACGACCGCAAACAACAATGACCGACTCACAATTATATTGAGAATGAGTGCTAGCAGCGCCGGCAACTAAGTTTGACAACTCCGAAAGGCATGAGCAAAATAACTGAATGAATGATATGAAACTAGTAAGAAATTATCTTCGATGCATGTGTAAACAAAAAGACAAAATCGAAAAAACCCGCATTTTAAAACTTACCAGATTGTAGCAAATCCTCGTACACGAAAATTTCACCAGCAAAAAATTTACTCAATTTCACATATTTAAATTCTTTTGTCTCAACAAAAAACACTTTAATAAAACGAACACACATATCTATATTCAACTTCGTCAAGAAATTGTAACCGACTGACAACAAAAAAGAAAATATTCTCGCTTACAAGAATACTTCAATTTCTCAGCTTGCTCACATAACTGTTCAATTGTACAGTTTTGTGAGTTTTACAAAATTAAACGGGTTTACTTTTTCAACCCTAGAGTTTGAAATTATTTCCACAAATAAACTCTAAGTCTAAATTTCAAACTTTAAGAGTTTAAACCTAAAAAAATATGCAATTATTAACTTTATGGGTTTGCTTTTTAAACCCCACGTTTTAAAATTCTAAAAACAAAAAAATTAAACTCTTAAGGTTTACTTTTTAAGCCCTAGAGTTTAAAATATAGACCTCAAGGCCAAATTTTAAACTTTTTGGGTTTAAATGTCTAAATACATAGAGTTTTAAACTTTTTGTGTTTATTTTTTAAACCCTAGAGTTTAAAATTTGTGAATCTTCCGAAAATAAACCTTGACGAGTTTAAAAAAGAAACTCTATGGTTTAAAAAACTAGGTTCAAACCCAAAAAGGGTCTTAAATTTAAATTTAAATTTAAACCCAAATTTTCGATCGTGCTACAACATAACAAAATAAATAAAAAAATTGAGCTTACAACTCATTGAGCACTTCTTCTAATCCAATATAAGCCGACTTTATTCAAAGATAACTGGCATACTGTTATGTACGATAACATACAGAAAGATGTTCTTAAAAAATATTTAGTGTGTGAAATATCTATCGAATGGTTGTGTGATGCTAACCGTGTTTTCAAAATGAAACGTTTCACCCCACAAACTCCATTTTAATGCGTATTTAGTGTTTTTGTGTGTGTTTCATTGCAACAAATGCGACCGGCTTTATCACTTGAATGCGTCGACACAGGCAACCGTGGTTACTACACCTGCGCCTCTGACCTCGATATTAGCGATGAATAATAAATTTTGATTCGATGACTTTTATTCAGTATTTTAGTTTCTTGCTGACTTAGGAGCCTGCTCGAGGCCATTAAACCGATTTATGTTGATGTTTATACATGAAAACGGAAAAATTCTTTTGGTGAAACGCTTCACTCCACCATTTTTCAAAAGTCGAAAAACGAACATTTTCGAAGTATCCCCATAATTTTTTTCCGAAATCGAAAATGTTCAAATCCGAGCACATAGAAATTAAGAAAAATTTCCATTCTTGCGGTTTGAGCCAAAAACCATTCAAAAATTATAATTTTTGGGGGTTCTTCAGCCCACCGCACCCTACACTTTACGCGCTATTTATCAACTTTTACATAATGATATGAGCTTCAATGAAAAGGAAAAAAATATTTTTCCAATTTTATTTAAATTTGGCAAAAGATTTAGATTCTAAATTTTTACATTTTTGGGATTTAAGGCCTTCTCTGGAACCACTGTGCAATGGAATAAAATGGATAACAACTTGAGTTTTAGAAAAAGCTTTTTTTAAAGGAATAGATGTCTAGAATATGTATCTATACCTCGCGGGGCTTTTATCTTTATATATGACCCTAATAAGTCCATTTTTATTTGACGACTCGAAGCGTGAATATTACTGTATTCTGGGCTCTATATTGGCTATTTATATAAATTAAAGATTTTATATTTATTTTTATAATTTTAGCACTTAGCTTAAAGATTTCAAAAACCTATCTGTATGCATAATAAATTAAGCTAAGTCCTAACAAAAAATATGATAAAAGATTTATACGGAAAGCTATCATAAAATGCTCTGGGCATAGATGCTAGATTTAAAAACTTATCAGAGAAAAAATCTCTTTCCTCAATTCAAGAACTCAAGAAAGAAAATACCAAAAAAAAATCAAAAACAATTACTCGTATATTACTGTTGAAATAAGCAAAATAATTTAATTACGCTAAGTATTCGATTAAAAAGGTCCATTTAAATTAATTTTAGTCGCATAGAAATTAGGTTTATAAATAACTTCGCGCACTTATTTAATCACACCTCCATCCTTATGATAATATTTAGGTCTAAATTTTAAGGTTTTTAATTGCAGCTCATTCTGAAAATCTGTTTAGGAATAAAATAATGAGACTTACGCTTAAAAATGCAAATATCGTATATCTGTAGCTTCTTGAAAAAAAAAATATTTAAAACAAATACTTAACAAAGTTCTACAGCAATTATAATACGTACTTAAGAATACTTAGGGAATATCTGCATATGTACTGCATATGCATAAATCAATTCAAGTTGAACACAGCTAGATTAAAATTATTAAAAATTAAATATATGGTTCTCGATGTTTTAAATTATTCGTACTTGTGAAAGAAGTTTGCGATTAAACGTAAATATTTTAATGATTTTATTAGATTTTGCTTAAGTTTTTGATAGGGTAACGTATTGTGTGAAAATGCAACGAAATAATGTAGAAGGCCTTTGAGGAAAGATTATGTATATGGTAGGATGAGAAAAGAGTAAAATAGAAAAACTTAAAAGAAATAAGAAAAAATAGTTTTAAAATATCTTGGAAACCATTTCTAGAAAAATATACTTCAATTGATATAACAGAATTATAGAGATAAAACCAATACAGAGAGGATATTGCAACCAACATAATAGATACAAGTATAATGATGTCTAATTGTTGATCATCTAATTACTTCACAAGTCATTGAACGCCACAAGCGAAAGTATCTAATTTTAAGCAGACATCAAATGAATTAAATTTTATTCAACTCAAGGTATATGTCTACTTTAGAAGCGGAAATATTTTTTATCAGACAATTTTGCTTAAAATTTGTCAACCTTCAGAAATTAAAAAAAAAAAATAATTTTTAAATACTTATTAATTTTAACTTACAGTGATGAAAAAAATTATAGAAACGGCTTTTATGTTTTTTTTTTGTGCAATGAATTTTGTATAATATCAGTGGTAAAAATATCAGTGGTGCAAACTTTTAAATCAGTGAAATCGATTTCGTATTGGAAAAAAAATAGAAACGCATTCTACTTTTGTTAATAATATTTAATATACAAGTATTAAACAATTGCATTCAAATACCGTTTAGAAAGTGTTAAGCAAGTATTGCAAAAATCAAAACTTTTTGTGATATTGTACCTTTCGCACCTTATTTTATTCAGAATTGGAAGCGGAGTGCATTGAGCAAATGTTGAGCGCCAATTCATCCGAAAATTAAGAAATTATAAATAAAATAAATAAATAACTGGCCATTTCAGCCCTTGAAAGGACTTTGACCTAGCTTCTTATGATCAATTGTGTTGTGCGTGTCATTAAGTTTGTACACAATTAACCGAGAACCGGACCTACATGTTTAACGCCGACTCCGAACGGCGATGAACGCAATGTTCTCGTTCTCAAGAAGCTTTACATGGCATTTTGATTACTCTCTGAGGTTTGTCATTGTCTGCAGAGAGGCGGCGGCCATACAGAAAAATTATTTTAATTCAAATAATTTTCTGCCGCTGCTGGGGTTCGAACCTGGGTCTCCAGGTTCGTTGATATAGCTGCCACGCACTTTAACCAACTACGCCACGGACGCCATTAAGAAATAAAGACAAAATAAAGTGTGAAAGTGCAGAGTTATTAAAGTGTTCAATGAAAAAAAAATGTATTCTGCTATGAATTTTGAACCAAAGAAGTTAAAACAACTAGGCAGAAAACGAGCAACCTATTCAAAGTTTGAAGTATTGTTGGTTCGTACAACTAAAAACAAAAATCCATTTCTTTCATCGGAAGAACCCATAAAGGAGAGTTAGAAGTACCAGTTACTAGTCACACAATACGGAACAGATTAATAAAAAATTGATTTTAAAGCACACTCCGCAAAAAAATGATATACTTGAGCAAAAAAAGAAAATACAAAATTTTCATCGTCGGGCGTAGGTCCAATATATTGGATTAAAGGTAAAATTTGGACCACAGGCTATTTAAATATATTATATAGCATAATGCTGTCATTTTCCGATGAAGAAATGCAGTTAAAATGGAAAGTTATGCAAGATAACGATCCCAAACAATCCTCGCATGTGGCAAAAAAATGGTTCCGAGACAATAGCATTCATTTATTAGAATGGTCATCGCAGCCACCAGACCCTAATCCAATTGAACACCTTTGGGGAATTTTAAAAAAGAAAATATCTGGCTATAAATCCAAAAATAAAGAAGTGCAGTATGATATTGATCCCTCAATTTGTGCCAAACTGGTGGATTCCATGAGCCTTCGGAGCATTGAAGTTCTAAAAAACCTAGAACAACAAAATATTAATGTTAAAATAGTTTACGGTATAAAATTGGTAGATTTAAAAAAAAAAAATTAGTATATTAGTTATAAGTCTTTTGTTTCTATTATTTTTTCCAAGGACAATAAATGAAATATTTTTTTTTTGTTTTATGAATTGCGTGAAGCTGATTTTTTTTTATAATCTGATAGATATTCTCTTAATCTTTAAGTCATATGCAAACTTTGAATACAAAATTCACTACACAAAAAATAATCAAACAAAAGAAAAACATACAAGCCGTTTCTATTGTTTTGTCCATCACTATGATGGAACTAAGATGGTTTGGATGATATTATATTTATTTAAAATTATTAAGTAATTTTATTTTTAAAAATGCGTATTTTTTCTGTGGAAAAAAATGTATTTTATAATATTCTCCGTTGAGTGGTTTTTTATTTTCGTGTTTTTTATTAACTTATTTTTGTTGCTTTTTTGTTGTTTTCTTATTTATACTTGCCATTGTTTATTTTTGTTGTCTAATGCAAGTACCTACATAAGACGGGAGAAGCTGTGTGGTCCTTCTGTTCGCAATAAACTCATGACAATCTGACTTGATTCGTCATACTGTGATTGGCATTTATTTTTTTTTTTTTTTCTTATTTTCTTCAAAATGCTACAATTTCAAACCTGTTTTTAAAATCCTTATCCTTAAAAACGCTTTTTTTATTTGTGATATTAATTATTTTATAACCAAGTATACGGGGTTGAAAATAAAAACAGAACTAAGACAAGAAAAGTGACTGCTAATACAAAAAAAAAATCCATTTTCCATCCATTTTGACCACAGAAACATTAGATGGGTTTAATATGACCCAATTTCCGTATATGGTTACAGGTTGAAAAAAATTAAAAGAAGGCATTTTTTCTTACTATACATTCAATACCTTAATTTTCTTCTTTAATGGAAAAAATGAAGAGGATCATATATGACCCATGACTGATGCAGGGTTAAAAAAATAAAAATTTAGTAAACAGAAATCACCTAATAATATTTTTCCAACAAAATCAGTTCAAAATTGACTTGAGGAGAAGTAGAGGTGGGTTAAATATGACCCATTGGCCGCACAGGTTTAAGGATGAAATAAATCAGTAAACAAACATCATTTTATACTATTTTTTCAACAAAACAATTTTAATGTTTGCCTAAAATAACTCAATGGTCGTGCAGTGCTAGGATATAAAAAATATCTAAATGATTAGAAACTGTTTACCCAATAAAATAATTTTGGCCGCTTAAATCTACCAAATACCCCATAGTGCAACAGTTGGAAGTTCAGCAAAAAAAAGATCACAGATACAAAACAAGAACAACGACCTCGGTTTGGCGGTCTCGATACGGTCGCAGTTGGCAGCAGTCGAGTGATAAGGGCGCTTGACTGCCATCACAGAGGTCCGGAGTTCGAATCACGGCTAACCCATGGTCCTTCAGGTTATAACCTTTCTTCATTCCTTTCCTTAATAATAATCAACTAAAATTAAAAATGCATCAATATTTTTCACTCTAAATTTGAAGTTGATGATAGAGAAGTTTGTAGAGAGTATCATCGCTTAGAAACTTGAGTTGGCTTAGTTAAAGGCATAACAATTTATCAGATTCAAGCTCACATGTTTCTACATTCCACACATGTTTCACTTGAAGGCTTCTTCTTTCCTACTAATCTATAACACCATTTTGAACCAAGGCAGACTTGAATGAATAGGTTTAACACCTTAAATCCCTGGTCCAAAGCTTAAAAAAGAAGCACGCACTACGTATAATCGTGGCCTAATAGGCAATTGTTGTTTTTTTCGCTATCGAACAAATATAAACAAGTTTCATCACATGCTACAATACTATAGTATAAGCTTGGAGAAGAGTTGTTTGAGTATTTCTATGCTTCGATCAAATTATGTGGCATCCAACGGCAAATTGCTAATGCAAAATGATTTGTGTTTGATTCTTATCAATGCCAAAGGATGCTCTTATCTGACACGAGAATTAGCTTCGGCCATTTCTCACATAGCATCGATGTTTGCTGACACAACAGTAGTTAATCGACGAACTACATAAAATTCGTCACCAGTCATACCAGTCATAAACAAACCGGTCATAAGCTTCTGTTTTGTAAAGGCCTTCATAACCAAAAGCAGAATGAATTCGATCAATGAATGCAATGTTGTTAATTTTTTTTGTGGTAAGTTCCTATAGCTAACGTGCCAACAAACAAAATGCAGCAAGCTTTATCAACCGTGTAGAATCGGAGTTAAGGCCTAACCAAAATAAACGAACTGCTCCGTAGCGAGTGAAGACGAAAATGTTCGCTTAGATGCATTTCAATGTTGTAACCAGTGTTGCCAGAATGGCAGTTTTGCCTGCAAATGGCAGTTTTTTTAACTCTGAGCAAGTTGGCAGTTTTTTTAAAAAAAGGACAGTTTTTCCATTATTAATGCAGCTTTTCAGGGCAAAATGCTGTTTTTATGAAAATATAAAATCTTATCTTGTTTTCATAAATTCTCGTTACCAAAACATCATTATAGTTCAATTACTTTTTTAAAGCAAACCTGCTTTAAACTTCAGCAGCAGCTTGAGCCAACTTCACGCATTGAACATTGAACATGATCTAACATCACTTCTCCATTTGCGCCAATTTGCGTGGCTTCTTTTTAAGCCACAAGGTTGCAAGCCAAAAATACCTGAATTACTTATCTCAAAATGATCTGAAATGTGAATAAAATACCAGAAGTTTTTTTATATATTAAATACAACAACAATTTTATATACAAATGAATTTGTTTTATTTCTCTTTTTAATACAAAATTAAAGAAAATGTTTAAAAAATCGTTTTTTCGAATGGCAGTTTTTATGTTCAAAATGCAGTTTTTTTCTTCAGATTTGGCAGTATTTTAAAAAGAAAATCTGGCAACACTGGTTGTAACCCAAAATGAACAAACGTAAACTTATCAAAACTAAACGAAACAGTTTGACGAGACGTTCTGTTCCGTAACAACCGAAATTTTAGCGTCTCAACTCGTCATCAACAGCTGTGCAGAGTAGTCTTATTCTTGTTTCAGACGATTGGAGGAACTCGTTTCATTTTCTTCAAGTTGCAATCATCTCGTTTCGTCTATTTTGGACAGGCCTATAATCTGTAGGCCATTTCACATTGCAGGTCGTTATTTTGTTTATTTATTTATTACTTCTAAACTTTACTTTATAACTGTTTATAGATTTCAAATTCGAAATTTACACATAAATTTTACAGAGATTTTTTAAAACTCGATAAGTGGACATATACGTTAATTTATTCTCATATGGCATTTTAGTTTTGAACCCAGACCTATAGTAATTGAATATTGTAATTACACTCGTAAATAACATATTGACTATGTCTTAAATAAAAAAATGTTATACATGTCATGAAACAAAAAACATCTGACGTCTTCAAAACCAAAATAAGATAATCTAAATTAAATTTACACAAAATTGCAATATCAATACCATTACAACGCCCAAAGTATTAAATAACTCATTCCTTAATAAAGGTTCACCGGAAAATATAACTTATTCAGATATATACCATACAATAACATACATTTAACAATGTTAACTTTCCTTAAGTATATGAGTTTATAAAATATTTTTTGTATTAATCCTAGTTTGTATATTAAATGTAGATTTATTATACACACAATTCCTTTTTATGGGTTGTTTTTATAAAAGCCCAACTTTATAAAGAAATCTGAAATCGGTGATATTATTAAGTAAATCTTGTTATAATTCCAATCAAATCTTAAAAAAATATACACCTTATATAAAGACACATCCAAAGTTGTTTTATATTTTAATAGGCAAATGGAGAAGGGCCAATTAAAACGCTGACTTTTCGTTGGATTTTATTTTAAAGTAAGTATTAGGATGATAGAAGGTAAGGCCGTTGTGTTTCATTGTATTCAAACAAATAAATATTTTACAAGTTATCGATTTTTGAATATCAAGTTATCGTTATCAATAGTTTTGCCACCTTGTAATCAAATCAGTAACAATCAGTTGGACTTAAAGAAAAATAACTGGAGAAGGCATTTTGGATAACATTAAAATTTTCAAATTTTTTATCACATAGTTGCAGCGGTCGGATTAAAACAGAATCCATTGTTGAGATATCGGCCGGATATCGTGGATGAGGCTATACCTCAAACCAGTGTCTACAATAAAATGCATAAAACTCTGACGTTTTTCCATCGTCGAACAAAAGCTACCACAACTCAAAACTTTCCACGTGAAATAAATGTGATAAATATTTGAATTGTTTATTTTAAAAACCAGTCAAGCAACAAAAAATACAAAATCAATTATTGTAAAAGTAAATAATAGTTTAGTTAAAAAACTAGTAAGAAATGATCTTCGATTGGGCCGAAGTTAAAATACCCCCACGGCCGAACAAAATGTATTCAATGTCTTAAGCAGTCAATAAAATGTTTATTTTCAAGAACATTTTCGTCATAGTTTTAACAGAAAATATTCGCTTTTGTTTTTTGATAAAGTCACTTTGTATGGGAGGTAGACGTACTTTTCACTCGATTTCAATGAATTTCATACTAAGAGTGTATATTAAATAGCAAACCATATGTAAAATTTCAAGTCCATATATTCATTTTTGTGGGATTTAAAGAGATTTTACCGTTTTTATAAAGTCACTTTGTATGGGAGGTAGGCGTGGTTTTCATCCGATTTGGCTCATTTTCGAACTTGATCTTTCTTTTTTAGATAAAAGCTTAAATATAAATACGGAGAATAATATCATTGAGTATGTTGTTAAGCATGCAAATATTGATAAACGTCATCTCTCTTGTACTAAGTTGCTTCGAAATAATGATAATGGTAATTCTATTGGAAGAGTTAATTTTAAACTTGGTGTCTCTTCATTTTATAATGAGAAGCTATTAGATGCGTCAGTTTGGCCTGTTGGTGTAAATTTACGCAATTTTCGTTTTTTCCGAGACCAGGAAATGCAGAAATACAAACTTAAGTGCCACAAGCTCAACTCGTAAAAATAAATGTCTGTCTATTTATTATAAGAGTATGTCTGGAATGAGAACAAAACCTCTCGCTATACTATCTAAAAGCTCCGAAATTGAATTCGACGTTATTGTGCTAGTTGAAACCTAGCCATGGCTTAACACAGACTTCTTTGATGAAGAATTTTTCAAGCCTACACTATTAATACTTTTCGCAAAGATCGCGACGCTGCTAAAACGGGTTGCTCTAGAGGAGGCGGTGTACTTATAGCTGTGCGACGTAATTTTTGTGCATCTATCATAGTTCTGGAAAATGCGGATACTCTTTTGGATCAGCTTTGTGTGAAAGTACAGGGTGTGTCCGGTCTACTATTTATCTGTGCATCTTATATTCCACCGAATAGCAATGAAAACATTTATATGGCTCATGTCGGAAATATTATGAGTTTGTCATCTAATAATGTTCAAGATAATCACCTCTGTGTACTTGGGGATTTTAATTTAAATAAATTAATTTGGTCTCATGTTTATGATTGTAATATCCTTACGCCATCAAATGTTAATAGTTCAATAGAAATTTGCATGGTTGACAGTTTTCTCAGTTTAGACTTATTACAGATTAATTTTTTGGCTAATCAGCTTAATAGATTTCTCGATCTAGTTTTCATAAGTAATAATATTAATTATGAGTTATATGAAAATCCTTTTCCTTTTTCGGCTACAGATTTACATCATATTCCATTAATCATTGAGCTTGAATTTTATAGTTTTTTCACTGATATTGATGGTATGTCGGCTTTACTGTTGAAAAAATGTTTATCGTTAGTCGAACCCATGAAAATAATTTTTAATAAATCGCTTTCTTCAGGTGTTTTCATTTCTGACTGGAAAATTGCTTTAATCACCCCAATATTTAAAGCGGGAATAAAAATGATATTGCTAATTACAGGCCAATCTCAAAATTGTCTTCTATCGCAAAACTCTTTGAAAATATTGTTAAATCTGCCCGAATCAGCATGGTTTTGTATCGGGTCGCTCAACCGTATATAATCTTGCAATCTTCACTGAAGATTGTATTTCTGCCTTTCAGGATAGATTCCAAGTAGATACGATCTGTACCGATTTTTGTAAGGTGTTAGATAAGGTCTCCCATGGAATCTTGATTTCGAAACTATCGAATTTGGGATTTCATTCCATCTTTTTGAAATGGATAAAGTCTTATTTGACAAACAGAATTTGCTATGTCGTAATTGACAATGTAAGATCGGTACCTTTTATTGCTTCTTCTGGTGTTCCCCAAGGCAGTATTCTTGCTCCTCTGCTGTTTATCTTGCTCGTCAATGATATTGGTAGCTGTTTTTCAAAGGCAACGTACTTAATGTATGCGGATGATCTAAAAATTTATTCTACCATCAAAAATATCTCTGACGCTTATGATTTACAATTACAAATGTCGAATCTCTCTATTTGGTGTCTTAAAAATCGTCTTTCATTAAACATAATGAAATGTTTTCAAACAACATTTTCAAAATCACAAAATATTATCAATACCTCTTATTCTATCCATGGTTGCACTTTAAAATCTGTTGATAATATATCTGATTTAGGTGTGATTTTTGACTCTAAGTTTTCATTCGTTAGCCACATTAATTCTGTCGTACATAAATCTTATGCCATGCTTGCATTTGTTCGACGCAATAGCTCTGCCTTTGCTGATCCATATACGCACAAATCGCTTTATACTGCTTTTGTAAGATCCAAATTGGAATACGTCCGTATTATAGCTCTCATATAAATCGTCTTGAACGTATTCAAAAAGTTTTCACACGATATGCTCTGAAGCCTCTAAGCTAAGTGACCCAATCCCCTCATATACTGCTCGATGTTTATACATTAACTTGAAGACTTTACAATGTAGAAGAACTATATTATCACTTCTATTTGTCCATGATTTAATTAATGGGACTGTTGACTGTCATCGACTCTTAGAACTGATAAATTTTAATATTCCAGTAAGAAGTCTTCGTAATTTTGATCTTTTTTGTATAAGAATGCTTAGTACAAATTATGCAATAAATGCTCCTCTCAATAGAACCTTAATTGAATTCAACATGCCCTCTAATTATATTGATATTGATTTTTCGGTAACGAAACAAGCCTTAAAGGTACTTTTAAATAATTTTTACCGGTAAATTTTAATATTTCTAAATATTTCAATGTATTATAATTTTATTCAATAATTGTTATTTAACTTTAAGTGGTGTAGCCAAATATTTTGTAGTCAGTAAGGAATATTTATCCATTGATGTAAATAAAAAAATAAAATAAATAAAAAAAAATATCGAATTTCGTGATGATAGCTTACAAATTACGGCTGTAATCGTGGTCACAGACAGACGCACAGACAGACAGATGGACATGGCTAAATCGACTCAGGTGGTGATGCTGATCAAGAATATACATACTTTTCTATACCTGCCACGCCTCCTTATGAGCGTTACAAACGGAGTGACAAAATTAATACCCCCAAAATTAGTGCCCCATGTGATGGTGAAGTAGAGCTGAGAAATCCTTGCTTAGTGCAGAATAAAGTCACGTGTCAAGTGACAGCGCTTGACTGGTTTCTGCTCGAAATGGGGGATTTTGTGGCGCCGCGCCAATGGAATGAAAGATTTAATACACCGAGAAAAAAAAATATGCAAAATTAACAAAAAACCTAGTATAATTTAAACGATGGTAGTTTTCAGCCTCCTAAGTTTTTGGTTAAAACACCTAAGTTTTACATGTTAACTTACCGATATTGATATGGATGATAAATTAGCGAAGTATTATGAAATTTACACATTATAGCTTCGACAATTTATATAAGCATGCTTGCTTATTCTGCCGAACATACACTAAGGGAAATAACGAATATTAACATTTTCCACGCCCGTGAATAAATTTTATTTAAATATTTACGTGTATAAATCACATATTTTCCTTACACTCAGTGAAGCTTCTGACTTATTCCAAACAGCTGAAATAGCCGCAGCTGCTCAATGAAGTTTTTGCTGTCCTGCAGTTTATCAATGAAGTTTTTAGAATCAAGATTCTTTCTTATCGCTGAATACTCCTGGTTTGTTATAGTTCTCGTTTGGTTTTTGCAATGAAAATTATAAAGCCTACATATAGTTTAGCCGGAATTTTGTGAGGATATGTGCGGAGCTCGGCTCCCCACAAAATTGAACCCATCGCAAGCACGAAGCATCTTGGCTAAACATCTAGGCTATATAATTTTCATTACAAAAACTAAACAAAAACTATAGCAAACCGGGAGTATTCAGCGATAAGTTTTGCTCATACCATTTTGATAAAGTGTCAAAGGTGATTTCGGTGATTTACCTACACTATTGGTTAAAATATTATAAACTTGGCTTGGGTGAACCAAACATTTTTTTATTGGCAGGGTATCAAACTATGTGCTTTCAAAGCAATGTATTAAACAATATATTACTTTGGTGAATAACCATAAGTTTCTAATTTCCATACAATTTTCTTTACCCAAGCCGGCTTAGGTGATTTTAAAAAAATAAAATTAAATAACTGGCCATTTCAGCCCTTGAAAGGACTTTGACCTAGCTTCTTATGATCAATTGTGTTGTGTGTGTTATTAAGTTTGTACACAGTTGACCGAGAAATGGACCTACAGGCTTAACGCCGACTCCGAACGGCGATGAACGGAATGTTCTTATTCTCAAAAAGCTTTACATGGCATTTTTATTACTCTCTGAGGTTTGCCATTGTCTGCAGAGAGGTGGCGGCCGTACAGAAAAATTATTTTAATTCAAATAATTTACTGTCGCTGCTGGGGTTCGAACCAGGGTATCCAGGTTCGTTGACATAGCGGCCACGCACTTTAACCAACTACGCCACGGACGCCACGGTGATTTAGGTGCTTTTACTATTGCTTTTTTTCTCGGTGTAGAATCATACATAACTTCCCAGTTCGCGGACACTTGTATTCATGCTATGACCAAAATGTTTGTGCTTTCAAGCGTTTTATGAAAAACATTGACCGCATATGCACTCCAGAACAATATGCAGACCTAATACTAAAGGCCAGTAAAACAGGTCGTTTCATTATTCACAATGTGACCCCTCAAGACATTAGTAGCGTTTACGTTTCTCGCGATAATGTTGCATTTATTTTGCACTGCGACAGGGCTGTCAAATGTTCGTGTTCTTTTCTCAGCATATCCATAGGGTTGCGTGTTCTTTACTTAAAATGTTGCACTCTGATCCGGCAAAAGTGCGCCATTTTCTAGCCTAGTAAAATCGTAAGTGCGGAATGCAATATAATCACGAGAAAAGAAAACTGTATAAGAGTGAGCGTTGCCCAGCGGATTTAAATATATCGTTTAGAATTCAAAAATAAAGATTTCGTTATAATGGATATAATGGATGTTTTCAATTGTTTGCTGCTTCATTTTAATATTGCTAAAATTTACTTCTAATATTTGTGCGTCATAGTCAAATAAATTTCAACAGTAAACGAAAACAGTCGAACAGCTGATTTGTGACAAGATGGCATTTTTCTTGTTCTTTTCTCATATGAAAAATGCAATATTTTCGCAGGGACTAAGGCAATATTTTCGTAATGTTGCCATCAAATGAGGTGACATTTTGATCGAGAAACGAAAACGCCATAAATCTTTTAAAAAATACAAATTCTGATGAAACCTCTGGAAGAGCCTATCCAAAGAACAAGAGGGAGACTTTTAACATTTCGATTTACAAACAGTTTTGTTATATCCTGAACTTGTCACGAAAAGTAGCTGTGAAGCCATTTATAGATGGATATTTCTCAACATTCACTTTGTTGAAAACACATTCTCTTCCAGCCTTACCTACATAGATCGCATATCTTTCAGGAAAGCTGAGCAAACAACAAAATATCTTATGGCTTATCTTACACTGTGTAATACTAGGCCCTAATCTAATTTTTTCGTGAATGTTGCAGGTCGCAATAAATGTGAAAAAAATAAAAGTTTAACAAGCTCTAAAAACTTACATGGTTGGATACGAAGAGTTTTATATGTGATGACGAATAGTCGTTTTAGAACGAATATATATCTGTTACAATGATATAAACTCTTTTAAAAATTTATTTTTCATTTTACTTTTGAAGTCCCTAATGAAATTAGAATATTTCGTACGACATTTACAATAGTGATGGTTGTTTGTTTCAGAAACCAGTTAAATGCAAACTTTATATTATTTTATCTATATTTATATATATGTTACATATATATTTACATATATGTTAATATAGATAAAAAATGTATGTTTATAAAACAATTATACAAAAAGCTAACTTTCATAAGAAAATATATAATTTTCTACAACAAATTTTTAAGATGCTAGGAAGTTTTCTTTAACTTACTCAAAATCAACAATTTTCCCTTGACTGGTTTCTGAAATAAATGATTAATTTAACGTCTGCTCTTTTAAGTCTGATTTATCGAATTGCGCTAATGTATACTTTATTCTCTAAGAGGCAATACTCATAAATTAATAAATGTTTGGAAATCATGTTTGTAGTTTTGAATTATTTTTTTTTAACTACAACTAAGTAACTACATTCCTTTTTGCTTTTGAAAATAACCAAATAACCAAAGGATAACAAATTTTAATTCTCACTTCCTTATATGAAAGCTTTCCTAAATAGAGATGGGTCAATATTTTGGCAACATTTGGAATTTTTATTTCACTGCTAGTCGAAAGAAGCAATCACAGTCTGCTACTTAACTATATATTTCAGTCACCTACGTAAACGGGGTATATAAATTTTGTCACTCCGTTTGTAACGCCCATAAGGAGGCGTGGTAGGTATAGAAAAGTATATATATTCTTGATCAGCATCACCACCTGAGTTGATTTAGCCATGTCCGTCTGTCTGTCCGTCTGTCTGTCTGTCTGTGATCACGATTATGGGCGTAATTTTCAAGCTATCATCACGAAATTAGATATTTAGCTTTTGTCTAAAAAATAAAGGTCAAGTTCGAAAATGAGCCAAATCGGATGAAAATCATGCCTACCTCCCATACAAAGTAACTTTATCAAAACGGTAAAATCTCTTAGAATTCCTCAAAAATTAATATATGGACTTAAAATTTTACATATAAACTTTGATATATAGCATGTACTCTGTGCATGAAATTCAACCAAATTGAGTGAAAACCACGCCTACCTCCCATACAAAGTGACTTTATCAAAAATGTTAAATCTCTTAATTCCACGAAAATGAATATAGGGACTTGTAACTTTGCATATGAACTTTGATATATAACATGTACTCTGTGTATGAAATTCAACCAAATCGAGTGAAAACCACACCCACCTCCCATACAAAGTGACGTCATCAAAAAACAAAAGCAAATATTTTCTGTTTTTACAAATAAACACTTTATTGACTGCTTAAGACTTTAAATATACTTTGGTTCGGCCGTGGGGGTATTTTAACTTCGGCCTAGTCGAAGATCATTTCTTACTAGTTTTATTTTATACTAGTGGACCCGGCAAACTTCGTCCCGCCCTATATTAATTTTTTATTGAAATAATTTCGAGCAATCACGATTCTACCTGAAATAAATTTTTTTGATCGAACACTCGCGATCGATAAAAAATGGCGCCAATCGAATTTCAACTATTGACTGAAGTAAGGAGGCCTATATCCCTTATTTACACGGAATATAAAGAGGTTGAGGGAATCACATGTCTGATCAATTCAATGCTTTTTGATAGACAATGTTAGCAAAAGGAAACAAAGATATTAAACACGTGAACATTTCATATATTGTTAGCCATGCAAGAAGCTTGGGAACTCAAGACTTCAATTCAATAGTTATAGATAACATACACTCTTTACAAATAATTTAAGATATTGGGTGCGGTTTTGCTGGGTGAAGCGTTTAACCTGTGAAATTTTGACAGCACGCCTACATATCACCAAGTGTCACACCGTCACGTGTTGCTTTCATTGCCGCACAGTTTTTCATAATACAGTAGACGCTCGTAAATTAGAACCACTTTGTTCCTGGGGTAGTTCTAATTTTCGAGAAGTTCTAATTTCCAAAGGTTTTTTTTAAATAAAAATTAACATAAAAGTGCATCTTCGCTTAGAAAATACACAAAAAACACTTTGGCTTAAAGTTCTTTTATTTTATTCACATAAAAGGAACACAAAACATACCGACACATTAAATTTCATCACAGTTTAAAGAAAAAAAAATATTTCACAAACAAAATTGTGCTCGCTCAATTCAAACATATTTTTCTCTCTTATTCAGTCGTTGAGTAGACATCAAGAGCGTCGTTGAAGAGAGATATGACAAAACATTCATACGAAGAATTTTATATGATATGACGACTATGCAATTTTTCAGTATTAAAAGCAAACAAAAAAAAAACAACGATCGGAATTTAGAACTGACGGTTCTAATTTTAGAGCGTGTAATGTATTAAAAACGCTAGTTCTAATTTCCGAAGGATTCGAATTTCCGAGAGTTCTAATTTTCGACCGTCTACTGTACAGCGAAGCGTTCAGATGTACATTGTGTTGATCTTCCAAAACACTGGTAACATTTTTTTTTCCAAAAGTTTTTTGAATACAAATTTAATGTTATCAAGGATGTCAGCGTTCAAGGATACCAGCCGTGTTGGTTTAATGTTGTTTTTAAAAAATATGAAGTGTTTGTAAAATATCTATCGAGTGGTTGTATGATGCCAGCCGTGTTTTAAAAATGAAACGTTTCACCCCACAAACTCCATTTTAATGTGTATTTTGTGTTTTTGTGTGTTTTTAATGCGTTTTTATTGGTTTTTTGGCATTTCAATTTATTGCAACAAATGCGACCGGCATGGGCAACCGTGGCTACTACTGCTGTCGAAATAAATTTGGATTCGATGACTTTTATTCAGTATTTTAGTTTCTTGCTGACTTAGGAGCCTGCTCGAGGCCATGAAACCGATTTATGTTGATGTTTATACATGAAAACGGAAAGACTCTTTTGGTGAAACGCTTCATTCCACCATTTTTCAAAAATCGAAAAACGAACATTTTCGAAGTATCCCCATAATTTTTTTCCGAAATCGAAAATGTTCAAATCTGAGCACATAGAAAATAAAAAAAATGTTCATTCTTGCGATTTGAGCCAAAATTATAAGTTTTCAAAAAAAAAAAGCGAAAAGCTTCAGGCCATCGCATTTGCACAAAAATACATTATTTTGCACAAAAATGTATTTGCGCAACATTTATATTGTTTCCATATAATTTTGTGTGCGCACATCTATAACTAAAGAACTGAATGCATCTTCAGGCAACTGGTGACAAATGCATACGCTGCAATTGCATATTCAAATTGCTCTCTCTCTCTTTATATGATCGCGCTGCTTTGCGCTCCATTATCTTTATATACATTATATATTATGTTATTGCTCGTATGTTCTCTTTATTCTTAAGGAGGGGGTAAGGTTTGACAACTTTTTTTTCATTTTTTTTTTATTTTTGTTTCTGAAAGAAGTTTCAAATATAAAAATTATTTGAATCGAAAAAAAGCCATTAAATTATGAAATCTATGAAATTGCGAAAATGCTTCGCTTCTCTCGTGTGTCCAATGACGCACCTGTGTTTTTTTATTAAATTACAATATTGTAAATACCTACATAAAAACTTTAATAATTTCATAATCGATATGTTATATGCATGTGTTTATTTATGTTACGCATACTCGTTCCTTTTGTATGCATAACCGATAACCAACGTAGGTAACAGCAACACTATACAAAAACAGCTAACCGATATTGCAATCGATCTCATCTTGGCATTCTCTCTGATTACCACGCGGAAGCAAGTTGTATTTTTACCCGAGTTGTATTCTATTTAATTAACTATAATCTACTTAATGAATTTAACTGAAATTAACTATATTTTAAAATAAAATAATTATCTTTTGTTAAGAAACATAACAAAAAGTGGCGACGAGGACTTT
Source organism: Pherbina coryleti (assembly GCA_943735915.1). Lineage (NCBI taxonomy): Eukaryota > Metazoa > Arthropoda > Insecta > Diptera > Sciomyzidae > Pherbina > Pherbina coryleti. The sequence continues at coordinate 72,539,648 of OX030948.1, forward strand.
TTATTCGCAGTAGAGAAAAAAAAAAAATTAACTAAAATGTCTAAAATAGAAGAGACATTAGCGCAATTGCTTGTACGAATGCAAGAACAGCAACACAGAGATAGTGTGGCGATGCAAAATATACTTGAGAAAATAATTCCAGCAAGTGACTCCAAGAATGAAGTAAAATTCGGTGGAAATCCAGAATTTATCATTGAGGCACTTGCATCGAACATTACTGAATTTTGCTACGATGTCGACCATAACCTCACCTTCGACACATGGTTTGCGCGATATGAAGACCTTTTTCAGCACGATGCAGGAAAATTGGACGATGCGGCAAAAACAAGGCTACTGCTTAGGAAGTTGAACTCACAGGTGCATCACAAATATGTAAACCACATACTACCAAACCATCCAAGGGACAAAACCTTTAAAGAGACAGTGTCATTACTCAAGCAACTTTTCGGAATACAAGCATCACAATTCAACATCCGATACAATTGCCTGCAACTTAAAAAAGACCCAAGTGTAGATTTTATCACGTACGCAGGTGACGTAAATAAACAGTGTGAACTTTTCGACTTAAAAAAATTGACAATCGATCAATTTAAATGCTTGATTTTTGTTATGGGTCTAAAATCGCCATCAGATTTTGAATTGCGCACAAAATTGCTTAACAAACTAGACGAAAAAAGAGATGGCGAAAGCGCCATTACACTGGACACATTGTCACGGGAATGTCAACGTTTGGTGAACTTGAAAACTGACACTGCGCTCATTGAAAACCAGAAGACGGCGACACATATAAACAAGATCAAAACAAGGTCACAATCCATAAACACAAAGGAGGGAAAAGTACCGAAAAGTCCATGTTGGTACTACGGTGATCTTCATTACGCACGTTTCTGTTCATATAAAAACCATAAATGTGGTGATTGTTCACACACTGGGCACAAAGAAGGTTATTGCACAGGCAATAACAAAAACTACAAAAACAACCGAGCAAATGACTCGCAACAAAAACAACAACATAAATACAACTCAAATGCTTCACACAAAAGTCACAGAAAGCAGCATACAAATACGAATTTCGTGCAGTCAAACGAATTTTTGTGACAAATCAAGTACAAAGCTTACGAAAATACGTGGACGTACATGTCAACGATTCACATGTAAGACTTCAATTTGACACAGGCTCAGATATAACTATTATATCAGAGGAGAACTTCAACAAACTGGACGTTCAAGATATTGAGGAAGTTGACCAATCAGCACGTAGCGCAACAGGCGAGCTACCCCTCACGTCGCAGTTCAAATGCAAAGTCAAATTTCAAGGGAAAGAAAAATCTTTAATTTGCCGAGTTACATCAATTCACGATCTCAATGTCATGGGATTAGATTGGATGGACGCTTTACAACTGAAAGACCAGACCATAAATTCTGTGTGCAATCAAATACAGAATAATCAGGGGAGTGTTGATCACACATCGATTCAAAACAAAATTGCTCACTTAAAATTATCTTTTTCAGATGTGTTCGATGGCAAAATGGGACTCTGCAACAAGACAAAGGCCGTATTGCAGACGAAGACCCATGCTCAACCAGTTTTCAGACCAAAACGCCCCGTTGCTTACGCCATGCAGCAGCTAGTAGAGACAGAGCTAAAACGTCTACAGGACTGCAACATTTTATCACCTGTGAACTACTCCGATTGGGCAGCACCCATCGTGGTCATTAAAAAAGCAGCTGGCGGAATACGAGTGTGCGGTGATTTTTCAACTGGACTGAACGAGCGCCTCGAATCACATCAGTATCCACTTCCCCTGCCGGAAGACATTTTTTCAAAACTGGCAAATGCCAAATATTTCAGTCATCTTGACTTATCAGATGCCTTTTTACAAATTGAAGTTGATGACGCATCAAAGCATTTATTAACCATCAACACGCACATCGGACTGTTTAGATATAACAGAATGGTATTTGGCGTTAAAACGTTCCCAGCCATTTTTCAACAAACTATGGATCAGATGCTGGCAGGCATATCAGGTGCAGCAGCGTACATTGATGACATTTTTGTAGCAGGCAAAGATGAAGGGGAACACGAAAAAAATCTTCACGCTGTTCTCGACAGAATCAAGGAATATGGGTTCAAGCTTAAATACGAAAAGTGCGTATTTTTCAAAACTTCTGTAAGCTACCTGGGTTACATAATTGACCAAAATGGCCTCAAACCAAATTGCGAACGCGTCAGGGCTATTGCGAACATGCCTGAGCCAACCAATATTACAGAACTGAGATCATTTCTCGGTGCAATTAATTTCTACGGCAAATTTGTGAGCAACATGCGTCAACATAGAGGGCCGTTAGACGAACTTTTGAAATCCAATGTTACATGGACATGGACAACAAAACATAAGCGATCGTTCCAAGAATTAAAGAACATTTTATTATCAGACCTCACATTGGCACATTATGACCCTCAGCAGAACATCATAGTTGCAGCAGATGCATCCGGATACGGACTTGGTGCATGCATTTTACACGAATATGCGGACGGCACCATCAAAGCAATTTCTCATGCGGAACGCTCACTAACACCTGCTGAACAAGGGTACAGTCAAGTGGAAAAGGAAGCGCTCGCACTTATTTTTGCGGTAACAAAGTTTCACAAAATGATATATGGGCGACGATTCAAGCTTCATACCGACCACAAACCGTTATTAACAATTTTTGGACGCAAAACTGGAGTAGCAGTACACCAGGCAAATCGTTTGCAGAGGTGGGCAATTCAACTTCTAGCGTACGACTTCGAAATTAGTTTTGTGAACACCAATAGTTTCGGATACGCGGATGTATTGTCACGTCTTATAAACAAAGAAAACAATGTTCCGGAAGATTTCGTTATAGCATCAATAAAAATTGAAAACGCTGTCAAAACGATTGTCAATGACGTCATAAAGTCAATGCCGGTAACTTTCAAAATGATACAGTACGAAACAGCAAAGGATAAAACTTTGTCTACTGTTTTAAATTACATCCAAAGTGGATGGCCTTCAGAGATAAATCAAAACGATGAGCTTAAGCTGTTCTTCCACAGAAAAGACAATTTATTGCACACAGACGGATGTATTATGTATGGTGACCGACTTGTCGTCCCACACACATATCGCAAGCGTATATTAAAACAAATTCATCATGGACATCCAGGAATAGAACGAACAAAAGCTATAGCACGAAGCTATGTCTACTGGCCACGTATCGATGATGACATCAAAATGATGGTAAACTGTTGCAGCAACTGCGCCTCAGCAGCGAAAATGCCGTTTAAAGCGCCACTACAACCATGGCCCACACCAGCCAAGGTTTGGGACCGACTGCACATCGATTATGCTGGACCAATCGACGGGTATTATTTTTTACTGGTCGTCGATGCTTTTTCAAAATGGCCAGAGATTATAGAAACAAAATCAATTTCATCGCAGCAAACAGTTAAGATGTTAAGCGACATTTTTTCTTGTTTTGGTCTACCATCAACAGTCGTATCAGACAACGGTACGCAATTCAAAAGCGCATTTTTTGAGGAATTCATGGAGAAAAATTGCATTGATCATAAATGCACTAGCCCATACCATCCAATGTCAAATGGACAAGCCGAGCGATTTGTAGACTCATTCAAGAGAGCATGGAAGGAGAGGGGACGGTCATAGAAAACATGCACAAATTTCTACAATTGTATCGTTCAACTTTAAACCCAAATGTACCAGACAACAAGTCACCAGCAGAGATAATGCTTGGCAGACCAATGCGTACCACACTAGATCAACTGAAACCACTAACACACAGCGATCAGCAAATGTCAGCAGCCTCAACGAAGATGAAACAGCAATTCGACAGGAAACACGGCGTTATTTCGAGAGAATTTCAAAAATTCGACAAGGTATTTGTGAGAGCACCAGACGGCGTAAACCATTTTAAATGGGTACCTGGAGAAATCATTGAGCAGAGAGGCGCTGTCATGTACAATGTGCGACTCACAAATGCAAAATTATAAGATCTCACATAAATCAAATTCGTCAACGTACTGCAATAAAAGACGTTTCCGAAGATCATAATAAACCATGGGCTGCAGCTCTTGAAATTTTCGATTCGTCACCAACTGAAGTTGCGGATACAGATGATAACCTGGAAAATGACATAAACAACAGTGACAACGAACCAACAGCACCTACTACTTCTCATAATGGAAACTCAACGATAGAAGTACCACTGGCTCTTCGCAAATCAACCCGCAAACGTTGGCCAGTGAACAAATTTACACCATCTTAATGTAATTTACTCAAAAGGGAAGGTGTTACGCATACTCGTTCCTTTTGTATGCATAACCGATAACCAACGTAGGTAACAGCAACACTATACAAAAACAGCTAACCGATATTGCAATCGATCTCATCTTGGCATTCTCTCTGATTACCACGCGGAAGCAAGTTGTATTTTTACCCGAGTTGTATTCTATTTAATTAACTATAATCTACTTAATGAATTTAACTGAAATTAACTATATTTTAAAATAAAATAATTATCTTTTGTTAAGAAACATAACAATTTATGAAAATAAATAAATATTTTTCAATTTAATATTGAAACTTATATAGATCTGTTCTAGTCGTTATCTTGTGAAAAATTGAGTAATAAGGGAATTTAAATTTAAGGTTATTTCCATAACGTTATTTGCGTTAAAACAGAAAATTTAACTTATTACATCATGTAGAACATAAAACTGTAACTTAAATTTTTATAAACATTTTTAATACAAATTATTAATTTCGGTTTACTTGTACAGCTATATACTTGTAATCATATTGGCCTTAATTGGCTTTGATTTTAAATACATGAAATAAATAAATAATCATTTAACAAGGTAATTCCGTATTATGTTTTTGTTAATTTTATTTTAATAATGTTTTGTAATTTTTAAAATATTATAGGATATGCTTCTAAGAATATCAACATTCGAGTGCATATTTCTTTTTTGTTAAAGTTGTATTCTTTTCGTATTCTTTTCATTCTTTTTTCATCAAAATATATTCCATATGTATTTCGGTGTGTAAACACATTATTCAAAATGGTTTCACTCGTAAATAGCTCCAAAATGACCTTTAAACGATTTCCGCAATATTTCCCGCGAAATTTCTTTAATGTTTGATCAATGAATGGTAAGGTCGTTGTTATACAGACGCTCACGATCACATCACGGTCACGCATTGTTGTTGTTTCAATGTAAAAGGGAAATTTGAGAGAGTGAGCTAGGAAATTTATTTTGCTCAAACTGGTCACCAAATGATTCCAAAATGAAATGGGATCACGAGATCAAAACAGGGTTTCGCTGTGCAATTATTCACAACATTTGTGTTTTTGCATGAAAATAGTACACTTTTAGTACGAAATGCATGAAAGCAGTAATGAAACCTGCTTAATAGCAACACTCACCATACTCATACTCGTGATACTTTTTTGAATAAAGTATTAAAAGTAGCAAGAAGTGCACTAGTGTTCCGGGATCAAATGAGCGCCTGTATAACATACTTTCATCACAGAGCTCATCAAACGAAAAAAGAGCGTAAAAAAGGACGTGATCTTGAATCATTTGAGCGTCTGTATAACAGCGGCCTAATGAATCTGTTTTGCGATCAACACACGACCAACACGCGCAGTGCAAAGGATATTAACAACACAAAGCAATGCTCAAACAACAACACAAACCTAAGCTAAAATCAACAAAAATCATGCCTTAGGGCGATGTTATGTAGACGGTCACGGGCACGAATTGTTGTTGTTTCAATGTAAAAGGGAAATTTGAGAGAGTGAGCGAGGGAATAAATTTTGCCCACCGCGGTCACCAAATGATTCGGCTGTCGATACCAAATCACTGGATCAAAACAGTGTTGCGTTGTGGAAATATTCACAATATTTGTATTTTTGCATGCAAATAGTACACTTTTAGTACGAAATCTATCAAAGCAGTAATGAAACCTGCATAATAGCAACACTCACCATACTAATACTCGTCATACTTTTTTGCATAAAGTATTAAAAGTAGCAAAAAGTATGCTAGTGATCATAGATCAAATGACCGCCAGCATAACATACTTTGGGCACGACATTCATCAAACGGAAAAAGAGAGTAAAAACTCGTGCCCGTGCCGTGCCCGTGACCGTCTACATAACATCGCCCTAACAAATACGATCGAACAAAAGGTCAGATACCCCAAATTTATTTATTTCGGCTACGAGGCGGACATACATCCATACCATGGTATAATAATACAAGGTAGCATTGACAGTTACTTGGGAAATCATATACTGTCAAAAAATATACTCAAAAAGAGAGCGCTCACAATCCGCCATTGAAAACACAAGCAATGTTGAAAACGTTGAAGTGAAAAAAAAACAACAACCACAGTATTTCCACAAAAAGGTGTTTTTGACAGCATATGTTTTCTTGCAGAAGAGAAAATAAGCAGTTGTCAATGCTACCATGTATTATTATACCATGCATCCATACATACAAATGAAAAACGGTAAAAATAGTGGAAGTTTCATTTATGTATACGTCTCAAGTTCTAGCTGCCACTCTCAAAAAATTTTGATGCGCTCGTGGGAGAGTGAAAAAATGCCATTCACGGTGATAGCTTTCAATTAGCTGCCATCGGAAACATGGTGTAATTCATGGTATAATAATACATGGTAGCATTGACAACTGCTTATTTTCTCTTCAACAGGAAAACATAAACTGTCAAACACAGCTGTTTGCGAAACGAAGCGAAAATTAAAGCAAGTGACAAAAACAAACATAAAAAACTAATAAGAATATTGTGCGTTTAAATAAACAAATCATAAAGAAATAAACAAATAATACACCGCTTTTTCCACAATAGCCACATTAGCTGCACAGCTGCCCGCTTATGCTAAGCCACTCAACTCAACGGGAACGCTAAAGCTCAACAGCAGAGATGCGTGATAGCAGCCGCGATAGAATCTCGCCATACAATTAACGCGCGATGTGTGTGAGGCGAATGTAAAGTTTAGTTTCTCCAACAGGTTGTCTTCTTTTGTTTCTTTTTAATGCCCAGTTCAGGAGTATAACCATGTACAATCACCAGCTTCTTCCTTGGACCAAAGATGAAATGATGAAAACAAAACCAAAGAAAAGGCACAAATCCATGCTAAAATCTTTGAAGATTAGTTTATCATGACACAAAATATATTACTCACTTTCCGAAGACACCAATTTTAATTAAAATTTATTTCATTTCGGTCATTTGCATCTGCAGCTGCTGATGTTATTCTTTTCTTCACTTCAACGTTTTCAACATTGTTTGTGTTTTCATTTATTAACAATGGCCGACCAGCGAACGCTCTCTTTTTGAGTATATTTTTTGACAGAATATGTTTTCCCAAGCAACTGTCAATGCTACCTTGTATTATTATACCATGGGTGTAATTAACAAGGTGGTAGTGAATTTTTAACCTCTCCCACAAAAATGAACTCTGGATCTGTCAAAAACAGCTGATTGCATATTTTAAGCAACACCATAGAAAAATAAAGTTTATGATATTTGTTTTGGCTCTAGTTTTCCACTGTTTTTTTAATTATTTTGATGAAAATGCGACGAAAATACTTATCATTTTAATTTATTACTTATTGGCTAGAATTACCACAAGCAAGCAAACAAAACAAATAATGATTTGACACTTACCAACAGGTCCTCTCTTTATGTCACAATTTTTTGACAGATTCAGCAAAATTGACTGTGTGGCACCGTTGCCAAATTGGGTGATTTATCGCCAATTTCTTGTTTTTGTGCTTAAATTTTTAGGAAATCGCCTGGCGATTTTTTGAGCGATTTTCGTGAAAACCACGCTTTTTCATAAACTCATCTAATGTGTGTGGGAAAAACGTTTGGCAATATTTGTAAGTTGGCATTCATCTTTCTTTCCTTGCCACATTCTAATGCATTTGTGGAACGTATTTTCTCCTTCAACAGAATGAAATTAGATATGCTAACTTCAATCATTCGAGTGAAGGCTTCATGAAGGCTCAAAACTGTTGTTGCGACTTGCCAATATCCGATGATATGATTTCAAAAATTAATGTATGAACTAAACATTACTTCGAGAATTGACAAAACGGAGGAAGAGTCTAATATGGCTGAAGTATTTAATAGAATGGAACTACGTTGTTTGTAAAAAGTTTTTATTTTTAAAGTTGCATACTGAAAAATTCTAAATAGTTATTAGCTGCATTCCCGTGGGATTGGATCAGATCAAATCTCAGTGGAACAACTTTAGTTCAACTTTATAACAATTTGGCACCACTGTCTTGAAACAGCTGTTTGATAACAATAGAAATCAATACAAAACAGCATACTTTAGATTTGCCAACTATGTTCGTTTTTAACAAAAAATACATTAAACTTGGCAGCATTTTCAGATCAGAAATAGAGCCAGGAAAAGAGCTGGTTCTAAATTTTGTTTTTGGTTTGTGAATAAAATAGAGCCGCGCTCTAGATCAACGACCACGGGAATGCAGCTATTGTCTCTAAAAAATGTTCTTTAACAATCAAAATTCTCGTATAAAATGAAGTATCTTTTTTATAATTTTTTACAAATCTCAATATTATTTCAACAAATATAAAAATAAGAACTTTTATATATAATACTTTTAAAAGCTCTCAATATTATTTGAAAGAAATGTATATAATTTTTTTGTTTTTTCTAATATAATAAATTTCTTAGAAAAAATTGCGATTTTGGCGATTTCTTTTTTCATTGGGCGATTTTGGGCGATATTTTTTTTAAATCTGTCGCTTTTCTCAAAAAAGTTCTGGCAACACTGGTGTGTGGTTAAAAATTCACTTCCACCTTATTAATTACATCATGATCGGAACCATGGTATAATAATACAAGGTAGCATTGACAGTTGCTTGGGAAATCATATACTGTCAAAAAATATACTCAAAAAGAGAGCGCTCACAATCCGCCATTGAAAACACAAGCAATGTTGAAAACGTTGAAGTGAAAAAAAACAACAACCACAGCAGCTGCTGATATATTTCCACAAAAAGCTGTTTTTGACAGTTTATGTTTTCCTGTTGAAGAGAAAATAAGCAGTTGTCAATGCTACCATGTATTATTATACCATGGATCGGAACTAAACTCGAACGCGTATAATTAACATTAACAGTGCTCTGTTAAATTCTTGAAACCTCTTTATAATAGTTATATGCTGTTTACTTGAAGCAGACGATGTGAATGCAAAACAATTTCCATGCTGGCCAAAGCTTCATGTCGGTGGCACCTTCCAGCGCACGTTGTTGATAAAATGGCAAAAGCATTCAATGGCGGACTTGGCAAATGGGAGAAGACAACTGCAATAACTTTTTGTCAACACAACATGGCACAATTAATTGAATTGAATATTTATTTAAACTCAATTCACACAATAACCTATAAAAGTATAACACATCATCATCTAACAACTCAAACAAATAATACAATTTGATAACTATCAACAGTTCCTCTCTTTCGCTCTTAATTTTTTGACAGAAAGAAAGCTATTCTTGGTGTTGTCAAAAACTCACTAACACCTAATCATGGTATAATAATACAAGGTAGCATTGACAACTGCTTATTTTCTCTTCTACAAGAAAACATCTCCTGTCAAAAACAGCTTTTTGTGGAAATACATCTGCAGCTACTGTGGGTGTTGTTTTTTTCACTTCAACTTTTTCAACATTAGGTCTGTTTCCGTACGCACACTGTGTAACTTGTGGGACACTATTTTCTGTTTCCGTACTTTCTGTCACTGATGTTAACGGCACAGTAATTACAGTTTTCTACAGTAATTTGACTGCTCATTGCTCGTTGTGGCCTTACGGCTTGCAACGCTGGTTACCGAACGTGGTAAAAAAAACACCGAGCTAAAAACGCTGATTCATTAAAGGGCTTGTTCACACAAGTTCGCTAGTTAACCCGGCGGCCACACGTGACAGTTTTGCCATGACAATAACAATACACTCACACTTTTTCACCAATACAAGCAAGCGCTGGCAATTGCCAATCTATTGCCAGGCAGTTGTCAGCATGACAATAGGCTGCCAATTACATTGGCAATAATTTGACGTTTGTATTGATATTGACGTAAATAATCGTGGTTGGTGTACAAAAAAAAAAAAAAAATGTTGAGTTTTCATTCATCTTCAATTATGCCAAAAATTTAAGGCTAGAGATGGTTACAGCGACACAGAAAAATTATAAATATAATGAAATAACATTCATTGTCATGCTATTGCCATGCTTTTGTCAGGCCACCTACGTCACAATCGACAATTGCTTGGCTGCCGACAATGATTTGACAGATTATACGTATTCTCAATTGTCATGGCAATACTATCTCGTGTGGCCGCAGCGTAAGAAGCGATGTTCGACAGTTTGTCACACGGTTGGCCGTGTTTACAAAAATTTTTGATTTTCTCTGTCGAACAAGGGATGCTGCTGAAAATGATGATTAACAACAACAAAAATCAATGGCTTGTGTGACGATCAGGTTCGTTCAATTTGAACGCTAGCTTTTTCACACACGTTCGCGCCGCCATATTGTTCGACGAACAGATTCGCCGATGTGTAAGGCCGCTGTTATACAGACGCTCATATGATCCAAGATCACGTCCTTTTTTACGCTCTTTTTTCGTTTGATGAGCTCTGTGATGAAAGTATGTTATACAGACGCTCATTTGATCCCTGAACACTAGTACACTTCTTGCTACTTTTAATACTTTATGCAAAAAAGTATCACGAGTATGAGTATGGTGAGTGTTGCTATTAAGCAGGTTTTACTACTGCTTTCATGCATTTCGTACAAAAGTGTACTATTTGCATGCAAAAACACAAATGTTGTGAATAATTGCACAGCGAAACCCTGTTTTGATCTCGTGATTCCATTTCATTTTGGAATCATTTGGTGACCAGTTTGAGCAAAATAAATTTCCTAGCTCACTCTCTCAAATTTCCCTTTTACATTGAAACAACAACAATGCGTGCCCGTGATGTGATCGTGAGCGTCTGTATAACAACGTCCTAAGCCCTTTTATCAAACAAATGTTCTAATAAAAGTTGTTCTTAATACCCAAATCGCAAAGGTGCGTTAGGTCGGTCGCGCTTTGACAGCTAAAGTAGAAACAACGAGTTGTTATGAAGCAATCCATAATTCGACCTCAAGCTTTGATCGTGCTTTGTATCGTAAATATCGTCGAATCTCGTAAGAAGGGGTAAAGTACGATTAAAGCGCGAGCTGCTGAAAAAAGTTGAGAACTGTTCTAGCTAAAACGCAATACTGCGTTAGGTCGGTCGGCCTTTGACCGTACTTTGGTGGGCGTTGTAAAAACTTTACGATACAAGCTGTCAAAACGGACGACCTCAAACTTTGCAAAACTCAATTTTGCGTTGACAGATCGTGCGTCTGTCATTTTGGTGATGCCAATAAAAGCAGCTATACTAAAAATCCCACAAAACGTCCTGTTTTCCCGAAATCATGCAATTATAATTTTAATCAATGAAAAATTAAAAGATATTGTCATAAAATCATTAAGAACCATAAACCCTACTTTATAAAGCTAACAAGGAAAGGTTCCCAAGTGTCAGACGCCGATTTGAATGATTTTCGGATATGTGTTAGAGGATGAAATTCCAAGGTTGACTTTGGTTTTTTTACCATAACTCTGCTATTTACCATAAAAACACATACAAATTTGGTATCAAACGAAAGGTATTATTAAAAAGACGCAAATAACGGCATCCAATTTGTTGATTTAATAGTTATTGCAATTTCGTTGTTGCAATTTTCAACAGTTTTTAGTCGATATCATGGTATCACCTAAACGAAATTATTTCATATTAATTTGTATTTGAGCGCAAACAATTTTAAAAGTTACCCTTTTTTAAATTTTTAAGCTTTTGTAATGGGTTTTTTTTTCTCAAAATGTACTAATAACTTAGCATTTTGTTTGTTTTTACAGATAAAGTACACAATATGGGTATCAAAATTTTTGGTTTTTCACGATCTTTTCGAATATATAGATAAATTATCATAAAAGCTCATAATTAGTAAGGTTTCGATAAAAAATTTGTGCTTTTATGGTCTGATTATGCAAACTTGACGTAACATAGGTTAACATGACGCAACATAATATGGCTTTTTGTTGATTATGCAAACATAGCAACCACAGCAAGTGTCAAACAGCAAATTTACAGCTCTGATTTTTATTGCTAAAATTGTTTGCGCTAAAAATATCAAAACGACATGGAGGAAGATTTGTATTTAAATTTAAGTTTCTTAAACATCATGCGACTATATCTAAAGATGAGAACACTAAAAAATTCAAGACGCTGGTCTGTTCGACCAATAAATAGAGACCGGATACCAAGTGGCTACTTCAAAAAAGTATTTTTAAAGATGAAGGCTCAAGATGAAGAACAATTTTTCATACATACGAGAATGACCCGAAGTGTGTATAATTTACTTTTAAATTTAGTTGGAACATACTTGGAAAATCCTTACCAAAAAATTTTTTCTGAAGAGCGAATTTCCATAACACTCTTGTAAGTTATATTTAATATAATTTTTCAATATAATAAACTATTGCTATCTATTTTAAGGTATTTAGCTCATGGTGCGTCGTTCCAGAGTATTGCCTGGAGTTATAAACTGGGTAAAACAACAGTTAGAAATATTGTTTTGGAGACGTGCGAAGTATTGTGGCGCGTTCTCTCGCCAATATATGTTAGCGAGCCAACAACTTCGCAATATAAGGATATTGCAAACGATTTCAACAACATGTGGAATATGCCAAATTGCGTTGGAGCTATTGATGGAAAGCATATTGCCATCACTTGTCCAAAGAACTCGGGCTCCATGTTTTTCAACTATAAAAAATTTTATAGTATTGTACTTTTGGCAGCATGTGATGCCAAATACACGTTCACTATGGCGTCTATTGGAAGTTATGGCAGTCAAAGCGATGGAGGTAATTTATACATAAATATATACATATATTTTGTTATAAATATAAAGGTTAAAGTGAAAACTTAAATTTTACTTTGTTTGCAGGAGTTTTCCAACACTCTACTTTCGGGAGAGCACTCTTAGCGAATGAACTACCTTTTCCTTCAAGTGCTCCACTTGGAAATAGCTCAACGGAACCATTTCCCCATTTCCTCGTAGGCGATGCAGCATTTCCGCTGAAGATGAATTTAATGAGACCCTATTCTGGTTCACAACTACCACAGACCAAAGGCGTCTTTAACTATCGCTTATCGAGGGCCCGGCGTGTTATCGAAAACAGCTTTGGAATATTGACTGCCCGCTGGCGCGTTCTCAGATCACCTATAGAATGTAGCCCAGAAAACTGTGAAAAGATAGTACTCGGCTGCATAGTTTTGCATAACTTTATTATGTTATCTGATGGCAAGAGATGGTACTGCCCAGATGGATATGCTGACTGGGATAATTCGGAACATAATATTCAAAATGGTAATTGGCAAATTGATCTTGCAGATCTTGGTGGACCATTGCATTCCATAACATCTTATCGACGCAATGCATCAACAGCTGCATACCAACTTAGAGATAAGTTAGCAGAGTTCTTCATGAACGAGGGAGCTGTTCCTTTTCAATATACAAATATATGACTGTGATGTTTACATTTTTTCCTTAAACCACATTAAAATCATTTGAATAATAAAAACAAATTTTTTTAAAAACAATGTTTTATTTTAAAAACGATATTAATATTATTCAATTCTTATTTTTATCTTTTTATTTTTGGCATAAAAAAGGAACTTCATTTATCTTAAGCTACTTATTCTTAAATCTATAAAAAAATGCATGTCACTTTTAAAACAGCAAAAAATCCAGTCTTTAAAAATGGAATTAATATAAAAAAAATGTAACGCAAATCATATAAAATTGAAATATTAAATTCAGTCTTTAAAAATGAAATTAAAATAAAAAATATAATGCAAATCATGTAAAATTAAAATAAAACGCAAATCAAATAAAATGAAAATAATATAAAATGAAAATAAAATGAGAATAAAAAAAATATTAAAACAAAATAAAAATGAAATGAAATGAAAATAAACTTAAATTAAATTTTTAATCTTCCAGCTGCAAATTCATCACAAAATCTGTTATCCCCTTTATTGCAATCGCTTGCTTCCGCGCATTCATCGCGCTTATTGAGGCAATGATCATTTGTCCGAATCCGTGAACAACCTCGTTCCTCGGCGCAGACCTTTGCATGCACGTTTCTTTGTAGGCATTGCATGCTTCGCGAAATTCTTCTTCAATCGCTTCGTGATTAACTCTGCGTCGCTTAGCCCTTGAAGATGCCGGTGTTGACGCTGTTCTGCCTGGTTCAGAAGATGGTATAAGTTGAGGAGGTGACGTGGGTTCCAGTATCGGTGGGCTTGAGGAAGCGTGGGAATCTTCGAGCAAATTGGATGTACAACGTGTTCTAAAATTGCTTTCTATGTTATTTATTGCATTGTGAACTCAAAGTCGTACTCACGGTCTTGGCTTGATGTGCTCCCTTAAAAAACTTAATGCGTCAAATAACGGCCAACTTTCGTTAAAAGACGCTCCACTGCCTGATGGTGCATCCATACGCTTGCACTCCCTGGAGAACCGCTCTCTTAAGTTCGTCCATCTCCTGTAGCATTGCTCCTCTGTTTTAACATAATATCAATGGACACATTTAATTTAAAGTATAGTTTTTATTCGAACCTGTCGCTCCAAGTTCCTGTGCAATTTTTCTCCACACTGATTTTTTTTTGTCCGGCAACCTGTAACCTAAACAAAACTTATTATACAGCACTTCGTTGCTTCTGACCATATCAATAAGTTTTTCGTCGTCTACCATTCTGAAACATATTTCAATTATTTTAATTATTAAAAAAAATCATTTTAAAGTAAATACTTACATTTCGCTTCAATAATAAAAAACAAATTAACGCAAAAAGAAAACACAATCAGAAATCAACAATCAAAGTATGACGCTAGCAACCTTAAAAAAAGTAACAGGTATGCTGAAATGTCAGTCGACGTAACACAGAAATCCAAATTCAAAAGACTTCTACGTCGCGTCAAGTCTATGTCATGCTTCAGCTAATTAGATACACACAAAACGCGTTCGGTAGATTTGTATGTGACAAAAGAAACGGCTGTGTTACGTTGAACTATGTTTGGCTAATTAGGCCATTACTTGTTTGCCCCATGCCACAGTTAAACCCAATTTTTATAAATGAAAAATACTATATATTAACACAATGAGCAAACGCTTTTGCATACATTTACAGAGTTATGGTAAAAAAACCAAATTTTTGCTGATTTTGAAACGCCATTTTGAAACCCTTAACATTCAATTGAGCACATATAAAAAAATACGTCAACCTTAGAATTTCATCCTCTAACACATAATCCGAAAATCATTAAAATCGGCGTCTGACACTTGGGAACCTTTCCTTGTAAGATCTTTTTTTTTAAATTATTTTATCTGCGAAATAATGAAAAATGTCACTTATTAATGTGAAAATTCAGACTAGAAGCTTCAAAATAAATGAACGTTTTCCAATTTAATGATAAAATGTGAAATTAAATTAAAATGAAATTTCTGAAAACACAATTTCCGTTTTTATGGCATATATATATATACATGTATATCGATTTACATATATATATATGTATATCGTTTTTTTTTATAAAATGTTATTGCTTGATGTCATTATTTTTCTTGCTTTTGTCAAAATTATTGCCATTTATTATTATTATTATTACTGTTCTTTTATTAAAAAATTTACCCAACTTAGTTCTTGGTGCAGAATTGATATAAACACAAAATTGCTTTTCTTAATTCCCTTTCATATGACACTATATCCATTAGTAAAGGTGGCAACATCTAATATGAACTTATAAATTATTAATTTCTTATTCGTGAGAAAAATTTTTATAAACATGGACTTCGAAACCGTCAAGGATTTAACTCCAAAACTATTTGATACCATAAGTTTGACTTATATGGGCGGTGCCATGCCCCCTTGTCCAATGCTCATTCAATTTTTCCAGTCAAAGGACAAGACTAAATAGTACATTCTTACCGATTGTACTCGTTGATGTGTGACTAATAGTTCGAAAGTTATACCCACAATTTGGGCAGCCGAAAAAGTGACACGCCCTTTGCCCAACGCCCATAAATTTTTACTAGTGGAATGGCACATGTAAATCGAGGCCGAACACCTAATTCCAATGTTGTGCGACCTATAATTCAAAAGTTATTCGATATTGCAGATTCGAGCTGCCACGCCCCCTTGTACAATGCTCGCTGAATCACTGGTAATTAGTGAGTACTTGGGTACAACTTTACTAAAACAAAATTAACTGCACAAGTGTTCACAGTTAAAAATTTTTTTCAAACACATTCATACACATGTTTAATATTTATCATTTCATTCTTATTATGCTTTTATATATTTATCATTTAACATTTTGTGGGCAATTGCAAATCTTGCTAGCAGCAATAAATTTGCATATACTATTATTTTTTCAAAGTAAAAATACAACATTCCTTTGTGTGTTATATTATTCAAACAACGATATTAAGGGTATTCGTCCTCAACCAACCTCATTAAAATATAAAATTGCCCAATATATAAGTTTGCCATTTTGCATGAATACCCTAATCATATTATTTATAATATACTAAAAAATGCATAAATTTTAATATGAAATACAATTGAATAATATTAATATCATGCTAAATTCATCAAAATCATTTTTATACTACTTAAGCAGCATGTTAATTTAAAAAATTTGATCAATTTAAAAAAAACTCGCATCAAAATATAAATTCCCACGATAATCCTATGAAAATCTTAGTTTTCCATCGGAATCCAAGAATACCCACATTTTAGCATTTCTCAACGAAAATGCAACCCAGCGTTAATATGGAATGTCAAACGCACGAGCTAGTCGAACATGTCTCTACCAAAGAACTAAGAGATAAGGAAGCGGTGAAGTTGAACAGAAATGAAGTATTTTACAAATACAATGAAGTTAATGCAAATACATAAACATTCAAACAGGGCCGCATTAGGTTATATCGTAAATAAAGGCGAAAACTTTTTGGTGTTCAGACGTATTTTTATTATTTAATTTTTATTGTATTTGAAATCATAGGTATTTTACAAAAAATGCCAAAAATACGGGAAAAATTTTTTCCCGGCAGGACACTTCAAAAAATCTTGCAAAATACGGCACGTCCCGTGAAATACGACACGTATGGTACGACTAGTCGTTCGGCTCATTAGCATATTTTCGGGTGCAAAAATTGTGCACCGGGTAACCTAGTATTTAATATAGGATATCACTGTCATATATAAATTTTTTACCGAAAAAATAAGTCATATATGAACTTCTATTTTTAACCGAAAAATAAACATATTTTAACTGGTATTTTTGACCGAATAAATAAAAGTAAATAATAAAAAAAACAAAACAAAAAAATTGGTAAAAATAACCATTATTTATTGACTTTTTTGAAGAAATTTATAACAGTTACGGTCCCTGATTAAAACTTATCTTCAATCGAAAAAAAATTAGGGCCCTATCGCTTGCCACCCTAAAGAATGAATGCGCTCATGAAGCTGAACTTGTGTTTTGACAGAAGCTCTTGCACATGACTCATGCACACAAATGACGGGAAACCAACAAGCTATAAAGCAAGATTACCTGTGAAACTAAACCTCCTTATTATGTGTTTTTTGTGAATTTTCACAACTTTTCACGGCACAACGCATGCTTATTTAATTTTTTATTTTATTTATGTTCGTTTTAAAACAATTTATAGCGATGACAATCGCTAATTATTTAATATTTTAATGTTTTTTCACCACTCATTTTCTTTGTTTTGATGTGCAAGAGCTTATGTCAAAAAATCGTGCTCTATCTCGCTTGAAAAATTCTTCAACACACGCATAGAGTGTGTGAGTAGAACACCACTTCCTTATATTTTATTTCTATGGTCTGTACTCATTGCGTTGATCGTACTTTACAACTACAATAGTTTTTTACGGGATGAGGTCGACGCAAAGTATGAGGTCGAATTTAGTGTTGCTTCATAAGAACCCATTGTTTCTAGTCTAGCTGTCAAAGGCCGACCGACCTAACGCAGTATTGCGTTTTAGCCATTCATCTTGTACTATGTTTCCATGGCGAGTTAACTCGGGGTTAGGGTTTTCGTCGAGTTAAGAAAATGGCGTCGCTAACTCGATAGTGTTTCCATGCACAGCATCGAGTTGAGTCGAACTTGTCAATTTCATTTGCATTTTTGTTATTGTTTTACTAGCGAAATGGATACTAAATGGCAGCATTCACTTTGACAGATAGAACCCAGTTAAATCTTACAAGTTTCGTGGAGTTTCGTGGAGTTTCGTGGATTTAACGGAACTCAACTCAACTCGCGTTTCCATAGCGAGTTAACCCCGAGTAAACCCCGAGTTAACTCGCCATGGAAACATAGTATTGGTCGCGCGTTTGACATTTGCCGATAGCGCAGGGTTGTATTTTCATTGAGTTAGCTAAATATATGAGCATTGTTGAGTTACAGTAGTAAAGACATGTTTGCATGGGATTTGTTGTTTCATGAAAATATTTTGTATTGAATGTAATTTAATTTTGACTTTTTTACAAGATAAATCATTCATAACATCAGTGGCTTCTTATGTTACGGTTGTTGCTTTGTTTGAAACGAATATTTTTCAGTACCTGCTTGTGTTGTTGTTGATGCTGTTGTTGTTGTTTATATGTATGTGAATTTGTACGTGTTTTGTTGATGCTGCTGTTGTTTAGATGTATGTAAATTTGTATGTATATAAATAGATATCAGTTGCTTTAGTTTTTTTCGTTTGTTATTGTTTTTGTTAAACTTCAGCAATGTAATACAACATATAACACAGATGTTTATTTATTATATAAAAAATATAACTTCTACACTGGTTAGATATGCAGAAACATTTATTTATTAAACATAATAAATTGTAATTATTTTTTTATTATATAAATAATAAAGCATATAACAGCATATAATTTATTTAATAATAGCGACGGCTATTTAAATATTGATAGCTAAAATGAATAAAGAAATACAGCCATCATGTACTTCTACCACATGCATTGTGATTTGGGGATTTCAGACTTTGTGGGATTTTTTTGGTTTGACTGCGCACAGTGGCATCATCTTAGTGACAAACGCACGACATGCTAACGCGACATTATGATTTCAAAATTATAAGGTCGGGCGTTTTGACAGTTCATCCCGTAAAGTTGACCAAAGTACGACCAAAGTACGGTCAAAGCGCGACCGACCTAAAGCGCCTTTGCGACTTAGCCTTAAGTGTAACAAAATAAAAATTTAAGTAAAAAAGGTGGGTATTTGCAATAAAAAATAGCAAGTGTTAGTGCTAAGTCTGTTAATCGGGAAATATTAATGCCCCTATTATGATTTACAGCCAAACTAAGTTGAGTTGATTACAATACAACTCAGTTTGAACACCACTGGAATTGTTTGTACTATTATGGCTCACAACCATTTTAAGTTTAGCTGTAAGGAATGCTTCCAAACTGTTATTGGAAATTTTTTGAAAATTTTGACAACTGAATGTAAACAAGCACATTGGTATAATTTTTATTTATTGCAAATTCTGAAGAAAATAAAAGTTAATAATAAAAGAAGTGGGATTTAAAATGAAAAGTAGCTTAGTATTAGTTTCGAGCATCCGGAAGACACTGCGCGATCATTCAACTCCTCTTGAACTGTTGGTTCGCCTGCGCCTAAGATTTGGAAGAGATGGGCTAGGATGTAGAGATCGGGTGGGAAGTGTAGGTGATCGGCTAGGATGTAGAGGAGATCGACTTGCAATCTGGGTACTTTGTTTGGCAATTTAGTTGGCCGGAATCATTTTCCATTTGATTCGCACTTGCATCTTGCTTTGTGAAAGTTCGGCCTGGTGGTGTCAGTGTGTTGTGGAGTCTTATTAAATCTGCCACACTTTCTTCAAGCGGGCTCAAACTTATTTCTTCCGATGGTCCTCCTCCTGTTGCGGAAATATTTTTCACATTGTTTACCAACTTTCTCTTCAAGTTAGGCCTTATAGTATGTCCACACCTAGTTGTAGGAAAAACAATTTTTTTAAAAATATTGTTTTATTTAGTGAACTTTATAAACAACCGCTGCGATGAGCGTGTTGGAGATCCAATGCTATTGAGTTCAACCGTAAACTACTCCCAGAGCTCATTAGTCAGCAGCTTGCTCAATCCAAAATGACCTTTTCCCCTAGCTGCATTTGGGTGCTTCTCTAACAACGAAACGAAATACTTCTTGTTAGTTATTTTCCTAAATTATAAAGGGTGATTTTTTTGAGGTTATGATTTTCATGCATTAGTATTTGACAGATCACGTGGGATTTCAGACATGGTGTCAAAGAGAAAGATGCTCAGTATGCTTTGACATTTCATCATGAATAGACTTACTAACGAGCAACGCTTGCAAATCATTGAATTTTATTACCAAAATCAGTGTTCGGTTTTTCGGCTTTTTTATCGACAAATTTTGTTCAGCGATGAGGCTCATTTCTGGTTGAATGGCTACGTAAATAAGCAAAATTGCCGCATTTGGAGTGAAGAGCAACCAGAAGCCGTTCAAGAACTGGCCATGCATCCCGAAAAATGCACTGTTTGGTGTGGTTTGTACGCTGGTGGAATCATTGGACCGTATTTTTTCAAAGATGCTGTTGGACGCAACGTTACGGTGAATGGTGATCGCTATCGTTCGATGCTAACAAACTTTTTGTTGCCAAAAATGGAAGAACTGAACTTGGTTGACATGTGGTTTCAACAAGATGGCGCTACATGCCACACATCTCGCGATTCTATGGCCATTTTGAGGGAAAACTTCGGAGAACAATTAATCTCAAGAAATGGACCGGTAAGTTGGCCACCAAGATCATGCGATTTGACGCCTTTAGACTATTTTTTGTGGGGCTACGTCAAGTCTAAAGTCTACAGAAATAAGCCAGCAACTATTCCAGCTTTGGAAGACAACATTTCCGAAGAAATTCGGGCTATTCCGGCCGAAATGCTCGAAAAAGTTGCCCAAAATTGGACTTTCCGAATGGACCACCTAAGACGCAGCCGCGGTCAACATTTAAATGAAATTATCTTCAAAAAGTAAATGTCATGGACCAATCTAACGTTTCAAATAAAGAACCGATGAGATTTTGCAAATTTTATGCGTTTTTTTTAAAAAAAAAGTTATCAGGCACTTAAAAAATCACTCTTTACTAAAATTGTAAAATCGTTTTATGTGAATAATTCTTGCAACTTACAATATATTTGCCATCTTTCTTTTTAACACAACCAGAAGACAACCTGAAAAATTCAGTTGTAGAATTTTGGCATTTGACACAACCGTATCCAAGTTTGGTTGTTTTTCATAATGCCGATAATTGTACATACACAACTGGAAAGACAACTTTGCAGCTGAAAGTTTGGTGGCTTTGTAAACCATAATACCGATTTTGATTTTACAACTCAACTCTAAGCAAACTCTGGGAGCAGTTTTCAGTTGAGCTTAACAGCTCTTTGAAACTCTTTGTTCTTCTTCCGTCAGTTTAGCGACAATCCATTTTTCACAAATTCGCTGTTCCATAATACTAAGAACTTCACTTAGAACTACGGACACAGTTGGTTGCGCCAGGCTTATATTAAAGTCGTTCCAGTGCACTTCTGGTAGCTGCCTTCCGCGAAGAATCTGAGAGCAGTGCATAACTTTAAAATGGGTGGTATCGAAGAGGGTTTAAGGTGGTCTTGGATTTCCTCTAACACATGTATAAAGGCCTCCTTGTTCAGTCCGAAATTACTCAGAAATCTGTGAAAAAGCATTTAATTAATCAATTCAAAAAATGCAAATAATTCATTACTTGATGTGTGGCAGTTCTAGAGGATTTGAATGATCGCGCAGGGATTTCCGGATGCACGCAACATTTACGCTGCTTTCCTCTCCGTCACCAAAAAATAAATCCAAGCTACTTTCCATTAAAAATGTAACT
The DNA here is from genome assembly GCA_943735915.1 of Pherbina coryleti. Lineage (NCBI taxonomy): Eukaryota > Metazoa > Arthropoda > Insecta > Diptera > Sciomyzidae > Pherbina > Pherbina coryleti. Next base: position 72,561,848 of record OX030948.1, read on the forward strand.
TCTTTTAACTTTAACTTTCTTATTTATTACTTTCTTCACAATTTCCAATTTGCAATAAATAAATATTATGCAAATTCTGAACAGCTGTTTTTGTTTACATTCAGCTGTCAAAATTTCCAATAAATTTCCATGAACAGTTTGGAAGCATTCCTTACAACTCAACTTTAAATGGTTGTGAGCCATAATAGCACAATTAAGAAAAAACGATAATATTTAAAACGATTAAGGAACATTTGTAAGGAAAAAAAAAGCAAAAATTCCAGTGAACTAGAACAAGAAATGGACAGTAAACAGACAGAAGAACAAGTTTTAGATATAGAGAGTTCGCCAAAGAAAATAAAGCTCAGTGATAAATTAAAAGAAATTTTCACAAAGCATTATGTGAGTAGGAATCTTGGGGAAGTTTTGTGCGATGAAGGACTCAATGTCCCGAGCTCTACCAAACAACTGCTCAGTCGAAAGGTAGATCCAATTGTTCTACGTACTGTAGGTACTAAACAGTATTTACATTTTTGAATTCTCAACCAGTTAACAAAATTAAAAGATGTTCTTTTAAACATGGACCAGATTGAACTGGATATAGGTATTGATGGTTTGCCGCTTTTTAAAAGTAGTGTCATTAGTTTATGGCCCATTTTGGGTAAAATAGTTAATGCTAAAATAGAAAGTGTGTTTATAATAGGTGTGTTTTGTGGTCCCAGAAAGACTTCTTGTATAAATTCATTTCTTCATGATTTTATTGAGGACTTAAAATCTTTAAAAAATTATGGCTTCTGGTATGGAAGCAAACAATTTGCTGTGAGTATTCGATCCTTTATTTGCGATGCACCAGCGAGGGCATTTGTGTCTGGTTGTGTAGGGCACAATGCATTTCATGGTTGAAGCAAATGTCTTCAAATGGGAACAAAGTTAGCTAGAATCACTGTTTTTAGTAACGAAAGTGGCGTTCCAAGAACCGACGACAGCTTTAGGGATAGAAAATGTCCTGAGCATCATTCCAGCAAATTTCGGGATTGCTTTTCTAATTTGGAAGAAATGGGAGTTTAAATGGTTTCCCAGTTCCCGATAGACCCGATGCACTTAATTGATTTAGGTGTTGCAAGAAAAATATTAAATCTAATAGATAAACAACTTAATTCCGACGATAAGTTGAAACTTATCCAGTAGGCTTTCTACCCAGGCTCGCTTTATTCCAAAAGAGTTTGGTCGACGTCCACGTCATTTGGAAGATCTAAACCGATGGAAGGCGATAGAGTTTCGTCAGTTTTTGCTCTACTCAGGTATTATTATTCTTAAAGATTTAGTAAATGATGATTTGTATAACCACTTCCTCCTTTTACATTGTTCTTATCGTATATTAAACAGTGAGTTCAATTTTCAAACAAATTTATCGATTGCACAAGATATGTTGATTGAATTTGTTAAATGTTTTCCTAACATATATGGCATTAACAAATCTTACTTATAATGTGCATAATCTTTTGCATTTATGCGAATGCAGTCAGGTTTTTGGAATTGCATCTTCTTTTTCTGTATATCCTTTTGAAAACTTTATGCAACATCTGAAAAAGTCTGTTAAAAAACCAAGCAAAATACCGCAGAATACAGCAGATTAGAAATAAGTACCATTTGAAAGAAATAACACTGAGTTACAAAATTATATTTTATAAAAGGTGCAGAGTTCTCGATAGTCAATCCCGAATGCATTTTGGCTGCTGATTTCAAATATGGACTCCGTTTTTCTCCATCAGCTCGAGTTTTGGAGTTATAGGCAAAACATGAAAATCAGTTCTTTTTCTGGTAATTTTGATATATCTATTACACTAATGTACCGATTATTACGATTAGTATTATGATGACGAATTTCAATGAAGAAATATTAGACCTTTCAATTTTTGCACATAAAATAACAATATCTTTGACAGTTTTGAAGATATCGACGTTCAAACTGGAAAAAATGTCACAATTTTACGTAGGCTGCGCTTTAGACCCTGTATCTTTAATATTTTCCAACGGATTTGCAAAAACTTTTTGACGTAGAATACGTCATTCTCGGAGGTAAGTAGGGTGGTTGATAGTGATCAGGTGTCGGTATTTATATCACTTTTTGAGCCTTTGGTGGGCCTAAAGTACTGATCGTACAATGTTGATGTTAGCACTTGTTGGTCTGCTTGATCCTCAATATGACAAAAATTCATGTTAGAACTGTTATAAATTTTACACAATTACATGAAATATAAAGCCAACATTTTATGTTTTTGTTTGCTTAAACTTGCTACCTATTTATCGACAGTTTCCGGTTTTATCGACAAAACCATAAAATTTGTATGGGAGCCCCCTTCAGGAGTGGTCGGAGGGAATAGGTGTCAAAGGCAAAAATGTTCCTTTTGCAAAAGTAATGGGTGTCGGTGATACATATTAACCCTTTCCGGTACTCTTTTAAAGGTCATATGCTCAGGTGTATGGAATAAATAAACAAAAACCATAAAATTTGTATAGGAGCCCCCCTAAGGAGTGGTCGGAGGAAATAGGTGTTGAAAGCAAAAATGTTCCTTTTGCAAAAGTAATGAGGGTCGGTGATACATATTAACCCTTTCCGGCACAAAAACCATAAAATTTGTATGGGAGCCCCCTAAGGAGTGGTCGGAGGGAATAGGTGTCAAAGGCAAAAATGTTCCTTTTGCAAAAGTAATGGGGGTCGGTGATACATATTAACCCTCTCTGGCACTCTTTTAAAGGTCATATGCTCAGGTGAATGGAATAAATATACAAAAACCATAATATTTGAATGGGTGCCCCCCTAAGGAGTGGTCGGAGCGAATAGGTGTCAAAGGCAAAAATGCTCCTTTTACAAAAGTAATGGGGGTCGGTCATACATATTAACCCTCTCCGGCACTCTTTTAAAGGTCATATGCTCAGGTGTATGGAATAAATATTTTGCTAAATATTTTTTAAAAAAGATGTCATCAAAAGCGAATTGATTAATTCTACGTCTTGTGTTACGACATAGTCGAAACTGCTGTATCTTTTTTTACTTGATAGAAAATCTCTCGAATTTTAATAAACATTTTAGTTTTTTTGTATTATCTTTAATTTTTTCAAAGAAATTAAAAAAAGAACATTTTTTTAAAATTAATTTTATTAAAATTCAAGTACAGTTGATAAGGTTTTTTGATAAGCAATTGATAAAGAAGGACCATGTTTTGCTTACATAAGTAGAAAAATGCCGGGAATAAGTTTAGAAAAGCTTAAAGCTGGTGTAATGGATGGTCCGCAGATATGGCAGCTAATGAAAGACCCTAGTTTTAAAACCTCGATGACTAACCTTGAGCGAAAGGCATGGGTGTCATTTGAATAAATTGTCAAAAACATTTTAGGCAATTGCAAAGCAAGTAATTTTGAGCAACTAGTGACCAACATGCTAGACAGTTTTAGGGATTTTGTATATAATATGAGCATCAAGATTCACTATCTACACAGCCATTTATCCCACTTCCCTGAGAAATTAGGAAACACTAGTGATGAACAAGGTGAGCGTTTCCATCAGGACATGAAAATAATGGAAGATCGCTACCAAGGAAGATGGGACAAACATATGATGACAGACTATTATTGGAGTCTTAAGCGAGATGGTCCTAATGCCTTTCATTCCAGAAATTCACTGAAGAGAAGTTTTTCAAGTCGTAAATGATGCTTGAAACCTGCAGTTGAAAAAAACCTTTTCAACTGAACTTGAAGTTTAACAAAATTAATTTTAAAAAATTTTTCTTTTTTTTAATTTATTTGAAAGAAGATAATAAAAGAAAACTAAAATGTTTATAAAAGAAAACTAAAATTGGAGAGATTTTCTATGAAGTAAAAACAAGTTTTTGCAAATCCGTTGAAAAATATTAAAGATTGTGACATTTTTTCTACTTTGAACGTCGATATCTTTAAAACTGTCAAAGATATTGTAATTTTATGTGCAAAAATTGAAAGGTCTAATATTTCTTCATTGAAATTCGTCAAATCGGTACAATCCGATACAAATCGGTAAATCAGTGTAATAGATATACCAAAATTATCAGAAAAAGAACTGATTTTCATGTTTTTGCCTATAACTCAAAAACTCGAGCTGATGGAGAAAAACGGAGTCCATATTTGAAATCTAGAAACCAAACTAGTCTATAATCAGCTGAAAAATCTCCGGCACCAAAATGTCTGTCGGGCTGTGTAATTATTGTAAAAGAAAAATTAAAATGTAACAGACGGAAGGGATTAATAATTACCAGGGCTCGGGTTGTGATGACCTAAAAAATAATGAAAAAGTACCGAAAAAAATGACAAAAACCCCAAAAAAACCCTAAAAATTACCCAAAAAATTTTAAAAAATGCCCTTAAATTAAAAGTATTATAATAAATTTAATAAAAATTTTATTTTTTTTTTTAATTTAATTTTTGTCTTTGTTTGCGTTTCAGTAAACAAATAAATACTTTTTTAAATTATCGAATAGGAATGATCTTCGATTGTCACTTAAAATGTTTTTAAACATTGAAAAACTTCTCTCTACGTCGACACTCACAAGAGGAGCATATTTAAAACAAGTTATGTCGTAAGAATTAATTTCATTGAGGTCTACATTTTCGAAATGTTCACTACCTAAAACATCAGAAATAGAACACATAATTTTGTAACCTTTATTTTTGGTCACCACAGTATTAAATTTTTCATAAACATTCTCCAATATCACCGCGATCGGCACTTAATTTTTTTTTATATTTTCAATGACGGATATTAAACATTCTAATGAGAATCCTTTTGTCTGCATCTTTTGCAATGCAGAAGCAATGCATTCAAAATTTGTTTTTATAAAAGCTAATTGTAAATTTATGCTTTCATCCGCATATAGTTTTTGAGTTTCTTTAATTTATTCGGCATCATGGCTGGGAAATGAATCTATAACTACTTTAATTATTCAAAATGCTCACAATAATATGTACATGCATTTAACCATGTGCCCCATTGTGTTAAAATTGGTTCTGGTGGTAGGGGTATATCAGGGGCCAAAGCTCTAAATTTTAGAGTCTAAAACTTTCTCTGCGTAATGGCGCTTTAATGAACACTTTCTTAGTGTTTGCTATCAGTGCATCAACCAAAGGGAAGTTAGATCTAACTTTTTCCGCAACCCTGTGCAAGCCATGCGCCAAACAAGTGACATGCACTAATTTTGGGTAGAAACTTCTGATAGATTTGGCTACCTTGACCATAGCTCCATCCGTTAGAAAAAGCAGCACATTCTCATATTTTATACCTGCGTTACAGGTCAAATAATAAATAATTAATAAAATTTTAAAACAAATTATAAAAGATTTTTGTATGTACAAACCATCAGGCCAAAGAAGAGACATGGATGTATTAAATAGTTTGCATATACTGGTGTAATTGACTTTTTCCAGTACTTCAGACGTGAGCAAAAAAACATTGGATGGTTCGTCAGATTGCATAGTACCAACAATAACACTGGCAACATTCCTTCTCTCGACATCACAGGTTTCATCGATGGAAACGAAAATTTTTTTTCCAATCACACTTTTTCTTATTTGGCACAAAACGTCATCATAGCAACGCGGAATGTAGGTTCTTCGCAAGGTTGACTCGTCTGGAATACTGCGCTGCATGTACTTCTCCATAAAGCCTTTAAATATCGGGTTGTTCACTTTATTCAATGGAATGTTAGCAGAAGCAAATGCCTCACAAAGCTCCTTAAAAAATTCAGAAAAGCTGGCATTGCTATTAGATGCACTGTCGATGAGCAAAGATTGCCTTGTCTTATTTTTTTCCTCTAACTTTAAAGAGCGTTGATGTTTGTCTCGCCCAATATGTTGTTGTACAGTAAATTTTATATCAGCAGCTACTTACGTTTCGCATATCTTACAAAATAGAATTTGGCCATCGGTTGAAAATATATTTGCACCGAATTCTTCAATTTTATTTTTTAAATGCGATGTTTTACTGGGTTTAACTTTTGGCATTTTTATAATATAAATTTACACACGAAAATAAATTGATTGATTCAAAGAATAGCGGTAAATTAAGTACTCTCAACATCAAGATCACTTTATCGCAAGTGTGACGGAATAAGAAAAATTTCAATGAACATTAATACACACGCTTGGATTGCAATATGCAAAAGCAGGACAGCATGTCATACTAACAAAACAAATACATGTTCAAATAGCATAGCTATGTACTTGCATATAGAATTGCCACATTGAAATTATAATATATTTTCATAGGTGTTTTATGTTCTATTACTATTGCATTAGTATTATACCGCGACTAATGCAATAGAAAGCCTTGGTTTGTAGAGCGAGGCTTTAAAACTCGGCAGACGAGCAATTAATGCCCTTTTTGAGTTCAGTAAAATGACAAGACAGGAAAGTTCTAGTATCAAACTGAGACTGCTTTTTTATTTCAAATTTTCCAACTTATATACTAATTTACAAATTATCTGACACATCTTGCATTTCATTCGTATATCCAAAATGCCCAATGTAACATGGTGTTCAACCTTTTGTTCATGTTACAAATGCATTTAGTCATCAATTTTAAACAAATTGCATTTCCCCATTTATGATATTTGACATATCAAAAATAGAAAGAAATAAAAGAAATTTGATTTGCCATTGTCACCAATAAGTACGGTCAAGCACCTGAGCAATGAACTGCATGTGCAGCAAGTGAAATACTCATGTTTCACTTCGCTGTAGGTATTTGGGTATACGTATGAAATGTTAGCATTTCTTTACCATACGTGTGTGTCATAATGTTCATGTGTGTCATTGACATGAAAAACAATATTGGAAGAATTTCTTTTCTTGGTCATACATATTTTCGGTTATTTTTCTTACAAAAGTATTGTGTGATGTTTTTGTGGAAAAGTAAAATGATTGTACAATGAGTGTACACCACACCCTTACCCTTAAGATAAAATTTATGAGATTTTGAATAAATTTAAATCTGAATACAAATTAAGAGTATTGAATTTTTTTTTTTTTTTTTTTTTTTTTTTTTTTTTTTTTTTTTTTTTTTTTTTTTTTTGTATATAGTTAATGCATATAATATGTATTGTAAATGAGAATGTGTCTGATACGTTTTTATTTTATTTATATTAAGAATATATATATCTATTTTATTTTACAATTTTTTTTTTTTTTTTTTATACAATTTTAATGAGTTATTATGGAATACTCTTTCTTTATTATTTATTTCTAATATTGAATTACAATTTTGTCTTTCCAGTATTCTATATGGACCAATGTAGGGACTCTGATTTTTCTTTCTACTTTCTAGTTTTACTAGTACTAAGTCTCCTATATCAAAAGAACTTTTTATAATATTTTTATCATATTCTAATTTCGATTTTTCTTTTGCTATATTTATTAAATTTTTAGCGTTATCTAATGCTCTCTTAATCCTAGTCCTAAGTTCGTTAGCATAATTTTCTAAATTATAAACTTTAGTATTAGTGCAAAGTGCGTCCGATGGCAGAGTTGGTAATTTGCCAAAAATCAACTGGTATGGAGAATAATTGTTGTTAACATGAGGTGTGGTATTATACGCAAATGTATAATAAGGTATCCACTTGTCCCATTCTAAATCTTCTGCAAAATTTAACATGTATTCATTTAGTACCCTGTGATTTCTTTCTAGCGTTCCTATAGATTGATGGTGATATGGTGCTGAGAATTTTTGATCTATATTTAATAATTTGCATACTTCATTCATTAAATCGTTTTTGAATTCAGTGCCTCTATCTGATTTTAATACTTTAAAACAACCATATTTCAAAATAAACTGTTCTACTAGAGTTTTAGCTATATTCTTTGCTTCCTTTGTTTCTATAGGGTATGCTACAACATATTTTGTTAGTTCGCACTGCATTGTTAATATATACCTATAATTGTTTGAAATTCTTAATGGTCCTACTGTATCTATTTCTATTATTTCAAAACTAGTACTTGGGGTTTCAGTGATATTCATTTCTTCCTTAATATGTTTCGTTTGCTTATTTCTTAAGCATTTATCGCAATTCACAACGTAATCTCTAACCATTTTTCTCATATTTTTCCAAACATATCTTTGTTTGAGTCTTAGTACAGTTTTTCGAATGCCTAAGTGTCCTGACAATGGTGAGCTATGGAATTCTTCGATCAATTTATTTTGTAATTTCTTACTTTTAATGTACTGCAAAGGTTTATACAAGATGATATTCAAGTTAAGGTTCTTATATTTTTTAGATTTTATCAATCTTTGGTATACCTCATCATAAATTCTTTTCATATATTCTATTGATATCAGTTTGAAAATTTCATCGTCGCTAGCTAATGCGAGATCTTTAATATTCTGCTTATGCATATAGATTATCAGCTTCTCTAGAAACAAAACGTATTTTGCAAGATCATCACTAATATTCATATGATAGCTATTATTTATACATTCAATGGTACCATTGCTTTTCTTATTTATACTGGTATTAATTATAAATTTCAATTTGTGCACATTTTTAATATCTTGTAATGAAGTACATTCCCATATATTCGTATATTTTTCGTTTTGAGATATGTCTTTCTTATCTGAGTTGTTTTCAGTTGTTTTACCCTTTGCATTCATTCCACGTGTAATTGCTAAGATTTTTGTTGGTTTGGTATAATAGTCTTCTATTGGAATCATGTTTTTCAGCATATCGGAATCTATCTTAATTCTAGACAATGCATCAGCATTTGTATTAATTTTTCCTTTTTTATATACAATTTCAAAGTCGTAGTCTGATAAATCAATCCGTACTCTAGTTAGTTTGGAAGAGGGGTTTTTATGTGTGAAGAGTGAAACGAGAGGTCTGTGGTCAGTTACTACTATAAATCTTCTACCATATAAATATGGTCTAAAGAATTCAATGCCCCAATGTATAGCAAGTAATTCTTTTTCTATTACGGGTTTATTAATTTCGTGTTTATTCAAAGTTCTGCTTGCATAGGTTATTGGCAAATCTGTTCCCATTTCCCCCTGTGATAAGATTGCACCTAAAGCATAATTTGAAGCATCTGTCGTTAAAATGAATGGTTTTTGAAAATCTGGATATTGCAATATTGGAGAACTAATTAATTTTTGTCTTAATATGTCAAAAGTTTGCTGACATTCGTCTGTCCATTCAAATATTTTCTCTTTTTTTGTTTGATCATTAAGACATTTTGTAATTTTAGCGAAATCTTTTATGAAACGTCTATAGTAATTACAGAAAGCTACAAATCGTTTTACTTCGTCCGAATCTTTAGGTATCGGATAATTTTGAATTGCTTTGTGTTTTGCTGGGTCCGTTTTAATACCCTCTTTTGTTATTAGATGACCTAAATAAACAACTTCTGACCTTAGAAATACACATTTTTTTGCGTTTAATTTTAAATTGAATTTTGATAAACGTTCAAAGACTTGTCTCAGATTGTCATTGTGATGTTTCAAACTACATCCAAAAATTATGATGTCATCTACATATAAAAATGCTTTACTATCGAGATCTGAAAGTGCTATTGTTAGCATACGTTGGAAACTATTTGATGAAATTTTTAGACCAAAAGGTAGTCGTTTAAACTGATAGTGACCGTTAGATGTAGAAAATGCTGTTGGTTTTCTTGATTCTTTATCTAAGTTAATTTGATGAAATGAGCTTGTCATGTCTAGAGTTGAAAAATATTTTGCTCTTCCTAATTTATCTAATACATCTTCAATTCTCGTTAGAGGAAATTTGTCATTGACTATTTTCTTATTTAATTGTCTAAAATCTACTACAAGTCGCCATTTATCTTTGTCTCCATCGTTTTTCTTAGGTACAACAAGTAATGGTGAGTTGTATGGACTGGTTGAATGTTCAATTATATCGTCATCAAGTAGTTTTTGAACTTGTTGATTGATTTCCTCTATTTGAGTTTGAGGAAGTCTATAGTTTTTAATGTAAACTGGTGTTTTATCGGTTAAATTAAGATGTTGTGTATAAAAGTTGTTTGCTGTTAAAACTTCGTCTTCTAGGTGAAATATGTCTTGATAGTCTTTAAAAATTTTTATCAACTCATCTGTTGCTCTAGTGTCATTATTGTCAATTTTGAACAATTGTAATAGTTTGCTAAATCGGTCTTTATTGTTTTGTTTATTGTGATTTTCCGATTTAGTGAGAAAAACGTAGTTCCTTAATGGTTCTATTTCAAAATTAATATTTTTTAATATTACATCTTTATCTGTTGTGTTTAGAAATTTAACATGACTAATGCCTTTTCCTGGAACTATTGTATTTCCTACAAAAATTCCTGGCTCCAATTCTTTACTTAGAATAATGCTATCTTCTGTTATATTTAATTGTATCGGATATATTAGCTCGGATCGTTTTTCTATTTTAATGTAGTAGTCTCTATGTATTTTAGATTTCATGGGAATTGTAATCTCTGTTTCTTGTAAAGTTAATGAGATCGTGAATGTTTCGTAATCAATTTTGCATAAAAATCTTGTGAAAAAATCTCTCCCTAAGATTCCGTCCGTTGGTATTGGAAAATTATCATTGACTATGTGAAAATTGTGTTTTGATTCGAATTCATATAAATTAAAATTTAATTCTGCGATTCCAATAGATTTTACACTTTCATTTGTTATACCAGAAAATGAACACGATTGTTCTTTTTCAATAAAAAGGTCTTCATTTAATTCACCTAATTTACATAATGAAATATCAGCCCCTGTATCTATTAAAAATGTTAAGCTAGTTTTTGTGCCTATGTCTAATTGTATATAATTAGTAGTGTTTTTAGAAATAGAAAAAATTTTACTCAATTCTGCTCCGGAGGATGAAAGTTTTAAATTTGATTTTTCATCTCCGGGCCTTCGGAGTTTTCCTGAACTATATGTACGCTATTTCTATTATAATTATTATTGTTGTTATTACCATTATTATTTCGGTTTCGTCTACCATTATTATTGTTGTTTTGTCCATTGTTGTAACGGTTATTATTCTGGTAATTATCATTCCAGTTATTATTATTTCTATTATTATTATTTCTATGATTATTTCTGTTATTGTTATTGTTATAATTCGAATTTCTATTATTGCGATTCGAAATGCTGTTTCTGTTATAATTATTATTTCTATAGTTATTGTTTTTATTATTGTTATTATTATTCCGCTTATTTGAATTGTTTCCATTACGAAAATATAATACTTGATTTTCATTACTAGCAAAGTCTTTTTCTAGTTCTATTGCAAGTTGTACGGCTTCATTCAAATCTTTAGGCTTAGACGCAAATATTGTGGGTTTAATGTCTGCATTAAGACCATTTTTAAATATGTTTAATGCATAGGTGTTATTGAGCGAAATTATGGTGTTTTTCTGTATCGCGTTGCATTGAGGAATTTCATTTATTTGCAACTCATTTAGTTCCGCGATTAATTCTAAGAGTTTTTCATTGTACGTTTGTACCTTCATATTCTTTTGTATGAATTTGCTCAATGTTAGCTGTACTTGAGCTATTGTTTTTGTGGGCTTGTATCTTGACTGTAGGGAATTTTTAAGAGCGTTGAAATCATTTGTTTCACTAGCACTTATTGCTGTTCTTACACTTGGTGATAATTTTACGTGAACAACAAAATCTATTAGCTGAGTTTTTGCATCAGATGTTAATGAGTTATATACTATTTCGACTATCTTTAAAAATGAAGTGAGATCTTTGAAATTTCCAGAAAATTCTGGTATACTTTTTAACGATAGCTCTAAGTTAAATGATGCCATTGTGACAGAATTAGGAGTTGATCTTGAAACTTGGGGAGTTGGGTTTGCGTTAGAATTTTCCGTCTCTGACATGCTGTGAGTTGGGATCGTTTCTAATGTGTCTAGTTTTTGCTGTAATAGTGTTTTCGCTTTTTCAAAATACTTATAAAATGTTTTTGTATGTCCTTCTTTTATTTCCCTGGTTATGCTAAATTCTATGAATTGTTTGTTGATGAGTTCTACTTCTTCTAATTTTAAAATTAGTGTTCTGCTAGTGTATCCTTTACTACCCGATTTTCTAAGATTCGTTATAATTTTGGCTAAACTATCTATTAGTTGGTCCATTTACAATTCATATTGATTTTTTTTTTTCATTATTCAAGCAATAGTGTTATTCACTTTTTTATTGACATAATTTTTGTAATATGCGTTTAATTTTTTAATACCTATAATTAGGATTAGTAGGAAGATGATTATTATTAGTGTAGTCCAATATTCTCCTCTAATTTCTTTTGGTTTATTGGTGTTGGCGCCCACTTCGTATCCTGCAATCGCTATCAGAATTGCGTTGCTGACTTTGCTCCACCATCCCATTATAATATTATTTTTGTGTAGGTTTTTCTAATTCTTTTAGTTTTTCGAAAAATAGCTTCTTTTGCGGTCCGCTGCTGAGTCCTATTAGTCGTCTTAATTCGGCCTTTTCTCTGTTCAGGCGTTTCTTTTTTCCGCCTTTTGATTTCTTCTTGATGATTGCCGGTTTTGGTTCCACAGGACGTTGTAGTTTTCTTTTATTCCTCTCCAAGTATTGCTCTATTGTTATCGGCTTGGGTACGCAATGGTTTGGTGTAGGAACGTACGGTGGTGCTTGAATTTCTATACCTTCAGCGGGGTTATATTCCTCTTCTGCTATCTTGTCTACCAAGCTGTTAAAAATCTTGTGGAATTCCTTGTCCATTAAAAAGGTTTGTTAAAAATAAAAATTTTATTTTTCTTTAAAAACAGGAAGATTTCAGTTAAGTTATGGGGCAGGATCGCCATATAATATATTTTCATAGGTGTTTTATGTTCTATTACTATTGCATTAGTATTATACCGCGACTAATGCAATAGAAAGCCTTGGTTTGTAGAGCGAGGCTTTAAAACTCGGCAGACGAGCAATTAATGCCCTTTTTGAGTTCAGTAAAATGACAAGACAGGAAAGTTCTAGTATCAAACTGAGACTGCTTTTTTATTTCAAATTTTCCAACTTATATACTAATTTACAAATTATCTGACACATCTTGCATTTCATTCGTATATCCAAAATGCCCAATGTAACATGGTGTTCAACCTTTTGTTCATGTTACAAATGCATTTAGTCATCAATTTTAAACAAATTGCATTTCCCCATTTATGATATTTGACATATCAAAAATAGAAAGAAATAAAAGAAATTTGATTTGCCATTGTCACCAATAAGTACGGTCAAGCACCTGAGCAATGAACTGCATGTGCAGCAAGTGAAATACTCATGTTTCACTTCGCTGTAGGTATTTGGGTATACGTATGAAATGTTAGCATTTCTTTACCATACGTGTGTGTCATAATGTTCATGTGTGTCATTGACATGAAAAACAATATTGGAAGAATTTCTTTTCTTGGTCATACATATTTTCGGTTATTTTTCTTACAAAAGTATTGTGTGATGTTTTTGTGGAAAAGTAAAATGATTGTACAATGAGTGTACACCACAAAATATTGAAAATTTTATTGAAAATTTTTACTTTTTTAAAAAAATTAAAAAAATAAAATTAAATATGACACAAAAAATGAGAAAAAATGACTTAATCTAGCAAAAATTATATAAAACCAAAAATTAACAAAAAATGACAAAAAAATGAAAAATATGACATATCATCATAATCCGAGCCCTGATAATTACATTGAATGGGAATGATTGCTACCTAAGTCCTTTCTCTCCTAATAATTTTTGTTCAGTCGTCAATTTAGAAAAATGTAGCGATGAAATTATGTTTTTGAAAACAACACGAGTGGAAGAAAAAAAAATTTATGGCAAAGCAATTACAAAATTAACAAATTTGTATATAGCACCTGTTCCATCGCTACGATTAGGAATAGGAATAATTGAACAAATAGATGAGGAATAGGAATATTGACCAAATACAGAGTAAAATTATGCACTTGCCTTATAAGGGAAAAAATGTGCTCATACCAATTTTGCATTTTTAAAACAATTTTTGCTAATTTCATTTTTGTTTTTGTTTCTTTTTTTTAATACTTTAACTAATTTTTAATTTTTGCTAATATAATTTTTGTTTTTGTTTCTTTTTTTGAGTATTTTAACCATGGATCGTTATCATCCTTCAAATAAATTACCCCAAAATTGTATCCAACTCGGAAAAAGAAAGCCCGAAAGAAAAGGTTAAATTTGAATTTTTACTAAATTCGGATTTCTTTACTCTTTTACTATTCTGTAGACATTTCCCATTTCGAAATTGATGAAATAAAAGAAAACTTTCATTCAATAGAAGCAAAATTGGATCTAATATTGATGAGACAGGATGAACTAGCAAACATTTTAGGGGAACACAATGTCCTTTTCCGACGCGATATGGGAGTTTTTTCCTATCCCACAAAACGTTTTCCAATTAAGTCAGAAAAGGAATTGAAAAGAGTTGAAGAGGAATTGGAAGGGGACAATAAGCCGGAGATTGTAAGTCACTTAAAAATCTTTTAACGGTAAAGATTTCGCAAGACTAATTTCCAATATTTATGTTATAGGTCGCAATCAATAAACAACTTTTGTCTGGAAGTATTTCCAATATTGATAGAGTCCTTGGAAAAGATTTGATTAAGGATTTTTACTATGATGGATCTAAGGGAAAAAAGTCTCTCAGAGAGTATCTGCTTCTTATTTCGGTTTTATTTGGTAAGCCTGATTTTGCAGCAATTATGAAATAGATATAACATGCCTTTTATTATTTTGTAGAGATGGGTCGTTCCGAACCTGTATAGTTAGTTCCTGGAACTATGTTTACAGTCAGACATAGTTCCAATCGTTCCTTCCATTCATTTTTAGCATGTTCAAACAGTTCCCGTTGCAATGAATTTTTTTCTATAAATCAATATTCTTCAAATTTAATATTCTCTTTCACACATATTATGGCTTACACGAATTTGTGATCGGCTATAAGTGCAAAGATATGTTTGCGAACGAACGAAACAACTGATGTGTGAAATGGTAAGATGACATTTCGACGTTCTTGTTGCGCGCAATGCTGTGTTTATTTCGTTTTGAACATGCTTTCATTTAATCGAAAGGAACTGCGGAACTAAATAGTTCCGCGGACATGTTACAATCTGCTGCATATGAGTTGGATGAGTTTCATTCAATGAAATGGAACTGCGGAGCTAGATAGTTCCGCGAACATGTTACAATCTGCTGCATATGAGTTTCATTCAATCAAATAGAACTGCGGAGCTAAATAGTTCCGCGAACATGTTACAATCTGCTGCATATGAATTTCATTCAATCAAATGGAACTGCGGAGCTAGATAGTTCTGCGGACACGTTTTGCAACTCGAGAGTACTCAATTTGTTCTTTTTAAGCACTTATAAGTTACATACGAACGGACGGACAGACAGACGTCCAGTGCGGACATGGCTAAATTGACTTGGGTGGTGATGCTGATCAAGAATATATATACTTTGCTATACCTATGGATCTTTATGGGGCTTACAAACAGAGTGACAAAATTAATATGCCCCTATTGCGTTTTTCTATGGGAGCCCCCCTAAGGAGTGGTCGGAGGGAATAGGTGTCTAAGGAAAAATGTTCCTTTTTCAAAAGTAATGAGGGTCGGTCATACATATTAATCCTCTTCGGCCTTCTCTTAAAGCCCTTCTGTTCAGGTGAAGAGAATACATATACAAAAACCATAAAAAATTGCTACTACAGCTCAAAGGAACTACATAGTTCCGCGGACATGTTTCCGCGAACTAGTTCCGCTGTACAAAAGAATCGTTCCATGTTCGTTCCGACCTCGGAACTGTTTAGCACAAGCCTATTATTTTGTATTAACAGAAATAACACAAAAAGACGACGTAACGGATGAGCAATTTATAAAGGACTTAAGGGCTACTTTCAGAAAATTAAAAAACAGATATCAAAAGCAAGATAAAAAAAAAATCCAAGCAGCTCCAAACATCACCATAGCTGAATACATATTTTCTTTCATAAGTTTCGTAGGCGATGGGGAATTTTCATGCATTAATACTCCCAGAATAATTAAGGAAACAGCCAACTGGGATATTTTGCTTTCTATTTTCTTTTCTACTTTTTTCGTTCTCTAATTAATAGTATTTTTGACAGTTGGTGCAAGACGAAAAAGCTGTCACTACTACCTTGTATAATTGTATCATGCTCTGGCGCACGCTGGCGCCCACTGCCGCAGAATGTGCGCAAAATGTGCCCATTCCTAATCTAGAAGATAGGAAATATAAAATATTGACTATTTTAGAAGCTTGTACACTGTTTCTTGTAGTTTTATGTTACAGCTAAAATTGAACAGCAGACTTATTGAATTTTGCATTTTCTTGCTGAGAAAAATGTACTTTTAACAAGTATTTTACAACAGGGACAGGATGAATCAGAAATGGAAAAGCATTTTTCAATAAACACCGAAGATGAACTTCAGCAACTCGAAATAAACTTGAAAAAGTCCGAATCTATGAAATCATACGGAAGTACGTAATTAAATTGAATAACATTTAATTTCATTTAATCTTTTATTATTTAACCGTGCAATATTTTAATCAAAATAAAAGCAATTTAAAACAATACATTTTTCTTTATCCATATTGTACAATTGTACAGACATACATAAATAATACTACACAAATTGTACCATCAACAAACAAACATTTATTTAAAGTTCAGCTACCTGCAAAAGTGCTAGATTGCTGATTTGCTTTTAATGCAAAGAATGATTAATTCGCATGTTTTGATTTTAAGTTCAATCACCGTTTATGGTCGTTTTAGCTTATTTAGGTAAATGTTTGTATGTTGCACTTTTTTTGCTTTTAATTTCTTTTGTTTACGATTGTTGTAAAATTGCTCAATTAACTTAATGTTTATGCTTGTAATTTATTTTTTGTTAACGTTGTTATTATATTAGTATTTAATCACCGAATTTTAATTAATAAAATTGATAATTATTTTGATATCCAAACCAAGTGGTTGTCAACTTATTTTCCTCATCAACCTTTGAGTTCAAGTGCTCAAAGGACCAAATATAATCCATCAACCTATGAGTTAAAGTGCTCAAAGGCTCAACCAATATTCAACAACCTTTGAGTTAAAGTGCTCAAAGGCCCAACCAATATTCAACAACCTTTGAGTTAAAGTGCTCAAAGGCCCATTCGCTGCTCAAGGTATAGAGTCTTGAACACATTTAGTGGTGGAAATTTAGTTATTAAATATTTATTTTAATTTTGTCACTCCGTTATTTCGCCCATAAGAAGGCGTGCTAGGTATAGAAAAGTATATATATTCTTGATCAGAACCACCACCTGAGTCGATTTAGCCATGTCCGTCTGTCTGTGATCATGATTACAGCCGTAATTTTTAAGCTATCATCACGAAATTCAATATTAAAGCTTTTATCTAAAAAATAAAGATCAAGTTTGAAAATGAGCCAAATCAGATGAAAACCACGCCTACCTCTCATACGAAGTGACTTTATCAAAACGGTAAAATTTCTTAGAATTCCACAAAAATTAATATATGGACCTGATTAATATATGCATATGAGCTTTGTATACATTAACGTTCTCAAAAAACCAACTTTATTCAATTTTTAATTAACCTTACTTGTCTTTAAAAAAAAAAAAAATAAATAACTGGCCATTTCAGCCCTTGAAAGGACTATGACCTAGCTTCTTATGATCAATTGTGTTGTGCGTGTTATTAAGTTTTGTACACTATTGACCGAGAACCGGACCTACAGGCTTAACGCTGACTCCGAACGGCGATGAACGAAATGTTTTTGTTCTCAAGGGGCTTTACATGGCATTTTGATTACTCTCTGATGTTTGCCATTGTCTGCAGAGAGGTGGCGGCCGTACAGAAAAATTATTTTAATTCAAATAATTTTCTGTCGCTGCTGGGGTTCGAACCTGGGTCTCCAGGTTCTTTGACATAGCGGCCACGCACTTTAACCAACTACGCCATGGACGCCACCACACCACTTGTCTTTAGCTTACTATCAATTTCTAATTAATACATGAACTTGTTATTTTGCATATGGGCATCTCCCAGTGGCACGGACGCGACACTCGTACGCTTTTAATTACGTCAAAAACAAAAAAGAAACATAAAGAGTCGATATGTATTTTTAGTGTTCTAACGCTCTGAAAGAGTGCTACATTTTACAAATACAAGGGCAAGATAAGTACAAATAAGTACATAGTTATTAGCAATTATACAATGAAACGAACACGACAAAAATATAAATGTCCTTGATGCTCTAATAGAAATATACAAAATTTAGCTATTTTTGGCGACATCATGGACGCGACAAATTTCTCCAAAGGGAATATAATACAGTAATAATGTTTATTATAACACTTCAACTTTTAATGAAAATAAAACATAACAAGTTAAATTCAAGTTACATAACAGAAACTTTAATCAAAATAGGAAAAAAACAAAGTTAAAAGTCCTTAGTGTGGTTTATTTTAATTTTTTTCTTTAATGAAGAAGAGGTTCGAGTAACTTCAATAAATTGACTGTCGAAATATGAAAACAATGCAAATATGCAAACTTTTAACTCCTTTGATGTTTGGAACATTTTGTCATAACTCTGACAGTCGATTAGAAAAACTCTGAATTTGTTCTCCAGAGATATATGAAAGGTTGACTCCATAAAGATGAAGCATCTTCGAGAACAATATTTTTTGCTTTGACAATTTGCCAGACTTTTCGTTTTACTGCGATACCTACTCCGTCTACAGCACCTTTGCCATGTGAAGTGGCGTACAAGTTCCACTCTAATATTCCGCATTTAAATTCTGCTGCGAGTCTAGGAATACTAGAAAAATTATTTATTTTTGAATTGGCAACTGCTCCCATCTCACTCCTTGGTTCTATTAATGTTTTTGCCGTCTATAAAATATTTACTTTAGTCTTATTTATAAAACTTTATAGTAACTTACGATTACGGATGGTTAAAGAGAAAATATAGATTCTAAATTTCAACACAGATGCGACAAATTTTAAGCACCCTTAAATTTTAGTTTCGATTTTGGGGGGATACAATAATTATAATTTCTTAACTAGAACGCTGCACTTGTTTAAAAACTGACAGCTACTTGCATTTGAAACGTTTTTTCACTAATGACAACAATCAATAATGTTTTTGCATTTTTGCACACGGGCACGACATTAGGATGTAGGAAGAAGCAATATCAAAAAACTTCCGTTATTCAAACTTCAATTTCTCTCACTTTTTGTAATGCATAAGATTGTTTTTAGTAGAAAACTTTTAAATTGCAGCAACAATATAATATTACTTGAATAAGCTAAAAACACAAAGGAAAAATGTGGGTATAATTCGTCAAAACGCTTAGAAAAACAAATTGAAATAAAAAGTACGGAAACGACTTCAAGTTTAAAGCACAGCTGTTGTCTTGACAAATTAAAATAAATAAAAACGTAGTTTGCTGGTTGTTTTTTTTTAAAAGAATGGAAAATTAAAAGAAGTTGCAAAGGCATTGTTCTCCTGGTGCCAGAGCTGTAAAAGATTGAATCATTTCGGAATGCACACACTCTTAATGCATTCAAAAGCTGCATAAACCAGATTACAATCTTATGCTTCTGTGGAGTAAATGAATTACAGATGCACAATTCATCATTCTTTGAAGATAAAAGAATGCACACCCAATGCTCTCTAAGGAACGGGACTTTTGGAAATAGCAATCCCATTCTTGCTGGCTTAAAAAATCTGATGAATGCACTCAGTTTTATCATTCTTTTCAACTCTGAAACACTGGACAGTTTATTAACTACCATGAAATACTATTAAATATAAAGCAGCATTTATGTTGTTATTTGTTTTCGACGGCCGATCTTAGTGACATGCTTTTGTCTTTCCTTTGACATTTTCTGGAAGAATAAAGTGCTTATTAACAATAAATATTATTAAAAAAATGTATAAAAATGAGCTTCTACAATTTGTTGCATATAATACTTTTTCTATACATGATATAAGCCAATGGCAACCTATCACAGTTATGACGCAACAAAAAATCTTTGCGGCTGAAGCCATCTCCGGCTGCATTCACTAAAATTTCAATTCGGCTGCAACTATTGATGGTTGCAGCCAGTGATGTGATTCTGATTTAGTAAAAAATCCTACCAAAAAAACCCACAAAAAATCCCACCCAAAATATAAAACAATAACGTTTTTATCGAATTAATGAAAAGAAATAATCATCAGAAAATTTTTATATTGAAATCTGAATTTTTTGCTTGAAATAAATTTTTAACAGAATAATCGATTTCATCACTAAAAAAAGGCGAGTCATTACATTCATCCTCCAGGGAATACTTATCTACCTCTACGAATTCGAGAGAGAATTTTTCTAAAGCAACTTTAAGGTCCAAAAACTCTTAAGTTTCACTCCAATTTGCTAGCAAACTACAATGCAAGGCTGCATAGTAAGTCATCTTGTAACTGCCGAAGATGTAATTTTTTAGTGAAGAAGTTGAAAGATTGCTGGAACTCTATTGATTGGGCTGAGATTTTTGGACTTTCTGACATCTTCTTATAGCCCATTCACACCTAAGCTAATTTGCTCATTTCGGCCAAAAAACACAAATGAGATGCGTAATGAGCTCATTTCCCATAGAAATATTCCAACTCATTTCAACTCATTTCGACGAAATGAGTAGCAAATGAGATAATTTTACGTTAAACACAGCTCTGAGCATATTAAACTGCTTTGTGAACATACCTTTCAAAGCAAAATGTAAGAAAAATTTGTACACAGAAAAATTTTATCAAAACAAAATATGAAAATACAACAAAAACAACCGTCAAACAAAATGAGATTTATAAGTGTGAACACTTTGTAATGAGATATTCAAATTTGCTCATTTGGCTTAGGTGTGAACGTAATATTATATTCCAATATCTCTTAAAACTATTTCACATTCATCAGGCAAACAATTTGTTTCTTGCTTTTAAAACCAGTGCAGATGAATGGCAAATGCATGTAATCAGAATCAAGTTATGGGCTTGTTGAATATACATATCCCTTTCTTAGATATATAGAATAGGGGCTTTCATATGGACGTACATGTCAGCCGACATTGTACGACGACAAACTAACGGGAATATTTTTTTTTAGCTTTCAAACGATCGGACATGTACGACGACTTCATTTTTTGCAGACTCTCGAGCGTAACACATCGGTAAAAAAACGAAGTAAAAACCTTTTTTGCTTTGCATAAGCCGATGTTTACTCGATGAAAACTTTATAGAAATGATAAATGCAGCGAGTCGGACCGACATGCTTTCACACGTCGGACATGTCGGACCGACCGGCAGAAAAATCAAAAATTTTTGATTTTCTTCCGACATGTCGGTCCGACCGTCTCATTTGCTTTCGAACGATCGTACATGTCGTCGGACATGCCCAAGTCGGATGACATGTACGTCCATGTGAAAGCCCCTAATCAATGAAACACCAATTGAACGAACAATTGTAAAAGATTACAAAAAAGTGATGCCAACCAGTTTTGTAAAGAATTTAAACTTTTACAAATTATGACACAGTAGAATATCCCACCTAAGCATCCAAAATCCCACACGTTCGTATATAGGACAAATATCCCAAAATGAGCCCGAAACCCCACCAAATCACATCACTGGTTGCAGCCATCGTGACTGAAGCCATCGGTGGCTGCATTCGTTAAAATTTCAATTCAGTGTGCATTCTTTACGTTTTGCAAATCATGACTTGAAAACAATTTTAATCAGCCTAAAGGCTTAAGCCTAAAGAGTTCACACTTTGAATGCTATAAAAAAGGATTTCAGCTTTTGAATTTTTAAGTAAGAGAATGAAAAGTGAAAATAAATTCACACTTTTACAGCTCTGCCTGGTACCTTTAGCTTCCATTTGCGTTCATTTTGCTTAGTTTAACTTTATTTTCTTTAATTTTCTAACCAATTTCATAAATTTTTTTAACAACAATTTAATTTTATCACTTTGACAATCAGCTGTTTGAAGCTCGAGATTCGTGCTCGAAGAAATTTTTCAAGTAAAGTTCGAGTAATAGAGAGTGACATTTTGCTAGTTTTTTTTCTATCTCTCTCGTGCTGAAAAAATATGTACGGAAACGCTTTCAAGTTACTTAAAACGAGTCCTTTTCTTGTATTTAAACGGAAACAGACCTATTATTGTATTTAAAATCAGCAGTTTTGTCACAAATTCGCCGATTAAATTAAAGCGCAAAAACCGACAGAAAAAAATGAAAATTATTAACGATTTCTAGCCCGAACATAATAAGCGCGACGAGCGGCGAGCAGCACGTCTCCAACATGAACCAAGAAATAAAGATCATGCAAACAAAAGAGCCGCCATATTGTAAACAAAACAAAGCTGATAGGTCTGACATCATCGGTCACAAATTCTTTTGTTTACGTGTAGCGATTGGATGTGAACAATTATTTCTTGAAGTTTTAAAGAATTATTAGTGTTTATAATTCAGTAATTTTTTGTGTTTTTTATAAAAATGAAGTGTGCTGTAGCGGCGTGCAATGATTCCAACAGCAAAAAAAAATTACTTTAAATTTCATTACTGCATGAAAATATAAACAAACAAAGTATTCAAACACTTTTTCGCGAATTAAACTTGTTAGTTTTATAATTTTCCACTTTTATCTAAGTTTTCACATGTTTTGTATGAAAAACGTATGCAATATAGCTTTTTTTGTGACCGATGACGTAGCACGAAAAATATACTTTTTTCTCGCACTGCTGATTGCTTGATCTTGTCTTGTTGGTTCATGCGTCTCCAATCTGTCGTGGTAGAGTAATGTTGAGCGACTTGATTATAATACATACACGCGACGCCAGCAAACTTCAGCAGCATGTATATTACACAAAAAACAATGGCTGTTTTCAGCCGACTCAACAGTTGCCGTTTAGAATAACAACACAATCAGAGCTGAAAAAGAAATCCATTCAATTTCATTTTATTTTCAAAAAGTTGAATGAGTGAATAACGAAATAAGAATATATTCAATGAATGCAAAATTCATTTATAAATAAAAATGTTATTTCACATTCAAATTAAAAAAATTTATTAATTATTCGTTACATTTATATCAATTAATGAATAAAAAATCAATAATAACTAAGAAATTAGTAATGAATAACAAATGAATAATGAATAACAAATGAACAATGAAAAAAACATGAATAACGATTAAAATATAATTATATTAAAAAACAATTGCAAATTCTAAAATTCTTTGTGAATTGCATTCTTTGTGTATAGTTTTCATATAAATAAAAAATCGAAAAATTGACAACAAAGCAATTAAACAAATTAAATGTGAATTGAAATTTTATTTATAAATCAATTTTGCATTAATTTATGGATTTTTATGTCGTTATTCAGTTGTACTTATTCTGAATATGAATGTAGACTTAACAACTCTGAATAGAGTTCAAACAAAACATCCCTCATTACCATCGCTTCCATAAATTTCACAATAGTTTAGTTTGCTACATGCGACCAGTAATAACCAATGTAAACAATGGCGGAAACTTGCTTTTGCTGCCTGTCAAATTAAAATTAAATTGAAGCCGACGGCAACGTCGAGCGACAATGTTCAGCGACAAGTCTCCAAAATACGTCCCATAAGAAATACATGTAAAAACAAAAAGTGACAATTGGCGCTGCCGCTCGCCGCGCGTATTGTGTTCGGGCTATTATGCTGTAAATATGCTGAATTTCGTAATAGATTTTTGGTCAAAAGTGTTGTATTTGCAGGCAACTTAAGGCCCAAACATAATAGGCTCGGCCTGGCTGCAGCTAGTGTCAATAATCAACGAAAAGCTAGCTCAAGTTCTGTCAAATACTTAATTTGACCTAAATGACTTGAGCGAGCTCGCTTTTATGTCATATCTACTTTTGAGTTTTGCTTTAAAAAAATTCAACAATTTGTACATTAATTCGTTTTGTTTGGTTGAATTTATAACTATAAGAATGGATTGCAAAAATAAATTAATGTGTTTGAGAAATTTGAAAGTGACTGGGTTATTGCTTGAAGGATTATGTGTTTTAAAAGAAATAGAAGATTTGGAGGAAAAGAAAAAACGTTCATGCAGTGTACGACCAATAAATAGAGATATGGAAACGAAAGGATTTTTTGCGGCTTCGTTTATAAAAATAAAAGAAATGGACAATGAACAGTTTTTCCTCTAGACCAGGATGACACCAAACATTTATAACTTGTTAAACTTAATAAAACCATACTTGGTAAAGCATTCCATAACAGAGCCAATAGAACCCGAATGTCGTTTGGCTATTTTGTTGCTGTATGTATATAGTATTTAAATAAAAGTTTTGATATTATTATAAGAACTCTGCTTTTTTAGGTATTTGACTCAAGGAACATCTCTACAATCCATCGCATGGTCTTTTAAAATGGGCAAAGAAACCATTCGCAGCATTGTGCTTGAGACTGTCGGGATAATTTGGAAACTGTTGTATCCCATATATGTGTCAGAGCCCAATGCAGATGACTACAGGCAGATTTCTGCTGACTTTTGGAACTTGTGGAACATGCCCAACTGTTTAGGGGCAATTGATGGCAAACACATTGCTATTAGATGTCCTCCTAATAGGGGAAGTCAGTTTTTCTGCTACAAGAAATATTTTAGCATTGTCTTGTTAGCAGTTTGCGATACAAATTACAGCTTTACCTTTGTTGACCTTGGTGCTTATGGCAGCCAAAGCGACGGTGGTAAGAAATACTTTTAAAATGGTCATTGCGATATTTTTATATTTTTACCAATTTCAGGAATTTTTCAAGTAAGTCGTTTTGGAAAAAAGCTTAGAAGCAATGATCTGCCAATACCCCACCCAGCAAACTTGCCAAACACGGAAATACAAATACCACACTATTTCGTTGGAGACGCCGCTTTTCCTTTGGGAAAAAATCTAATGCGGCCTTACCCTGGGTTGCCATTTTACCTAGTGACAAGGAAAATTTCAATAAACGTCTTTCGAGAGCTCGAAGAACTATCGGAGAACCGGAGAACTATCGGAGAACATCGGAGAACCGCGATGGAGATCTTCAGGATGGGTTGTGGCGAAGAGAAGTCACAAATAATATGGAATCAATATTACCATCTGCATCTGCACATCATTATGATGGCAGAAGGTCCACTCAAATTAGAAACATACTCTGCAATTTTTTAAAAGAAAATTAAATACAGCATTTTTTTTTTTTAGACTAAACCAACGCTCAGGGGATGCCCCCTATAAATGCGAAAGCATTGTGTTGATTCGGAAGAAGGGTGATAGTTAGTTGGAGGGTGGAAAGATGGAGTAGTGCCGGTGAAGATTAGTTTTAAATTTACATAGCTCAAAATTGCCGGGGAACACGCTCGCAGGGAGATTGTTCCACAATTTTATTGTACGACCGAAGAACGAATTATCTCTGTAATGCGAGGTTCTATTGGGCATCAAGGCAATGTTATAGGGATGGGCTTGGTGCGCTGCTCGAGTGGACCTGGGAAACACACGAGCTGATGGCGTCAGGTCATGTATCTCCCTTGAACACTTCCCATGGTAGTACCTGTATAAAAGGCTTAAGCAACCAACATTGCGTCGATGCCCAAGAGAGTTGAGAGAACATTAAATGTTTTCATCTCCTATCAGATATATCGCACGTCGTTGAATTCGGTCCAGAAGCTCCAAATAAGATCTTGAAGCTCCTGCCCAAATGTGCGAATTGTACTCCATTTTCAGCCTAATATATGAGGTATAGATCACGCGTAGATCAGTTGGAGTGAAGTATTTTTTACACCGTTTTAAAAAACCTAGGCACTTGGCCGCTTCTTTCGACACATCAAAAATGTGATCGTTCCAGCGAAGATCAGATCTGATTGATATGCCCAGAACGTCAAGAGCATCTGACTCCGCGAGATCCACACCGTTCATATTGAGGGGTGCTAAGGGGCAATTCACTCGTTTGTGAGTTAACAGACAGCACTGGGTCTTGCTAGCATTAAACTCAACTCTATTAGCAAGCCCCCACTCGAAGATTTTTTGCAAGTCATTAAGCAGTGAGTCATTCATATTAAGCCTCTTTCTCTCAATCTCCAAAGAGCTCGGGCGTTTTTTGAAAGAATATGAATGACAAATGCTGCTGTCATCCGCAAACGAGTGAATTGGGTTATGAGTCAACGACAGAAGGTCGTTGATAAAAACCAGAAACAAAGTTGGCGATAGGACTGAACCCTGCGGCACTCCAGCTACGATGGCATGTTCACTGGACGAAATGCCGTCGGCCACGACACGAATCAACCTGTCCTTAAGAAAACATGTGATGGAAACACATCCTTCCAACAAGATGGAAACACTCTTGTCCTGTATGAGATGTTGAAAAGGTTACGCAATGGTCGGGCCAGTGAAGAAGCACACATTTTAAGCACAATTGGTGGTATACCATCGGGGCCAGAAGATTTGTTTATATTGAGGTTTGCAAGGACTCTTTTGACCGCTCTCGTTCGAAAATATATCTCCTGCATTGAAGATAATCTATTCTCTAAAGTAGGCGGTGACTGATTGCTAGCCGGAATTGTGGAATTTTGTGCAAACATTCCAGCCAATAGGTTCGCTTTATCAGCCGAGTCAGTGAAGATTTGGTCACCCTTTAAAAGAGCAGGAATCGACGAGGACGTCTGATTTTAACGAATGACCAAAAGTTTTTGCTCCCTTTGGGGCAGAGAAGAACCTGTTCTCTGATGCGAGTTTCGTGAAGAAACTTTTCGCGTTTTAAAGCTGCATTACAGCGATTCCTAGCCTCAATGCAAAGTCTTCTAGTATCAGCATTCTTGCTGGAACGCCAATTTTGAAAGGCTTCCTCTTTGGACCTGACTGCAATCCTGCAAGTCTCATTAGACCAGGAGTGGTCTTTTGGTTTAATACTTCTCATTTTATTGGGGATGAAAGACCTCATGCCCAATAAAATTATTTCTTGTACCATTAGAGCCGCGGCATTTACATTTCTATCAGCGAAACATAATTTCCAATTGAAATTACGGTAAAAATTATTTAACGCAGTCCAATTTGCTTTTCCATAAAACCAATCGATCCTCTTCGGGGCTTTAGGCGTAGAAGTGCATAGCCTAGAATATGGAAAAGCAGCGGATATGATACAGTGGTCCGAATTACCAAGAGGTGCATGGACACTCACATCATATTTATCATGATGCGAAGTCAGAAAAAGGTCTAGAACTTTGTGGCTTTGCAGACCAACTCTAGGGATGAAAGTTGGTTCCTTCACTAGTTGAATCAGTTGGTTCGATTCAGCAAAGAGCTCAACATAATGTCCCTCAGGTGTTGTTACCCCCGAATGGCATAACCAAGCCGGGTTGTGGACATTGAAATCGCCGGCAACAACGATCTCGCTGTCAGGGAACAACCCCAAAATGTGCGTTATTGAATCAGAGAGAGAGAGTCCAATTTGTTAAAAGTAACACCGAGAACATAAGCGAAAAGTACAGAGGCAAGTGTTATGCCTTTGCATAGCTTCTACGCTTTTATTTAAAATTTTAAAAAATAAAGAAAAGTTTTTAAACTAAATAAAAACAAATCAACAAATAAGAGGCACATTTCAGAGCATTAATAATAAAAATAATAATAAAAGTAAAAATAGTAAAAAAGTTATAACAATTGAAAGTTCGTTGAAGGCAATCGCTCAAACGAAGTCGACAGCCTTTTAAGCGCAGAAGAAATTCGGTCGCAAGCAATTGCTTGCATTAGCGCTGCCTCTGCTAATAGCTGCGATGCAGCTGTCTGCTGCTTGGCTGATTCAGCATGTATCTATCGAAAAGGCCTATCTAAGCTGTCAAAAAAGCGCAGTGCTGCCATATTTTTGATTTCTTTTAACGACATTTGTAGCTTATATTGTGAATGTTACATTTTAACAATTTTGTCGCTAAGTACAGTTTTGAGAATACAACATTCGTTAGTGCAAACTACAAACGTCGTTAGTTAACCATAACGATTTCGTATCGTTAACTTTTTGGGAATTCGACTACAGCAAACTTCAGCAGCATGCATAGTACACAAAAAACAATGGCTGTTTTCAGCCGACTCAACAGTTGCCGTTTAGAATAACAACATAATCAGAGCTGAAAAATAAATCCATTCAATTTCATTTTATTTTCAAAAAGTTGAATGAGTGCATAACGAAATAAGAATATATTCAATGAATGCAAAATTCATTTATAAATAAAAATGTTATTTCACATTCGAATTTAAAAAATTTATTAATTATTCGTTACATTTATATCAATTAATGAATAAAAAATCAATAATAACTAAGAAATAAGTAATGAATAACAAATGAATAATGAATAACAAATGAACAATGAATAAAAAAAAATGAATAACGATTAAAATATAATTATATTAAAAAACAATTGCAAATTCTAAAATTCTTTTTGAATTGCATTCTTTGTGTATAGTTTTCATATGAATAAAAAATCGAAAAACTGACACCAAAAGTGATTAATTGAAATGAATAATTAATCAAGTTTTTAAAATTAAATGTGAATTGAAATTTTATTTATAAATCAATTTTGCATTAATTTATGGATTTTTATGTCGTTATTCAGTTGTACTTATTCTGAATATGAATGTAGACTTAACAACTCTGAATAGAGTTCAAACAAAACATCCCTCATTACCATCGCTTCCATAAATTTCACAATAGTTTAGTTTGCTACATGCGACCAGTAATAACCAATGTAAACAATGGCGGAAACTTGCTTTTGCTGCCTGTCAAATTAAAATTAAATTGAAGCCGACGGCAATGTCGCGCGACAATGTTGAGCGACAAGTCTCCAAAATACGTCCCATAAGAAATACATGTAAAAAAAAAAGTGACAATTGGCGCTGCCGCTCGTCGCGCGTATTGTGTTCGGGCTATTTGTTTGCTTTTTGCTGGTTGTTCGTGAGTATGTTTGCGTATGCAGCTGTGAGTTGAAAAGAACACGAGTTCAAACACAAAAGAACAAGTTTTGAAGTTTTGTAGTTTCGTAACGATGGAATTTAAATTTTGAAAAAGAGTTGCCACAGTACTCCCCCGTTAGATTTGTATTATAAAAATCGAGCAGGAAATCTGACTGATCTTCCACTACGAGTATTTTGTGGCATTGAATGCACCATGTCTAGCGTTGCAGATTCAGATGATGATGTCTGTGTTGGTCGAGGAACCTCGGTCTGCGTTAATGCCTCTGTAGGTAAATTGTAGTTGGGGCGGTAGTATCGCTGCTTGTATCGATATGAGCTGGTTTAAGTCTGTCGACTGGAATTTTGCTGTCTTTCCCAGAAATTCGAATGGTGAAATATTTATCATTTCTTTGCTTCACTTCAAATGGACCGTCGTACTGCGGCTGCAGTGCAGGTTTCATCGTGTCGTTGCGAACGAAAACATGGCTGGTGCCTTTGAGCTCCGGACAAACGTAGTGGCAGCTTCGGTTGTGATGAGCTGCTGTTTTTGGTCGAAGTTGGCTCATATATCCGCATAATTCCTTGACGAATTCGGTTTGAGGGATGATTTGCTGAATTTTTGCGAAAAATTCACCGGCAAGCGCAATGTTGCCCCGTAGACGAGTTGTGGGGGTGCTGCACCGATGTCTGGTTTAAATGCTGATCTTAGCACGAGTAGAATAATGGGTAGTTTCTTTGACCAATTGAGACGGTCGCTGCACATGATTGATGTTTTCAATGTCCGGTGCCACCGCTCAATAATGCCATTGGATTGAGGGTGGTATGGCGTAGTGCGGAGGTGGTCGATACCGAGAATCTTTGCTAGCTCAGCAAAGAGTGTTGATTCGAACTGCCTCCCGAGATCTGTTGTAATTCGCGATGGTACGCCAAACCTTGAGATCCAATTTCATATTAAGGCTCAAGCCACGTTATCGACGGTGATGTCCCTAATACCACAGCTTCCGGCCATCTGGTGTAGCTATCAATGATCGTTAGACAGTAACGATTGTCGTCAGATGGTGGAAGGGGCCCGATCAAGTCAATATTGATGCGCTCAAATCGTTGTGATGGAGTCTGAAATGTACCAAATGGTGATTTAGTGTGGCGACTTACCTTGGCCCGCTGGCATATTTGACAGAGTTTGACGAATTTTGCAATATCGTGACCCATACGCGGCCAAACGTAACGTTGCTTAACCAAAGTTGTTGTTGCTCGCACAACAAGTGTCCTGAAGTTCTACACGAAGAAGGTAGGAATGGTCATTCTATTGCGCCGGATGTATCACATACGATTTGTGCTGATGAATTTGGAATGTTAACTTTTTTAAGTTGAAGTGATGTAGCACTGTCGTTGAGAAAACGGTGAAGTTCTTCACATGTCGATTGTTTCTCGGCCAAGATATCAAAATCGATGACTTCTGAATTAATTCCATTAATTCGAGAAAGCGCGTCTGCTGTTGTGTTGACTGTTCCAGGAACCAGCTGTCGGATTTGACGAGGAGATGCTTTATCATATTTTTGCATAAACACAAATTGAAGTGATTTATGGTCCGTGCAAATGGTAACCGATCTGCCTTCGATCATGTGCCGAAAATGTTTCACAGATAAGAAAACCGCGATTAGCTCACGGTCATTAGTGCTATACTTCCGTTGGGCATCTGTTAATTTTTTTTGAAAAAAATCCGAGTGGTTGCATCTCGCCGCTCACGACTTGATGAAGAACAGCGCCAGCTGCGGAGTCGCTTGCATCTGTGCTGAGTGATAATTCTGCATCCGGTGACGGATGAACTAGAAGAGTCGCGTTAGCAAGGTAATTTTTGCACATTTCGAAGAGTTGCTTCGATGAATCGGTCCACGATACTGGCGAAGTGTCATTTTTTTGTTACCATTGATGAGTTGCTGTAGTGGTTGCTGATGTTTGACAGCGGCTGGCAAAAAGCGACGATAAAAGTTGATCATGGCGAGAAAAGTTTTCAATTGCTTTGCCTGCGTAGGCAATGGAAACCTCTTGATGATATCAACTTTGTCTGCAAATGGTGTAATACCTTCAGGGGTCACTGTGTGGCCAAGAAATTTTATTGTTGATTTTCCGAAGCAGCACTTCGGTGGGTATATAGACAAATTTAACTGTCGCAGACGGTCAAAAACCAGGCGAAGGTGTTGTTTATGCTCCTCGATGTTTTTTGATGCGAAGCAGAAGTCGTCGATGTAGACGAATACGAAGTCCAACCATCGCAGTGCATCGTGCATGTATCGCTGGAATGTTTACGCCGCGTTCCGCAAGCCAAAGGTCATGTGGGTAAACTCGAATAACCTGAAAGGTGTTGTAATCGCCGTTTTTGCGACATCTCTTTCCTCGATTGGAATTTTGTTCAAAGCACGGTAATCGCCGCACGGTCGCCATGATCCATTGGCTTTTTTACCATATGGAGCGGTGAAGCGTAGTTGCTCTTTGATGGGCGGCAAATTCCAATATTCATTAGAAATTCGAATTCTTCGCGCGCAGCTTTTAGCTTGTCTGGAGGAAGCCTTCTAGGTTTTGCGAACACAGGTGGTCCTCTCGTCTCAATGCAGTGGGTGACAGAAATTGTTGTTGATTTCGGTGAGCAGCGATTCAACTGCGTGATGTCCTTGTACTCTCGAAGAATGTGAGCGTATGGGTCTGCTGTATCAAAAGGGGTGATTTGCGGCGCTGCGACAATTTCGCAGATGCCATGTTTTGCGATCTGCATCTCTGCGTCGATTAAACGGCTCCTTTTGACGTCGACGAGCAAGTTGAAGGGGTCCAAAAAATCTGAGCCGATGATTGCGTATTCGGTTTCTGCCACAACGAATTCCCAGATAAATGGGCGTCGGAAACCAAAGTCAACTCGTCGCCGAACGATGCCAAATGTGTTGATGATGGTCTGATTGGCGGCGTAGAGTGGTGACTTGGTTGGACGAAGTTTTAGCTAACTGGACGCAGGCAAGACGGACACTTCGGACCAGATTGTCGACACGTTTTTCCAGCCGTGAAAAATTGTCATCTGCAAGTGGTTGCTTTGATGATAGTGCTGCAACAGCACCTAATGGATCGGCATTAGTTGATAGCGAATCAATCGAAGTGGTTTTCAGAGCCTCAGTGATTGCATCAGCAGTTAGTGCGAGGCTGTTGAGGGTAATGTTTGGTTGGCTTTCCTCTTTACCTGCGACTACAGCACGCGCGTGAGATGGCAGCCGTTGGATCCAAAATCCTTTGACAACGCGTTCGTCTTTCGTTGCATTTGTATGCTGTAAAAGATTGAGCAGATGGCTTGGTCTGTTGTCACCGAGCTGTATGCCCCTGGAAAGTCGCTCCAGACGAGTGGTTGCGGATTCAGAGAACCTGCCGATGATAGCTGCCTTCAGGTGAGCGTACCTATCGTTCTCAGGTGGGTGGTTGATAATGTTTTGCACTTGTTCAAAGAGTCGCTCATCCATGTTAGTTACGATTGCGTTAAATTGCTCTTGGTCGCGTTTTTTCAAGTTGCTAATAGAGCTGATGCCTTGCGTGCTTCCATGCTTCAAGCCGCATGAAAAAACGTGCGATGCCGGCGTCCGACAACTCGCTAACCACCGGGAAGGGTGCTCGAGCACGATAGTTAGCAAAACTAGCTACTTCAGTTTTGTCTTCCATTACAACATTTATATTTTGATGCCTATCCCTGGAGTGGTCGTTCATATTTGGAACGCTTTCTTGTTCGTTGGGCATGATTTTTAATGGTGGCCTTGAATACACTGCGCAAGCTGCCGAATGTTCGCAAAGTGCTGGCTGTGTACTGCGGTGAAACTTCGAGACGCTCGTAGAGTTGCAGGGAGCAGTAAAAGTTTGCAGACAAAACCAAAATATTAAAAAAATGTTCAGCGGAGCGCTAGTGCTTCGATTTATGCTATTGATCGTTTGACTATTCGCGGGGTCACCAATTTATAGGATAAAATCCATATAGTTAAACAATAGAACATAAACGCTGTTTTCAAATTTAAACAATTAACTTCATTTAAGAAAAATAAAAAAAAATAAATAAATAACTGGCCATTTCAGCCCTTGAAAGGACTTTGACCTAGCTTCTTATGATCAATTGTGTTGTGCGTGTTATTAAGTTTTTACACAATTGACCGAGAACCGGACCTACAGGTTTAACGCTGACTCCGAACGGCGATGAACGGAGTGTTCTCGATCTCAAGAAGCTTTACATGGCATTTTGATTACTCTCTGAGGTTTGCCATTGTTTGCAGAGAGGTGGCGGCCGTACAGATAAATTATTTTAATTCAAATAATTTTCTGTCGCTGCTGGGGTTCGAACCTAGGTCTCCAGGTTCGTTGACATAGCGGCCACGCACTTTAACCAGCTACGCCACGGACGCCATTTAAGAAAAATAGCAATTTTAATAAGATATAAAGAACGCGTGAAATGCGTGCGCTTTAAAGCAAATAGCCCGAAGACAATACGCGCGACGAGCGGCTTTAGAAAGCATACCGCAGTTCACGTACTCTGTGTGTGTGGCTAACACCATTTCCTTATATTTTATTTCTTTGCTTCATACCCACTTAGCAGTTTGCAGATAGTTGACAGACTTTTAAATCAAGTGGAAATCTGTAGCTCATTTCTGTAACTTTTCTCAGTTCTCATCAGATTTTCTCACTTTGGCGTCATTCTCACTTGCACTGTTTCTGAATTCAATTGAGATAAATCGATGACTTGTCTCGAATGTTTCAATTTTATTTTCCTAGAAATGCGACAGCCGAAGTGTTCCTGTAAGTTAAAATATACGGCTCGAGTCGCTTGAAGTTCTTACTATATTCGAACGTGGTGAGAAATTTTTTTTTTTCTTTATGCTACAGTAATTTTCAATGATATATATACGAATTTATTATTAACAAAATATTTTATGTTTTACAATAAACATATTTTTAATATAAAAACCGAAATATTTCATAATGAGATTTATTCCATGATAAAATGTGTATCATAACATAATCAGCCGCATTAAAAGAATACTCGGATCAATGTGTGGATAAGGTTTGTGTATTTAATATCAACATCAGTAAGTAGAAGAACCACGGTCAACTTCATACAGAGTTCTCTGTAACTTGTTGCAATTTTATATATTCCCTTTCGCTTGTGTGTCGGACCACTATTTACTCACTTCAGCTGGTGTTATACAGACGCTCATATGATCACGGATCACGTCTTTTTTACGCTCTTTTTTCGTTTGATGAGCTCTATGATGAAGGTATGTTATACAGACGCTCATTTGATCCCTGAACATTGGTACACTTTTTGCTACTTTATGCAAAAAAGTATCAGGAGTATGAGTATGGTGAGTGTTGTGAATAATTGCACAGCGAAACCCTGTTTTGGTGTCGTGTTTCCATTTCATTTTGGAATCATTTGGTGACCAGTCTGAGCAAAATAAATTCCCTCGTTCACTCTCTCAAATTTCCCTTTTACATTGAAACAACAACAATGCGTACCCGTCATGTGACCGTGAGCGTCTGTATAACAACGGCCTTATCAGTTACAGAAACATTAGCTTTCGTAAAAATTAGTATTTTGGAACGAAACAGTGTGACATTAGAAAAAGTAACTATCCGTCGAAAAAGTTACAGAATCGAACTATTGGTCTCCCATTTGATTTTTTAGTTGGGTTTATTTCAATAGTTAGGTGTGCACGGAAGTGCTCCATGGCCACATGAAAATAAATCAAATTATCTTCAGACTAAAATTCCGTAATGTACGGCTGCTCTACGACGTACTAAACAATCTATTGACCATGTTTGAGAAATTTTGTAAAATCGATTTCGAGATCTGTAAAGTGGATAATTCAGACACATTGCATTTTTTTTTAACGTAGAATACGTTATACGGGGGTGTTAATCTGGAGCACAAAATTTTGAGAAAATGTTTGTCACTTTCATTATAAGTTTTTAATACTTTATGCATGCATTGAAGAAAATTCAAGTATGGTCGTAACATATTTAATAT
Organism: Pherbina coryleti; assembly: GCA_943735915.1. Lineage (NCBI taxonomy): Eukaryota > Metazoa > Arthropoda > Insecta > Diptera > Sciomyzidae > Pherbina > Pherbina coryleti. The sequence goes on from OX030948.1 coordinate 72,596,942, forward strand.
GTCTTCTTTTGATTTGTATTTAAATAATCATATTGCTACATATAATTTTTTTGATTCTATAAGTAAATAAAAATTTAACTCCTTCAAATTTTGTATTAATTTTCATATGCTTTGTATTTTATGTATTATAACATCATGTGTAAGAGCAGTACGATTATCTGTGTGTTCATCACAGAACCAGTGTGAGAAAGAGAAGAAGTATAATGACCTAGTAGCGAACGACAACCATGATAAATACAACCATGATTTTTGTTTGTCTTTTCTTTTAATATCAAAGACATGCTCCATATGCGGCCTTTGCAGCATTTTTTTATGCGGCGGCCATTGTAAATCCATAGGAATTCTTAATTTTTGTAGAGATTTTCTATAGTTCAGACATAAACCTTACAATCATAAAGCCTAGTATGCTGTAGAAACGAAAATTTCTTGGCATATAATTCTACACCCGAAATATTAGTGTAGAGTCAAAAATGTTTGTGTGGAGAAAAAAGCTACTACAGTACGACCTAGCTCTATGCAACTAATAGAAATTCGGCCAGTTGACGTAGTTAATGTTCTAAACATAAAGCTTTTTGGCTCTGAATCCTAGATATTGTGGTTTTATGTATTAAGATATGCACTTTGTTTCCTTAAATATTGTTTTAAGAGATTTTTCGTACATTAAAAATGTATTTTACAAGAAAAGAAGAACTCAAAGTAAATAATATAAAAGTTTATGGAAGTGTACGCAAATGGAAGTTGCGATAATTGTGCATTTTTTTTTTTAAGTTGCGTTTACTGAGTCAACAATGTAAATTTTTGAGTATTGCGATTATCGAGTGTTGCGTAAAGCGAGGTCGAACTGTTTTCTTATTGAAATGTCAAAATTCTGGTGCCAATTAAATGCCCGGACATATAATCGACAGCGAAATTTTGACATTTCAACTCTCCACATGGTTGTTGTACTTGCTAGCATTGAAGAAATTTTTCACCTCTACAGCGTACTAAGTAGCGAAAAAAAAAATTCCGCTGCCTTTTCGCTGTCAAAAACTCAATGCATTCCATATGGAAAGTTTCTTTCCGCTTCTACAGCATACTGGGCTTTAAGCAGAAAAGGAAAAAATGTTTATGAATAACAATGTTAGCAAGGTTGCATAGAAGCTGCGTAAAGCCTTAAACAGTGCGTAACTAAACAAGCGTTTAAAGGTTGTTTAAGGAAATCTATTGAATAAGGCTGTTAATGACTAACGTATTCTACGTCTGACCTATGCGCCCGTGTTATCTAACACAGGCTTGAGCTTTTTTTTTTTTTTTATTAAAAAATGCAATCTTTATTATTCATATTATTTAAATAAATAATAAATAAATAACTGGCCGTTTCAGCCCTTGAAAGGACTTTGACCTAGCTTCTTATGATCAATCGTGTTGTGCGTGTTATTAAGTTTTTACACAATTGACCGAGAAGTGGACCTACAGGCTTAACGCCGACTCCGAACGGCGATGAACGAAATGTTCTTATTCTCAAGAAGCTTTACATGGCATTTTTATTACTCTCTGGGGTTTGCCATTGTCTGCAGAGAGGTGGCGGCCGTACAGAAAAATTATTTTAATTCAAATAATTTTCTGTCTCTGCTGGGGTTCGAACCTGGGTCTCCAAAGCTCGTTGACATAGCGGCCACGCACTTTAACCAACTACGCCACGGACGCCATTATTTACAGAGGCTTAAAAATACAAGTTATTACCAAGTTGGAAGTTATAAATTTTGAATTTTTAAATTATTAAAGATTACAGGATATCCCCAGACGGATTAAATTCCGTGTATAAGAGGATGTATAAGTGAAAAAAGAAATTATTTAATAACCACTAGCTTGATAAAAATAGCATTATTATTAACAAGATATTTAAATAATGTAAAATATTGTGGAAATTCTATCTTATATTTATGAGATCATTGGATTCAGTCTTAAATTTTGAATATACAATTTTAATTTGTTTTTGAAAATTTTAATATGCTGAGTGTTCTTGATGTCTTCTGGTAGTGAATTGTATAGCTTTATTGAGCTGTGCTTTAGGCTCCGTACTTGTTTAGTTGTTCTTGCTTTTGGTATTTCAAAATTGTGTTTTTGTCTCGTGTTGTATGTGTGAATATTGTTTCTGGTTGTGAGGATCAGTTTAGACTTCATATTACTGTTTTTGATTTTGTGTATATATTTGCATTTTTCCATTAGTATTAGCTGGTTGATGTCTATTTGTTTGGTACTTTTATAAAGTTCTTTTGTGGAGATTGTGTCTTTTTTGTTAAATAACACTTTAATCGCTTTGTTCATTATTCTGCCTATTTGTTCTACTTGAAATTTTCTGCATTGGCTCCAACTGCATATGTTGTACCTTATTCTTGAAAGAATGTGCCCTGTATATATAAGTTGTGCTGCTGTTTGGTGTATTTTTCCAATTCTTTTAATTACCATTATTAATGGTATCACAGAGTTTTTAACTTCTTTTATGTTGTTTTCATAGTTAAGAACTTCATCTATTACCATTCCAAGGTATTTGGTATATTTTACTCTTTGTATATCGGTGTTGTTAATTTGAATGTTTATGTTTTCGTTAACGTTGTTGTATGATCGAAAGACAATGTAGTTAGTTTTTTGTATGTTTATGCTTAGACCGTTTCCGCAAGTCCACTCATAATATATTTTCATGTCGTGGTTTATTTTATCTTCTAATTCTTGGGACGATTTTGCTGCTGTGATGAAATTTGTGTCATCGGCATAGATGTTGTAAGTTGATTTGAAGTTACAGCTTTTAATGTTGTTTATGTATAATAAGTAAAGCCTTGGCCCAAGGATGGACCCCTGTGGAACCCCAATTTTACTTATTAACTCATCACTCAGTTCATTATTAAACCTAGTAACATGTGGCCTGTTTTTTAAGTAGCTTTCAATCAACATGTTTGGTACTCCTCGAATACCTAAGTCGGATAGATGGTTCAATAGCTTTTTGTGATCAACTAGATCGAATGCTTTTGATAAATCAATGAAAGTAGCTGCAACTAATTCTTTACTATCTAGAGCATCATAAATTTTTTCCATTGTGGATGTAATAGCAGATTCCGTCCCGCTTTTTCAAGGAAGCCAAACTGGTTCACGTCAAAGCCTATGGTAGAATTAATGAAGTTCTCGATTCTTGTGTCGATTGCTTTTTCAAATATTTTGCTCATAGCGTTAAGTTGCCTATAATTTTCGCAAAGATCCTTCTTACCTTTTTTAAAAATCGGTATTATAATCGCTTTTTTGAGACGTTCTGGATAGACACCACTTGTGAAACATTTGTTGATTAGTTTAACCAAGATATTTATGATTGTTGGCATAAGAAACTTTATATCCTTTACTGAGATTTCGTCGATCCCTTGAGCTGCATTAGTATTTAGTTTTGACATAATGATTTGAATTTCGGCATGCGTGATTGGTTTAAAGAATATGGATTTAAGATTTGCTGTATTTGGTTTGATTTTGTTAGTTTTTGTTATATTTTTAGCTATTTTCATTCCAGCTTCATTGAAATATTTGTTAAAACTATTTGACATATCTTTGCTATTATTGTTTGTTTGTTCTTGGGTTTTTGAATTATTTGTTTGTTCAGCGCGATTTCTAAGTGTTGTATTAATAATGTTCCATAATTTTCTTGTATCATTTCCGGATTTTTGAATTTGATCATTTATATGCTTTTGTTTGTTGTTTTTAATAAGCTGTTCGACTTCTTTTTTTACTTTTTTATATTCCGTCATTTTTGTTTGATCTTCTGGGTGAGCTTTTGATTTTTTGTATAGCTCTTGCCTAAGTTTTAGTTTTTTAACAAGCTCGTTTGAAATCCAATTGTTTTTTCTACACCTGATTTTGATATATTTTGTTGATCTCTTTTTCGCTTCTTGTATTATTTTAACTAAATCCTCAATTTCAGATACTATTGTTGTATTCAATTCGCTTTTAACTATTTCTTCCATTTTTTTATAATTTATTTTTGGAATTTTTTTGTTTATCATAGGTGTTTTGTTAATTTTAATAGCTGTAATTGTTGCAGTTGTATATTTGTGATCGGATATATCTGTGTCTTCCAGTTTAAAGCCTATTTTGTGCGTTGTGTCTATGTTTGTAATAATGTGATCAATAAGCGTTTTGGTAATGTTTGTTTCTCTGGTTGGTAGCGTGTTGTTTTCTAATTTGTAGAGTGTAAATATGTATTTCGCATATTTTTCTCTCCGTGAAGAGTGTTAGCGATTCTTTTGGTTCAACTTAGACAAATGCGGTCTTGTAAAGTATAAACGCAACAAATAAAAAATTCTCTTGCATTTTAAAACACCGCAATCAAAGTATAACCATTCACCATGACTTAAATTAACCAAATTTAATAAATATATTACAAAACATTAATTCTGGGGGAGATTACGGTACTCTTTGAGAAAATAAGATTCGCCGAAGGATTTATCGATATATCGATTAGTTATCGAGATATCTATTTCTCAATAAAAATGTTCACTCAACGGAACCAATATTTAAATTCGGTTATATCTTTGCTAATATTTGTCCGATCTGAATGATTTAGGTGTCATTCGAAAGATATTTAAAATGTTTTTAATATGAAATGAAAAAAAAAATACATTTTTACGTAAATCGGCCACGCTACAGACTGTCTTTCTGCATAATATGTTGTATTTTTGCATAAAACCGTTATTTTCTCTTAAAAATGCGTTGTAAAGATTAAATAAAGATATAATTAATTGAAAGCTGAATATTAACCTTTTGTTTGGTATACAACATGTTATACTTCTTCTTTTATTTTGACCGATTTTCGCTGTTATGTTATAATTTAGGTTGATCAGTACAATCATATAGCATAGGAAAATGTTTCATAATTGGGCTGAATATATTTGATTTGCTTTATAAATTGTGCATTTATACTGTAAATGGTGCAAGAAAGATCTTCATGAAATTTTCGATGCATTTTGAGTTATTGAATAATTTTTTTTTTAGTGGTTCTGCCTTTAACATAATAATGGTATTCATGCAAAGCGGCAAAGTTATATTTAGGGCAATTAGTTATTTTTATCAGGTAGATTGTGTGAACGTCCCCTAAAACCGATTGTGCATTTTCAGAGATATGTCAGCTGTTAACTTGTGAATAGTAATTGCTGATTGCTGTTATAAGTTTGCCACCTCGTTTGCTCACCTAAATCGAAGAGCAAATATATCTGGTTTGTGCAAAAGCTTCTCAGTACAAATTTTGACAGTTCATTTATAAGGGTGATAAAGTTATCTTGTTTATACCATTTATAAAGACTTTGCCCATTTGCATGAATACCATTAATGTATTTTTCCTGTAAAAGGAGCCAGATAGACTTTTATCAAAGGTTGTTTGTTGTATTCTGAAGTATATATTGATATTTTTCCTAACCTTTTTTGAGTTATTGAATAATTTTTTTTAGTGGCTCTGCCTTTTACAAAATGTACTTTTTCTGCAAAAGTAGTCAGATAGACTTTTATCAAAGGTTGTTTGTTGTATTTTGAAGTATATATTGATATTTTTACTAATTTTTATAAAAAAAGTGGATCTGCCTTTTAAAAACTGCACAATTGTTCTGTTTTTTTGTTTTTTTTTTGTTTTTTTTTGTTAAATAAAATGAGAATCCGTATATCTTATTTAAAAAGAACACGATGCGAATCATAATTAATATGATTCGAATATTCTTTTTTATTTAACATAGGTGTACGACGTGCTTGCGTTTCTTCTGTGCCTCGTGATGAAGATGAAAGTTGTTGATGTTTATCAACAGTACATCAAAATTGTACGTTTAAAAAGCAAAATAAAAACAGTATGATTGTTCTGTTTAATCTAGTAACTATATTAAAATGAGAATAATGGTAGAAATAGGGGAAACAAGTATAACACATTATACACCAAACGAAAGCATAATGTTTCAGCTATTACCATATGTTATGTTCTACTTACTTTTATTACGTACTTTTTGAAGAAAATAACGGTTTTATGAAAAAAAAAATATAGATCATGCCGAAAAATCATCTGTAGTGTAATTAGATTAAGTACCAAATTTTTGTTTTATAAATTGTTTTGAAGATATTTAAGTTTGTTATCGAATGATACCCAAATTATCCTGATCGGTCAAATATTAGAATAGATATAGTTGAATTTACATAATTTTTTTTAAAAAATCGATAGCTCAATGACTAATCGATATATCGATAAATCCTTCAGTGAATCTTATTTTCTTAATGAGTTCTTCAAAACTGCATATTCAGATCTTGGGGTCACGGAAATCGTAATCATGCCTAATTCTGCAATATTATGACCGTTTGCATTAATTAAAATCATCATGTAAATCATGCATTGTGACAACACATCGTACGCTCAGTGAACGCAACCCAAGCAAGGAAATTTTAGAATGGCAGTACTTGCGTTGACATTTCACTCAAGAGCAAATACCAAAACAATAAAAACCGCAATAAAAACGAATATGATAAAACGATAATAATTTGACAGCGAATTAAGTCAACGAGAAACTTATAAAATCATTTCATTAAAAGTATCTGCAGTGAATAGAGAAAACAAGCATCCAAAACGAAATCATAGTTTTTCTTATATGTTTTGTAAACACAACGCATTTAAAATCTTAAAATAAAATATTGTGAAATTATTTCGATTATCTTGTGCAACATTCGTGTTGAATGCCAGGGGGAACGAGTGATATTCCAGAATAAAAAATAGTTTTATTACGAGCCAAAAACTTATCCAGAAAAATCGATTAAACTCTTTCGAAGCTTATGTTTTGATAAAATCTTAAGAAAATTAATTTTTACATTACAAATGCAAATAAAGAGTAATATAAAGAATTGCGTCCTAAACCAATTAATTGTGTGATTTGTTAACGGCAAATAGAAGAAGCAAATTACGAATTACATAACCAGAAAAAATTTCATGCGTTCGGTGCTTGATAAATACTGCAATTATAAACGAATGTACAATTTTTATTAGAAACTTATGGTTAATGCAACAGCCGCGACGCCATTAGCTGCAACAACGGAAAACAAAGAGCGTGGCTCCACAGGCTACCTCTGCCTGGTTTTCGCGAATGATTCGGTTTCATTTCAACATCCGATACTAACACGAATTCGAACCCATTGTATATAAGTTTCCACCATATGTATTGTGGATTCGTCCACATAAATTGCTTTTATTCTAATTTTCCTTCGATTATCATCGAGCTTTAAACCATTCTGTTCCCAACTTTTTCATCGTTTTGAAGCATTAAAAGTTTTCGCAAGTAGTACTGTGGTGCTCGAGTTCATACCGACGCCTCAAGTGCGGTTGCGGGAACCAAAGTAATTGTACTCGCCGGTTCCAGATCTTACTATCGTTCGACGACTTGGCTGATACCCTTGCTGTGATTATGACCCAGAGAGAACGCGACACTCTTATTCATTTGGTTGCTGGCGGGTAAGTTAATTGCTGAAATTTTCAATAAAATAAAATCTGAAGCACCACATTTAAAGAAGTCGGAGTTCATTCATTGATGATTTGGGTTGATCACTTGATCAGAGTGTTGAACCGGCTAGGCAAAAAGCGCAAGACGAGCTTTAAATATAGCAATTACTAAAGACTTCTAAGATTTCTAATCAACCATGTCTGACTTATTTATTTATTTATTTCGTGTCAAACAGAGATGACTTCTCTTACAGGCTACAAAGATTGCTTAAACTAAAATTGATTACACATAAAACATATAATTAGAAACGATCAATTGCTCCTATTTGATTTAAGGCTAGAAGAAGACTTTTTTGAAACAATATCTAGAACAATTATGAAACATATCAATATCAGCTAACAATAAATTAGTTATACTAACACAATGAGCTAAGGGTTCTTGTTGAACAAAATTATATCTCAGCGTATTGCACCGAAAATGAAAACATCCTCTTAGGTTTCTAAGTGGTGAATAAAAATTAACCATAGCTAAAATGCTGGGACATTGAAAATTACAGTGAATAATATCTCTAATGAATACAACAGAGTACATAATGCGACGACATTCAAGGGAATACAAACTTAGCAAAGCACAACGCGTTTGTAAGCTGAGTTGCCAATTCAACTTCGAGAACATATTTAGAAAAAAGTTTCTGGACTCTTTCTAGTCTTTGAATATGCGAGACATACGAGGGATTCCATATGATGCAACAATATTCTAAGTAAGGTCTTACCAGACTTTCAAACAGAAGCTTAATCGTTAGAGGATTTCTAAAATTTTTAGAATTCCTCTTGAGAAATCCTAGCATAGAATATGCCTTTTAAGGATAATACACCGCACGGATAGGTATAAATTTATTTATTTCAAGAAGCACAACTTATTTGTTGGAGAACAATATTTGAAGTAGAGTAAAATTTTTCATAACTTGAAGTCATGGTATAATAATATAAGGTAGTATTGACAGTTGCTTGGGCAACGACCATCTGTCAAAAAAAATGTCTAGAAAGAGAGCGTTCAATTATTTCTTATGTTTTCGCCATTGTTTATGTTTCAGCGCTTGCAAATAACCAAACATTTTCTTACAAAATATTGCCTATTTTATTTACTTAATAGTGAGTTATTATTACTAGAACGAAAATAATTTGTAAACTTAATGTTATTAAGTGCAAACATAAAAAAAAAAGGTTGAAAACGTTTAAGTGCAGCAACCTCAGCAGCTGCAGATGCATGTGGACGAAATTGAAAAAGTTTTCAATTAAAATTAAAACCCACGGCTGGAAAACGTTAAACACATATCACACATAATTTTTTCACAACTTTCATTATTATAACTGTGTATTTAACGCACATATTTTGCGGAATTTATTTATTTTTACATTCGTTTAATTCTTGTTGCACGAACAACTGTTTTTGACAGATGGTCGTTGCCTTGTTGCTGAGAAAGTCTATACTTGTCAATGCTACCTGTATAATTGTATCATGGCTACAATCCATTGCTGAGAATGGTTGCTGAGAAAGTCTATACTTGTCAATGCTACCTGTATAATTGTATCATGGCTACAATGTGCGTTAAATACACAATTATAATAATGAAAGTTGTGAAAAAATTATGTGTGATATGTGTTTAACGTTTTCCAGCCGTGGTGTTTTAATAATAATTGGAAACTTCTTTAATTTCGTCCATATGCATCTGCAGCTGCTGAGGTTGCTACATTTGAACGATTTCAACATTTTTTCTTATGTTATAATGTATTCAAAATGATCTTTGAAGGTAAGACGGCGATCAAATATTACGCCCAAGTCTTTTTTGAAATAAATTCTTTCAAGAGTGAGATTACTAATACTGTAGTTATAATTTAAGACTGAGTTCTATAAAAGGATAAGGATTGACATTTCGAAATATTAAGACATAGATTATTGGATGTGCACCAGGAGGCAACTGCATTTAAGTCAGTCTGTAAAAGACTACAATCAACAACAGATTCAACTGTACGGTATAATTTTAAATCATCGGCAAACAACAGACACTCCGACTATTTGATAACACAAGCAAGATCATAAATAAAGAGCAAAAACAACAGCGGACCAAGATGACTGCCCTGGGGGACCCCAGATGAAACATTGATAGGACTCTACGTATCATTTATTTTTACATATTGAATACGGTTACATAGATATGAGTCCAGCCAGTTAATAAATACACCACGGATTCCCAAACTGTGAAGTTTAAACAGGCGGCTACAAAAAGATTTAATAATATAATTAGAAAATAAAACTAAATTGGTAGCAGTTGATCTACCAGCACGGAATCCATGTTGATAGTCAGACAAAACGTTGACAAAGTATGGTGAAATTTTTTCATTTACAATTTTTTCAAAAATCTTGGGTATTACATAAATTTTAGATATTGGTCTATAGTTACAAACGTCTTGCTTCGGACCCGACTTATATATAAGAACAATATGAGATACTTTCCAAGTATCTAGGAATATACCACAGGCAAGCGACTTTTAAAAGATCAAAGACAAAAGATAAGTCAACGCATCAGAGCTGTTAACCCTGCAGTAGTCGCGTACCTAAATGTGACGAGAGTGGTCGCGCGGATTACATATGTAATCCGTTTTTTAAAGTTTAAAATAAGAGATGACAATTTGAAAATGCTTAGTTATTTGTTTTAATTTTTATTATTACTTTATTTTATATTATATTTATTTAAAAAATCAACATAAACATAATTCTTATAGCACGTAAAATCAATGAATATCGATTGCAGACAATTGTGAAATTCATAATTTTGCATGACTGGATTACATATGTAATCCGCGCGACTACTGCAGGGTTAAAGGATTGAATCATTTCGATCAGTGGCGGTTTTAGCCATTAGGCTCAGGGCGGCAGATCTTTGCGAGGCCCTTGGCCTTTGAAAGTACGTATTTCTGATAACTGACATGAAACGCAGAAATTATAAAGTAATAAATACACAAATTTAGAGTTGTAACCTTTTTATTGCAATATTTATAAAAGTTAACAAAGATTTATCAAAGTTAAAGACGAAAACTGATTAATGAGGATAAACTAAGATACATAAATGCCTTAAAAGATGTTCTATACGCAAGGAATTAAAAACTATGTTGCGGCTTTTCATAAGACTAAAATCTTTAATTAAATCACAATAATCTAACGAGTGAGCTTCATTTTCAATTGAAATATATTCAGGTCTGAAAGTCGATTTTGTGTCATCGAATTCCTCAAATAAGTTTTTATAGTTCTTAATCTCGAAAAATTTCTTTCCGCATGCGCAACTGTCACAGGTGTGGTGGTAATTATTCTCAGTATTACTTCGATTACTTCTTCAGTAAAATTTTTTTTTCTATTATTTATTTCGTTGTTGTTATTAATGATTAATAATAATCAATAAATGTTAACTATAATCAACAACTACTAGTTATAATTAATAATTGTTAATTATGACTAAAGCTTACTTAATTCTTATAAATATTCATTGATTGTTTGAATTTACAAAACATAGTCAAAAATTAAGCCATTACAAAAAGGAATTAATAATAATTAATCTCATTTAACAGCATTTAATTTTTTTAATAAATTTTAATTTATGTATATGAGATTTAATAAGATTTCAAACTAGGGTTAATTTATGAAAAAAAAAACATGAAAATAAAAATTTTTAACTAGGGTTGATTAATTCACACAGAAATGATTACGCAGAACGAAGTTTTTTGTTTAAGGGCTTACCTGAATAGGTAAAAATAGGAAGCTTTAAAAATATCTTTTTTTTTCTAAATTTCAATTTGACCAAACCTTGTTTATTTGCAAAGAATTTGAAAAATCTTTGATATTTTTTCCAGAAATTAATTTAGAAGTAAGTGGTCGAAAAATCAACCAGTGGCCTAAAATGGGTTAAGTAGTCTGTAAGAGTTTGTACTCGATTTGACGAAATAATCAATAAATAAATAAATAAACAGTTTTTTATACTCTACGTCAGTTGGGATATACTGCAGATTTCTTCAATAGTTTAACGTTTTGACGTTATGTTGCTTGTTTGTTGGGTATTTAAGGTATAATATACGTGTTAATTTTTCGAAAAAAAAAAAGTTTTTTTTTGTTTAATGTGTTTTTTATAGTTTTAAGAATATACATACACATTTTTAAATCGATATTTAAAAAAAAACAGAAATTATAACGGTTTTCGTTAACCTATGTCTAAGCTCCATACAACAAATAAAAAACTTTAAACTCCTCGAAACTAGTTTTTTTTTAAAACGGTTCGATAGATAACTCGAAATCTATTGGTTCAATTTCAATGATTTTTTTTGCATTTTGTTCGTTATTTTGTTCTTTAAGCATCCTCCTTAAATTCAAGTATCTATTTTTGTTTTTTTTTTTTATATAAACAAAAAAGCGCGCTTCAACTTTCGCCATAATTGAAAAAAAACCCCCGGGGGTCTTGCGTAGGGGGGGTGCTTAATATAAGGTCTATGCTTTAAAATATCATTTGATTTTTTTGTTTCCGATACATGGGAAAGGCCATATCCATCGAATCGTTTTGGATGTCTTTTTTTCAATGCCATTTTCAGCGCCCTCTATATAAAAGCCAGAACTGTATTAAAAATTTGAAAAAAGCTCCTGTTTTTGGTTGCTACACGTATATTATACCCTAAGTATATAATATTATAAAACCTACTTACAGCACAGTTTGTTTTGAAATGTGATGTGAGAAGAGACTAAGTACTCAAATAATGACAGATGGCTTGCACGTCATATTACTTATGCTTGTGCAGCTCTCTACTGTTTACTTCACATTCTTAAGCCAAATGTGAAATAAATTGAGCAAATAAAAAGTAAACAAGCGCTTTTTTTAAATTAAAAATTACTCAAGTACCCACATGAAATGTGTGTGTATTTCAAGCTGAATTTCCTAGAATCAAGATATTAACGATTCTTCCCTAGTATTCTTTAACAACTAAACCTCCTTCTCTTATATGCAAAAAACAAACAGCAAAGATGTGCACAAAATGGGCCCAACTTTTTTGGATATGAACTGTTTATTACCGATAATTGTCATGGCAATATAAACACGAAGCTATTCTTCCGAAATACAAAATGTTTTCACATTTATAGGGGTCATCCCCTGAGCGTTGATTTAGTCTTAAATGATATTTTATCCGTTTTTGTAAATTTCTTTCAAAGTCTTTCTTCAAAACTGTATGATACGATTCAAGAAACGGCGTCACTTGTTGTTTATTTAAATAAAAGCTTCAATTTATTTTTATACATTTTTGTTGTTGATCAACAATCTGCCAAATATAACCAAAAATAACAAATTTTGATTTGGACCCCTTAAACCGTGTGGGTAGAAAACCATTAGATCTGAATTAATAAACTATTAAAGTATAAATGTAAGGGAAGTATTTAAGTATAAATTCTTGGGAAAGCAATTTTATTACTTTTAGAATTGGCAATAATTAGTTTGTTAATTTTACACCAAGTGTCTCGCTATTTGCCGCCTTATGAATCGTTTTGTTAGTAAACAACCACAGTGCCCACCCAACCTTGCCACCATTCAACAAATATTGTTAAAAATATTTGATTAGAATTTTTATTCACACTGGTCTATATTTACGTTAGTAAACATTATTTCGAAGATCTTAAAAAATAAGAGGGGAAAAAGAAAAATAACCAAACATGCGTACTTCACGTGCTTGCTTAATTTCGCTCATTTGGCACAGTCGTGATAATAATAAATAATTGTTTGTTTTTGCAATTGTATTGATTTAATAAAATACTGTTACGTGTTGTATAATTTAGTGCATCGATAATTATGTTATTTTTCTTTTACTTAGTAGTTCTATATTTTACTCAATTCTCAATTCTGGAAGAGCCTTAAAAAATTATTAGCAAAATTTAATTAAAACAAAACTCATTTAAAACTCAGAGTACGGTAAAAGCTGTTGGGTTTTTCCGGTTAAATGTGTTGTTTGTTTTTCTTAGCATCTGTCTGGGAATGTTTTGAAAATATGATCAGGGGATTTTTTAAAATTTTGTTCAACTGGCATATTCAATATAATTTAAATAATTATAAACATGCTATAGGTTTGAGGTGCGTTCAGAAAGTAACGGGAATTTTAAAATTTTGCGGGTTGAATTGATCCGATCGTCCCGATTTTTTTTTGTTGTTGTGTTGGCATGCATGTCTTAAAAGTATCTATACATTTTCAATCATATTAGTTGTTTATTACTTCTTTGCTGTGGAAAGAATTACACTTGTTTCAAAATTCCTATTACTTTTTAACACAACTCATATAAGAGGAAATTTTGCAGTAGCTGGATGCTATACCTAAAGTTGAGGCATTTGTGATGGAAAGTAAGAATAAAATTGGGTTTTCTGTAAAACTTAGCTCTCCGAATGAATTAACCGTTCTCCTAACGAACGGTTAACTTTTATAAAATAATTTTTATAAACCATGCCCACTGTACCTTGTTCCTACTTGTGTATAATTTTATCTGCTTATGATTTATGAATAACGAACCCTAGATCAGATAAGAGAGGTAAAGAAAAATGCTAAGAACTCTCATCAAAATTAAAAGTTTTTTAAAGAACAAACAATACAAACAGTCGACATCAACAAGATAACGTTGCCATGCCTTGGATTGTTTTGGTTTGTTTTCTCATACGGAATTATATAAATTTAAACTAAGTTATACATGACAACAAGTAAGAAATGATCTTCGACTGGGCCGAAGTTAAAATACCCCACGACCGAACCAAAGTATACTCAAAGTCTTGAGCAGTCACTCGATTTCGTTAAATTATATACTCAGATCGCATATGAAAGCCTTTTTACCTTTTTGATAAAGACACTTTGTATGGGAGGCTGGCTTGGTTTTCATCCGATTTGCTTGAATTTCATACTCAAAGTACATGTTATATATACAAAGCTCATATGCAGTGCATATATCAATTTTTGTGGAATTATAAGAGATTTTACCGTTTTGATAAATTCACTTAGTATGGGAGGTAGGGGTGATTTTCATCCAATTTCGCCCATTTTCGAATGTGATCTTTGTTTTTAAAATACAAGCTCAAATATCGAATTTCGTGATGATAGCTTAAAAATTACGGATGTAATCGTGATCACACGGGTGGTGATGATGAAGAATATATATATATGTGTGTTCCCGTACTTTTTAGCAGAAATTCGCAAGTACCAAAATTTGGAGAGAGTAAGTAAAAAATGAGCTCATTGCGTGAAAAATTTCAAAAAGTACGGGAACAGGCAAGAAGTAGCAACTTTTGAAGAAACGTCAAAAATATCTACAAAAGAAAATAAGTTGTTTTCACTTGTGTGATTATTTTATTGTATAAAACACTGCTTTAAAAACTTTCCATTCTTTCTGTGTCTGGCAATTAATTTACACTTTATTTATTTAATTTTTTTATCGTCTGGCATTGGGTGACGCAACATGAGCAGTCAAAATATGCAAGGCCTGCTAATTGTGTAGCAGAAAATTGCAACTATTGGCAGGGATGGCAAATTCTTTTTCGCTCTTTCGCTCTTTTTCGAAAATGACAGAAAATCGAACGAATTCGCACGAATTTTTAAGTACGGTAGCAGACCTTATACTTTTCTATACCTACCACGCCTCATTATGGGCGTTACAAATGGAGTGACAAAAATTAATATACTACCCCCTTTACGTTTTTTAAACGTGGGGATATAATAAGAAAACGGAATCATTCAATTTGTGGAATTGTTTTTCATCCAAATGTCTTCAGAGATATATTAAATACTTCTTTTTGGACATGTGTTATGATATGCATGATTTTTTAACGTTTTAAATCAAAATTAGCCATTTGACTTCTAGTATAACGAACTTCTTATGTTATAAATTCATTCTTATTTAATTTTATAATTCTTAAAAAGCATAATTTTTTTAGGAATTACATTTTGAGCTTTATGCCAAATAATTCATGAAGCAACAGCAATCTTTGCAGAATCAATCCAGTCACCTTTTTGAAATTTTGCGCCTAGCAAAAAAGTAGAAAAACACTGCTTTGATAAAGTGAATAGTGCTTCTATAATTCCGCTTTGGTTTTATTGCTATTGCGCTTATTAGCTTTTCAAAGTTAGTGGACTGCTAAAACCACAGAGACTACTGATGAGTTGGAGTAGCGTCCGACGAAACCATGGTCTAGTCTGCTCGGTTTGTTCTGCAAAGAACTTTTGTTGTTGAAGCAACCTGTTGCTTCATAAATTATTTGGTATAAAGCTCAAAATGTAATTCTTAAAAAATATGGTTTTTAAGAATTATAAAATTAAATAAACTTATTAAAAAAATGCCACTATTTTATAACTCACGTTATAAATTCTCGATATAAAGAACGATAAGAATTTTTAATGGATTACTCTTTCTAACAAACGAAAGCACGAACTTTGTATGCGATTTTACGAACATGGTTTCCCTCTTCTTCGTTCATACCAGTAATGTAAATGGACATACTAGTGGTAATGTGGATTCCATCAACGAAATGAATAATGACAAACAGCGACGATGATGTCGAAGACGCCGACTAAGAAGATAGAATATAAAACAGCCAAAAAAGTCTTATGGCTGCTTTCCAATTTGGAATGGTTGCTTTTCCCCATTTTTAATGGAAAATATTTGCTGATTGATTATTCTATTTTTCATTTTTTTTTTTTCTTTTCTTTTTTGTTCTGTTTGATTCTGAACTAAAACGTGTGTCATAATCATTGTATTCAACTATTTGCAATATTTTGATCAGATATAACAATACTATTACTTTATTACATGGACCAGATTTGTCTGATAATAATACCACTGAAATACGTCACCGAGAAAATCGTTTCTTTGCCAAAGAGAATAAAATAATTTTTGCTTTTGGTTTTGTTTTTGAAGTTCTCGTATTAAGGCTATTTTTAGCTGAAGCATTTCTCTCAGCGATCTCACCCAGAACCACTCTAGGGCACATTCAAGCATACAAATCATTGGCCTGACTTTGCTAAATGCTCATTTTTATGTTCATCTCTGCAAGTACATAGCACATACATCATATTAATTTGTATTGATATATGAATACGCTTCTATATGCATTTTAAATATTTTGATTTCGCGCATTTAAAAATAGATCTTCTACGTCGAAAAAACTTTTTTTTTAAATACTGCTTATATGTATTCCATTGCATTAAGGTAGTATTACAGTTCTTAAGCCAAGAAAAGATGGTTTGGAAAATAATTTTTTTTTTGGAAATTAATTGAATCGGTCATTGGGAAAGGGGCCATCTCCGAAATCTCAAAATGTTAAGGAGACACAAAAAACTTGTTAATCTTCATAAATTATTTGTTATCTCAAAATAGATTTTTTTTTTATGCTTACAAGGCAACCGTTCTCAAAACACTTTGATAATTTTTTCAAAGCTGATGAGGGAGATGACTGCTGACTGTAGAGGAGATGACCTTTTTCAAAATGAATTGATTTTTTCTTATGAAAATACAAGTATGAAAACAAACTTCCGAACGTAAAATAACGATTTTCGATCAAAAATTCGTCATTATTTTGCCTCGAACGAAGCTACGAAAAAAAAATCGTGTGACAAGTACGAGATTATTATGAATAAAATAAGCCTGCAAAAAAATCAAAACGATCGATTCACTGAGTTTCGAGAAATCTTGGTCACCGACCTTGAAAACATGGTTTCGAGAAATACGCGTTAGAAAATAAAGGCCGCACTGCGCTCTCTCGAAGGCGGTTCACTCACTGGCTATAACTTTGTTATTTTTTGAGATATCAACTTGAAATTTTAAGCACATATTCTTGCTCCTGGCGTCCGTGGCGTAGTTGGTTAAAGTGCGTGGCCGCTATGTCAAAGAACCTGGAGACCCAGGTTCGAACCCCAGTAGCGACAGAAAATTATTTGAATTAAAATAATTTTTCTGTACGGACGCCACCTCCCTGCAGACAATGGCAAACCTCAGAGAGTAATAAAAATGCCATGTAAAGCTTCTTGAGAATAAGAACATTCCGTTCATCGCCGTTCGGAGTCGGCGTTAAGCCTGTAGGTCCATTTCTCGGTCAATTGTGTACAAACTTTATAACACGCACAACACAATTGATCATAAGAAGCTAGGTCAAAGTCTTATCAAGGGCTGAAATGGCCAGTTATTTATTTATTTTTTATTTTTTATTCTTGCTCCTAAAGCTTTAAGAAAATGCAAAGAGGGTACCCTCCTTAAAAGGAATTTAAAACACTTCTGGTTGTTCTTCCGCTTTAGTTGTGGGCCATTCGTTCATTTTATTCCAGAGAACTTTATATTTGTTGGGATGTATTGGTACATTTTCTTGATGTTCTTCTGAATTTTTTAATATTAGCGGGAAGCTATGATATGCAGCTTCCCTTTCAGGAGAGGGAATGTACAGTTCGGATGACTTGATTGATGTTTAAGTAACATAAAATTATGATCCACAACGCCATCTACTATGCAATGTTAAGCAAGAATCATTCCTAGCTCTTCTGATAAAAAAAAAATTATAACATTTGTTTTCAGAATATATTCTTTTTGTTCTTCAGAAATTTTCTTAGAAACAAAAAATGTTGGCGACCAATTTTTTGATTCAGCTACGACTTTATAAGTTATTTTTTACTTCAATTTTGTATTTGGACTGGTTTCAATGAAATTTTCAAATTCTCTGGAACAATATAAGCGATCAAATGTACGTATTTTATTTTGAGTGCGGCGAAATCACGGTGTCAGTCGTTAAATTGTTTACGTTGTAGAAAAAATATTGAAAAATATTGAAATTTCGAAAATCTCTTCTTAAGAAGGGTTAGAAGAAACTTCAGTATGGTATTGTTCCAGTTTTGACCCGGGCAACCATCGCAAAACAGGTAAAGCAAACATGACTCGGCTAAAAGAGAGAAAAATTTAGCGAAGAATAAGGGAATAAGAGCCCGAACAGAACCAAAGCGGCTGTCGGTTGGATGACTTCTCTCGGAGAAATACGCTGAGAACACGTCCAGAATAGGAGCGGTTGTCGATTCTCGGATTAGCGTTGCTTTTCGTTGTGTGAATGGTACAAATGCAACACACACAAACTGCGTGAAGTCAAATTCATAAATCCGAAGATAACTTAGCAAAGACACAAACCAATATTTTTTCTCTGTACAAAGTTAAATTCGTACTTTTTGCAAAGTACGAATTTAACTTTTAATACGAATTTAACTAAAGACACAACGAAGCTAAATTCGTACTTCTACGCAAAGTACGAATTTAACTTTGGGTACGAATTTAACTTTATTTGTACTGAAATCACTTTGACATCGACTTGCAAACACAGAAAAGTTGAAAAATTTATGAAAAATTCTAAAAATGTTTTTATATGTAAACAAATGCAAATAAGTTATTTAATTTAAGAATTTTGCCGATATCTACCGTAGATTTATTGTAGTAACATTGTTTTGCGGAACTACTTATAAATATGCAAAAAAAATCTTTTGAAAAACAATTTTATAAATGCACCTGAAGACTCTGACCTGATTGGCAAACAAATAACTTCGTTTTTTTGTAGCTACGTCAAATAAAAATAATCCAACCAAACTATCCTCTTAATATGCAGCATATGCAACACTTGCTTTTCTTAAGATCATGCTCTCGCTCTCACACTTTCTTTAAATTTACGCTCTTAGTTCTCTCACAGTTTTTAGTTCCCCTTTCTGATTCACACCCGAATTCATCCAGCGGCCGAGTGTGTGCGCTTTGGCGCCCACTGTCGCAGAATGTGCGCAAAATGTGCCCGTCCCCATGATACAATTACAAAGTAGGCTCATATTGGAGAGCAGGGTGCGCTAGTTGTCAAAATCAGCTGGTAATTTTAAGTTTTTCTAATTGTTGTTGTTTCTTTTTTCGTTTGAAATTTGTAGCTCCTACAGCTTTGTTGTTGCAAAATTTCTCAATTGAGCAGCCGTCTTAAAATTAGCTTACCTTGTAATTGTATTATCAAAGTGCATCGTTCACTTCTTCCATTTGATGGTCAGTTTGGGCGACTATTCGGAATCTTGTGACTAAATTTCCCACCAAATTTACATTACTGGACATTAAACCACCAACACGCAAACATAGAGTGCGGACAGAGGAAAATATCGTAGCTGTATCCGCCAGTGTTGTTGCTGATCATGAATTATCGATTCGGCGCCGTTCGCAGCTATTGGGCCTCTGTTACTCCACTACGTGGAAAATTTTGCGGAAGGATTTGGGTGTAAAACCTTTTAGAATACAGCTGGTACAAGAATTGAAGCCACACAACCTACCACAACGGGTAACTTTTGGGCGCTGGCCAATTTTCAACTTTGAATGGGCGCTGGCAAAGTTGGATGAAGGCCCACTTTTTTATCGGAAAGTTGTGTTCAGCGACGAAGCTCATTTCTGGTTGAATGGATACGTGAACAAGCAAAATTACCGTATTTGGTGTGAAGAGCAGCCAGAAGCATTGCAAGAACTGTCAACGCATCCCGAAAAATGCACTATTTGGTGTGGATTATGGACCAGTGGTATCATTGAACCATACTTTTTCAAAGACTACGAAGGCAGGAACGTTACTGTGAATGGTGAGCGCTACCGTGTGATGATTACAATTTTTTTTTGCCCAAAATGGAAGAGCTGGACTTGCCTGATATGTGGTTTTAACCAGACGGTGCCACATGCCACACAGCACGCGAAACAATGGCCCAATTGAGAGGCGAGTTCGGTGAACAGTTTATTTCACGTTCGGGACCAGTCAATTGGCCGCCTAGATCGTGCGATTTAACGCCTTTAGACTATTTTTTGTGGGGCCATGTTAAGGCTCATGTCTATAGGGACAAGCCCGCAACGGTTGATGCACTGGAAGCCAATATTGAAGAATTTATTCGTGCGATGCTGGCCGATATGTTGGAGAGAGTATGCCAAAATTGGACCCAGCGTATGAACCATTTGAGGCGTAGCCGCGGTCAACATTTACATGAAATCATCTTTAAACATTGAATTATATAGATCGTTTTATCGACTCAAATAAAGATTTCATACATTTCTCTAAATTTTTTGTTTTTGTTTTTTAATCAAATCCGAAAGCTCTTAAAAAAATCACCTTTTACAAGGTAGGAATGAGAGTTTTTCCGTCTTGCACCAACTGTCAAAAATAGTGCAAATTAGAGAACGAAAAAAGTTAAAAAGAAAATAGAAAGTAAAATATACGGGCAAATGACAGTCGGTGCAAGACACTCGTGAGAAAATAGCCAGTTGTCACTCCTACCTCCTACTCCTACTTGTGACGTCCGTGGCGTAGTTGGTTTAAGTGCGTGGCCGCTATGTCAACGAACCTGGAGACCCGGGTTCGAACCCCAGCAGCGACAGAAAATTATTTGAATTAAAAACCTCAGAGAGTAATCAAAATGCCATGTAAAGCTTCTTGAGAACAAGAACATTCCGTTCATCGCCGTTCGGAGTCGGCGTTAAGCCTGTAGGTTAATTTCTCGGTCAATTGTGTACAAACTTAATAACACGCACAACACAATTGATCATAAGAAGCTAGGTCAAAGTCCTTTCAAGGGCTGAAATGACCAGTTATTTATTTTTACTTTTTTTTTGTCACTCCTACCTTGTATAATTGTATCATGATCGCATCAATCAAAATTTTTACCACGCTCTAAATCTGAATTATCTAGAAAGTCAAAGCGTTGCAAACTTTTACTCGGCTGCTGCTTAGTAGTAAGTTGTTAATAAGAAGGTAGTAGATTCAACATAAAAGTACTTTTATGAGTAGAAAAAGCATAAAATAGTAGGCAAAACGATACTAATCGCAAGCAGTAGGTAGCAGAAAAGCCTGCGTCGACGGTTCAATAAAAGAGTCGCTTGTGAGCACAACCATATATCTTATCGAGCCAAAAGCAGAGTATGCTGAATAATGAAAATGAATTTTGTCAAGAAATAAAGTTTTTCAAAACTCTGTGATGTTAATTATAGTCTAAATGTAAATATTGTGTTGCCTTTATGTTTTTGTATTATAAAAATAATTGTATTTTATTTTATAAAAAAAATTTTGCAAAAAATTAAAATCAAGTAAACCCCTGATGAAGGAAGAAAGCCGCTTCCGAAACGTTGGGTAAAATGAAAAATATTTTTTAGATTATTTTTCAAAAATATTGTGACCAAAAAAGGAAAATATCTTCGCTGAAAAATAAAGTTTTTCTTAAAAAGACTTATTGATGATCTTAGTTTTTATTATATTTGTTTGTTTTATTAAACATCCAGTTTTGATTACAATTATTTTAACAAAGATCTCTTGTGTAATGAGTGTAATGAATAGAACAACCTTGGTTTGGACTTTTGGGTTAATTATAATAAAATTTTTTCAAGCTAGTAAAATAAGTTTTTTAAACTCTTCGAATGTATTCAACTATTTTATTCAAACTGAAGCCTCTTGCACGAATGTTATCTTAACTTTTATGCCAACGAAAACATATTTAGTTGAGATCATTATTCTACAAATTAACACTTCAGATAGCCCTTGAAAGAATTTCGCCCGAGCATCTTATGACCAGATTGTGTTGTGCGTATTATTAAATGTTTGTACACGAGAACTGGACCTACAGTTTTATGCCGATTCTGCAGAGACCGATTGCGACAGATCAGAAAAATTAATTGAAAAAATTGTCTTTATCAGCTGGGATTCGAACCTGGTCTCGAATTGGCATCGAGTGGTCCACTCACTTACTAACGCACTCGGCCACGGTCTCCACAACTAAAAGAATATAACTAGATGAAATAAAAGGACCACAAAAAGACTCATTTACAAATACAACATCTGTCACGACACATTGGTCCGACTATTTATTAAACTTGTACAGAGGGGCTCAATTATTATATGTCTCGATGTAAACTGTGTGCTTAAACCTTTGCATACATTTTTTATCTGGCAGAAGGTATGATCGGTCCTTAACTTTTTCAAAAACCATGCCGAAGCCAACGTGACGGTCAATGGACCACACAATCGCGTAATGATTGTTGACTGGTGCGCACTGGTTGCAGCTAGACGGCGCAATGAGCCATACAGCGACCGGAAAAATCAATTTGCAGAAAGTGTCGTGTGGTGAACGTATACTAGCCAAAACCGTATACTTATTCTTCGACATAGTCCCCTTTCAGCTCGATACACTTATTCTAACAATATTCTAACATTGCGATGCCCTTTGAATAGTAATATTTCTCAAAATCTTGGAAATACGCTTCAGTTTCCAATTCGACCTGTTCATTCGTAGCAAATCTCCTTCCCTGGAGGAGCCCCCTTTTTAAGTTTGGGAACAGATAGTGGTCCTGCAAAAATGATTTTTTTCTTCGATAAATGGAGCCGTTTGTTTGCGATTTTGTTTTTCAATCGGTCCAATAATTTACAGTAATAGTCGCTGTTGATTATTTTTCTTTTTCTCAAATAGTCGATGAACAAAATGCCACTTGAATCGAAAAAAACAGTCCCCAACACCTTTCCGGCCGTTTGTTGAGTCTTCTCTCGCTTTGGTGCACTTCTACTGGAACCTTCCCACTCTTTTGCTGATTCCTTCCATTTTGTGTATAGTGCTGGGTCCATGTTTCATCCATGGTCACTATTTTACGAAAAAATCAGTCGGATTTTGTTTAAACATGTCCAAATATTGTTGGGTAGTGCGAACACGTTCATGTTTTTGATTGTTAACGAACGCGGCACCCATCTTGCAGTCTGCTTTCTCATGCCCAAATGTTCATGCAAAATTGAAACCACCACACATCAAGTGCCTACGTTCTTATAAAAGTTCTTTTGCACTTTCGTACACAAAAAGTAATGCTAAGGCACGAAAATCTTCTTCATCCATATTTATAACAGTACCAAAAATTGTTTAATTTAGAACACTGTTACGTCATTATTCATTGACAAATCGATCTGACATTTATGGTGTGTTAATTTTAAAGTTCCAACACGTCAAAAATGTCATACATTTGAAGAGTGGTGGTTCCGTCACTTGGAACGTCCTAGTATTTAAAATTCCTTTTGGGTTTTTTTAATAATTATACACCCATGCTTAATGCGTAAAGAGTATATTAACTTTGTCACTCTATTCGTAGCGCTTATAAAGAGGCGTGGTAGATATGTCCGTCTGTCAGTCTGTCGTCAGGATTACAGTCATAATATTAAAGCAATCGTTATGAGATTAAAAACTTTTTATTTGAAATTTGTCAAAATCTAATGAAAACCACGCCTACTTCCCATACATAGTGACATCATCAAAATAGCAAAACCTTCATAAATTCCATCTAAATAAATGTATTGACTTGATACATATATAAACATAAGCTTTGATATTTAAAACGTACACTAAGGGAAAAAATATTAAATTTATCCAAATACTTATTTAATTTATCCAAAAAGCGAGTCATTTTTGCACCAATAACGCATTTATTTAAATCGACCACGTAAATATTTAAAATTTATTTAAATACTTTTTTAATTAAATAAAATATTAAAATATTTAAAATAAAATTAATAAAAAATGTATTAAAATTATGCACGAATATATTTAAATATCTTTCAAATATTTACTATTTGAAAATAAAACTATCGCATTTAAGGAAAATTTATATAAAAATATTGAATTTGAAAAACAATTTATTGGAATATTTCCCACGAGCTGTGTCCATCAAATGCCATTTGGAGGTATATTTTATTTTCTTTTTTCGTTCTCTAATTTATACTATTTTTCACAGTTGGTGCAATAATATGGCATCAAATGTCAAAAGTTGTATAAACTATAAAAAGAAAAATAGAGAATAAGAAGTAAATTATGCAGGTAATTGACAACCGGTTCAAGACATTCTTGAGAAAATACCGAGTTGTCACTCCACCCTACATGATTTCATCATGCATCGCACTCACCATCGCATTCACAAATCATAATTGCCAAACTTCCATGCTACATTACCCTTGCAACATTAACTAAATGAGAACTATAAGAAACCTGCGTGCGATGCTGTTGCTGCTTGTCGGAATATGTGTGTACGTCTGCGATGCTGTTGCTGCTTGCTTGTATGGAATATGTGTGTACGTGTGTGGTATGAATAAAATTTAAATACGGGAAAAAACGAGCTGTAAGGAAAACATTTGATTTATCCACGTAAATATTTAAATAAAATTTATACTCAGGCGTGAATAATGCTAATATGCGTTATTTCCCTTAGTATACATATGATTTAATTTTGATAAATTGAATAAAACCACGCCCTGGTTTTATCCTGCTTTTTTCTTTATTATTTGTCGAAATATTGTTTTTGTTTTTTATGATTATTACTTTTTGCATGCGTTCCAACTATTTTTCACAACATTTATCTCATTCCGCTTGAGAAACCTCCAAAAATAGTTTTTGAACGCATCAACGTCTTCTTTTGGCATCAAAAATCGTTGTCCACGCATTTTGTTCTTGATGTGCAAGAAGTCATTGAGTGCCAAGTCAAAATTGTACGACGGATGACCCATTAATTCGATGTTTTGAGTGCTCTAAAACGCTTCAAGCGTTTTTCAAAATTAAAAAAAAATAATCGGTCTCTATATTTATTCACGAAATATATGTGGTAACCCCAAGCATAAGGAAAATTACTTGCAAGCCATCTGCCATACTTTCAAATACTTCGTCTATTCCGAAGTTCCATTTCAAAACAAGCAGTGTAGTAAGATACGAACCCTTTGCCTTTTTTTCGAGATATGGCGTTTTTTATTTCTTAAGATTCTCATATCGACCGACCACCTCTACCTGTGCGTCTCGTTTTTTGTTCCCCTCGTTTTTTGTCCCCCTTGCGAAACATGTAAAAACTGTTATTTTCAGCATGTCTTGCTTCGCTTTCAAGATATTGAGCTTATTCTAATTTTTTTGAACTTAAATTATATTATCGACTGACCCTCTTCACTTGTGTGCCCCTTAGAAAACTGAAAACAATCGCTAACAATTTTTTAATAGTGATGCTTGGTGCACTCGCTATGATTTCCATTGCTTTTACTTCATTATCGTTCTATGGTTTGATATTTCATTTCAAGTCAAAACTCAAGTATTTTTCGAAACTAACGAAAAGCTTTCAAAATATGCAATGTTTGTTTTGTTGGCTTCGCCAACTTCATACAGAACATTTTTGTTCGATGTCAAAGCTACACTGAAATGCACCGCGTAATGTACTGTACACTAATCAAGTACTGTGAATAGAAGGTTTTGTGCAGCTCTTTACCTCGTATGGTGGTAATATAACTTCGAAGATTTTCATTCCCTACTTGTTTAGTATCATTATTGAATTGATTTTACATCTAACAACATTAACAAGAAGAGCTGGTACTAGAATATGAATTTTTTATATTACACAGTTCCCTTTTGTGCAAAACTGGACCATTTCTCTCTTTCCAACTTTCTTGTTGGAATTTGCTGACTTAAATTTTTACCAACAAACAATAGCGTCGTATTTTGCGTTTCGCAAAATGTTCTAAATATATATTAAGAGAAGACCGGTGTTAATTAATAACTTCATTGAGTTTTACAAAGTGATAATGAAAATACCTGTTAATCATTATGCTTGCATCATATCCGGAAGGTTGATGAATGAATAAATAAAGATAATAAAGACCGTATTTTGTTTTCAATTTATTAATTTGAAAGAATAGAGAAATAATGCGAAATGTAATTAACAGCACATACATGTGGTTTTTTATTTTTAAGATATTGCTATGGGAAATTGAATGAGCGCAAAGCTTTAATACAGAGAACGAAAAACCTATGGACTGACACGATAAATTTATGTACTCATGACATGTACATTAGACCGTATCACCAAAACTAACCTATATTTGACGCCACCTCAATCGTTAGACATTTAGAGACATTTTCAAAAGTATACATTTCGGAAGTATTATTTTTGGGATAAAATTGTTTGGAACTGCTTCAAAAATGAATTTAATGGATATAATTAGTTTCCATGGTCTTAATGATTTTTTGTGAGCTTTAATTATTTGCTCTTTTTAGATTTTGTTAACATAGTAGCAACTGAGATAAGGTGGGTGATAACTTAAAAAAAACAAGATTCGAAAAAATAAAATCAGAAAAAAATTGCAAAAAAGCAATAAACACATTTATGAAAGAAAAATCTTTGGGATCGGACAAGAAACACAGAAGATATAACGAAAACAACAAAAATTTTTTTTTGAAAATGTCTTAAATGTCTAATGATTGAGGCGGGGTCAAAATGGGTTTACTTTTTTTTCCATACAAGGTGATACGGTCTAATGTACTTGTTGAAATCTGTATTGACTGCATAATGCTTTTAAGAAGTGCTGGATTCAATAAAGGATGTTATGTACTCATCGCAAAACTTTGTAAATAATTTTATCTAGTGAGAAAAGTTCCGATGTACGTAGTACATAGATTATTGAGTCAGTACATAAAATTATGTACAACAGTTTTCTGATGAGTACATAAAAGCACTGCTTTTTTTACTATAGCACTGCTTAAAAGCAATATGTAATCAATACAGATTCCAACATGTACTCAATACAAGAAATAAAAAATTAAAAAATTTCTGTGTGAACGTAAAATGAGGCAGCTTTAAAAATGGATTGATCCGATCGTTGATCGAGATGTTTGCAAATGAAGAAACAAATGACATAAACAGCAAAATCGTATGCAAGCGAGACACGTACCGAGTCCATATTTTAGGTATTGAATAAATGTATTGCTTTCATCAATGTGCCGAAAGATTGTGCCGAATTGGAGAGAAAAACAGTGCCGTTTCGAAGAAAATGGTGCCGTCTTTTTTTGTATCCAAAATTTTCTTTTTTGTTTTTGTCACAACTCAAAATTAAGCTTTTTTAAAGTAAGCATACAGAAAGAATCGCTATAAGAATTTCTGTTTATGCTTTAAGATTATCTTATTTGTGTTAAAATAACGGTAACATAAAAGTTTAACAACTTTTGTGTTCGGGATGGTTTTTATGCAGTGATTCAAATGATCCAATGCTGTAAAGGGCAAATTATGCTCAGATATAAACAGTGCTAGGCGTATTTCCAATTTTTTTGCCTCAGTTTCCACAGCAAGGCATCTGTCATGTTTTTCAAAGATTGATATCTTCACATTTTGTTTTTTTTTGCTTTTTCATACGCCGTTTTATGGAATTTAGATGACGAATGTCTTTCTAACAAGGAAAAAGGTAAAAACAAACAAAATTCTAAGTTATAAGTAAATTTTAAGAAAAAAAAAATTCATTACAAAAACTTAAAAATTTAAAAAAATAAAAAAAAGGTAACTTTTAAAATTGTTTGTGCTCAAACATAACTTAATATGAAATAATTGCGTCTGCGTGCTACCCATTATATCGGCTTAAAACTGTTGAAAATCGCAACAACAAAATTGCAGCAACTATTATGCCAACGAATTGGATACCGTTATTTGCATCTTTTTAATACCTTTCGTTTGATATCAAATTTGTATGTGTTTTTATGGCAAATAGCAGAGTTATGGTAAAAAAATCAAATTTTTGCTGATTTTGAAACGCCATTTTGAAACCCTAAACATTCGATAGAGCACATATAAAAAATACGTCAACCTTAGAATTTCATCCTCTAACACATATCCGAAAATCATTCAAATCGGCGTCTGACACTTGGGGACCTTTTCTTGTAAGTGAAAACCATGGTATAATTAATCAGGTAGGTGTGACACTTTTCAATCCGAACATGAATTGTCAAAAATCATACAAAACAAAGCAAACAAAAAAACAAAAAAAAAAAAAAAACAGCCGAGTTTGACAATCCATGAACGATCTCGTGAGAAAATAGCCTGTTGTCAAACCTACCTGTATAATTGTATCATGAGTGAAAACCACTTCCTATTATTGGCACATAGCAGACTACATATTTTTGCTTGCTTAAGAGAAGTTTCCTCAATTAACCAGCTATATTTATTTTGCGATTCCTACCGAAATTTGATTTGATATTTGTTGAATTTTCTAGTGTCAGGTTCGACAGGTTTCTCTTCTTATTCCTCTTTTGGTTCCTTTTCCAAATCCTCTTCCTGCCGCAAATTTGATTTAACATCCTTTGTCTGTCGAATAAGCCAACTAAAAAGTTTTATTTGTTACTATTGTCTTGATTTTATAGTTAAAGAACATACTTTTCCATTTTTAAAAGCGCTCCCACAATTTTCAGTAAAATATTAACAAATGGCTGTAGCTTTTGACAAATAATTATGTTCGAGTAAAGTTGGCAACGAAAATGATAACGAATAGTCGAAGTTAGCAACAGGGTGCATCAAAAATTTAAAATTTCTTTAATTAAGTTTACATGCAACTTGAAATTTTTTTGATTCTGAGATATTGAAATAGTGCTGAAATGAAAAGGCACGTGCCTTAAGTTCCATCTGATCTCGAAAGGGCCGAAAAAAGCACAATTGTGCCTATATTTCCATCCCTGGTACACGTGCTATGTACACAGAAAAAAAAAGAGTAGAACTTTTACCTAAAAATGTTGTGAATTCAGCTAAAGTAATCCGGTGATTTTCAGTCAACGAATTTGATTATGTGCGCTACCAATTTCTAAATGTTAATTATTACAATTATATTGGGTAGTTTAACTGCGAGAGTAAATAAAGCACCTAAATATTTTGGTATACCTTCAGCCATAAAATAGACAACACACATAATTTATTAGAAGAATTAGCTAATATTTTTCAAACTATGTCCACTTCAGATTAGGTAAGCCACCTACTAAGTATAGAAAAATTATCTAATTATTTAGATTGCATTCCCACTTAAGAGTGGAAACGACACCTACGTATTTAAGAAAAATCAAATATTTATTTTAATAGTTTACCAACTTCAGATTAGGAAAAACAACTACTTATTTTAGGAAATTCATTCAATTCCTTCGATAATTTTTCCACTTAAAAGTAAGGAAACAACATTTTTGTAGCCAAATTATCCAATTATCTAGATACATAAACCAATCGAAATAAATTAAATAAAGAACAACTTGAAAAACTAATATTATTCAATTTTAAAAAGAAAACTCACATAATAAAAAGAAAGTGTAATTAAATAACAACGAAATAAAAAACAATTGGTTCTTTAAGGATTAACCCCTAAGAGCTAATATTCAAATGCTACATTTCATACGAACATATCGACAACTTGCATTAGGTAAAATGATTTAATAAGCAAAATTTTAGTAGAATTTATGTGAATTACCTAATGTATGATTGTTTAATTAACTGTGTAAGTAGAAAAGCTGTTGAAAAGATTAGGTGAAATAGAAAATTTCACATTAGCTAAACTAGTTTAGGTAATAAATCAATTCTTTTATTTTCTGTGTAGTGAGAGAGAAATGTGCTGAGTCTATATATAATGTATTGAGTACATTTCTTGTAAAACTTTGGAAGAAATATTGGTTGAGTACATGTAGCTTGTATTAATTGAAGTCGGCAATGTATTCAATATATAACTAACTATATTGAATACAGTTTCTTATTCATTTTATAAAGTGAATAGATTTATATGTAATAAAGAGTTGCACAACTGCAATCAATAGCTGTTTCAAAGGATTCTCATAAGAACGAAATGAATTCCAGCAGCCATGATACAATTACAAGGTAAGCTCATTTTAAGATGGCTACTCAATTGAGAAATTTTGCATCAACAAAGCTGTAGCTACAAAAGTATAACGACAAAAGCGACAACAACAATTAGAAAAACTAAAAATTAGTCCCATATTAAGGCCTGACCAAAATAGACGAAACGAGACGATTGCAACTTGCCGAACGTTTGCAATCGTTATGTCCGTTTTGACATTTAACCCAAAATGAAACGAGTACCTCCAATCGTCTGAAACAAGAAGAAGACTGCTTTGCACAGCTGTTGTTGACGAGTTGAGACGCTAAAAGTTCGGTTCTTACGGAACAAACCGTCTCGTCGCAATGTTTCGTTCAGTTTCGATCAGTTACGTATGTGCATTTTGGGTTTTATCATTGGCTTCCATTTGTTCGAACTTACTCGTTATGTCTCGTTCTGTCTATTTTGGTCAGGCCTTTAGACATGCCGATATTGTGTCGATTTCTCTCACCGATTTTCTTATTTTTTCTTTTGTTTTTATTTTATACTTACTTTATTTGCTTAAAATGCACAAAATAAAGTTGTTTCTTTCACAAAATGCTATAAAATGATGAAATTTCGTGGAAAAGTTAAATAAAAGCAAATGTCGAAAGCAAAAGCAAACGTCAAAAGATCTTCGGAAAACGCTGGTACGGCCGAGTTTTTCATTTCCGCTTTCGTTTCCCTTCCCGACACACCGAACACGGTGAGAGAAATCGGCACAATATCGGCATTTCTAATATGGGACTTACCAGCTGATTTTGACAACTAGCGCACCCTGCTCTCCAATTGTGTCATGGAAAAGATGATCAATATTCGTTATAACTCTCTCAATTAGAATGGCACATTTATTTGCTCTGCAAAATTGATGTTTCGCTAGTGTTGCCAGAATGACAGTTTTGATTGCAAATGGCAGTTTTTTCAACTCTGAGCAGGTTGGCAGTTTTTATGAAAATATAAAATCTTATGTAGTTTTCATAAATTCTCTTTGCCAAAACGTCATTACGGATCAATTACTTTTATAAAGCAGACCTACTTTAAACTTCAGCAGCACCTTCAACTTCAGCAGCAACCTCACTTTTCTATTTGCGCCAATTTGCGTGTTTTCTTTTCAAGCCACAAGGCTGCAAGCCTTGTAGATCCTGGGAGGAAAATAAGTACTTGAAAGGTTGGATTGGCAAAAGCGACAAGATTAGTGCGACAACTAGAAATTCCAACCCTCTAAAAAAAACAACTATCATTGTTCAAGCTTTGACGTATCAAAAACTGTGATACAAAAATTTAATAGTGTGATATATATAACTAACGCAAATAATAATATAAGTAAAAAAAAAACACTAAAAATACCTGAATTACTTATCTTAAAATGATCTGAAATATGAATAAAATACCAGAAGTTTTTTATATAAGTATTAGTTACAACAACAATTTTATATACAAATGAATTTGTTTTATTTCTGTTTTTAATAAAAAATTAAAGAAAATGCTTAAGAAATCGTTTTTTAGAATGGCAGTTTTTGTCTTCAAAATGCAGTTTTTTCTTCAGATTTAGCAGTTTTTAAAAAAAGAAATCTGGCAAATCTGAGTTTCGCACTCATTCGTTTCGCATTGTAACTGATTCGAGAATATGGAATACTCGCATAGAATGGTAAACAAAAGGAAAACATTCCTGCAGCTCTTTAATATGTAACCAGTACACGCTGACTTTACCCAGTACATGCAGCTCTCGTTGCGTTCTTATAAAAGACGCAGTTCATAGATTTTACTAGATGTCTCTGTACTGATTACATGACTTTTTCCTTAGTGTAGATTCACCTAATTCTGTACTAAATCGATTTCAAGATTCTTTATTTCAAAAATCATACATTTTTTGTCAACAGCCTTCGTTAACTTATCTTTTTAAATGCATTTAATCAAACTCTTTTCACAATCAACATTGTGAGCTGCTACTATCAAAGCCTTCCTCCAACACGTCAAATGAAAATAAAAAATGATAAATATATATTTCTTGCACTCATCTACAAATACTTTTATGTATTTACATTTTAATAATAGCAAAACCTCATATATTATATAAGTAAACAAGCAAATTAAGTCATTGCAATAACAACTCGCAGTTTGTTTTTTTTTTTTGACAAAGAAAAATACCTTCTAAAGAAAACGAATGAAATTGTTGAATTTCACAAAAAAGACAACAAATAACTATTTATCATAGAATAGAAAAATTTCTTAAAATTCTTAATGGGCAGCAGCTGTTTTTGTGTTGTTCTTGTTGATGTTGTCGCTCATAAGTGTAAACAACACGCTATGATATGAGCAATATCAACGTTCCAAACGAACGATTATCAGCAATTTTGTTCAGGTAAATTAGAGACTCAATTGATTCGGCTGGCTGAATATTCTTAGCATTGTTTGTCTAACAGGCCGGTTACACAGGCCAGTGACGGTGAAAGTGCGAAAGAATACGTGTACTGTTCGAATGATTCGAAAAATGTCGAACTTTCATGCTAGTAGCAAGAGGTGCTACACATGCAAATGAAAAAAATTCAAAAAATTTCATCGTATGCGAATGTTCTGGCTGCTATAGAAAGCTCAATCAATTTAATGATATGTTTTAAGTTAATTTTTTTTCCATTATTTTAATTGTAAATTTTTAACTTTTATATGCAACTTTTCACAATCTTAATTAATATTTTTGTTTTGCTTTTAATTTTAAACAAGCTATCAGTGTTCCTTCCTGTACGAAATCGAGGAAAATCCGAAATAAATCCACCAAAAGTAATTAAAAACAACACTGATATCCCCATTTTTGACATGCACTGGCCGCTGCTGTCAAAATCCACTGTCTCTGAAATTTCGTTGCCAGTAGCGATGAAAATGGTGCGAAATTGAATCCAGTGTGAGTGTATTTGTAAAAAAGTGTGAATGTACTGAGTTTTTCGAACTACCCCAGCTAGCATTTTCAATCGTAGGCGACTCTTCCACGATCGGAGCGGGCGATTAAATAAATCGTCGACGATGTCGTATTCCGATCGCGGAAGTTCAGTACAACGGGAGAAACTGTGTCAAGCCGGCGACTCTTCCATTCGAGTCGTCTACGATGCTCAAAAAAGAATCGTGTAAGATGCTTTTATTCCTTCTTCAAACGATCCTTGAATCAATCGCCTAATTGAGTCGTGTACGATGCTCAAAAAAGAATCGTGTAAGATGGTTTTATTCCTACTTCAAACGACCCTTGAATCAATCGCCTAATTGAGTCGTCTACGATGCTCAGGAAAGAATCGCTGAAGAGTCTTGAAACTATTGCCAAGACGATCTTTAATTTACCCCAAATGCTTCAAAATAAAAAGCATTGTTCTGTATTGTTCATTTTTTAATTGTAATATATGTAATTAGTTTAAACTCTTATAAATAAAATAAAAATAATTCAATTATTAATTAAAGAAAACAAACAAAATTCATAGACATAGAAAAAAAAATATATAAAAAATAAATTATAGAGCTAAATCCCCCTAATTTTCTTCGTCATCCTTCTTGGTCCGATCACCCTTCCTGAGTCGGTCACCAGCATGGACAAAATGTTGCTTTAGCACTTCCTTTATTCCTGCGTCGTCACCTTTAAATTTTGAGTGACATACATCTTAAAAAAGAAAAACAAATTAGGAAACTGTAAGAGCATGAAATAAAAAGTACTTACTTGCTATAATTCTTGGACACGTGTTCACTAGCTAACAACTGAGTTAATATGAAGCAAACATCAGTTTTTCTTTGTAAACTTTTCTAAACACAACGGTTAAATTCGCCAAACGATCGCGGGAATGCGTAAGCGCCGATTCCTAAACATAACGGTTAAATTCGCCAAACCATCGCGAGAATGCATAAGCGGCGATTTTAGAGTAACACAAGTACACGAATGGTCGTCAGAACAATTAAACGACGATTGTAGAGTAACAAAAAAAAAAAAAAACACTAGTCAATCAATCATCAAAATGAGTCGCATTCTTGCTTGCACTCTTTTAATGCTTGCCAAGATGCGTGAACGACCATTCACTCGTCCAAAAATCGTCAAAACGACTCGCAATAGCATCATTTGGAAGAGCAATATAAAATTCTACTTAACAATCGTCATGACGATTAAAAAAAGAATCGCGAAATGATCGCGATCGTCATACAATCTTCCAAATGCTAGCTGGGTACTGCCCAGTAGGCAATGACAGCACTGCTAGCAGGCCTTCTTGTGGATTTTGTAGTACTGCCGCACTCATATACAATTACACTTTCTTTTTTATATGAAGTGGGAAAAATTTTCAGACCTACCGCTTTCACTGCACTAAAAAGGCCTTCTAGTAGCACTCTTTTGAAAATGCATGCATAACATATTCTTTCGATGAGGAGTGTTAGAGGCACTGTTGTAACAGGCCTGATTATACAACTTCATTAAGCATTGTTGTAAAAGATCATTCTATTCCACTCCTTCTCATACTAGCTCTTAAATGAGGCCTACACAGAGCGCTCTTACCAAAATCATGATTACATCGCTTCCCAAATAAAGGCAAAAAGTAACTTTGTCAAAAATTAATTTAAACAAATTCATTAATTATA
Source organism: Pherbina coryleti (assembly GCA_943735915.1). Classification (NCBI taxonomy): domain Eukaryota; kingdom Metazoa; phylum Arthropoda; class Insecta; order Diptera; family Sciomyzidae; genus Pherbina; species Pherbina coryleti. Next base: position 72,631,772 of record OX030948.1, read on the forward strand.
TATGTATATATATATATATATATTTACATTTTAATAAACTTTAACAAAGAAATAATTTTTTGGACTTCGTTTTTAAAATATAACTAACAGCCCTATTCTGCTTGTTAACTTAACAAGGAATTGTTAAGGAGCTCTTGTTAATGTTCTTGTTATGTAATGTAAATGTTCGCACTCTGGCAAATCATTTACAATTTGAAAGCTCTCAAAAGCTATTAAAGTTCACCACGCATGGTGAAAATGTAAATGCCTTAGATATAAAGCGTCAGCTGTTTTTACATTGCGCTTTTCTTGCTTATTTTGATTGCTTATGTTTGTTTTTCTACAAGTAAGATGGAAAATGTTAAGAAATAAATAATTTACTAATTGTTTTCAATTGTTTTAAGTTTCAAATTGAATTTTTTTAATAGCCAAGCAATTTTCGAGTGTTTTGCAGTCTTTAAAATTTATTTTTTCTTTGATCTCCTTTAGTATCAATGCTAAAAAGAAGTAAGAAGTAAGAATTCATCCATTTTTATACCCCCACGTTTAAAAAACGTAAATGGGGGTATATTAATTTTGTCACTCCGTTTGTAACGCCCATAAGGAGGCGTGGTAGGTATAGAAAAGTATATATATTCTTGATCAGCATCACCACCCGAGTTGATTTAGCCATGTCCGTCTGTCTGTCCGTCTGTCCGTCTGTCTGTGATCACGATTCCAGCCGTAATTTTAAAACTATCATCACGAAATTCTATATTTAAGCTTTTATCTAAAAAATTAAGGTCAAGTTCGTAAATGAGCCAAATCGGATGAAAACCACGCCTACCTCCCATACAAAGTGACTTTATCAAAAAGGTAAAATTTCTCTAAAATCCACAAAAATTAATGTATGGGCTTGAAAATTTGCATATGAACTTTGATATATAACGTGTACTATGTGTATGGAATTCAACCAAATTGGGTGAAAACCACACCCTCCTCCCATACAAAGCCATTTTATCAAAAAACAAAAGCGAATATTTTCTGTTAAAAATATAACGAAAACGTTTTAACAGATAAACATTTTATTGATTGCTTAAGACTTTGAATATACTTTGGTTCGGCCGTGGGGGTATTTTAACTTCGGCCCAGTCGAAGATCATTTCTTACTAGTTTTTATTTTATTTTATTTACACGGCATTTTTTTAGCTTAATACTGAACTATCTTTCGTTGTTAAGTTGTTTTCTGTCATTAACAAAATAGTAAAGAAAGGAGCTTTCAAATTATCACCAGAATACGAAACCTTAACAATTTGTTAATATTAACTATTTTGTTAATGTGGTGAGCTTAGTTAAGCTGCCAGAATAGTGCTGTAAGTGTTAAGGCAGAAAGTGGCTTTCTCAAAAATAAAAATAAACAAATTCATTAATTATATCGCTCGTTTTCTTCAATAACGTCATAACTCAAAAAAATCAGATTTTTCAGGAGAAGAATTAAAATATTTCAACCGATAATGGAGATTACTCCACCTATTGTATCGTGGCTTGGAAAATGTTTCTGCATGATAAACTCAATTTTTAGGTTTTTTGGATTAAGACTTTTTGAAAAAAACGAGCGATATATATTTACATTTTAAATAAACTTAAACAATGATGAGATCAATTTTTTTTGGACTTTTTAAAATAAATAAAAGTGAAATGGTATTCGAATAGTGACTCAAACTCTTCAAAAGCCACACAACTCAAAATTTTAATCAACTTCATACAAAACAAGGATACAAAATGATTTTATAAAAATTAACGAGCAATCAGATTAAAAAAAATTTTTTGACAGTCGATGGAGATGTGCATTACGGATTGATTTATAATAAAAAGTAAATATTAAAAAATTTTGAGTTGTGTCACTTTTGAAGAGGGTGTGCGATATAAAGAACTGCTTATGATTTTTCAAGAGATTGTGTCAGTTTTTGTGAATATTTTTGTTTGTAGAGCAAATTTTTGGATCTCTTAAATGCAGCTTTCATTATTTTTATATACATAGTTATCTTTTGTAACAACATCCGATTGAATTGCTTCTGTAAAAGAGTGATGAAAAAGAATTATATAAGAATAGAAATTCAAATTAAATGATATTTTTCTTCCACTTACGAAAAAATATGTGGTTAATGTTTTTGAAGTCCTTAAATGGCTTTTTGTTTTGAAACCCTTGGTAGTTGTAATCAAGGATTACACTTGGACCAAGAAGACTTCCAAGGTTTTTGGTAAGTCCTTCTTTACCAACTATTTTTCGAACACATTGAATCTGTAAAGAGGAATCAATACACGAATTATGTATGGCAAAAAAGAAGAGGAATGACTTTTTTATTAAATACTTACTAGTGTATCTTCACTCATAGATGAAATGTTTGTTTCGAACATTTGAAGTTCAGCACAGCTGTTGATAAGGAAAATGGTTGAAATATTTTCTGCCGATCTTTTGTTTGCACAAAGTACGCGCACCGATACTTTAATCGCTGCCAGCTCATTTATAATAAGAACGTTTTGCTCTTTTAAGGTTTGTTCCAACAGTTCAACACGTTTTTGTAAATCTGTAAAATTAATTTTATGAAATTCACAATAATAATGATAGAAAATATTCTTACTTGCAATTTGGTCCGACAACAGCAATGGTGTTGTGTTTGTATTTTTCTCATTAAGAGATATACTCTCATTTTCATTTTGCTTCATTTTAGTGGCATGAGTGTCAAAACGACGAATTTTTTAAACATATTTTTTAGTATTGGTGGTGTCCATTGCTCGATGAGAGATTGAAAAGTTGCTCGATTGAAGAAAAAAAGAAATTTAAGAAATGATCCATATTGGCTTTTATCAAAACTATGCAAAAGAGGTATTAGTACTAAGTTATGCTCATCGGGTAAGCATATCCTCTTATATATGATTTCATGAATACTAAAAAACTCCCTTTCACTGGTGCAATTAAAATTCCTATCGGCTGTACATATTCCCAATGCATCTATTGAATTTAAAGGTTCTTCAAAAAAACTTATCAAATTTTTTAATCTAACTCCTTCCACTAAACCCTGATCTTGATCTGAAAATCCTGTTACCTGTATAGGCGTGAAAGGTCCTATGCACCAAAAATTGTCTGGGGAAGTCGTACTCAAAAAAAAATTATCTGTTTTATAACTGACTATCTTATTAAATCTGTTTTTTTTAAACCCGCCTGAACATTTCTTTGAAACAATATCTGCTTCTGCAAACTTATTTTTAATTTGTTGCAGAATTTTGGAAGGTTTTCGGATCTTTTTTTTTAATTCCTGCATATAGTTCTCAAAATCATACGCACTAAAGCTTGAAACAATTCCCATATCCCTAACAGAATCGCATAAATGAAGCAAGCCGTGCACATTAAATGTTATACTATTTTCACCAAAAACCGAAGGAAAATTTTCAACGAAAATTTTAAGCAATTCATTTGCAGTTCCTAGATTTACTGCAAAATTTTGAGGCGCGGATAGCAATCTATATGCTGTATGAAGTAGCAAAAACTGGTAATAAAAATCATCGCTGACAATATTCTTTAAAACAACAATTCCAGTATAAAGAAGGAATTGGCGGAATTCTGTTGCCTTCCATCTTGAAATCTCATCTAACGATCTAGGTTTTCGTTGAAATTCTATTGGAATATACCCCGTAAGCGCCACTAGTCTTAACGACAAAAGGTTCTTTCTATCATCAGTAATCTTTTCTGTGTTTTTTTTATTTACAAGTGAAAGTAAAACCTTGCGTGCAACTCCTAAATCTACTAAATGCATTGGTTCAAGAGTAAATTGTGTTATCATCCTAGTTCCTATTAATTCTAATTCACTCGGAGTATTTTTATGAAAGCCTTTATGAAATTCTTTTTGTTTTCTTTCTAAGAAATCCTTATCTGTTCTAAGTTGTGAGGATGTGATGCTGAAAGTTGTTACATTATCTATTTTTCTTCCTATTTGGTAGCATTTGCTACATCCTATGAGCGCATTATGACCAATAATTTCGCACATAAAAGCCCTAGCGGGTGTGTCACATATAAATGCTCTTAAGTTTATAACAAAATTTTGGTTATGAAGAACTAAACCATTTTCTGAAAAGTTTTTTTAAGTCCGATAAAAGGTCATGCAGATACCAATCAACACTATATGGCTTTTTATTACTTAGATAAGTTCCTATAAGAAATACATTTATCCCTTCTACAATAACAACCCTACCTATAATTGGCCAGAGACTCGAAGAACTACTCTTAAAAAGGGGTAATCCATCAACTCCAATATCAATAATTATTTTATTATCTGCAGGCAGCAATTGACATGGTATTTTTTTCAATTGATTTCGTAACCCTAAATGGTAGTAAGTGCCAGGTGGAACAGTTCTTATTACAGTTTTGCTATCACTTTTTTTATTGCTGTTTGCGCTTACGAGAGTTCTTATGTCCACTGGAACATTTAAGTCCTCAGAATTCAAAATTCTAAATAGCGCATTGGCACAGTCTCTAGTTGGGTTATGGTCTTTATACCACGAATAAAGCTTTCTTTGCAACGTCGTTTCTTTTTCTTTCAGAATTTGCTCACTTGGTATCACAATTTCTTCACTCTTTGTAAAAATGTTTTCACCATCTATCACAATATCACCACATTCCGTTAAAAATTCTTCGATTCCTATATCAATGTTTAATTCTTCATAGCCTTGGCACATATTTCCTTCTTCTACCTGACCAGCATCATTATGTGCAGCAACTTCGCTACAACTTTGCCTAACCAAACTATCTTCAATCTTTTTATACTTTCCTAATAAATCTTCTTTTACTTTTTTAATATTCCTATAAACAGAACTTGTACTACTACCACTTTTATCCATATTTAATATAATTGGTTAATATTAATAATGAAAATGATTAACTTACCTGTTGAATCTCCTTTGCCGCGAAAATGTTTTGACACAAATAATTACAGCATAATTTTAGCGATGCAAAACTAAAAATACTTTAAATTCGTTTACTGAAAAATGGTTACTTGAATCATTAATAAACATTGTTCAAAATCTTTCGCATTTAATAACTCGAAATTGAACAGGATTACAAAACGCTACATATGTATTATTATTTATATAACACAATAAATTTATTTTATAGAGAAAAAAATTATTTCAAATCAAATTATTCATTGACGAGTACTTAACGTTGTCACAAAAGTATTCAATTTGTTTATATCACTACAAAATCCAAGTAGTTTTCTTGATATTTCGATTAGTTATTATTATTATTATTATTATTAACAGTTTATTTACAAAATAAATTTAGTGAATAAACTTAAAATAAACTAAGCCCTAACTACTATGGTCTTCAGCTTATTTCGACTAGTATCAGGGTTGCCATATGAAGTTTTTCAGTACGTTCAAAATTTTCTATATACATAGTACGGTTTTTGGTACTGTTACGTTTTTTTCAAAGTGTCAAATAAACACTCATTTATTGTGTGTTTATTTGACATTTATACTCATCTCAAGAGCTGAAAAGGTATGATAATAGTTATGTAAAATTTTTGACATTTTTATTTTTGCAAAACTAACTCATCACATTTAACAATAAGACAATTCGCAATCTTGTGCGTTTGAGATTGTAAAAATACACTACTTTAATCTTACTTACACTCTTCTTTACTTATAGTCTTGTTATGCTTGTTGGTTTGGTTCGTGTCAAAATCACGAACGTAACATTGTGACGTTTGTTAAGGCGAATGTGACGTTACGACATCTGTCAAATTCTTATGGAGGTGAATTTAGTGAAAATGTCGCAACAACATAAGTAGTAATGTGGCTAAAGTTGGTACAAAATAATTTCTCATTTGACGAGCAACACTACTGCAAATATAAGGGTTTATGTATGTATGAATGAAACAATCGTATGATATTTCAAGATTGTTGTCTCTTTCTTCATGTCGAGTCGTAAAGTCGTGTAGTCGTCAATTATCGAATTTAATATACGTAAAATATATTTTTTTGTCCGTATACATAAAAATTGCCCGTAGCAGCTTTCAAGAATTGAAACCTATATAAACTGCTTAACTGTTTGTATGATTTTGTCATTATATATAGATAAAATGACAGATCAACCCTTGCGTCATTTTATAATTCCTGGCATGGTTGAATAAATAAGGTTGTCGCATGGGTGAGAGCGAGTTCCCATAAATGTCAAATCGAAGTTGACAGCTCATACAAAATCTGAAAACGAAAATTAATAACATGAAAAGCCGTTGAAGTTGTTGTTGTTGCTTTTCATTGATTTTGACAATTATATGTACTGAGAAAAACTTCCAGTTTCCCACCTCTTATGAAATTTAATCATGATGAAGCATCTTGCGACATCGATGTTTCCAACATGTTTGCAAACTTCTTTAAAACAACCTACTCCGATATACCATTGAGCATGAGTCTTGAATATCCTTACCTACCACCAGTTAACTCTTTTGAAACCCCCATAATAGATTCTAATATAGTTATGCATTACCTTCAACAAGTTAAATCTTCTTTTACTACTGGTCCGGACGAAATCCCGAGCTGCATTTTAAAGCATTGTTCTAATAGTTTGTGTTCTCCCCTATCAAAAATTTTTAACTCATCCTTGCACATCGGTCATTTTCCCAATATATGGAGAAAATCTTATATAATACCTCTTCATAAATCCGGTTCAAAAATTGATGTTTCCAATTACCGAGGTATCGCAAAACTAAGCGCAATCCCTAAGTTATTTGAGAAAATTATAACTGATCAAATAACCCACGTCGTATCTTCCTCCATTTCCACCTCTCAACATGGTTTCTTAAAGGGAAAATCTACGATAACTAACCTCTTGGAGTTTACTACGCGTGTCATTAAAGGTTTTACTTTAGGACGACAGACTGACGTTATTTATACAGACTTTAGCAAAGCTTTCGATAGTGTTAATCATTATCTTCTTCTGAAAAAGCTTCATCTAATTGGGTTTCCCGTCAAACTATTACACTGGATTAAATCGTACTTGTCGAATCGTTCGCAAAAAGTTTTATATAAGAATTGTATGTCAAAAAATATTTTGGTCACATCAGGTGTTCCTCAGGGAAGTCACCTTGGTCCGGTTTTATTTTTACTGTTTATAAATGACCTTCCTGCTGTAATAAAACACTGTAACGTCTTAATGTACGCCGATGACGTAAAACTTTTTCTAACTTACAAATCGCCTGAAGAACAACAACTCTTACAATCCGATTTAAATAGTCTAGTGGAGTGGTGTAATTTAAACCTTTTAAAATTAAACTTAAAAAAATGTAAGCAAATGACATTCTCACGTCGAATTGCTAATAGTATAAATTACACTATAAATAATACCAACTTAGAAATTGTACACAGTTTTCTTGACTTAGGTGTAATTATGGATCCTAAACTTCGTTTCAATCTTCAAGTTAATTTGGTGGTAAATAAGGCTAGAGGTGTCCTTGGTTTCATTAAAAGATGGGCTAAAGAATTCAACGATCCTTTCACTACTAAGATACTTTATACCTCTCTTGTTAGACCAATTCTTGAATATGCATCTGTAATATGGAACCCTCAATACAATGTCCACATCGATGCATTAGAATCGGTCCAAAAACAATTCTTACTTTTTGCTTTACATTATCGTTGGAACCCCAACATTATTCTACCCCCTTATGAAACCCGCCTTAAAATTATTTCCCTGCCTTCCTTAAGAAGCAGAAGAATTATGCTAAATGTCTCCTTTTTATACAAATTACTCAGTGGTGATATAGACTCACATTACCTCCTTTCTTCATTAAACTTCAACATCCCTAGGAGCGGAGCCAGACATTTCCAGCTTTTTAAGTTGAGTCAGTGCACTTCTAATTATGCCCTTCACGACCCTTTGCGATGTATGTGTAGTGATTTCAATGGCAACTTGAACTTGATAAATTTTTCTGACTCGGTGGATGTCTTAAAACGTAAAATTATATTACATTTGAATACTTAACGCACTCATTGCGATAACAAATCTAGCTCGCGATAATTGTGTAGATTTTACGATTTAACATATAAGCATTATCGAATTTGATAAATACTTTAAGCTTTCGTTTTATTTAGTTTCGTTGCTTAATTTTTTTCATGAAATTTTTTTACATCTTTAGTTCTATAGCTCGTTTAAAATGGGACCATGTATACCGTATCCCTCGGCTTGGTGTGTCAGAGTGTATCTCTTTTCCATACAAGTTTTTACCTGCGTTGGCCCAAATGCATATCCAAATAATAACTTTAGCTCGGTGTTCCCATATTTCAGTGACCCGAATATATAAATATATTGTGCCTGCATAATATATACTTGTATATCTGTGCTATGTTTGGTATTGGTTTGGTGTTTGAGAGTTGCATCTCTTTTCCACGTAGGATCTTGGGTTGGACAGTGGCCCCAAGCCGAATGACAACAATTATAAATGCGGTTATATATAGTCTAATAAACTACTTTGGATGTTGTCTTGTATTCCCTTGTGTTATGAAGAATGTGTTTTTATTCGATGATGCTTATTATGTTTACATAAGCACAAAAATTTCTCAAATTTCAAATGTCAAATATCTTTATTTAATTTTAATTTCCGCTGAAAGGCCAAGCAATTGTGCTTAGTGGAGGCTTTTATTTGCCAACAGGTGGTAGGTTTTAGCACGTAGGTGCATTCTATTCAGTCCGGCTGATCCGGGAACTTCTTAGAATGTAAATCGTGCATGCGTATGGCGCGGGTCATACGTATCTATGAAGATTTCCTACTTCCGGGCGAATCCAAAAAAAAAAAAAAAAAAAAAAAGAGAGTACGATCAGCCACGAGACAACCTTATTTATTCAACTATGATACCTGCTAATTGTATCATGGTAGTGAACGCAACTTCGAAAATGCAACCCTGTAAACTAAGCTTAATTTATTTTACTTATTTTTTTGCTCATAATTGACTCAAATTTGACGTTTTTCTTTTAACTTTTAGAATAATTTTGATTTTTGTGATAAAATCGTGGCTTAAAGTAACCATTAACCAATGGCTGATACCATTCGCTCCGTCTTCGAGATTCGTCCGTCTTCGGGTGGGGATCTTCTTAAGGTTTCGGTATAACCCAGTCAGTGTTATTGAAGCACAATGTCCGAGTCTTCAAGACTACTCATATGGCAACATATGATAAATCATGACTATAACTTAATATTTTCTAATAATTCCCCTCCGCCTATTTTGTTTCTTTTAAGGTATTTTAATGCACGAAGGTGGCGAAACTGGACAAATTGTTTGAAACAATGTGTACAAAACTAGGGAAAGATTTGCAAGAAGTTGGTTTAGTGCCAAAAGATCTTATAATGATAGGGCATTAGCTAAGATTAGTTAATGGAATCGTTATCTTTATGGAAATAACATCTTACAAAAAATGTGAACATTTAAATTCCGCAGGCTATCTATAAATTTTGCCCCATCATGTATCTCATTACCTAGGCATGGACGCATTAATGCCACGCACACTGCGCCTTCTGCCTGGCATGGTATGTACTGTGGAACCCGGCATATATGTTGGTCAATATTTCATGGATGTTCCTAAAGAATTTCGAGATATTTGCTTTTAGTGCATTTTGATTGTTAACCTAGGAATATTTTCCTGAATTAAGAAATTAATATGAATTTCGAACGCATATTTCGGAAACATGGTGTATTATTAAAAACTAGATGTTGTGATTCTTTTGGGCATGAAGGAATTGACAAAATGGCGCGCATTGACAAAAAAAAAAAAAAAAAAAAAAAGTTTTATGAAAGTTTTTTAGCTGATCAGCGATTGATATTTTGCCACTTTTAAACCCTTGTTTGAGCTATATTTTTCTTATATATGCAGAAAAAGACATTGCCTTGAGTGAAAGAAGGCGACCAACATATTCTCATGTATTTTGACCCGAAGAACACGAATCTGGCATCCATTCTGGCTATTGGTTATCTTCAAAATAATTGGTTTGTATCTATTTTACGGATGTGTGGTACACTTTTTTTTTTGGAATGAGCGATATATACTATATTCTAGAAACATATCTGCTTAACATTAAGAAAATAAGGAATAAAAACCTCTTGAGCAATATATTTTGCAACTGAATTTTTTAATAACGTCTATTAAATAAAACCTTTTTATCGCCACTGTTCTCTTTGATGGATCGGCAAATGTACAATTATTACTTCGAAGGATGCCAGTATTTTGTCAACATACTCATTTTTATTTTTGCTCATGTGTTTTCCATATTCCGATATCATTACTTCGTGATTTTATTCTTTTTTTATTTTTTGACGTGACGAAGTTACGTTGTACTGCTCTAGTTTCCAAAAAAGTTGAAAAATGAATTTTTTAAAAATTCATCTGCGTTGCATTGAATTGTTACTCGCTAAGTATAAGAGCTATGATTAAAAAATGGTATGACCGTAAAGGTAAATTCTTTGACTTCATTATAAAAACAAAAAAAAATTCAAAACATCATCGGGTCGCAAGGGGAACGTTTAAGCAACACAACTGAAAATTTGTTACATGGAATTATTACTCGCTGAGTATTAGTGCTAGGATTAAAAATACGATACGCCAATAAAGGCCTACTGTAAGTCCTCACAACAAAATTAGACAAAAAATTTCTGTCGCCATGGGGACGCTGAGACAGCCGCTTAAAGATCGATAACGCAACATTCATGCAGCGGCGTTGCATTGAATTTTTACTCAATGAGTATATTAACTACGATTAAAGTTTAAAAAGGAAAATGAAGGTTTTACAAATGGCTTTACGACAAAAATAAAAAAAAATTCCAGCGTCGTCAGGTCGTGAATATAGCAGCTTATGTAACAGAAATGTAATATCGTTGCATGGAATTATTACTCACTCAGGAGGAGTGCTACGGTAAATTTTGTTTTACGACAGCATGGATGTGTTATTAGGCTTCACAACTAAATTACAAAAAAAATTCTTGTTGTCATGATTTCAGGGATGCAATCACACAATGCAGTAAAAATGATACAGCCATGAAAAAACGTTGCATGGATTTTTAACTCTGTGACTACTGGTGCAACGGTAAATTTTAAGGAACGAAAACAAAGGTGAGGTCTTCGGGCATATGACAAGAATAAAAAAAAAATTGACGGCGTGTTAAAGACCCTAAGGGAACCGCCTAATGTGACGCATATGCATCACTTTTGCTGGATTAATTGAAATTAGAGCACAACAAATGGGGAAGCAAAAAAAAGCTAAAAGAAAAGCACCAACTCCAAATCTAACAACAACTTCAACTCCAATACCAACACCAACACCAAAACCAACACCAACACCAACACCAACACCAACCTCAACACCAACACCAACACCAACACCAACACCAACACCAACACCAACCTCAACACCAACACCAACACCAATACCAACACCCACACCCACACCAACACCAACATCAACATCAACATCAACAACAACATCAACATCGACATCAACATCAACATCAAAATCAACATCAACACCAACACCAACACCAACACTAACACCAACACATACACCAACACCAACATCAACACCAACATCAACATCAACATCAACATCAACATCAACATCAACATCAACATCAACATCAACATCAACATCAACATCAATATCAACATCAACATCAACATAACCATTAACAGCAACATCAACATCAACATCAACATAAACATCAACATCAACATCAACATCAACATCAACATCAACATCAACATCAACACCAACACCAACACCAACCTCAACACCAACACCAACACCAACACCAACCTCAACACCAACACCAACACCAATACCAACACCCACACCCACACCAACACCAACATCAACATCAACAACAACATCAACATCGACATCAACATCAACATCAAAATCAACATCAACACCAACACCAACACTAACACCAACACATACACCAACACCAACATCAACACCAACATCAACATCAACACCAACATCAACACCAACATCAACATCAACATCAACAACAACATCAACATCGACATCAACATCAACATCAAAATCAACATCAACACCAACACCAACACTAACACCAACACATACACCAACACCAACATCAACACCAACATCAACATCAACACCAACACCAACACCAACACCAACACCAACACCAACACCAACCTCAACACCAACACCAACACCAACACCAACCTCAACACCAACACCAACACCAATACCAACACCCACACCCACACCAACACCAACATCAACATCAACATCAACAACAACATCAACATCGACATCAACATCAACATCAAAATCAACATCAACACCAACACCAACACTAACACCAACACATACACCAACACCAACATCAACACCAACATCAACATCAACATCAACATCAACATCAACATCAACATCAACATAAACATCAACATCAACATCAACATCAACATCAACATCAACATCAACATCAACATCAACATCAACATCAACATCAACATCAACATCAACATCAACATCAACATCAACATCAACATCAACATCGACATCGACATCAACATCAACATCAACATTAACATTAACATTAACATTAACATCAACATCATCATCAACATCAACAACATCAACATCAACATCAACATCAACATCAACATCAATATCAACATCAACATCAACATAACCATTAACATCAACATCAACATCAACATCAACATAAACATCAACATCAACATCAACATCAACATCATCATCAACATCAACATCAACATCAACATCAACATCAACATCAATATCAACATCAACATCAACATAACCATTAACATCAACATCAACATCAACATCAACATCAACATCAACATGAACATCAACATCAACATCAACATCAACATCAACATCAACATCAACATCAACATCAACATCAACATCAACATCAACATCAACATCGACATCGACATCAACATCAACATCAACATTAACATTAACATTAACATCAACATCATCATCAACATCAACAACATCAACATCAACATCAACATTAACAACAACAGCAAGAAACTTCGTCACGTCAAAAACTACGGGTGTGTCCACGGCACAGCCAACTCTTTTTTATTTGTCTAATTTTGTTGTAGGCTTAGAACAGGTCTTTATTGGTGTATCATATTTTTGATCCTGGCACTAATACCACAGGGAGCAATAATTTTATGTAACAAATTTTCAGTTGCGTTGCTTAAGCAGCTTCCACCGCGTCCCGATGAGATTTTGAATTTTTGTTTTGTTTTTATAATGAATTCAAAGAATTATCCTTTACGGTCGTACCTTTTTCTTAATTATCTCTTATACTTAGTGAGTAACAATTTAATGCAACGCTAATCAATTTTGAAAAAATGCATTTTTCATCTTTTTTGGAAACCTGCGCGGTAAAACGTCACTTCGTACGTTAGAAAAACGCGTATTGGAATATCAAAAAGCACTAGATCTAGTGCTTAAAGCACTGAACTGGCAACACTGGTGCTAAGCACAGTTTATAACGATTGCGAATATATACAAAGGCAGCATCCAGACAATGCAGACATTCGGATGCTTCGCTTATTACTCGAGTGTTTATCCATGGTATAATAATACAAGGTAGCATTGACAGTTGCTTGGGAAATCATATACTGTCAAAAAATATACTCAAAAAGAGAGCGCTCACAATCCGCCATTGAAAACACAAGCAATGTTGAAAACGTTGAAGTGAAAAAAACAACAACCACAGCAGCTGCTGATGCATGGTATAATAATACATGGTAGCATTGACAACTGCTTATTATCTCTTCAACAGGAAAACATAAACTGTCAAAAACAGCTTTTTGTGGAATCAGCAGCTGCTGTGGTTGTTGTTTTTTTCACTTCAACAACCAAGTTTTCAATTTTTTGACAGTATATGATTTCCCAAGCAACTGTCAATGCTACCTTGTATTATTATACCATGCTGCTGATGTATTTCCACAAAAAGCTGTTTTTGACAGTTTATGTTTTCCTGTTGAAGAGAAAATAAGCAGTTGTCAATGCTACCATGTATTATTATACCATAGGTCTGTTTCCGTACTTTACACTGTGTAAGATTTGTGTAAAATGTGTGCAAGAGAGTAAAAACGAAATGTGAGAATAGTTCCAAAAGTACGGAAACAGCTTCTAGTAAGTTTCAAGCACAAAACAGCTGATTTTGACTGCAGACGGCAGCACAAAATTTAAAACACTTTCACTCAAATTATTAAAAGCCGTTTTTAATGCAAAACTGAACAATTACTTAATTTTTATTTATTATTATTAATTTGTTGTACTTAAATTTCCTTTTAGGCACACAATTTGTGCATTTATTTATCGCAAAACATAAACAATTATGAAATTGAATTTGACATTTGCTTCTTCTTATTGATGCTTATTCTTCTTGATGCTTGTTCTTACTTTACTCGAAGTCTCGAGTTCTAGCACTCTCTGTGCACTTTGTGTGCTCGAGAGAGCGATTTTATGCTTGTTCTTCTTCTCCCATTTTAAGCACAGAAAGTACGGAAACAGAAAATAGTGTCCCACAAGTTACACAGTGTGCGTACGGAAACAGACCTCATGTGTTTATCCTGCATGCATTTTTGTTGTTTTGATACTTCTTTGCCGTTCTCTAGTAGCGCTTTGTGTTGTTTGTTTCCCTTTGCTTTAATATTTACCATTTTTTTTTTCTTTGTGCGAATGGATATAAAACAGTGTCGGCTGACGCCTATGCACGCGTGCTTCGTGAAACTTCGTATTTTTACACCGACATAAAACTGGCTGTCGTGCTTTTACACCAGTGGTGCACAGCGTTGGCAGAGCTTCCAATACAAGCGCAAAATTTTTGTTTTAGTATGTGTGTGCGTGCTGAAATACTTTTGCAAATACTTTTACACTCATTGAGTAAAATTATAGGACAAAGTGTTTTTTGATAGATACATTAAGGCTCGTGATAAGGGTTTAAATAAAATAAATAAATAAATTGCCAAAAAGGTCGAAACATGTTTAATTCATTCATATATTGCGTTTGTACAGCATTTAACAAAATAATTTGCGCATGAGACCATCACTACATGAAGTGCAAACGCAAACTGATTCTCTGCTAGCGTCGTATAAGTTCGGTACCTTCGTACACACGACTTGTATGTGAAAGCCGAGCGGCTCTGAAAGCATCCCGTGTGCATCACTGTTTTACACCGATGCTGCCGATTATTCGTAGCAAGGGCGCTCAGTCGATGTTTCGCTTTTGGCTAGTTAGCACCACGCTTTTATGCGCGCAATTTATTACGTAATTTTAAATGCTTACACGTAAAAATAATGTTCAACCAAATGTGGGAATTAGCCTATTTTTTCTTTAAAATTGTTTTGGGCAAGCGAAAACTTAATTTGTCAGAAGAAAGTAGGGTGCGCTACCAGTGCTTTTTTTAATTTTGAAGTAATATGCAATATAAATAATATTAGTACTATTAGGAGTTGGTAAAATGTTATTAGTAAAAGATTACTTTCCAAATAAATATGTAATATTGATATTAATAATAAATATATGCATATTGATATTATTAATAAAATATTAATATTAATGTTATTATTAATTGTTATTAATAACGCGGCCCCTAGACAATAAATAATATTGCACATTATTTACCTAGTAAGAAATTTTATTAATTTCAATTCACTTTCATATACCTGCATTCATTTAAAATGCCGCTTAATGTTAATAATAAAAAATTTCTTGAAGCCTCCTGCGAAGTAAAATTTTCATAGTGTAAGCCAAAGAGAGATTCTTTGCTCTCACTTGGGCGCACACTACTACAAAACTGGAAGAACTGTGTATGTATTTTTTTGGCCGACACTGATATAAAAGCATGGATATTCAATGCTTTTGGCGAATGTTGCTTATGTCTCGCTTTGTTGGGTATTCTTGTGCCGTAGGCATTCGTAATCGCGACCGCTTCTACTCTTTGGTATTCGTATCCGCAGCGATTGGTGCATGTCATGGTATAATAATACAAGGTAGCATTGGCAAATTCGCGCATTAATTTTAATGCAGAAGGCACATTCGATGCTCGTATATTGAAGATACATTCGAAACGCCATTTGAATGCAATTAAGCTGTTCTCTGATACAGAATGAAGCCGTTAGTAAAAACAGTATTGAGTATGTAAGTTATGTGATGTAGAACTTTAGGAAGCAAGGCTTTGACAAGAATTGGCAAGACTTCACCAAATGAATTTCATTTTACAGAAAGAAAACTTTGCAAGACTTCTTGTTGATCCAGTTTTACTTACTTGTTTTATTTAATGCTATATTATAATGCTATATTATGCTATGCTATACTCATGATGAAATCAGCAAGGCGGCCGTGATGTCAAAACCTTTTGTTTTGATCCGTCAAACTTAACATATGAATGAGGTAATGAGAAGGAAGGTGTTCGATATTTGAGAAGTTTCGCCAAGAATTATTACTTTCCGACAGATCTCATTTCTGCCCAGAAACTATTTTTAGTATCATAAAAGTTTTACTTGATTGCTTTCTTGTCTCGTTTTAATATTGCTTAGCTCTCGCATCCATTGTTCTTCATAGATTGTAATATTATTTCTATTTAAGGGTTATCAGTCGGCAGTCAAATGCAAACCGGAAAAATCTAGTTTGAGCTTTGATAATTATACCACATGCAAAATACTCCACTGTTATCATATGTGACTGAGATTATGAGAGTAATTTGTATATTTATGAACACCACATACAGTGTCAGACAAAACTAAAGCACGCAACTTACCTTTTTAGTTCTTATGCAAGTTTAAAACTTATTGTTTCTATTGAACTCAAACAAATATACATTTTACGTAATAAACCAAACAAAAATGAACATAATATTTCATTTAAAACAAAAATATTAGAACAAAGATAAGATTATTACAAATCTTCTGCGACAAAACTAAAGCACATTATATGGATACACAAGAAAAAGTTGGTTTTTGCTAATATTTGGTGGCGTATCCATTGCTTTTTAACACTGCTTCACATCTATGAGGCATCAACTCTATTAAGTTATTTACAACGTCTTTTGAAATACTTTTCCTTGCCAATTCCGCTTAGATGAGGAGAGAGTCCTTTTCCTTGCAGTTTTCGCGTTGAATTTTTCTATCTAAAATTTCCCATAGATTCTCTCACATTTGGCAATGTGTTTCGGATTGTTATCATGCTGGAAAATCCACTTCAATGGTATTTTTTCTTCCGCATGAGTTAACACTGCATTTTGGAGAAATCCTTGTACATGAAACGATCAATTATGACGTTGATCTTATGAATTGGGCCGATTCGCCATGTCTCACAGAACCCGTAGAGTAACGTAGATTTAGGTGTCACCCTTTTGGCTTGCGTACTAGCTTCAATCCGTCAGAACCTTTGATGTTAAACTCTGACTCATTTGAAAGTAGTATGATTCGCCATTTCGCAACAGACCAGTTTACATGGGCTCTTGCAAATTCAAGTCGTGATCGACGATTTTTTGTGAAATAAATTGCTTTTTCGCTCTCCTGTATGTTGGTAAAGCCGTTGTTATGCAGACGCTCATATGATCACCGATCACGTCCTTTTTTACGCTCTTTTTTCGTTTGATGAGCTCTGTGATGAAAGTATATTATACAGACGGTCATTTGATCCCTGAACACTAGCACACTTTTTGCTACTTTTAATACTTTATGCAAAAAAGTATCACGAGTATGAGTGTGGTGGGTGTTGCTATTAAGCAGGTTTCATTACTGCTTTGATACATTTCGTACTAAAAGTGTACTATTTTCATGCAAAAACACAAATGTTGTGGATAATTGCACAGCGCAATACTGTTTTGATCTCGTGATTCCATATTGTTTTGGAATCATTTGGTGACTATTCTGGGCAAAATAAATTCCGAACACAACATTTTTTGCAATGCTTATCACTGATTCGCCTTTTTTAAATTCCTTTAAAATGTTGTCTCTGAATGTAGCAGAATACTTATTGCGAGACATTTAATTAATTTTTTGTTTAATAAGTTGTCTGACCCGTATAAATGATCACCAACACCTAATTTAAAAGTTCAATTTTTTTTAGCGATATTATTTTGCTTCACAAATAAGTGTTTTTGTTCAAACGGTATTTTTACTACACTAAGAGAAATAACGCATATTAACATTATCCAAGCCTAAGTATATATTTCATTTAAGTATTTTCGTGGATAAATCAAATATTTTCCTTACAACTCGTTTTTTTCCCGTATTTAAATTTTATTTATGCCACACACTGACACACATATTCCATACAGCTGCCAAGCAGTCGCACTCTGTTCCTGTGCGATGCTGCTGCAGTTTCTTCGCAACAGCAGTTGCAGGTTTCTTATAGTTCTCATTGAGTTAATGTTGCAAGGGTAATATAGCATGGATATTTGGCAATTATAATTTGTGAGTTGAGTGCGATGCATGATAAATTCATGTAAGGTGGAGTGACAACTCGGTATTTTCTCAAGAATGTCACTCCACTCTACATGATTTCATCATGCATCGCACTCACCACCGCACTCACAAATCATATTTTCACGAAAAGAAAATAAAATATACCACTAAATGGTGTTTGATATGGACGCAGCTCGTGGGAAATATTCAAATAAATTGTTTTTCAATTTCAATATTTTTATAGAAATTTTCCTTAAATGCGATAGTATTATTTTCAAATAGTAAATATTTGAAAGATATTTAAATATATTCGTGCATCATTTTAATATATTTTTTATTAATTCTGTTTAAATATTTTAATATTTTATTTAATTAAAAAAGTATTTAAATATTTACGTAGTCGATTTAAGTAAATGCGTTATTGGTGCAATAATGACTCGCTTTTTGGATAAATTAAAAAAGTTTTTGGATAAATTTAATATTTTTTTCCCTTAGTGTACAACTAGAAATGCACTCTAACAGTGAGTGACTTAGATCATGTGCTTGAGTTTTATCGCAGCTTTTCGTCTTTTTTATTAATCAATCAGACATTTTTACAAAATTAATAATGAAATAACAACAAAATGCAAAATGTTTACACTCTTATGGAATGAAATGCTAACTACATGGGTTCGTGCTTTAATTATGTCCAATACTGTGTGATGTCAGGATTTTTTAACTTTTCGTGTTCAGTTGTTTTTGGAAATAAGAGGAGAGATAAGTCGAACCGGAAACAAATGTTTTACCATCCGGGGTAAGCAATTTTAAAGGAGTTTTGATAGTTCATAAAATTCCAACAGGTACAAGAATATTTTAATTTGAATATATGTTATTCGTAAGAGAACGAAAAGCATGTTATGGACGAAAAGCATGTTATGTACCACCTTCTGATCAAAAAATACGAATTCTTCAATAAAACGAAAACGGTTCAATTATTCATTGATATTAATTTTATTTTCTTGAAAGTAATATCCATTGCAAGCAATATACAAATTCCAACGCTTCTTCCAATCTTTTCTTACATGTATGTAATACTTCTTTATTGGCAGTACACTCAAGGTACATTCGTCAACATTAGAGTGCAGATATATTGTTATATGATCGAGAAAATATAGAAACGAATCCGAAATTAAATTACAAAATAAAAAAAAAAATCCGGAAGCGGTATTTTCACTGTCAACCATTTAATTTTTATGGTTAAAATGTTGATTGCTTGAATTTTTCTTGATAAAATTTAATCATATTTCACGCTTTTTTTGTTTTAAATGTTTTATAACGGTACGAAGCTGTGATTTATGCAAAACAAGTATGTTTTGTTTTGTTTTATGTTTGGGGCACCCATTTTCCATATTTCATAGTCTGATTTTGGAATCACCTTACATATGAATTATGGAATTGCATATGAATTATACTCAAAGAACTCCTCAAATAAACGCAATTTTTTTTTTTGCTTTTTTTTATGGAGAACTTCACTCAATCAAACGATACTTCATATAAATGTTATCAACGAAAGAAACCTGTTTACATGAAAGTAAAGTCAAAAACGCGATTTCCTGTTGATTTATGTGCAGAAATAGTGTTCAAAATTTCAAAAGGATCGGTCAAGTAGATTTTGGGTTATATTGTTCACGAATTTCAAAAATCCCGTTTGCGAGAAAATCGATTTAAAGTTTTTTATGCTCGAACATTCAAAATGAAACATTAATGAAAAGGTATACTTTTTTATACTTACACAGAATCTTGAATGCCAGCTCGGAACAGTGAAATCCTGTCATTCAGGATGTCCAATGCATCTTTTTGCTCTTGCAAAACGTTTGATTCTACCCTCTTTACTTGTACGTGCAGCTCGTTCATCCACTTTGGTTATTCCTAGTTTGTCAGATACGCGCGCCCAATGGCCCATTGCCCAATGCCCAATTCATTCAAAAAGAACAACAAAGTAAAAGATCCTTCTGTGGCGGCTTTGGTAGTCGAGTAGGTAGCGTGCTCGACTGCTACCCCAGAGGTCCCGAGTTCGATTCCCAGCCAGGCCATGGTCCTTCGCTTTAAACCTTTCGCATTTTCATTTTTCTAGCCTCATTTCTAATCAACTGAAATTAAAAATTCATCAAAATTTACGACTTGAAGTTGTTATTGATTGTAGAGAATGAGATTGTTTGTGGATGAGATTGCCTTATTACTTGAATTGACTGAGGTAAAGGCATAACACTTGCCTCTGATTCAAATTCACATGTTCCTTTGGCTTTCCACCACGCTTAGAACATCCTACACGTGTTTCACTTGATTGCCCTTTCCTTCCCACTAATCTATCACCCCATTTTGAACCAAGGCAGATTTGACTGAATAGGTATTCCACCTGAAATCCTTGGTTCAAAGCTAAAAAAAATAACGTGCAGCTCGTTCGTCCACTCTGGTTATTCGTAGTTCGTCAGATACGCGCGCCCATTGGTAAGCACTTGGGCCTGTAGAGTTGCCCATTGCATTCAAAAAGAAAAACAAAGTCAAAAATCCTTCATTGAAAGTGCATCCTGCTACATTTGCTGCAATTTCCACAACGATTGCAATACCGTTCACTGATTTTGGAGAGATTTTCCAAAAAAGTGTGCCTGTAAACTGATTTTTATACGATGTACCGGAAATCTATATATATAAATCAGATTACAGGCACACTTTTTTATATATATATATATAAATTAATTGCGCGTGCGTTTGTCTTGCTTAAACTCGGGATTTACTCGGCCTCAATACTGATGTGGTTTAAGAAAAAAAAAAATGAGGAAGAACCCGAGGGAACAGCAGAAAAATCGAAATTGGTAGTTTTGTATGGGCATTCCCACTTCCGACTACTTTCAATAGTTAACAGGTGTGCCATGCATAACTGTTATCCATTCCGTGTGGTTTTGTGAAATCTTAGGCGAAAAACATATGTTGTGGAACACATAAGTCCCGAGACTAAGTAATAAAAACACTTTTTTTGCAAATATTGTTCTTTGTTCATCAACATAGGTTCCTTCAAGATAAATACATTCATTCCACCACTTTTCTAACTTTCAATAACGGTTTTGTAGAGCGATTTGTTCTTCGCCTCTTGGAGCCAAATCTCTCACCGGCAGCTCATGCATTTTTTTGAGGTCAGCTAAGAGCCAGCAGTCGCTGGGGCCAAATCTAGCGAATACGGTAGATGAGATGAGGAAGCAATTCGAAGACCAATTTTCATCAATTTGTGACACGGTGCATTGTCTTGGTGAAAAAGAATTTTTTTTCTTCTTCAAATGGGACCGATTTTGCGCGATTTTATCCTTCAAACGCTCCAACAGCGCTATATAATAATCGCTGTTGATTGTTTTACCCATTTCGAGATAGTCGATGAACAAAATTCCATGCGCATCCCAAAATACAGATGTCATAACCTTTCCAGCCGACTGTTGTGTTTTTGGTCACTTTGACCTGCTTTCATCGGTTGCTCTCCACTCAGCTGACGACCGTTTTGATTCCGGTGTGTAATGATGGATCCATGTTTCATCTATTGTCACAAACCCACGCAAAATTCATGTTTATTCTTTGTAAACAGTCCCAATCATCAACACGTTTTTGTTTTTGGTCCGGTGTGAGACAACGCGGCACCCATTTGGAAAGCAGCTTTCTCATCGACAAATGTTCCTGTAATATTGTTCCCACACAGCCTTTCGATATCTTTAGAGCCTCAGCTAGCTCGCGGACCCTCACTTTACGGTCGGCCAATACCATTTTGTGTCCTTTTTTATGTTTTGTGGAACAACTGCTTCATTTGGGCGTCCTGAACGTTCAGCCTATACGACCAAGTTTAACCTTAAGCCCGTTTATCGGGTCATATTGACCCGAGGCACTTTTCATTTGCAAAAAAACATATTAAATATCAAAATTTAAAAAAAAATTCCATTTTATTTGTTGAACTTTTATCTTTGCAACCAGTATGAAAAAATTGTACATATGTGACATATGTGCATAGCAGAGACAAAAAACTGACATGTGCACTATACGTTTATCTGGGTCAAAATTACCTGACATTTTCTACCATACGATTTGTATGAAGAATCAGTTTTTGGAGTACTTTTTTCACTTCTTTTTGCTGTTGTGCAATCATTTCTAAATTTTTTGCAACTGTGAGTAC
Source organism: Pherbina coryleti (assembly GCA_943735915.1). Classification (NCBI taxonomy): domain Eukaryota; kingdom Metazoa; phylum Arthropoda; class Insecta; order Diptera; family Sciomyzidae; genus Pherbina; species Pherbina coryleti. Next base: position 72,654,431 of record OX030948.1, read on the forward strand.
ATTGGAAGTGAGAGACAGCATTATTCTGTCGTTGGCGTATGTACTTTTCATACTTATGTACACTTACACGTATGAAAACATGCTTTTTATATGGATCTTTTGTATTGTCTTTTAGTATTTGCGTTATATCATGCTAAAAATCAATTTTAAAAACGATGCAACACTCCAACGAAACAATCAATAAGGCCGTGTGTTATTCGGAAACTTTTCACTCGTGGTAGAAAAGAAGTTACTGACTTGAATACAATTTCTGTCGAAATATAATTGTCATTTTTACTGTGCCAAAAGGATGATGAAATTTTGACAGCTAGAAATTTTGACGTTTTAGATTTCGGTAGTGTAGTAGCACAAGAATTTAATTTAATTTGCAAAATTGTTAATATATACTAAAAATTAACAGTATTTTATGCAAATATTTTCTACTTCTGGTTACTATGCTGTCGTAAGCACAAACAATTTATTCTATTCTTGCTTGCGTCAAAAATTCTCTTGCTGATTATCAAAATTTATACTAGCTCCTGGGGCTACATGAATTTTTGACAACCATATTCATCCCCATTTGCCAAATATTCTCATTCAGACTGTCAAAATTTCGTCATCCAAGTGAAAAGTTTCCGGATAGCACACGCCCTAAGAATTGCTTTGAGCTTGATTGGTATGAAGCTAAAAGTCTTACAGAATCGCTTCGAATGCACAAGTTCAGGTAAAAAAACTAAATAATTTCCATTTCAAATGAATGCTGTTCATTCTTGTTTTATTCACTGTTTTTACTGGATTAGAAATCAAGACGTAGATGCGAAACATATATGGGTAACAGCAAAACAAAGGATAATAAAACGTCTGCTGTGTGTGACCATTGCTCAAAACTTTTTGACCTTTGCACTATGTTCGTGCATGTTAACCGTGTTACCTTCACAAATACAAACAGCCTGATATATTGGAAGATAACGATGATAATGATAGGGCAGATCTACCAATGCCTAGCACATCAAATGCAGCTCAATCGAATCGGATTTATCAATCGGTTGCAAATCTTATGTAAACTGCAAATGTTTTGTGCAAACATATATTTAAAAGAAACAAGAAATACTAAAATTAATATTTCATGAAATAACAGCACTTTTCAATTTTACCTCATTGAAAAATAGACAATTTCAATACAAAAAACACTAAGGGTCAATATGACCCAGATAAACGGGATTAAGTTGTAAAACATGTAAACGGGTCTAAGGTTAAGTTCAGCATACCATCGGCAAACGGTTGCTTTTGACGGAGCAGAGTCCGAATAGCACTTTCAAAGCCATTTTTAAAGGTAAAGGTATTTTTTCCCATAAAAAAACAGTGATAAATCAACACACGGAATTGCTTTGAATTCATTATTTTGAAAATATGCTTTGAACAGTAGCGTCACTTAAATATTTGCAACTTCTGAACTAAACGTTAGATTGTCATGAAATTTTTACACGTATTGCTTGAAGGTTGGAACTATCGAAATATTATATCGATATTTCGTTAGAGGTGCCACCTAATAGTTAGTCTCGGGACTTATTGGACTATGTGTTATTACAATTAAAATCGTGTTTTTGTACGTAAAAATAGAGTATTTGATATTTAGACAAAGATGGCTGTTTGTTCAAATAAACAGTTAGTCACTAAAGTAAGTACACGCAGGCAAGTTCTTAATTTTTTTAGAAATAACTCAATATTTGGATATACAAATGGAAAATGAAATTTATTTGAATTCAATAAGGCTTAAAATAAATAAATAAAATAAAAACTCAAAAATATCATCACTACGAACAAAACAATAAAAACTATAAGTACTTCAAATAAATGAGAGATAAATTCATATCACAAAAGTAAGTACACACTAGTTAAATAATATTATTAAAAAATTGGTTTAGAAACAAAAATAAATTTAATATTTTGTGGGATATCCTTTAGACTTTACAATAGCATTAAGTCGTCGTGGCATTGATTTCACAACATTTTGAGTTGTTTCTGGCGTAATTTTACCCCACTCCTTTAAAATTCCTTCAAGTCCCCTTTGTTTCTAATTGTATGTTTTCGATTTTGCCGATCTAAATGCTCCCATAGGTGCTCAATAGGATTGGCGTCTGATGATTGAGGTGGTGTTCTTAGCTGTTTCGGTGCATGATAGAATAGATATTCCTTTACAATGAGTGCAGTATGCTTGGGGTCATTATCTTGTTGATAGATAAAAGACCCCTCAATAGCCAATTTGCCTCACTATGTTTTAAATTATCTTTAAGGATACTTTTTAATAGCTATATCTATAAAAATTAGCTATATCTGTCCATTATACCATCATTTATCACTAAATTTCCAATCCCATTTACTGGCATACATCCACAAACCATAACCGAACCTCCTCAATGCTTTGCTGTGCCAGCCATATTGTTTGTTTTTAGTTCATCGTTAACTTTCCTCCAAACTTTTGCGCGTCCATCTGACCCATGAACGTTAATTTTACTTTCGTCGGAAAAAAAAACATCATTCCAGAATGTTTCATCTTTCATAACATATGCCTTCTCGAACTTCCTGCGATTAATACGGTTTTTTTTTGGTTTATCAACGGCTTTTTCCGTATATTTCGGCAATGGTAACCTGTTGTGTATAGACCTCGCCGCACAGTTTGAGGGTTACAGTTTTTTCCCAACTCATTTTTAACCTCAATGGTCAACTTTGGAGCACTCAAATTTCGGTTTTGCTTTATTTTTCGAACAATTTTGTGATTTTCTGCTTCATTGAACGATACGTCCAATTTCCCGCACAGATTTACATTCTTTATGATATTTAATAATTAGTTCCTTTAAGTCAAAAGATAGTTTTTTCCCGTGTGGTGCCATTTCAACACTATTAAATTGAAGTCAATAATTTTTTATTTATAATAAATTAATTTGATGTTTTTAAGGAAATTTTATCAAAAAGTTATTTTTTAAGACCGCGATTCGCTGAGTTACCGAGTTAGGTAGGCACTGTTTATTTATTTTTGTTACATAAAAATTGCTTGAATGCAAATTAATGCTCTGGTGCATCTAACGGGATAAAGTGATGCCGTTATTTTTGACTGCATTTAAAAGAGTACGCTATCATGCAAAGCCAATAATGTCAATTAAACAATTGGAGCATAAAAAATAAACATATCCTTACAATTTTTTGGAGACAAAATATCTGTGTACTTACTTTAGTCAAGAATACAAGAATACAAATCTTAACGGCTGGGCGGATTTAACTCAAATTCGGCACACATATTACATGAATCCTAGATAAGGTTATGACATACTTAGTTTTGACCACACCTCTTCCGCCCCTTTAAAAGAAACGCATATCTACCCACTAGCTTACTTTTTTTTAGCAAAAATGCTGGTCTTATTAATTTAAAAAAGAAAATCTGTTATTTTGACACCAAAAACATTCACATATTTTCAAAATTGCACAGAATTTTATTACGTCTTTTTCTAATAACATCGTTTCCTAAGAATAACATCGGAAATTACTATCAGAAATTCGTAAGTTTTATTTTCGATGCAAATAACTCCGTAGTTTTGGAATTTATTTCATAAAATCTTTTTCTTTGATAAATGCAATTCAAGTTCTTAAAAAAAACCATTTGAAGGGTTCTGTTAGTTTACAGGTATATTTTTAATATTTTTTTATAAAAATGTCCAAAGTATTGAATTTTTACTAAAAAAACGGCATTACAAAATTGCATTTTTAATACAGGGTGGACCAAATAAAAGTTTTTTTTTAAATGCAATAAAATTGACAAAATTCAATTTTTGACATGTACTATGGCTTCATTAGAAAATGTAAATATTCCCATTAATTATGGAACACAACGTCGTTCAAGTGGCTTCCTCAGCTAGCTTCGCAGTAGCGCATTCTGTCACCCCAATTTTTCAAGACCTTGTTGATGGTTTCGGGCTGTAGCTCACGGATTGCTTGGATGATATTGCCCTTAAGTGGTTAAATTATTTCCGGATTGTTGACATTACATCGGTCCTTCACGGTTCTCCACAAAAAAAGTCCAAAGGGGTCAAATCGCAGCTCCGAGGTGCCCAATTGACATTGCCAAGACGGCTGATAACACGATTTGGGAATTTGGTGCGCAAAAGATCGATTGTGACATGAGCTGTGTGGCATGTCGCGCCATCCTGCATGAACCATAGGTCGTCCAAAATCATGTCTCCAATTTCAGTAAAAAAGTCGGTTAACAGGTTAACGGTCACCATTGACCGAAACGTTGTTCCCAGCCTCATTTTCGAAGAAAAATGGTCCAATGATGCCACCACTCCATAATCCGCACCAAACTGTCTGTGGATACATAGGCCTCTCAACAATAATGTACGGGTTTTTCGAGCCCCATATACAGGAGGGGTACAGCAGGTACAGCAAACGCGGTGGGTACTTCATTTCGAAAAAAACTTCTTTTCGAATAATGCACTGTTTGGTCAACGCAGCACTTACTTCTCAGCGTTTCCAATATTTTCCAACGTTGTTCAAGCCTAAAACGCCTCATTTCTTTCCGCGGAGGTATGATACTGACTTTAAGTCAAGATTACGAGCGGGATACAGCTGTCAGTCAAAATAACCTATAATTTAAAAAGAAACCATTAAATGGCCCGCCCTGTATACGTATAATATTGAAACATTCAACATGCTATCATATCGACAAAACATAGTTGTTTATTTCTATTTTTATAACATCCACTGATAATTAAAAAAAAATGTCATTTCTATAGGTCAGAAATATATTGATCAAGCATGTTATACAATTCAATTATTAAATTGTTTAACTCTTTGAGCATCAGTGGTACACAATTTGAACCATGTGTACCTGTGTAAACAAAGCAATAAAGTGCAAGACGTGATTTATTATTATTTGACGTGAACGTAACTACTTGATTTCAAATATTGCTACAAATTTGATTTTTTTTTTTGTGAAAAAAATTGATTGTTGTTTTTTTTTTGTTATTGAAATACCAGTGTAATTGAGTGTGCGTTGGCAGAGTTTTTTGATGGGTTACATATTTTGGATCAGTACGACATTAACATCTACGTAATTTTTAGGAAAATCATGAGTATAATGAAAATAATGAAAATCACTTCTATAATGAAACCGAAATGGCTGAGTTGGAAGTACCATCCGATTGCAAGTCAGTCGTAGAAGATTTGAATTATGAATTAGACTAGTGATGCCCAACCCGGCTCCTGCGAGCTTTCAGCTCTTAAGAGCTGACGTCGAGCTCGACGAGCTCGCTAAGTGTTTGGGTGTATTTTATTTGAAAAGAAAACCCAGTCGGAACTTTAATTTACTGTTGGCAGCAGTTATACAATAAAAAGAATTTAATTTATAAACTATAGTTAAACAGTTACTTTTTTCCTAAAATACAGTTAATTACAACTTTTTTATTTTAATATATATACGTTAATGCAAATATTTTAGTTTCTAGACAGTTTGATTCTTGAGTCGCCAAGCATGCAAGCGCGAAAAACTATTATTTCTGAAAAGCAGGGTTCGTATTTGCTCACTTTGAAAATGTATGCAGCCGCCAAAACTTAAATGGCCTTAGAAATCCGCGACGGAAAAACGCCAAAATAGAATCAAACCTATTTTTTCTCTGACGGCTGGCGGATCTCTCTTTGAGTGGCGTAAGTGTTGCCATATATTAGCTAAGAATTGGCAGTGTTTAGTGCTAGTTTCTTAGCATGGTATAATAATACAAGGTAGCATTGACAGTTGCTTGGGAAATCATATACTGTCAAAAAATATACTCAAAAAGAGAGCGCTCACAATCCGCCATTGAAAACACAAGCAATGTTGAAAACGTTGAAGTGAAAAAAAAACAACAACCACAGCAGCTGCTGATGTATTTCCACAAAAAGCTGTTTCTGACAGTTTATGTTTTCCTGTTGAAGAGAAAATAAGCAGTTGTCAATGCTACCATGTATTATTATACCATGGTTTCTTAGTTTTTACCATGAGCTGAACGTTTTGTTTTGTGTGTTTGTGTTGCATTCCATGAGCTGACGTTTCGTTTTGTGTGTGTGTGTGTTGCATTTGTACCATTTCAAACACCGAAAAACAACGCTGATCCGATAACTGACAGCCGCTCCTATTCTGGACGTGTTCTCAGCGGATTTCTCCGAGAGAGGTCCGCCAACCGACAGTCGCTTTGGTTCTATTCGGGCTCTAAGTCTGCAATTGATGTACCGGTTTCAGTTTATATTTCTTGCTGGCTTGCTTGTTTTGTTTTTGCTTACAGTGGAACATTTCTCAAATTTGTTTGCCACGTTACAAAGTAGGCCAATAACAAATTTTTATTTTTGCCTTATTTTATGAATGTGAATTATAAGGCCGCATATGAGTGCTTTGCCGACCGTGCTTTTTTGTTGAATATAAATACACACACACACGTTCCTTTGTTTTTGTTTCATGTGAAGAGCTGCTGCTAGCTCTACGCCAGCAGATCGAGCTGATGAGTTGGGCATCACTAACTTAGACGATGATGACCGTAATGAAGACATTGTTCCCAACATACCATTATCGACTCACCTATATGATGCATATGATTCAGATGAAGATGAACCGTTGTCGAGTCTACTAGATGCAGCAACTAAAGAAAACAATTATAAATAAATAAATAAATAACTGCCCATTTCAGCCCTTGAAAGGACTTTGACCTAGCTTCTTATGATCAATTGTGTTGTGCGTGTTATTAAGTTTGTACACAATTGACCGAGAAATTAACCTACAGGCTTAACGCCGACTCCGAACGGCGATGAACGGAATGTTCTTATTCTCAAGAAGCTTTACATGGCATTTTGATTACTCTCTGAGGTTTGCCATTGTTTGCAGAGAGGTGGCGACCGTACAGAAAAATTATTTTAATTCAAATAATTTTCTGTCGCTGCTGGGGTTCGAACCTGGGTCTCCAGGTTCTTTGACATAGCGGCCACGCACTTTAACCAACTACGCCACGGACGCCACAAAAAGAAAAGAAAAGAATTACACTGACTAAAAAGAGTGTCCACGCAAGTGCAACTGAATTTTTAGGACCTCAGGGTTTGACTGAACATGTTTTGCAATTGTCAGACACCAATAAGACTCTTTCATCTGTTGCTAACAGAAGTCTTTATAGCTCACATGGTTTTCCGAATTAATCTTTATCTTTACACAGCTTGGCTGATAAAATATAAAGCACGGTTCACTTAAAATCTGGACGCATTAAATTGTTTAAAACTTTTAAACGAAAATATATACGGAAAAAATAAATACACCGTTTCAAAATTTTAACATTTTTATTTAAAAAATTAAAGAAAAATAAATTAATTTTTGTTATAGACAAAATTTCGCGGGTTTCTTTTGATAGGCGCCATTAAATTTTTCACATCTTTTTATGTCACTTTTGCAACAAACCCATTCCACTTTATTAGCATTTCTTTGTTATTTTTTACTGGACTCCTCTTGAGTTTTACCTTCACATTTGCCCAGTATTTTTCGATGGGTTGAAATTGGGAACAATTCGGTGGACTACGCTGTTTTAGTACAAACGTTACCTTATTTTCTTCTACCATTGCATCATTTCCTTGCAATAATGGCAGGAGGCCAAGTCAGGCCAAAACAAGGGGGATGCAGTATGGTGTCTTCTAAATGGCATTAGACGTTTTTCTAGGCATTCTTTTTTGTACCGCGCTGATGTCATTGTTGCATTCGTTACAAATGCACGGCTTTTCAGCCCACAAGTACATACTGCCTACCATATCATTACTTTTTTAGCATATTTGTCCAGCATAGTGTACTTATATTTTCCTGCAACGTCCCCTCGTGTTTTTGCAATGTAAAATTTTTGACCAGGTAGCTGCTTTACATCTAGTTTAACGTAGGTTTCATCGTCCATTATGACACAATTTATAAATTTCGTCAAATAAGTGTATAGCCGACGAGCTCTCTATTTAGCAACTATATTAGGGTATTTTATTGCATCGTATTCTCCTCGCAGTGCTCTTGCTCGTATTGTATTTTTTCGCCCGACAAGCAAATTCCAAATTTTACACTTCTTTTTCTTCCGTTGATTTTGTTGTTTTCAATGTTGTTGCAATTTTCGAACCGGACCATGTTGAATTATTGCGATGCGTGTGCAAAATCGTCCGACGTTGTTGAAATTCCATCGTAAACTGAGCAGCGATCAGACTTCATACGAAACAATAATTTATATGGAATAACGGTAACGGTACATTCATGTCGAGTCAATATATGTAAAAATCATATAAAAAAAAAAAAACAAAGACAATATGAGTTACAACCGCGAACGTGCGTCCAAATTTAACAATGATTATTGTTCTAGTAACCCAATGTTAGGGAATAATATTTTGTCATATTATGAGTTTGAAACGATTTGAATTTCTGTTGTCAAATTTCCATCTAAATGACAATGAAAAATAATCAGTACACCGAGATAAAACATCTGCAAAATTAACAAAAAACCTAGTATAATTTATAAGATGTCTTCGGTTGGAATCTTCAATCTTCAATTTGGAGCCTCCTAAGTTTTTCGTCAAAACATCTAAGTTTTACATGTTTACCTTATCGATATTGATTTGGATAAATTAACTAAGTATTTTGTAATTGTAAATTATACCTTCGACAGTTTATATTAGCGTACTTGCTTCATCTGACGAACATAGTGTTCAAGTCCATACCATTTTGATAGTGTCAAAGTTTTAGACACTATCTTCAATATTGATTAATATGTTATATACTTGGCTTGGGTAATTCAAACATTTTTTTTTTTTTTGGCAGAGTATCAAAGTACGTGCTTTGAAAGTAATGCATAAAACAATATATTTCTTCGGTGAAATAACATAAGTTTTTAATTTCCATACAAATTGGTTCCACCCTAGCCGACTTAGGTGATTTTACTATTGTTTTTTTTTCTCGGTGTATTCCATCACCCCAAGTCATAAAAGATTACAATGTAAGTATGGCATTGTATCCTCTTATAAATTATACAAGAAGTGTCAGAAATTGTGGCAGCGAATATTTTTTTTTATATCCTAGATATGTGTGTTACCTAAGACAAATGGACTGGTCAGCCTCCAATACCAAACAAGCTTTCGGTTGCAGATAGCTGAAGGTTTACTATCAAAAACAATTGTAGATTGAATTGTGAAAAAACACAGTTCCGAAACACAAATACCTTTATCTTCATTGAAAACATCTAAATTATTCGTACCAACTGAAATTCGGAGTACGGGTGCTACCCATCAACCTAAATCTGAAGTACTCGCAGAAGTGTGCATTGTGCAGCACTGGAAAACAACAAGTTTGCACAGATTGGATTTGCGCAACATGCACTGTACCGCTTGGAAAAATGAAACATGTTGCCAAGATTGTCATAGTATCGGAGCTTGTTCATAATTTGTACCAATTCTTTTTATCCTTTAAATGGTAAAATATGTATAGGAAAAAATAAAATGAAATGTTGTTACTAATTAAGAAACATTGAATTTTAACCATTGAAATAAAATGTTTTTTCTGCTTAGTTTAAACAAAAAAAATTGTTTGCCACTTTAAGGGGGTACATTTTTAATCAATTCGTCGTCGTTTAACCTTAGACCCGTTTACATGTTTTACAACTTAATCCCGTTTATCTGGGTCATATTGACCCGTAGTGTATTTTGTGTGGAAATTTTCTATTTTTCAATGAGATAAAATTAAAATTTGCTGTTATTTCAAGAAATATAAATTTCATTTTTGTTTTTTTTTAAATATATGTTTGCACAAAACATTTGCAATTTACATGAGAGTTATAACCGATTGATAAATCCAATTCGATTGAGCTGCATTTGATTTGCTAGGCATTGATGGATCTACCCCATCATTATCATTGTTATCTTCCAATATATCAAGTTCTTTGTGAAGGTAACACGATTAACATGCACGAACATAATGCAAAGGTCAAAAAAGTTTTTAGCAATGGCCACACACAGCAGACGTTTTATTATCCTTTGTTTTGCTGTTACCCTCATATGCTCCGCATCTACGTCGTGGTTTCTTATCCTAGTAAAAACAGTGAATGGAACAAGAAAGAACAAAATTAATTTGAAATGAAAACTATTTATTTATTATTTACCTAAACTTGTGGCATTCGAAGCGATTCTGTAAGGCGTTTTGGCTTCATAGCAATCAAACTCAAAGCAATTCTTAGGCCGTGTGCTATCCGGAAACTTTTCACTAGGATGATCAAAAGTTTGACAGTCTGAATGAGAATATTTGGCAGATGTGAGATGAATATGGCTGTCAAAAATTCATGTAGCCCCAGGGGCTACTATAAACTTTTTATAATCGGCAAGACAATTTTTGACACAAGCAAAACTAGAAAAAAATTTTGTGCTTCCGACAGCATAGCAACTAGAAGTGCAAAATATTTGCTTATAATACTGTTAATTTCAAGTACATATTAACAATTTCGCAAATTAAATTAAATTCTTGCGCTACTACACTACCGAAATCTAAAACGTCAAAATTTCTAGCTGTCAAAATTTCATCGTCCTTTTGGCACAGTAAAAATGACAATTATATTTCGACAGAAATTGTATTCAAGTCAGTAACTTCTTTTCTACCACGAGTGAAAAGTTTCCGAATAGCACACGGCCTTATTGATTGTTTCGTTGGAGTGTTGCATCGTTTTTAAAATTGATTTTTAGCATGATATAACGCAAATACTAAAAGACAATACAAAAGATCCATATAAAAAGCATGTTTTCATACGTGTAAGTGTACATAAATATGAAAAGTACATACGCCAACGACAGAATAATGCTGTCTCTCACTTCCAATGTACTCACAGTTGCAAAAAATTTAGAAATGATTGCACAAGAGCAAAAAGTAGTGAAAAAAGTACTACAAAAACTGATCCTTCATACAAATTGTATGGTAGAAATGTCATTTTGACCCAGATAAACGTATAGTGCATATGTCAGTTTTTTGTCTCTGCAATGCACATATGTCGCATATGAACAATTTTTTCACTTTGGTTACAAAGATAAAAGTTCAACAAATAAAATGGTATTATTTTTTTTTATTTTTGATTTTAAATATGTTTTTATGCAAATGAAAAGTACCTCGAGTCAATATGACCCGATAAACGGGCTTAAGGTTAAAGAGTTAATAAGCTTAAATAAGAAAAAAAAATCAAACAAAATTTGTTGCCTTAATATTTAAACACTAGATTACACGAAACACTCACCTAGCTATTGTGAAAATATAAAATTTTAGACTCTGATCAATTTAATTTTAAAAAAAAACACAGTAACAGTAACAGTCAGTTGAAAATTAATTTTCTTTTTTATTTTTACAGAACTGCTGGTACAGTTGGAGCTGTTGTAACATGTCCCCTAGAAGTGGTTAAAACTCGACTACAGAGTTCGTCAGCATTTGTTACGCCTCCGCGATTTGATCCGCCTGGTTCAATAAATGGTTCATCTGAACTTCTAAGACCTGAACAACGGCGTAAACTGTGTACAACAATACTACGAAAAAGACCGCAGCCACAGGTGACTGGGGGTGTTCGTAGGGTAGTACAATTTCAATGCTTTATTCGTAATAAGTTTTTAGTTGTATGCTTTTTGATTGGTATCTTATTCTATTGTGATTTCCTAGATAATGGCAATTTCTCATTGTGGCATCTCCTCCACATCTGCAAAATCAATAAGTATCATACAGTGTCTCAGGTAAGTTAATATTTTCCAGGAGCTTATACAAATTTTCAGTTTAACTATTTTTTATTTTTTTAACGCAGGCAAATAGTACAAAATGAAGGCCCACGAGCCCTCTTTAAAGGTCTAGGGCCAAATCTCGTTGGAGTGGCTCCATCACGTGCGATATACTTCTCTACCTATTCTCAGACAAAAAACGCACTCAATAGTTTAGGGTGAGTAAAGGATACTAAATGCAATAATTTCTCACGTCCAAAATATTTGTCCTAAAAATTCGAGTTGCTTTTAAAGGCTTTTTCCAAGACCCTCTAAATTAATCAAATAAAATAATGAACTGACCATTTCAGCCCTTGAAAGGACATTGACCGAACTTCATTTGATCAAATTGTGTTGTGCGTGTTATCAAATGTTTATACACAATTGATCGAGAACTGGGACTTGCTAGTTTTATCCCGACTCCGAACGGCTAATGTGCATGTTCTCAAGAAACTTTACATGGCATTATTTACTCTCTGAGGTTTGCCATTGTCTGCAGAGAGGTGACGGCCGAACAGAAAAATTAATCTAATTGAAAAAAACTTTCTGTGTCAGATGGAATTTGAACCAGGGTTCTCTAACGTATGGGTCACACACTCTACCCATTGCGCCACGGCCGCCAAAAAATAGTTACCTATGAATTTTATTCATTTATTGAAATTTAAATGTACAATAACGCACAGCATTAAAAAATAACGCAAATATGCATAAAAAGAATATAATTCAGAGAACTAAACGTGTTCTCTGCGGATTTCTCCGAGAGAGGACCGCCAACCCACAGCCGCTTTGGTTCTGTTCATGATACAATTATACAGGTAGCATTGACAAGTATAGATTTTCTCAGCAACAAGGCAACGACCATCTGTCAAAAACAGTTGTTCGTGCAACAAGAATTAAACGAATGTAAAAATAAATAAATTCCGCAAAATATGTGCGTTAAATACACAATTATAATAATGAAAGTTGTGAAAAAATTATGTGTGATATGTGTTTAACGTTTTCCAGCCGTGGTGTTTTAATAATAATTGGAAACTTCTTTAATTTCGTCCATATGCATCTGCAGCTGCTGAGGTTGCTACATTTGAACGTTTTCAACATTTTTTCTTATGTTTGCACTTAATAACACAAAGTTCACAAGTTATCTTCGTTGTAGTAATAATAATTCACTATTGATTAAATAAAATAGGCAATATTTTGTAAGAAAATGTTTGGTTATTTGCAAGCGCTGAAACATAAACAATGGCGAAAACATAAGAAATAATTGAACGCTCTCTTTCTAGACATTTTTTTTGACAAATGGTCGTTGCCCAAGCAACTGTCAATACTACCTTATATTATTATACCATGGGTTCTGTTCGGGCCATGGTATCTCTCGTCGTCAATCGCAGAGAACACGTCCAGAATGAAACGATTGCGACTGATGATTTTGGGTTGCTTTTATTTAGTATTTTTTTTATATGTTTTTTCTTTTTCATTTCAATTTTTTCTATTTCATTTCAATGTATTAGTCAATTGTGTGAATACAATACACACAAAGAAGAAACGTCAAGACATAATAAAAACTAAGGAAATGGCTTTGAACATATCCCATTTCTAGCAAAAATATGACAACGTAAATAGCACTCAGAGAGCATATCGTCGGTCGCAAGAGTAAAAATAGAATAGATTCTAAATGTGCGATATATCGTTGCTAACGTTGCAATCGAGCTGCGATTTCATTGCCTATGTTCACACGTCAGTTAAATGTTTGAATCAGTCAAAATTTGTTGTTGCTTTCCTATGAAAAAAAAAATTAACTTTATCTCAGAGCGAAAATGAACTCCAAAATCTTCTCTTGTCAGTCAAAATTTTGATTGATCTCTAGACCTCATGGTCAATCAATCAGTCAAATGGTTAAATAAAAAAAATAAATAACTGGCGATTTCAGCCCTTGAAAGGACTTTGACCTATCTTCTTAGGATCAACTGTGTTGTGCGTGTATTAAGTTTGTACACAATTGACCGAGAAATGGACCTACAGGCTTAACGCCGACTCCGAACGGCGATGAACGGAATGTTCTTATTCTCAAGAAGCTTTACATGGCATTTTGATTACTCTCTGAGGTTTGCCATTGTCTGCAGAGAGGTGGCGACCGTACAGAAAAATTATTTTAATTCAAATAATTTTCTGTCGCTGCTGGGGTTCGAACCTGGGTCTCCAGGTTCTTTGACATAGCGGCCACGCACTTAAACCAACTACGCCACGGACGCCACAAGTCAAATGGTTGCATTATTTTAATTGTTTGTTGTTTAGTAGGAAATTATGTCAAGAAAAGTAGTTAATTAGTAGTTTTTTTTTTTGTAACAAAGGTAGTTTTTTGAAGAGAAAAGGATGTAATCTGAAAACCTTGCGAACGAATTCACAAAAAAGTAGGTAGCAGAAAAGTAACAAATGGCGTCGTCAGAGCATCAATCAAAATATCGTGTGTGAGCAGGCATCAATCAACATTTTCAGAGAGAGTAAAAAAATAAAAAACTCGTGATGAACTTCAATCATTTGACTGACGTGTGAACATAGCCATTCTGGACGTGTTCATACATTTTCATACATTCTATTGCTTTGCAATGTCATCAATCGCAAAGAGTTTTTATTCTGTTCGGGCTCTTATTTGGTTGAGCCTTAAGTTTTAAAGAGAAAAAATTTATAAATGGTATAAAGTTGTTTTTACTTATATAGTAATTGTTTCAGAAAAAGACCTTATAAAACCTTATATAAAAAACTAAACTAAAAATATTAACTGTATTAAAACAAAATAAACATAGAACATGGATTAAACAACATGGAAAAAATATATTAACTTTTCAAACTATTGATTAATCAGTATCGGCATGAAATTCAAGAATCGGTTGAAAATTATGAAATCGGTAAGGGGTTTGTATCGACATTAGTCATAATTTTGGAATCGGCTAAATTAAAAATTTTCTTTTCTTTTTCATTATTCTATTCATAAAAAGTTATGTTCCTCTTACAAATCTTTATAAGAAATATTTCGCAAAACGTTATTTATAAAAGTTCAATAACGATAAAAACCCCATTTAAAGGCTAAAAAATGATTAAAATTATTCAAAATATTTCAAACAGTTGCAAAATATATCAAAACACTGAAAAATATATGCCATAGATATATTTATAAACGGTGAATAATAGCATGTTCAAACCGACTTCATTTAACAAGTTACTCAAAAAAAAGCTTTTTATAACACTATCGTTCACACTGCCTTAACTAGTTTCAAAATATTAGTTTTATTTGTTTGCATTTTAAAAAAATTAAAAATTTTATTTTAAAAAAATATAAAAAATATATAAAAAAAGGTTCAAAAATTTTTCAAAGAATTGCTCTTTTCGGATTCGGTGCATTCCAAAGACAAAAAAAGCAATAACACCAGTGATTTAACGAGTTCCGAAACGTGTTAAATCATTAAAAACGTTAAATTTCCAACAACAATTTTTCGCATTTAACATGATTAGAACTTCATTTTAGAACTTGTTTTTCGAATAAACTTCATTAAATTTAATTAAAATAATTAAATGCTTGGTTTGCAAGTATAATAAATGCAATAATAAAAAAATGGCCATTTCAGCCCTTGAAAGGCCTTTGATTGAGCTTCTTATGGTCAAATTGTGTTGTGCGTGTTATTAAATGTTTTTATACAAATTATTGAGATCGGGAACTCTAGTTTTGTGCCTACTCCGAACGGCCAATGTGCATGTTCTCAAGAAGCCTTCCATGGCATAATTTACTCTTTGCGGTTTGCCATTGTCTGCAGAGAGGTGACGACTGAACAGAAAAATTAATTTCTATTAACCCTAGAGAGTTAACGTACGTCGACGTAAATTATGTACATATTTTCAATATGTATTGAAAATATTATTATCTTTCTAGGGTTAAAAAAAGCTTTCTGTTGTTTCAGCTGGGGTTCGAACATAGTGTCGCATTGGTATCGAGTGGTCCACACACTGTTTAAAGCACTCTGCCACAGACGTATAATATATGCATCAATGGTAAAAAGTGTTACCTATTGGTATCAGTATAGATGGCGACATCGGTTAATGGTTTTGGCACTGGCATAAGTATCGGCCCAGGGTTCGGCATTGGTATTGGTTTTTAAAAATAAAGTGTCGGTGTGGTTATAATAAAATTAAATCTAGAGGAAGCTAGAAGGAAACAAGAAGCTGTAGTTGAATTTTTCCTTCATTGCTTGTTTTTAGATAAAATATAAAACTTGTTCTTGTTTAACTACTAATAAATTCCGAAATTTAATTTTAAAAAAATTCTCGTTATAGCCTTAAGAGATTTTTTTTAAGCAGAAATATAAACGTTTGTTTGAGGAATCCTTTTAATGGAGATTATAAAATCAATGTTTTTTTTATTTTACAGATTTTTTCAGCCCGATTCCCCACAAGTTCACATAATGAGTGCTGCTAGCGCAGGTTTCGCCTCATCGTCCTTAACGAATCCTATTTGGTTTGTGAAAACACGCTTGCAACTTGATTACAATTCCAAGGTTCAAATGACTGTGCGCCAATGTATCGAACGGGTCTATGCCCAGGGAGGTATAACAGCGTTTTACAAGGGTATCACAGCTAGCTACTTTGGCATCTGCGAGACGGTCATACATTTTGTTATCTACGAGTTCATAAAATCCAAACTGGTTTGTTGAAATTTTGAAAATTATTTTCATCCTTTAAAATTAACTTTGTAATACATTCTTCTCTGTCTCTTGAAATAGATTGAACATCGCCATGAACGAAAAAACGATACAAAAACCTCCCGGGACTTTCTTGAATTCATGATGGCTGGTGCCATATCAAAAACTGTTGCATCCTGTATTGCGTACCCTCATGAAGTAGCGCGAACGAGGCTGCGTGAAGAGGGAAACAAATACAACACATTCTGGCAAACGTTACATACTGTTTGGAAAGAAGAAGGACGCCCTGGGCTGTATAGGTAAGAGTGTTGGTATAAACCTCAGCATGAGAAATTTTTATCACTTAACTAACTTTGTGATTGAAAAAAATTATTTATTTATATGAGTTATTAAATGAAAGGGGTGAATGAATACGGTATTGAATTCGAAAAATTATTTTTCCTACAATTCCTGCTTGCTTCATAAATGCTTTCATTGTATTGCTCTTGATCATCAGTTTCCTAAAGGAAACTATCTATATTGGTTACCTTTTTCTTTTCGTTTTACCTGATGCAACGTCCAAAACATTCAAGAATGCTGCATAAAATTCGCCTCTTATTGTTTTTTTTTTTCTTTTCAAAAAATGCTGTAAGAATCCCAAAAAATACTACTCAAAACCCTAGCTACTACAGCTTTTTCGTACTTTTTCAACATTAAACCATTTAAAACCAGAACCCAAAGTTGTAAAAAGACAATATCTGCAAACTTTCTTCGGTCACTCAATGATTGCGTTTTTAATAGTTTCAGACGGTCCTCATAAGGTGGAAGGTTTAAAACTACCAAGGCAGTTGATATCTTTCTAGTCTCAACTCTCTCACACACTTTTACATTCGGATTGTCTAATACGATATCATGGATTAAGTTGAGCTTTTCTATAGTTGCTACTATAGTTTATTTTGGTGGAGCAGATTCACCGTAATTAGTTAATCCATTCCCTTGCACAGTTTTTTTCAATAAACAATGGCAGCCTAACAGTGCCATAAATGTTTCATACAATATTTACTTAACAACCTAGTAATCCAAACAGTCCCTCATAGTAGTCCAAGTCCAAACATACAATTTCAGTATAAAAAAGGAATGCCAAAGAATGGTCGCATCTATGGATGTTTTTGAGTGTAACCCAATGTTTTTTTCATATTTTTTATTCCAGCAAACTGCAATATGTTATCAGAATCAATACTTTATGACAACTTCAGGCAAAAAAAAAAAAAAAGTACAAAAAAGTAAAAAAGCTTAAGATACATATTTTTGATGCGGTTAAATTTGAAGTTGTATAAAATGTTTGTAAATTTGTATTTGCAAAATTTATTTTTCTGGTAAAAAATTTACTATCTAAATGTGAAAAGTTGAATTTGCAATGTAAGGGTTGGTTTCAAGTGAAAAACCTTTAGTAACTTATTTTAAAAAAAAAAAAAAAAAAACTAAAATATATTTTCGAACTTTTATTTTCAGAGGCTTGGCTACACAACTAGTCCGTCAGATACCCAACACAGCAATTATGATGGCCACCTATGAAGCAGTAGTGTATGTTTTAACGCGGCGTTTCAACAATAAAAGTAATGAATTCTACGATTTTTAAATTGTTTATAATTTGGCAGATCAAGTAGCATGCATACGCAATGCTTCGCCTTGTTATAAGCACGTTTGTTGGAGTACCTTAAGGAAAAAAGTCTAAACTTACTTTCAGTCAACGAACGCGCAAGTGTAGCGAATAATTTTTAGGCCAAAGTTGCTATGCAACAGCAGTTATGAAAACATTAGAAAGCACATTGTTAACAATTTGTAAAATTAGTATAAACTCGCTTTAATACCTGAAGCCACTTCATACTAGAACTGAGGAATTAACCAACGACTTAAGTTTTTTTAAAATTAAATAACCAACTATATGGAAATAAAGTTGAGAGTAGTTATATTTATAAATTTAATGCGCAAAAACGAAAATAAAAAACGCACGAACAACAATGGCAACACTTTAGTTAAGAGATATTTAATAAAAAAAATCCCTTCATAAGCATTCACTACCATCGATTCTGTTTATTTCATCATATTTTGGCTTATTTTGTTAGCCAAACTGATTTGGCCCATATAATTTTGTGATCTTATTTAAAGTAATATAATGCTTTAGTTTAATAATATTTCTATTGGAAGAGTAACGATTTTAAGATATATTTATTTTAACTGAAAATGGAATGTTAGTATGATATAATTATCTTTCATGAAAGTATTTTATCTCAATAAACCAGCTTACGTACAGAGAACAATTTTCAAGCTTTGATATATTCATACAAACGAACTGTAACATTCAAATAAACAATAATTGAAATCATGAGAGGTCATTGTTGGCTAAGATTTACATTTTAATAAATTCACATGTTTTGTTCCTTATAAAAATGACAACATCCACAAATAACTTAGTGTAATGCAAGTTATTTTCACAATTATTAATTGATGTCTTACATTATTCATATTTTGGTAAGAAGCACATTGAAATTAATAAAAATTTACTTACATATAAAAAAAACACATATAAAAACAAAGACACGCTTCAATATTTACGAATGTTTCATCTTATCTCAGCTACCTTAAATGTGAATTTATTAAATAAATTATTTCATTCCTCACATTGCAAATATATATATATGTACCCAAAATCAAATTTATTTCAACAATATACTGAATTGAACAAGAATGTTGTTACTTTTTTTCATGGGGAAAAGTATTTCGAAAAGGAAAATTATTGAAACAAAAGGCTGCTAATAATAATGAAGTAAATTCTAATCTAAATTAAATTGTATTCAAAATTGTATTCAAAATTGTATTGAAATTTAAGCGTTACCTACAAATTTAAGGAAACACATCGTTATTAACAACGACAATATACATTGCGAAATTAAAACGTTGAACTGTATAATCTGTAAATAGATATTGAAAAGTTTAGTTTAACTAAAACATATTATTTACTATAGATAATATTATCCACCATATAACACATATATATCTATAGCAACTCATCTGCTGCAGTTTTACGTTTGTTATGTTTATTGTTAATATTAAATTTTATTTTATTTTATTTCATTTGGAGTATTAAAGTGATTCTATTTGTAAACAATTTGGATTTTAGCTGTGAAATAAAAACTTTAAAGTATAATAAAATATATATAATTAAAAAGATATTTGTAATTGTTTTTTTTATCAAAAACAAATTGACTGTGTTTTTCTACATTTGGGCATACACCGATCATTGGATCAAAGAGTGGTATTTTTTTAAAAAGTTCGATTTTTCTGATCGGTCAAAATTTAAAAAAAAAATAATTTTTCTGGTCGGTCGTAACATCTCTGCAGAAAATGGCCTCATCATAAATAATGCCATGCAAATTCAGAAATTTCAATTGAAATTCAGAAAAAAATTATTTGTAATTCAGAAATTCCATTTGATATTTAAAAAAAAAAATCATTTGTAATACAGAAGAGATCAATTGAAATTCAGAAGTTCCAAATCAAATTCAGAAAAGATCAATAGAAATTAAGAAATTTCATTTGAAATTCAGAAATTCCATTTGAAATTTAGAAATTCTATTTGAAATTCGGAAAAAATTATTTGGAATTCAGAAAAGTTCAATTGAACTACAGAAAAAAATCATTTGAATTCATAAAACTTCAATTGTGAGTTAAAACTAGTAAGAAATGATCTTCGACTGGGTCGAAGTTAAAATACCCCCACCGCCAAACCAAAGTATATTCAAAGTTTTAAGCAATCAATAAAATGTCTATTTGTAAAAACATTTTTGTCTTAGCTTTAACAGAAAATATTCGCTTCTGTTTTTTGATAAAATCACTTTGTATAGGAGGTGGGTGTGGTTTTCACTCGATTTGGTTGAATTTCATACACAGAGTTAATGTTATGTATCGCAGTGCATATGCAAGTCCATATATTAGTTTGTGTGGAATTTAGAGACATTTTTACATTTTTGATAAAGTAACTTTGTATGGGAGGTATGCGTGGTTTTCATCCGATTTAGTTTAATTTCATACTCAGAGTGTAAATTCAATATCAAAACTCGTATGCAAAATTGTCCATATATTTTCCATATTTTCTTTCCAATGAGCTAAAGATGTCCAAAATCGGTTTAGATTTGACAAAATGAGAGCACTTTGTATGATAGCAACATGTACATGGGAATCAGTTTCGTATGACGAAAAAAAAAACGTTTAAACTGCCGCCATTTTGCCAATTCTCAACCGATATTGATAGTTTTGGATTCAATAAAAAGGTATTTTTGCATGCAATGAATTTTTGTGAAAAAAAAGATGTCATTCATGCAGCATTATATCATTTAAATTCATAGAAACACTATTTTTTTTTATGAAATTAAAGAAAAATTAAGGAATTTGCTTCGCTACACGCTTCATTTTGTATTTTATCGTATTTATTTTTATACAGCCTTGTTCTACGTGAAATTTTACTGCAAAGAAGTGGAATTTGTTTTTAATTTCCAACAAGGCAAATAGCTGTAAAAATTCAATGAACGTCGGCGCAACAAAAATCGGACCCTTCAACTTTAAAAATGAATTAAAAAAAATTGTGACGACATTGAGAGGTCAGACCAAGTGCGATGGACTCACAACATGTGCCTCTTTAAGAATTTCTATAAAGTTTGTGCTTAAATTGAATTTATCAACGCAAAGAAATTGGATGAAATATGTATATTAAAAAAAAAACGGAGTTATTTTCATCGAAAGTAAGAAATACGAATTTCTGATAGTTTTTTGTTATTCTAAGGAAACGAAGTTATTAGAAAAAGACGCTGTACTAAAATTTTGTGCAATTTTGAAGATATGTGTATGTTTTTTGACAGAATTTCCTGTTAATTATTTAGACGCACAGTTTCGCTAATAAAAGTACGCTAGTAGGATAATTTACGTTTCTTGTGGGGGCAGAAGAAGGAGCGTGGTAAAAACCAAGTATGCCATAACCTAATCTAGGATTCAAGTAATGTGTGTGCCAAATTTGAGTTAAATCCGCCCAGCCGTTAAGATTTGTATTCTTGTATTCTTGACTAAAGTAAGTACACAGATATTTTGTCTCCAAAAAATTGTAAGGATATGTTTATTTTTTATGCTCCAATTGTTTAATTGACATTATTGGCTTTGCATGATAGCGTACTCTTTTAAATGCAGTCAAAAATAACGGCATCACTTGTTGGCTATTTATGCAGTCAAAAATAACAGCCGTTAAGATTTGTTGGCTATTTAAAGTTGTCTAATGTGGCAATTCCCATACAAAATTACCAATTTCGATTTTTTCGATTTTTCCGCTGTTCCTTGAAGTTTTTGTAATTTTCTTTCTTTTTAAACCACATCTGTATTAAGGCAAACAATACAAAAAAGGAATTATTAAAATCGGCCCAACCATTTCTGAGCCTTAGCAAGACTAACGCACACGCATTTGATTTTTATATATATAGATTTACGAGCAGATTTTTTTTTCACGCATGTACGTATTAAAGTATCTGAAGTATAAGTTAAAAACAAATAAGCTTACGGGGTGTCGCTCATACAAAGTATACGTACATGAAGCATCAATATGCATGCTTGAAGTTGGCAGTTTTCAACTTCTTTCAAGGACACACCTTCATTTTATATTGTTAAAAAGGTAATGAAACTTAAAAAACAAAAATCATACATTGCAATTGATGGTACTGGAAGCATCTGCAAAAAAATTTTATACGATAATGAACGTACTAGTGGCCATATTTTTCTATATGCAATAGTAATAAATTACGATCATTACACTCTATCTGTCCACCAACTTCTAACCGACGATCAAAGTACAATACTATTGGAGTTTTGGATAAAAAATTGGATTAGGATGGGTGCTCCAAAACCGAATGAAGTAGCGTGCGATTATTCAAGAGCACTTATTAATGCTATTTCGTTGGCATTCAATGAACAGAATATTAAAATATATATAGAGACACTTTTTTTAAGTGGAATTAATTCATCAAATAAAATGCGTCCACCAATTGCCACTTTCATCAGATTAGATGTTGCTCATTTTATCAAAATGATAACGAAATGGACATCTATAAAATCTGTTGAAAATAATTCAATAAGGAAATTTTATATATTTTATATAACACTATTAGTTGATGCTCAAAATATTGCAGAATTTCAAGAAATTTTGAAAAAAGTTTTTATAGTTTGTACCAACCAATATCAGGATACAGTTTTACGAAATGGAAAAAGCGTTATCGAAGTGCGGAAAGAATTGGAGTTAATAATTAGTAATCGTGCATACAACACATATAACGCCGATAAATCATCAACTTTTGAAGAAACCAATAAAATCATGGACAATATTGAAAATAATCGCGAACCCAGCTCTGTTGTTCAGAAATGGATAAACAAAATTAAATTATCGACTGAAGAAATTGATGAAGAAGGACTTGAACCTAGTGGTTTCTACAATACACGCTTCGTAGATGACTTTGTCAAACTGATTGCACATGAATTTCCATTATGGTCTGCAGCATGTTTACCAGGAGAAGTGCTACAACAAGTTATGTGGAGAGTTATTTCAATGATAAAAAACACCTTTGAAGCAGAGTATAATTTATTTCGATATATTTAAAGTATACAGTGCAATAGGTTTTATATTTATAAAAGTAGGACAGTAAAATGTTTTGTTGTGTAGAGCCTGTGGAAAACAAAAGAGCGATAAATCTAGGAATAAATCGTTGTGCCAAACATGTGACCAGCTTTTCGCCGATCTACACACCTAACACAACGCCAAATCTGCCAGAGTAAGTTATAATAAATTTGTGTGCAAATCTTGCGACCAGCTTTACGCTGTTCAACAATTATTCACACACAAACAACATAACAAACAGTGCCGTGTCAAGGAAAAGCGACCAGCTTTACGCTGTTCAACTATTCCTTGATAAACACTGCTGTTGAGGTTATCCAGCAGAGCAAGAACAAATGCTTTGCCGAAGGCAAGCGACCAGCTTACGCTGTTCAGCAAGCCCTTGACAAGCACCGCTGTTGCTGCGCTGAGCTAAAACATAAAGAAAATTATCAATTATTAAAAGTACCTAGATGTTATGTCCGCGAGATCGTTCAATAAATTGACGAGATTTGTTAGACTGATTGCTCTTTTATAGTTGCGAAGCCTTCAAGCATTGAGCTTTCGCAACCGTAGTGAAGTTAGGGTGGTTTGCTTGAAGCTTTCGCAGCTACTGTGAAGTTAGATTTACATGATTTGTAAGTAAAAGCTGTCTTAAAATTAATGAGCACTAGATGGCTCTGCTACAGACTCCCCCTTTGGCGTGCTGATATCGCCCCTTCGATAGCACGGCAACACCTTAAGCGGTCTTCTTCCTTGGTCGGCCTCGTTTCTTTATGGGATGAACTGGAACAGGAGTATCATCACCTCTGTAAGGAGTAATTGCTGAAGCATGATACGATCCTAATGGTGTTTCCAAATTATCAGGGGATGCGATTTCATACATTGTGGACCCAATCTTCCTTGTGATGACATATGGCCCATCTCGCTTGGGCACGAATTTAGAGGTTATGCCCTTAGATCCTTGGCTTAGAATATGGGTAGTGATCAAAACCTTGGTACCAATATCCAATTTTGGTTGAGGCTGCCTATGAAGATCTGCTTGAGCTTTGTTTCTGTCCTGCATACGTTGTTCATTTTCTTTAGCTGTCATAAATGAGGTGACTAGATTTCTCAAATACGGTGTGATTTGTGGAATGAAAGTCTCTCTTTCAACAATATCTCTGACATCATGCTGGACATCGTCAAGTGTGCGTAATTCTCTTCCAAAAGTCAAATAGGATGGGGTGAACCCTGTGCTTTGGCATCTAGAGGTGTTCAATGCAAAACGAATAGCTGATAAATTCTTGCACCATGCAGTATGATCTTGCTGCACCAATATAGCTAATTGGGCTTTGAGATCTCGATTACGTCGCTCTACGGGATTAGCTTCGGGGTGGTAGACGGGCGTGAATTGTTGATC
This sequence comes from Pherbina coryleti, assembly GCA_943735915.1. Lineage (NCBI taxonomy): Eukaryota > Metazoa > Arthropoda > Insecta > Diptera > Sciomyzidae > Pherbina > Pherbina coryleti. The sequence goes on from OX030948.1 coordinate 72,678,966, forward strand.
GATTCCGAGGCAAAAGGAAACTTTTTGCATAATGGCTGAAATGAACTGAACGCCATTATCTGACTTAAGGCGCCTCGGTATTCCAAAACGTAGGAATATTTCCTCGACAAGCAGTCTAGCGCATGATTCTGCTGTTGCTTCTTTCATTGGGAATATTTCGGTCCACCTGCTTGCAACATCTTCCGCAATGAATATCCATTGGTATCCGTCGTCACTACGTGGATGTGGTCCAAATAAATCCACTGCAATCACTTCGAATCGCTGTCTGCTACTAGTTGTTTGTAGAAGCCCATAGGGTTTCATGTTGGAGGCTTTGAAACGTTGGCACTCAATGCAAGTTTTAACATGCTTTCGGATATCAGCCCTCATACCAGGCCAATAATACCTTGTCACAATTCTTGCAATGGTCCTTTCTTCTCCGTAGTGTCCTGCTGTGCTTTCATCATGGTAGAGCCTTAAAATTTCTGGTCGCTCTTGCATTGGAACGACATACTGGGCATCATCTGAGTCGTCGTTTCCATAACAATACAAGATTCCATCGTTCATTAGATATCCTCTATTGAGCCATCGATTTACATTTTCGTCTGTAGATTCTAATGACTGTATAATCTCCTTGAGCTTGTCGTCTTTTAGTTGTTCTTCACGAAGTTCCGGAATGCTCTTCTTTGGAAAATCAATATGGATTGAGAGGATGCTTTGGATCGGTACTGCGTCTTTATCATGTGGAGGTCGTGAAAGCATGTCAGCTACCGCATTTGTTTTACCTGGCACATAATCGATTTTGAAATTATATTGTTGTAATTGTAAAGCCCATCGAGCTAAGCGTCCAGAAGGGGTTTTCAATGTAAGTAATCATTTAAGAGGGTGATGATCTGTCTTAAGAACAATTTCTTCTCCATCAATGTAGCCTCTAAACTTTGCGCAGGCCCAAACGATAGCAAGAGCTTCGCGTTCTGTTGTCGAATAGTTAATTTCTGCTCTCGTGAGCAAACGACTTGCATACTCTATTGGATGCTCGTGTTCTCCCTCCCCCTGGAGTAGAACTGCTCCGAGTGCATATGCACTGGCATCCGTTTTTATGATAAACGGCTTGTTATCTTCAGCTTGCTTTAGTATTGGCGATGTCACTAGCTTTTCTGTAAGAGTGTGATATGCAACACGTTGGTCTTCTCCCCATTTCCATTTAGCATTTTTCTTAGTTAACTCTGTCAATGGCTTACCAATTTTTGAGTAACCTTCGATGAAACGTCGATACCAGGAGCATGTTTGGATGAACGATATAACCTCCTTCACGTTTTTAGGTTCCGTTCTTTGACATATTGCCAACGTCTTTTCGGGATCTACACTTATACCATCTTTTGTGAGGATATGTCCCAAATATTTTACCTGTGTGCAACAAAAATGACATTTTGAGCTGTTTGCTCTTAGCATAAAATTACATAATCTATCAAATACAATATCTAAGTCATTTAAATGATTTTCAAGCGATGATGAGCATATTATGAGATCATCGAGGTAAGCTAAAAGATTTATTTGAGGAATTCCAGACTTAAATCTGTCCATTAATCGTTGAAATGTCGCTGGCGCATTTCTTAAACCAAAAGGCATTCGTCTAAAACTATATGTCCCAAAAGGAGTAACAAAACACGTTTTCTCATAATCTTTATCTGAAACTTTTATTTGATAATAACCACATTGTAAATCAACAGTGCTCATAAATTTTGTTGTTTTTGCAGCATGCAGCAAATCATCAATCCGTGGCAGCGGATACTTATCTGGGATGGTAATGGCATTAAGTTTACGGTAGTCTATACAAACTCTTACACCACCGTCCTTCTTGGGTACCATTACAACAGGTGACGTCCACGCAGATTCGCTCTCTTCGATGATGCTATTTTCGAGCATCTTCTCCACTTCATGCTTCAGCTCGCGAGTTTTTGCAAACGAGAGCCGATATGGAGCTGAGGAAATCGGCTCATGGTCAGCAGTATTAATTCTGTGTTCAGCGTACGGAGTTGGCTCTTCGATTGCGCCGAAAACGATTTTGTGCTTCTGAAGTACGCTTTCTAGCTGCTCCTTCTCAGGCGATGAAAGTTGACTTCCGTCAGACTCCTTAAAAATTTTAAAGTCTATTGTATACAGCTTCGTGAAAATAGAATCGTCGAAAACTTCTTGGTTGAAAACCACTCCGTCGAATAGCTCTGTTTTCTTTTTTGGTGTTGAAATGTGAAGTGGCAGTGCATCTCTGAAAATGTCTTGAATTGCGTTCGGCGAATAATCATTTTTTCTTACTGGTTCAGGGCCAAAATTTTCAAAATCAGAAACATACGTAGATGTGTTTTGTTTTTTTGCATTTTGTACGCATTCAACATTCTTGCGCTTGTACACATTGATCGTCTCCATCAAATTCCGTGATTCTTCGTGCACAAAATCGAACTGCTGCTCAGGACATCCCTCAAACGACCAGAACCTTTGACCCATGTTTAAAACAATTCCAGCTTGTTGCATAAAGTCAGTGCCGATTAAGGTGCGATTACCAACAGCATTTGGCAAAATAAGAAATTTTATGTTTAAGCACCTTCCACCAATGACGATTTTACAGTCCGTTGACAGACAGTCCTGTTTGGATGTGCTTCCATCAGCTAACTTTATTTCATACTTCAGACTTTCATACTTGCATTGCTTTAGGTCCATAATATTTTTCAGGTTTTCACTGGCAACACTTATTCGGGCTACAGTGTCAAAATATGCCAGGCCAGGCACGCCGAAAAGCTGAACTTTGGCAGTTGGAATCTCGTATTCGACTTTCTTCACCGATATAGAGTTAAACTGGACTTGCTCATTTTCGTTTGATGCTTTTTTACAATTTGGACAGTTTGCTCTAATGAACCCTGGCGTATTGCATCCGTAGCATGCTAATTTAGCTTTTGCAAGAACTATTGGAGCACTAGCCTGCGTCTCTTTAGCTTTAGCTTCTTTCTTTTTGAAGCAAACTTCTTGCGTATGTCCCTTTTTCCGACAAAAACTGCAACGCAAAGGACCACCACCAACATTGACCGACGATTGCTCTACGCTCTTTTCCTTTTCGGCTTGAAACTGTTCTGCTTCCCGCGCATCCTTAAGCAATTCATCGAAGGTGTTCACTTTGTGCCTCATAACACGCTCACGAACATTTGCGTGCAACAATCCAAATATAAGACCAATTTGGTCTCGCTCTACTGGAATGTGTGTCAGACGTGCAAAAAGTGCCCTTTTCTTGCGAATGAATGTGTCCGTCGGTTCATTCTTTTGTTGTTTACCGTCATATATTTCTGCATACACACGCCATGCAGGCTTAGGAGGTGAGAAACTTTCTCGAATTTTCTTTATTACATCTTCGAAGTTCACCACACCATCTTTCACGCCACGCCACCATTCCGCTGCGTCACCCTCAAGCAACATCGGCATACCTTTTACAGCATCTTCATCCGACACTTTTTCCACAGACTTGTATGTCGTAATCGACGCAATGAACTCTTCCACTCTTGACGGATCGCGTTCACCCCTGTAACGCGCAGTACACGCGCTGAACGACCCCTGCTTGACATTGCATGCACAAACAGCCTCCATTAGCTGCTTGAATTGTTCAGTGGTTAAGTTCGTCGTGCTTGATGCTGTGTTTGTTGTTGTTGCAATACTCGGTGTTGTTGTAGTATTCATTTTGTTCGCTGTTTTATTGAAACGACTGCTTCTTAGTTCCAGGTTGCACAAATTATTTCGAGCCTACGTTGGGCGCCAGTTGAAGCAGAGTATAATTTATTTCGATATATTGAAAGTATACAGTGCAATAGGTTTTATATTTATAAAAGTAGGACAGTGAAATGTTTTGTTGTGTAGAGCCTGTGGAAAACAAAAGAGCGATAAATCTAGGAATAAATCGTTGTGCCAAACATGTGACCAGCTTTTCGCCGATCTACACACCTAACACAACGCCAAATCTGCCAGAGTAAGTTATAATAAATTTGTGTGCAAATCTTGCGACCAGCTTTACGCTGTTCAACAATTATTCACACACAAACAACATAACAAACAGTGCCGTGTCAAGGAAAAGCGACCAGCTTTACGCTGTTCAACTATTCCTTGATAAACACTGCTGTTGAGGTTATCAAGCAGAGCAAGAACAAATGCTTTGCCGAAGGCAAGCGACCAGCTTACGCTGTTCAGCAAGCCCTTGACAAGCACCGCTGTTGCTGCGCTGAGCTAAAACATAAAGAAAATTATCAATTATTAAAAGTACCTAGATGTTATGTCCGCGAGATCGTTCAATAAATTGACGAGATTTGTTAGACTGATTGCTCTTTTATAGTTGCGAAGCCTTCAAGCTTTGAGCTTTCGCAACCGTAGTGAAGTTAGGGTGGTTTGCTTGAAGCTTTCGCAAATACTGTGAAGTAAGATTTACATGATTTGTAAGTAAAAGCTGTCTTAAAATTAATGAGCACTAGATGGCTCTGCTACACCTTGTTTTATCTGATTATAAGAATCGACTTCGCGTAGACAAGTTTTTAAAAATCGAACACAAGGATCTTCAAGGTGGATCAGCATTGTTGAACTCCAACTTATTGAACGATTTTCAAAATGTAAGGAAGAAATTAAAACACGATGATGCAGAAGTTAACTCAACAGTTCAGACTGATATATGTTTCAATGAAGATGATCAATCATACGATAATTGGCAGAATAAAGGAAAAGTAGCAAATAGTGACTTTAAAAAGCCAATCGAAGAAGAAACTCCAAAAAACCAAATATCAAAAAAAGTCACACACAAAAACTTTTGGGTTTTACTTTCAAAATCAGTCGAGTATTTCTTTTGTTAATGAAAATGCAAATTGCAAAATAACTTTGAAAAAATTAATGTCCTTGAAAACGGCAATTCATTAAGAGCCGTTTTAATTAATAGTATTCATTATTATATTCGGAATACCTGCCCATTTGACTCTATCACCCAAATTTTATCAACTGCAGCTGTGGATGACCCATCATATTATGCGTTACAGAGCTCAGTCCAACATATACATATAATGAAGTTTATTATTAAATTCATTAAAACAGTAAAAATGGATTTAATTTATAAAGAAAGAGCTAGAGTGATCATCACTACATTTCCAGAAAAAATAAAAGAAAATTCAGCAGATATAAAATACAACTTATTGCCGCATATAGTAGATATGTATGTTTACGACGTCAGCAGAAGTTTGGTCTGAATGTTTCATTGATATACCAAGTGCATTTGATAATTATTACTGCGACTAATGTGGTAAATTTACCAAAAATTGTTAAGTGAACAAAAAAAATTCTGCGAGGAAGGTTATCAAGCTCTCAAAAAATATCTACAACAGATTTCGACGACATTCCAATCTACTTGTAATCGCTGTAAAAATAATCGAATTTACAATCACCATATGTATATTGAGCTTGAGCTAAAAAAAGATTTGAAAAGTCAATTAATGACCTGCAAGCTATCGGACTTTGACAAAAGTATTGAATTCTCGGCCAATAACGATACATTTAGGTATTTATTTTTCTGCTTTAAATGATATGAATAAATAAGTTTTTTATTTAACTTTTCAAATTGATTATTAATATAAATGTTATATTTACAGGTTAAAAGGAATCATTGGTTATAGCACAGGTCATTTTGTGGCTTACTGTAGAAGGACCAATAATTAATGGGAAATTCATAATGACATGTCACCCACAGAAATGCGAATCACACATGACCCAAGAATAACCCCAACTGCAGGAATTTTCGTAAAAGATGTTGCTGCTTATTAGGGCACAGTTCATTTTTATTACGTTATTAAAATATCTCACAAACTAAGAAGAAAATAATAAAGATTTTGTGTTGAGTAAAAACATAAAAAAATAAAATCTATAATATCATAAAAAGTGTTCTCTCGGATTTTTTTCGTTCACTCACGGGGTGAACGGGGCTAAGATTCATTCAACCGCTGAACTAATTTTAATAATTCTTTCATCCTGCTAATGGGTACTACGTTTTTGGTAAAACTTTTCATATATTTCATTTATATATAGTATATGTCTATAAAATTATTTAAGAATTCATGCATTTAAATCCATGCTGGCCATTGTATAAGCAGCACAAAAAAATATTTATAAAAATTAATTTATCTAATATAATTTTTCCATACACCGTATTTTGTTTGATGAAATCTTGTCACCGTAGCATATACGCAACATTAATGGGATATAATACTAATTAAAAATCACTCATACGCCATGGGCGATCTCGAAACTGCAACTTAATTAATTAATTTGGTTAAGAAATATGACTGACCTATTATTCATTTATGCTGACCTATTATCAGCAGACAATATTCTATTAATTTCATGTATTTTTTTTTTATTTCATTGATGATGGGGTGCCAACATCTCAATGTGACCTTGAAAAATTTAAACCGCGAATAAAAAATTTTCTATCTCTGACCTATTACTGAAACTTATTGACCTTTACTGACCTTTTGCTGACCTTTTAAATGATGCAATTGGTCAGTCGAAATTAAACCAATGGGGTGCCAACATCTCGCAGCCCATATCAATTAGCTGAGGAGTTACACAAACAGCGAATGACCATTATCGGAATAATTCGGCAGAATCAAACTGAGATTCCATCAGTTTTGAGAAATATGCGAAAAAGCCTGTTTTTACACAAATAAAGGCGGTGTAGATACGCTTGATCAAATGGTTGGCAGTTATCGATGCAAGCGAAAGGTTAATCGATGGCCTATGGCATTGTTTTGCAATTTACTTGATATAAGTGGAGTTAATGCGTACGTTAATTTCACTTCAATTTCAATCAAAAACAGTAACAGGAATATTCGTCGTAGACTGTTCTTGATTGAGCTTGGAGACGCTATGGTTAAACCATTCATCGCGAAGCAAATACGTGGTCCAAGAATGGCACAACCCGAAACACCAATAATCTCAACAAAAGTCGCAAGTGTTCCAATTCATCCAATTCAGCATGCGTCACCAACACGGAAGCTTGGTCGATGTTACATTTGTATAATAAAATCTATATATATAAAAAAGGAGCTTATGTTTGTAACTATGCAAAAGACTCTAAACTACTCATCGGATTAGCATGAAAATTTGTGTATAGAAGTTTTTTGGTACGGTGCGTGTTTGTGGGCTATCAATTTTGATCCACCTTGAACACCAGAGGGCGCTGTAGTAAAATTTTTTTACAAAACCACCTAAAACTCACAAACCGCTTATGTGATTAGAATAAAAAGTGGTATACAGTAGTTTTCATGTACGTTGAGTGTTTTTCTGCTATCCTTTTTTACCTATCTTGAATACCAGAGGGCGCTGCAGTACAAATTTTTTGTAAAACCACCTAAAACTCCCAAACCGCTCATGCGATTAGAATGAAAATTGGTATTTACTAGTTTTCAGGTACGATGAGTTTATTGATAGTATCTTCTTTGAACTACCTTGGACACCAGATGGTGCTGTAGTACAAATTTTTTACAAAATCGCATATTTTTAGTTGTTTTCTTAGGATACATATGCAAATATTTACAAAATATAAAATATTTCTTAAATTTTGTAAAATTGAAAAATTTCCGTTATTTTGACATAAAAAACATGAACATATCTTGAAAACTATGAAAAATTTTACTACAACGATATATGTAATGCAACTCGTTACACAAAATTACGAAAAAAACAATTAAACTTTGTGACTTTCGATTCAAATATCTGCGCTGCTTTTTTATATATTGTGTTAAATTTTTTTTTGTCTTAAAGCTTCATCAAAATACTATGAAAACCTTATTGCAAAAATACCGTTAGTTGAGTAAATATATTTTAAATATTTTTTTCAAAAAAGTCTGAAATATTGGAGTTTTCCTCAAAAACAGACTCAAAAATTATTTTTGTTGTAAAAATAATTTAAACTCAAATTCTCAAATTTTTCACTCTATTTAAAAGTTATAACATTTGTAAGTAAAAGTTGTTTCAATTTTACGCAAAAATTAAAAACCATTTTTGTGATTTAAAAAACGAGGCCTACCCCATGATTTTTATGAAGAAATTTTTTTTTCCAATATTGTGGTTTCATATTTTTGAATAAATTTACAAGCTAAAATAATAATTTATTAAAAAAAAATTATCTCAGTATCTCTTACCAATCAAAAGTTATAGCCAATAATCTATATCCATATCATTTCCGGTCTGCTTGCTTATCTAAATCTTCTTATATATAAAAATGAAATGCGTGTGCGTTAGTCCTGCAAAGGCTCAGAAACGGCTCGGCCGATTTTAATAATTCTTTTTTTGTATTATTTGCCTTAATACAGATGTGGTTTAGAAAAATTACAAAAAACTCGAAGGAACAGCGGAAAAATCGAAAAAATCGAAATTTGTAATTTTGTATGGGAATTGCCACAGTATAAAGTATCAGACTACTTTAAATAGGCAACAAAACTTAACGGCTGGACGGATTTACCTCAGATTCGGCACACACATAACTTGAAACCCAGATTAGGTTATGAAATACTTAGTTTTGACCACGCCTCTTCCGCCCCTTTACAAGAAACGCACTTATTAAATTTTTCTAAGACAAAATGCAATTTCTGGACAATTACATTCGTTCAAATCAGTTGATTGTGTAAAGACGAAGCAACCAATTATTGAACAGTGTTCCTGAATTCATTGATTTGCAAGGATTACCACCACATAATTTACCACTTAAGGTTGGATCTGTTATCATCATGCTTCGTAGCCTCAATCAGCCGAAATTGTGCAAGGGAACAAAATTGGTCGTGAAGTAACCCAAGAATAATGTCATTCAAGCAACGATACTCAAAGGAAAATTCAAGGGCGAGGAAGTACTCATTTCGAGAATTCTATTGAGTTCAACCGATCAAATGTTTGAGTTAAAATAAATTCAATTCACATTCAGTTCGCTTCTTATCGTCATGACTATTGGAATTGATTGTCATGACTACTGGAATTGATTGTGGGATTGTGTGCTGGATTAAATCAAATCTAAACTTATTATCTACCTTAAGAATAAAAAAACATACGAGTAATAACATAATATATAATGTATATAAAGATAATGGAGCGCAAAGCAGTGCGATCATATAAAGAGAGAGAGCAAGTAGACTTTGCAAACGCAGCTTATTTTACACCTGTAGCATGGAAGTGCATTCAGTTTATTAGATATATATATGCGGACGGACGTTCCGCTATCAAAATTATATGGAAATAATATAAATATTGCGCAAATAAATGTTAGTGCAAAATAATGTATGTCTTAAATTATTTGTAAAAATGTGTATGTATAACTATATTTCTATAACTATTAATCTTGAATTCCCAAGCTTCTTGCATGGCTTACAATATATGACATGTTCGCGTGTTTGAAAGCCTTCATCTTTGTTTACTTTTGCTAACGTTGTCTATTAAAAAGCATTAAATTGGTCTGACATGTGATTCCCTCAACCACCATACATTCCGTGTAAATAACAGATCTTAGAGTGTTTCATTCAATCAATAATTGAAATTCGATTGGCACCATTTGTTATCGATCACGAATATTCGATAAAAAATTAATTTCGGGTGGGATATTAGATTTTAATTTTAATTTTGATTTTGATTTTGATTTTGATTTTGATTTTGATTTTGATTTTGATTTTGATTTTGATTTTGATTTTGATTTTGATTTTGATTTTGATTTTGATTTTGATTACTCAAGTGGTTTCCTGAAAGGCCTCATTACGCCATAATTTTTTTTATTTTTACTATGTAACACAAAACCTAACCTTCCTTTTTTTGTTGTTTTTTTATATTGACCTTAGTGCCTGTTTTTTTTCAGCTGCCTCCGTGGTGTCATGGTGGAGTCAAGAACTAATTTTTTCTGTCAACCTTTTTTTTCCCTCAACCTCCCTACATTCCGCGTAAATAAGGGATATTAGAGTTTTTCATTCAATCAATAATTTAAATTTGATTGGCACCATATGTTATCGATCGCGAATGTTCGATAGCAAATTAATTTCGGCTGGAATCGTGATTGCTCGAAATTATTTAAAAAAAAATATTAATTCAGGGCGGGACGAAGTTTGCCGGGTCCTCTAGTCTTATATATAAAAATGAAATGCGTGTGCGTTAGTCTTGCTAAGGCTCAGAAACGGCTCGGCCGATTTTAATAATTCTTTTTTTGTATTGTTTGCCTTAATACAGATGAGGTTTAGAAAAAAAGAAAATTATGAAAAACCGAAAAATCGAAAAAATCTAAATTGGTAATTTTGTATGGGAATTGCCACATCAGACACACAATTGCCACAATAGCCAACAAATCTTAACGGCTGAACAGATTTAACTCAAATTTTGCACACACATTACTTGAATCCTAGATAAGGTTACAGCATACTTAGTTTTGACCACGCCCCTTCTTCCGCCCCTTTAGTAGAATCGCAAATTATCCTACTAGCGTTCTTTTATTAGCGAAACTGTTCGTCTATATAATCAAAAGAAAATTCTCTTATTGTAACACCAAAAGCATTCACATATCTTCAAATTTGCACAACATTTTAGTACAGCGTCTTTTTCTAATAACATCGTTTCCTTAGAATAACAAAAAACTATCAGAAATTCGTATTTCCTACTTTCGATGAAAATAACTCCGTTGTTTTTGAATATATTTCATTCAATTTCTTTTCGATGATAAATTTAATTTAAGCACTTAATAAACCCCTATTTGAAGAAAGCTCCTTTCTTTCCAAAAATAACACAAAAGCTTATTTTTCTTAGACAAAAACCAATCACGTTTTTATCTTCTATTTTCTGAATATTTAATTATCAATTGCCGTGCGTTAGTCTTGCTAAAACTCGGAAATGGCTCGGCCGATTTTAATAATTTTTGTTTTGTTCGCCACAATACTGATGTGGTGTAGGAAAGAAGAAAATAAGGAAGGAAGGAAAAGAATCGAAGGAATTGAAATTGGTTAATTTTTCGTGTCGTGCAGTGTTCATTACAACTCCAAGGAGAGGACGAGCCTGACATAGGTCTACGAAGTCAGTCAATTGCGCGGCGAGCTAATACACGTGTAAGCCACACAGCAGCGAGTGACGGATAATGAAAACAATTAGATTGTCATGTCCGAATAAGTGTCATATATAAACAAAACAGAGTGGCATACGTAAGAACCCTTTTTTTTTTGTTTTTTTTTTGTGTTCGTTTCCACACAAGGTAGCTTTTAACAGCAAAAAAATTGGAATTTTCTCGGAAAAATCGATGTTCCATACATTTTGTATGGAAAAATAAGAAATAAAAAAAAACTCGATTTTAATTACATAATTCAAAATGCAATTTCTGCACAATTACATTCGTTCAAATCAGTTGTTTTTGTCCAGACGAAGCAACCAATTATCGAATAGTGTTCCTGAATTCATTGGTTTGCAAGGATTACCACCATATAATGTACCACTGAAGGTTGGATCTGTTATTATCATGCTTCGGAGCCTCAATCAATCCAAATTCTGCAAGGGAACAAAATTGGTCGTGAAGCAACTCAAGAATAATGTTTTTCAAGCAAAGATGAACGCATTTGAGTAGGCCAATTCAAAGGCGAGGAAGTACACATTCCAAGAATTCAATCAATGAATCACAAGGCTAATCTTTGGAATTAATTATGGCACTGTGTGCTGGATTAAATCAAATCTAAACTAATTTTATACCTTAAGAATAAAAAGAACGTACGAGTAATAACATAATATATAATGTATATCAAGATAATGGAGCGCAAAGCAGTAGGATATGCAGCTTATTTTACACTATGCAACTGAATGTAGCATGGAGGTGCATTCAGTTTTTTAGATATAAATAAGCGGACGGAAGTTCCGCTCACAAAATATTATGGAAACAATATAAATGTTGCTCAAATAAATGTTAGTGCAAAACAATGTATGTCTTAAATTATTTGTAAAAACTGTATGTATAGCTATATGTCTATAACTTTTAATCTTGACTTCCCAAGCTTCTTGCATAGCTTACAATATATGACATGTTCGCGTGTTGGAAAGCCTCCATCTTTGTTTACTTTTGCTAATGTTGTCTATCAAAAAGCATTGAATTGATCTGACATGTGATTCCCTCAACCTCCTTACATTCCGTGTAAATAAGGGATATTAGAGTGATTCATTCAATCAATAATTGAAATACGATTGGCACCATTTGTTATCGATCGTGAATGTTCAATACAAAATTAATTTCTGGTGGGATCGTGATTGCTCGGAATTATTTCAACAAAAAAATTAAATCAGGGCGGGACGAAGTTTGCCGGGTCCTCTAGTCTATCTATATATATAAAAAGGAGCTTATGTTTGAAACTATGCAATAGACTCCTAAACACGGCTGCCACTTGAATATTAAATATGTGACCAAAATTGAAAATTTAAAGTGACCAAATGCAGGAAAAAGTGACCAAAACATTATAAATTTGAAAATGTAGTACATGCACACAAAATTATAATTTGCGATATTTTTTAATTTATGCAGGTGCAGTTCATGCAGTGGCGTAGATAGGGCGAATTTAGGGGCAGATCCCCCTTCGATAGAATTTTTTGCACTGGTTCACAAAATAGTCTAAAGTGAAGATGGTAGAAGAAATGTATTGTGTGGGCTACACCTTAAAATTATAAATTCTGGCAAAATTTGGAAACTCGTTGTTTAATATTTCCATATAATACAAATGGTTCGTTGCATATTTCTAGCTTTATTGCTTTCATATTTGCCTTCTATGTGTATTGTTTGCTAAAGGTGGTGGACAAGGGTCTCAACCAACGCCGTAAATAAGGGGGTGGGTTCTGTAGGTTCAATCCCCCCTCCCCCCTTTAGCAATCCAGAATATTTTTCTATATTAGATAAAAACGTGGCGTCCGTGGCGTAGTTGGTTAAAGTGCGTGGCCGCTATGTCAAAGAACTTTGGAAACCCAGGTTCGAACCCCAGCAGCGACAGAAAATTATTTGAATTAAAATAATTTTTCTGTACGGCCGCCACCTCTCTGCAGACAATGGCAAACCTCAGAGAGTAATCAAAATGCCATGTAAAGCTTCTTGAGAACGAGAACTTTCCGTTCATCGCCGTTCGGAGTCGGCGTTAAGCATGTAGGTCCGGTTCTCGGTCAATTGTGTACAAACTTAATAACACGCACAACACAATTGATCATAAGAAGCTAGATCAAAGTCCTTTCAAGGGCTGAAATGGCCAGTTATTTATTTATTTTTTATTTAAATAAAAACGTAAATATTCAAAAATATTTAATTTTGTCATATTATGTGTGAAGAAAAATTGCAAATTGTGTATTATTAACTGCTTATTTTTGTTAGCAGATATTAAGTAAAATATAATATACTTAATATATAATTTTATTTTGCTTCAGTAATCTCCCTCCCCCCCTCCCCCTTATGATATGCCTATCTTCGGCGCGCAGTGCACTTTTTGAGCATGAAATTTGATATTAAATAAGTAAAATCGAAAAACTTTTTGATCGAAATTCTAAATTTTTTACTATTTTATAACTTAGAAATGTCCATTCTTTATTAATCTAAGTTTTGTTTTTAGCTTTCTTCAACACCTTAAAAGATATATGCTTCAAACTTTGGAAGTTTTTTCAACTTTTTCAAGAAGTGAAAATTTTTATATTTTTTTCAACTTTAGAACAATGTCGTGAAGAAAGCATTTAAGATTTTTGAATGCGGTTTTTTTTTATAACGTTTGTGTGTTTAATATATATCGCTTTTTTGTATCAATAATATTGTATTTGTTTTAAGTAGTTTACAATAAACTATAAACTAAAACCATTTTTTGAAACTATTTTTCAACTTTCGGTAAACTTTTAATTAAAAAAATCCCTAGAAATCCAGAATGACATACATCACAGTTTGCGCTAATGTATTGTCTTTTATGCCAAATAGGTGTTTTTTCCGGAAGTTCGCGATGTAGAACAAAGTGTTCAATTTTGTAAAAAAACCCATTGAATTTTTAGATAATTCCGGACATATGAAGGGTTTATCAAAAATCTGTTTGACTTTAAGAATAAGGAGAACGAGCTTAGATAATTGAATGAAATTTTTCACACATATTCCTATGAACCCAGGGATCTAACGTTTGAAAAAATTTCTCAAAAAATTTCTGGATACGCCTACAATTACGCCCACCTCCCATACCACCCAGTATAGAAAAACTCAAAATATTGTCTAATAATTGAACTAGACAGACAAAATTTGATACGAGTATACGTTTTACCAATTCGAAAGATGAGCATCAAAAATGGACGCGACACGCCCACAAATACGCCCACCTCCAATACTACCCACAATAGAAAAAACTCAAAAACTAAGCTTAAAATTGAGCTAGAGTGACAAAACTTCTAAAGTACTAAAATTATCGTGATATTTATAAAAACCAGAAATTGACGTAGTTCATCTAGCTTCCAAACAATTTTAAAATATGGTCTAGAGTAGACCAATTATCAATTTTTATTAATTATTTCATGCAAGAATCCGTGTTATGAGATTTTGCTTAAAGATAGCGTATGAGTCAAAATTTTAAGAGTTCAGGCAAAATAACAAACAATTTGAAACCCTAAGTGCAAAAGAAAAACAAGAAACTAGAAATAACTTTATAGCTGAAGAAAAGAAAAGAATTCAAGTTGAGTTTCGAGAAGAAACCGGGCTACGCATTGATTTCCCTAAGCAAGGCTTTGGAAATAGTAACTATGGTAACATTGCGAGGCGTTTTTTGAAGATGTTGGAGTGACAGCATCAATAACAAAAATCAATGTGGCGCTTTTAAGAAATTTTACAAAAATTTTGATTGCCATCAATTCTCGTCAACACATTGACGCAGAAAAGTTAAAAAATTCGCATCAGAAACACAGAACTTGCACAAAAATTCATATGGTAAATTTGACAAGAAAAATAAATGAAGCGTTATTAACTGAATTTTAGTTTAAAAATATACCTTTAAAACCATATAAAAAAAATAAAAAAAAAATCATGTTTTGAACAATCCTGTTAAAAAACCAAAACATTTTTGGAAAATTTTTTGTAATTACTTTATAGCGCGATCAATTTTCTTAAATATAAAAAAACCGGAATGAAAAATCTGAAATGGTTCAAAAGTTATAGATTTAATATCAAAAAAGTGCCAAAAAAGTGCACTACTGTATGGCGTTGGTCTCAAACATTGCAAGCACCTTGTCAGGATTAATTTCGACGCACTGGCGATTCATCGAGAAATAGTTATATCGGCTGAAGAAATCCTTGAATAAGCAAACAATCCAAGCCAGCTGGATTTTTCGCTTTAAAAACATTAACAGAAAATATAAAAATAAAGTTCAACTTTTTTTCGATTTTTAAAAATGTATGTTTCTCACCAAAAAAGATTTCATCCCCTCTTATTGCAAAAAGCTATCTACGCCACTGAGTTCATGCAATTAATTTTTGAGAAAATCAAATTCTTTTTTCATTTCTTTATAAATTTCATTTCTTTATAAAAAGTGACCAGATGCAGACAAAAATTACCAAGCGACCAAATGAAACAAAAACTACCAAATTTGGACACAAATGACCAAAGTGGCAACCGTGCTCCTAAACTCATCCGATTAGCATGAAAATGTGTGTATAGAAGTTTTTTGGTACGGTGCGTGTTTGTGGGCTATCAATTTTGATCCACCTTGAACACCAGAGGGCGCTGTTGTACAAATATTTTACAAAACTGCTTAAAACTCACAAACCGCTTATGCGATTGGGATGAAAAGTGATATACAGTGGTTTTCATGTACGTTGAGTGATTTACTGCTATCTTTTTTATCTATCTTGAATACCAGAGGGCGCTGCAGTACCAATTTTTTGCAAAACCACCTAAAACTCCCAAACCGCTCATGCGATTAGAATGAAAATTGGTATATAGTAGTTTTCAGGTACAATGAGTATTTAAGCAGTATCTTCTTTGATCCACCTTGGGTACCAGATGGTGCTGTAGTACAAATTTTTTACAAAATCGCATATTTTTAGATGTTTTCTTAGGTTACATATGCAAATATTTACAAAATACAAAATACTAGAGAACCCGGCAAACTTCGTCCCGCCCTAAATTAATTTCTTTATTGAAATAATTTTGAGCAATCACGATTCGATCGAAATTAATTTTTTATCGAACGTTCGTAATCGATAACAAATGGTGCCAATCGAATTTCAATTATTGATTAAATGAAACACTCTAATATCCCTTCTTTACACGGAATGTAAGCAGGTTGAGGAAATCACACGTCAGATCAATTCAATGCTTTTTGATAGACAACGTTAGCAAAAGTAACCAAAGATTAAGGCTTTCAAACATTTATATTATTTCCATATAATTTTGTGAGCGGAACTTCCGTCCGCATATCTATATCTAAAATACTGATTGCACCTCCATGCTACAGGTGTAAGATGTACACTGCATTTGTATATTCTACTTACTCTCTCTCTTTATATGATCGCACTGCTTTGCGCTCCATTATCTTAATATACATTATATATTATGTTATTACTCGTATGTTCTCTTTATTCTTAAGGTAGAAAATAAGTTAAGATTTGATTTAATCCAGCACACAGTCCCAAAATTAATTACAAAGAATGGCCTAGTGATTCATTGATTGTCATGGCGATGTAAGTCGAACTGAATTTGAATTGAACGTTTTTGAACTCGAAAGGTAAATCGGTTAGAATCAATGAAATTCTTGGAATGAGCACTTCTTCGCCCTTGAATTTGCCTACTCAAAAGCGTTCATCGTTGCTTGAATGACATTATTCTTGAGTTGCTTAACGACCAATTTGTTCACTTGCACAATTTCGGTTGTTTGAGTCTTCGAAGCATGATGATAACAGATCCAACCTTCAGAGGCAAATTATTTGTAATCCTTACAAATCAATGAATTCAGGAACTCTGTTCGATAATTGGTTGCTTCGTCTGAATACAATCAACTGATCTGAACGAATGTAATTATCCAGAAATTGCATTTTGAATTATGAAATTCAAATCGATTTTGTTTTTATTTTTATTTTTCTATACAAAATGTATGGAACACCGATTTTTCCGAGAACACAATTTTTTTGCTGTTAAAAGCTACCCTGTGCGTAGACGAACCCACAAAAACAAAAACAACAGTTCGAATCGGGCAATAAGTTTTCGAGTTATGGGCGTTATTATGTATGCCACTCTGTTTTGTTTATAAATAGCACTTATTCGGACATGACAATCTGACTGTTTTCATTATCGGTCGCTCGCTGGTCAGTATGGCTTACGTGTGTATTACCTCGCCGCGCATTTGACTGACTTCGTAGACCTATGTCAGGCTCGTCCTCTCCTTGGAGTTGTAATGAACACTGTACGACACAAAAAATTACAAATTTCAATTTTTTCGATTTTTTTGCTTTAGGTTCTTCCTTACTTTCTTTTTTTCTACACCAAATCAGTTTTGAGGCAAACAAAAAAAAATATTAAAATCGGCTTTTGTCTAAGAAATATATAAAAGGCTGCTATAATTCGAATTGAGAAGATTGTGCTGTCATATTATTTTATTGCGAATTCTATTAGGAAATTTTTGTAGTACATTTCAATTTGAATAAAAATAGTCAGCTCAACCATCAGTTTTTAAGTCATAAGGTGGTCTAAGGATCGATCCTCACAATGGGCAAACAAATAATTTTTTTTTATTTATGGAAATGACAGCTTTTGTGTCCTTTTTTGAGTAAAAAGTGAATATGTTGGAGCTTTCTTCAAATAGGGTTTATTAAGTGCTTAAATTGAATTTATCAACGAAAAGAAATTGAATGATAGTTTTTTGTTATTCTAAGGAAACGATGTTATTAGAAAAAGACGCTGTACTAAAATTTTGTGCAATTTTGAAGATATGTGAATTTTTTTGGTGTTAAAATAACAGAATTTTTTTTTAATTAATTAGACGAACAGTTTTGCTACTAATAGTACGCTAGTAGGATAATTTACGTTTCTTAAAAAGAGGCGGAAGAGGCGTGGTCAAAACAAAGTATGTCATAACCTAATCAAGGCTTCAAGTAATGTGTATGCCGAATTTGAGTTAAATCCGTCCAGCCGTTAAGATTTGTTGGCTATTTAAAGTAGTCTGATGTGGCAATTCCCATACAAAATTACCAATTTCGATTTTTTGATTTTTCCGTTGTTCCTTCGAGTTTTTTGTAATTTTCTTTTTTTCTAAACCACATCTTTATTAAGGCAAACAATAAAAAAAAAAGAATTATTAAAATCGGCCAAGCCTTTTCTGAGCCTTAGCAAGACTAACGCACACGCATTTGATTTTTATATATAAGAAGATTGTCAAAATCCAGTAACGTTTTTTCCAATGAAAAATGATTTTAAAATTTTAAATTTAGTAAATTTCACCTCGCGAAATGAATTAAATTCTCGTTAAACAACTATATTCTCACAATGCACTACCTTTTTTACAAACCAAAAAATCATTTTAAATGCAATAGATTTCACACACAGCACAGAATTAATAACAGGTAAACGTAGAGCAGCTGTCAAACGATAAATCCGCCACAAACAGTATCTATTAAAAGTAATTCACTGTACCAAATATGTTGTAAATGGCAGTACCCTTTTTACGACTGATAAAACCATTTTAAATGTAGCAACTACAATTTAATACAACACATCCGCAGGGAATGAATAACATTCGCTTTAACTTAATATATTCGAAGAATTTACAACTTTTTTTGTGGACGAAAAAGTGTTTTAAATGTAATAGATTTTACATAACCGCGCAGAATGAATAACAGTTATCATGGTGTACCTGTTAAACGATACGTCCGCCACGATCGCAATCTATTGAAAGTTTTTTTTTTTTTTTTTTTTTTTAAGCTTTGAACCAAGGATTTTAGGTGGAATACCTATTCAGTCAAGTCTGTTTTGGTTCGAAATGGGGGTGATAGATTAGTGGGAAGGAAAGGGCAATCAACTGAAACACGTGTAGAATGTTATAAGCGTGGTGGAAAGCTAAAGAAACATGAGAATTTGAATCAGAAGCAAGTGTTATGCCTTAAACGACTGTAATTGTCCAGAAATTGCATTTTGTCTAAGAAAAATTTAATAGGTGCGTTTCTTGTAAAGGGGCGGAAGAGGCGTGGTCAAAACTAAGTATTTCATAACCTAATCTGGGCTTCAAGTTATGTGTGTGCCGAATCTGAGGTAAATCCGTCCAGCCGTTAAGTTTTGTTGCCTATTTAAAGTAGTCTGATACTTTATACTGTGGCAATTCCCATACAAAATTACCAATTTCGATTTTTTCGATTTTTCCGCTGTTCCTTCGAGTTTTTTGTAATTTTTTTTTTTCTAAACCACATCTGTATTAAGGCAAATAATACAAAAAAAGAATTATTAAAATCGGCCGAGCCGTTTCTGAGCCTTTGCAGGACTAACGCACACGCGTTTCATTTTTATATATAAGACTAGCTTTTCCCGGCGCGCGTTGCTGCACCCAGCAATTATATCGCAACATAATAATTATATTCGAAACTTTTCTTAGACCCATAGTTTAACACCACTGTCATTTTCCACTGCCCGTTACAGTTTCCCAGTTACAGTTACAGTTTAAATATTAACTCCATTTTGAGTTTGTATGTAAATACTGCTACTTTTACTTTCAAAGCTATTCGATAATACAAATTTTAATTGTATGGGCGGAGCCACACCCCCTTATATAATGCCCGTCCCAGTTTTCTAGTAGATGGACATTATCCAGTTTTAGTACAGTTGCCGACAGTGAGCATACAAACTAAATTACCAAAATGTAGCCAAATCGACGAAAACCATAGGAAATATAGCATTTTTATTGATTTGTGGGCGGTAAAAGGGGTGTGACAGAAATTAAAACCATCTTGTGCTTGAAAAAAATGTACTGCCAAAATTTCAGTTCTATCGACTCAGCAATTTTGAAGTTTCCAGCCAACACACAGACATCATTTTGCTTTTTGTATATATATTTTGAATAAAGGTTATTGGCTATAACTTTTGATTGGTAAGAGATACTGAGATAATTTTTTTTAATAAATTATTATTTTAGCTTGTAAATTTATTCAAAAATATAAAACCACAATATTGAAAAAAAAAAATTTCTTCAAAAAAATCAAGGGGTAGGGCCTTGTTTTTTTAATCACAAATATGGTTCTTAATTTTTGCGTAAAATTGAAATAACTATTGCTTATAAATGTTATAATTTTTGAATAGAGTTGAAAAGTTACGAATTTGAATTTAAATTACTTTTACAACAAAAACAAATTTTGAGCCTTTTTGTGAGGAAAACTCCGAAATTTCAGACCTTTTTTGAAAAAAATATTTAAAATATATATACTCAACTAACGGTATTTTTGCAATAAGATTTTCATAGTACTTTGATGAAGCTTTAAGACGAAAAAATAATTTAACAAAATGTATACAAAAGCAGCCTAGATATTTGACTCGAAAGTCGCAAAATTAAATTTCTGATTCTTTTTTTATCATTTTTGAGCAACGATGTTGCATTAAATATATCGTTGTAGTAAAATTTTTCATAGTTTTCAAGATATGTTCATGTTTTTGATGTCAAAATAACGGTAATTTTTTAGTTTTACTAAATTTAAGAAATATTTTATATTTTGTAAATATTTTCACATGTAACCTAAGAAAACAACTAAAAATATGCGATTTTGTAAAAAATTTGTACTACAGCACCTTCTGGTGTCCAAGGTGGGTCAAAAGAGATAGTGCTGAAAAGCTCATCGTACCTGAAAACTACTATATACCAATTTTTATTCTAGTCGCATGAGCGGTTTGGGAGTTTTAGGTGGTTTCGTAAAAAATTTGTACTAAAGCGCCCTCTGGTGTTCAATATAGGTCAAAAACGATAGCAGCAGAACACTCAACGTACATGAAACTCACTGTATACCACTTTTCATTCTAATCGCATTAGCAGTTTATGAGTTTTAGGCAGTTTTGTAAAAAATTTGTACTACAGCGCCCTCTGGTGTTCAAGGTGGATCAAAATTGATAGCCCACAAACACGCACCGTACCAAAAAACTTCTATACACAAATTTGCATGTTAATCGGATGAGTAGTTTAAGAGTCTATTGCGGCCTTACAAACATAAGTTCCTTTTTTATATATATAGATTTCTTAAATTTAGTAAAACTAAAAAAATGTCCGTTATTTTGACATCAAAAACATGAACATATCTTGAAAATTATGAAAAATTTTACTACAACGATATATTTAATGTAACATCGTTGCTCAAAAATGAGAAAAACACAATCAGAAATTTAATTTTGTGACTTTCGATTCAAATATCTCCGCTGTTTTATTATACATTTTTGTTAAATTTTTGTTGTCGTATAGCTTCATCAAAGTACTACGAAAAACTTATTGCAAAAATATCGTTAGTTGAGTATGTATATTTCAAATATTTTTTTCAAAAATGGTCTGAAATTTTGGAGTTTTCCTCGAAAAAAGGTTCAAAATTTGTTTTTGTTGTAAAAATAATTTAAATTCAAATTCGCAAATTTCCAACTCTATTTAAAAGCTATAACATTTAAAAGCAAAAGTTATTTCAATTTTACGCAAAAATTAAAAACCATTTTTGTGATTAAAAAAACAATGCCTATCCTTGATTTTTTCGAACAAAATTTTTTTCCAATATTGTGGTTTTATATTTTTGAAAAAATATACAAGCTAAAATATTAATTTTTTAGAAAAAATTATCTTAGTATCTCTTGCCAACCAAAAGTTATAACCAATAATCTATATATACAAAAAGCAAAACGCTGTCTGTGTGACGACTGGAAACTTCAAAATTACTGAGCCGATAGAGCTGAAATTTTGGCAGTAAATTTTTTTCAAGTACAAGATGGTTTAAATTTCTGTCACACCCCCTTTTACCGCCCACAAATCAATAAAAATGATATATTTCCTACGGTTTTCGTCGATTTGGCTATATTTTGGTGATTTAGTCTGTATGCTCACTGTCGGCAACTGTACTAAAACTGGGTAATGTCCATCTACTAGAAAACTGGGATGGGCATTATATAAGGGGGTGTGGCTCCGCCACATAATAATACAATTTGTATTATCGAATAGCTTTGAAAGTAAAAGAAGCAGTACTTACATACAAACTCAAAACGGAGTTACTATTTGGTGATCTCCTGCTACTGGGAAACTGTAACGGGTAGTGGAAAATGACAGTGGTGTTAAAGTATGGATCTAAGAAAAGTTTCGAATATAATTATTATATTGCGATATAATTGCAGGGTGCAGCAACGCGCGCCGGGAAAAAGCTAGTAAAATATATTAAAATTATCCTATACTTGCCAAATCGACAAGATTTCAAATATTTTGTTTTACTTTTTTCGAAATATTTCCAATTTTTGTCCTGAAAACAAATTTTTTTTTTATGTATTTAACTTTATTCATAAAAAGAATAAATAGTCTCTAAATTTTATTCATAAAATTTGTGATATTTTTATTTCTTTTTAAAGTTTTCTGTATGTAAGCCCGCGCATACTTAAGGAACCTTTTAGGGTTATGGGTCTGAGTTACCGATGAGGGACGGATTTTTTTACTTGATAGAAAATCTCTAGAATTTTAATAAACATTTTAGTTTTTTTATTATCTTGCAGCTTTTTAAAGAAATGAAAAAAAAAGAAAAATTTTTTAAATAAATTGTATTAAAATTCAAGTACAATTGATAAGGTTTTCTTTTATAATTTAAGACCCCTTTTACATTGGTCAAAACTTGAATCACGTCTTTGAGTTTGTTGATGAAAGACGCGGACATCAACGTGAGAGAGGGTAAGTTTAAAAGGGAATAGCAAAGTTTTGATTTCAAGACTTGACCAATGTAAAAGGGGTCTAAGCATCATTTACGACTTGAAAACTTCTCTTCAGTGACTTTCTGGAATGAAAGACATCAGGACCATCTCGCTTAAGGCTCCAACAATAGCCTGCCATCATATGTTTGTCCCATCTTCCTTGGTTTTCCATTATTTTTATGTCCTGATGGAAACCTTGTTCATCACTAGTGTTTCCTAAATTCTCAGGGAAGTGGGATAAATGGCTGTGCAGATAGTGGAGCATGATGCTAATATCACATCCAAGATCCCTAAAACTATCAAGCATGTTGGTCACTAGTTCCTCAAAATGAGTTGCTTTGCAATTGTCTAAAAAGTTTTTGACAAGTTATTCAAATGACACCAATGCCATTCGCTCAAAGTTAGTAATCGAGGTTTTAAAATAAGGGTCTTTCATTAACTGCCTTATCTGCAAACCATCCATAACACCAGCTTTAAGCTTTTCTGAACTTATTCCCGACATTTTTCTACTTATAAAAGAAAACATACTCTAAAATAAGCTGTAAAAACCTTATCAACTGTACTTGAATTTTAATACAATGAATTTTAAAAAAATGTTTCTTTTTTTTTAATTTCTTTAAAAAATGCAAGATCATATAAAAAACTAAAATGTTTATTTAAACTCCAGAGATTTTCTATCAAGTAAAAAAACGTTTTTGCAAATCCGTTAAAAAATATTAAATATACTGGGTTTCAAAAGAGCAGCCTACATAAAATTGAGACATTTTTCCCACATTGAACGTCGATATCTTCAAAACTGTCAAAGATATTGTAATTTTATGTGCAAAAATGGAAAGGTCTAGTATTTCTTCATTGAAATTCGTTAAAGAAATCGGTAGATCAGTGTAATAGATATAGCAAAATTATCAGATAAAGAACTGATTTTCCTTTTTTTGCCTATAACTCAAAAACTCGAGCTGATGGAGAAAAACGGAGTGCATATCTGAAATCAGGAAACCCAATTTGTCTATAATCAGCTGAAAAATCTCCGGCACCAAAATGTCTGTCGCGCAGTGTAATTTAAAATATAATGAAATACTCTTATTTTTTTTTTTTGTTGTAAATTTATAAAGTGAAAACTGAAAGTAACAATGCATGTATTTTTTTTGTTGAGGTAAACTTTGTTGGTACATAGGTTGCAAACAAATTTGGGGCAGTAACAATTTCAGTAAAAATTTGTTAAAATAAAATGTTTTAATTGGCAACGCTGGTCTGCATTGCGAAAATCTTAATTGCTCTCAGTACCGAACAATCCCAATGTTGCTTGTTCAGTGATTTCAAATAAAGGGCTTTTTATAATTACTCGTTAATATTCGGCATATAATGCAGAGGCCGGGTTTGAGTGTGTATTTTTTACTTAACCCATTTTTTACCACTGTTCGATTTTTCGAACACTGAAATACACCATATTTCTATATTTTTTTTAGTTCATAAGACTAATAATATTTGAGCTACTATTTTTATAATAGGTTGTTTCGATATTTCGAATTCACAAAAAAAAATGTTTTGCCACGCCTTCTTGCTTCCTACAAATTTTAGGGCTGGGTTTAAAAAGTTACTATTTTTGGAATTATTAACAACAGACTAAATATTTGATAACACTAATATATTTTTGGGAGGCGGATAGCTTGAGGAGAGGAGGTACTACCAAATTGCGGTGTTCGATTTTTCGAACACTGGCTTGTAGTCTGCATATTTTTTGCAGTATGTGGCCACAATGGTTTTTAGACCAGAGATCACTACTGCATTGTTCAAACAAATATAACATTAGGTTTTGTCTCTATCTTGCATTCAGCAAATACATTAAATCGCTCGCTCAGTAGTCTCTGTTATAGATCATGTCCTAGCAGCTGATTGATTCAGCTGTTTTTTCTTATTAGAAATTTTGCCATCAGTGAAAGTGCTCGTGAAGTAAAAATTTAATTGCATTTAATAAAAAATTATATTTGAAATTGGTTAAAAAGTGATTATTTAGTATATATATCTACAAACGAATTTGCGCTTATAAAGTTTGGGTAAAATTGGCATAATTTTTTCACAATGGCTCGTAAAGTTTTAACCATGAAGGAAATGGAAGCTATCATTGAAAATTGGAGCGATGAAGATGATGAAATTGAGGTCGTAACAATTTTGCCACCGGAACAGGTGGATGAAGTAACCGACGAAGAAGTAATCGATGATGATTTGATTGGAACTTCTCAAACAGAGGTGAATTTGTTTCAGCTATATCAAGTCAAAGCTTAGAACTATTATACTCTAAAGGGTCTACAAGAAGTGGTGGGCACACTTGAATTTGAACGTAACGACATTCCTGGTCCTGAAGTTAACATCGATAACGCTTTTGCTCTTAGCGATGAAAATTATAATTTACAGTTAAAAGCTGTTTCAACGACACTGGGCGCTCCAAAAAAGTCTAAGAAACCGACAAAAGTATTATACGCCCCGCTTTACTCATTTCATAAGCCAAAGTGGACGAAAAGAACTAACAAATCTCAAGAATTTCAATATGATGTTAGTTCAAATGGACATAAGCTTCAAGCATTAAAAAATTAAATTTACGAAAAACTAAAGAATTTATCTCCACTGGAACTATTTGAAAATTTTTTTGATAGTAAGGTACAGCAGTTTATTGTTGAGCAGACTAACATCTATGCCCAACAAAAAAATTCATCATTTCGCTTAGATGTAGTAATGCTAAAAAGATTTTTGGATATACTACTACTATCCGGCTATCACACTTTGCCGGCAGTATGTGACTATTGGTCTTCCAAACCATCCCTTGGTGTCCCAATTGTAAGACAATGAATGTCAAGAAATAAGTTTAATGAAATAAAGAAGTATTTACATTTTTGCAACAACAGCGTACTAGACAAAAATAATAAAATGGCGAAGGTGAGTAAATACAATAAAAAGAGCTTTAGATATCACTAATACCCTAATTTTATATACGCCCACTTTTTAAAATGATCAATACCAAGTTTATGCAGTTTAGAGTATGGAGTGAACAACTTTCTATTGATGAGCAGATGGTCCCATATTTCGGCAGAAACTCATGCAAAATGTATATAAGAGGCAAGCCAATTCGTTTCGGGTACAAGTTGTGGTGCCTCTGCTCATCTGCAGGATATCTGTATTCCTGCATGCCATATTCAGGATCAAATGACAAGTACAATCCTCGTTTGGGCTTAGGAGCAGATGTGGTCATACGACTCCTAGAAAATTTACAATTTCCCGAATGTCACTCTGTGTACTTTGATAATTTCTTCACGTCGCATTATTTAATGTGCATTCTTGCGCAGAAAAAAATTTTTGCTTCGGGTACGGTACGAAAGGATAGAATTGGCGATGCACCACTGAAATCCGGTAAAAGGTTGAAAAAAGGCAATTATGATTATATCTTCGATGCTTCAAACCAAATTTTGTTTTGCCGGTGGCAGGATAACAGTGAAGTTACTACGTGCTCAAACTTCGACCAAATCCATCCTATGCATTCTGTTAAAAGGTGGTCCAAACAAAAAAAGAATAAAGATGGTAATGTAGTCGAAGAAGGTAAATTCGCCATAAGCAAACAGCCACTTCTTTTTAAAAATTATAACCAAGGAATGGGTGGTGTTAACTTGCATGACAATGCCGTTCAATATTATAGAGTAAATATACGGTTTAAAAAATGGTACTGGCCTTTGTGGCTTTCAGCATTGCAGTCCTCTATTGTCAATGCATGGAAGCTTTCTTGCTTTGTAGCCGGTTATACCAAAAACAAGGTTATGTCTCAAAAAGATTTTAGAGAAACCGTTACTGAACAACTTTACCGAAAGTAACAGGAGAACATTTGATAGTTTCACATCCTCAGAAAAAACCACGCCGTTGTCAGCTAAAAGGGTGCGGAAGACCAACTTACTTCATGTGCCAAAAATTTAATGTACATGTTCACACTAAGTGCTTTGCAGGCTTTCATGCAAAACCTTAAACTTTTTTATTAAAAAATAAAAAATGAAATATTCATGAAATTACTTTTATCTTTTTGTTCTTGATATATCGTATAAATTAGGAATTGCAATGATGAACTGAGAAATGAATAGACAGACATGGCTTAATCACATTAATAATTGTTCCTTATCAATAATATAAAACATGGTCATATCTGTCACTCCTATTTTTAGGTGTTGCAAACATCTGCCCAAACCCAAAATAGTTCTTCACAGTGCATAAAAAATGCTGGATGTCTACCATTGTTCGAAAAATCGAACACCTGATCCTGCCCAGGAAAAAAATTACAAAATTTTTTCGGTGCCAGATTTGAGTTTCTGAGATCTAAATTAGCTAAAAAAATTAGTTTTAGTTTAGGTAACAAAAAATGTTTTGCCCGTGGTAAAAAATGGGTTAAAGCCAGAAAGTTTTAGTTATCATTTTACTTTTAAGAGCCCGAACAAAATCAAAGCGATTGGCAATCGGCGATCCTCTCTTCTCGCCAATCGCTCAGAACACGTCTAGAATGAAAGCGATTACCGATTGGCGAACTATTCAAACTGAATTGTCAGAATGTTTTGTTTTGTGTATGCATAATTGACATGAAGAAAACAGAAACACAGACAACAAATGTCAGAAGATAATAAAACTTAAGAAAATCGCACTGAACGTACCCCATCATTAGGAAAATTACGGCAACACTTAGGCCGTTGTTATACAGACGCTCACGATCACATCACGGGCACGCATTGTTGTTGTTTCTATGTAAAAGGGAAATTTGAGAGAGCGAGGTAGGAAATTTATTTTGCTCAAACTGGTCACCAAATGATTCCAAAATGAAATGGAATCACGAGATCAAAACAGGGTTTCGCTGTGCAATTATTCACAATATTTGTGTTTTTGCATGAAAATAGTACACTTTTAGTACGAAATGCATGAAAGCAGTAATGAAACCTGCTTAACGGCAACACGCACCATACTCATACTCATGATACTTTTTTGTATAAAGTGTTAAAAGTAGCAAGAAGTGTACTAGTGTTCAGGGATCAAATGAGCGTCTGTATAACATACTTTCATCACAGAGCTCATCAAACGAAAAAAGAGCGTAAAAAAGGATGTGATCTTGAATCATTTGAGCGTCTGTATAACAGCGGCCTTATCATGTTTGACACCACTCAAAGAGAGGATCGCCAGGTCACCAGAGAAAAAATAGAAGATTCTAATCTGGCGAATGTTCGTCGCGATCGAAGACCAGCGATTTGATTTCGGACGTGTACATACGTTTTCATGCATTCTATTGCTTGAAAATGTCGCCAATCGGTAATTGCTTTGATTCTGTTCAGGCTCTAAAATTTTTAACAAAAAAGTTAAAGGCATAAATAAAAATAAAATTTCTTTTAAAAACAATTTTATAAATGCACCTGAAGGCCCTGACCTGATTGGTAAACAAATAACATAGATTTTTGTAGCTACGTCAAATAAAAATAATCCCTTTTTATCCTTAATGCCAAACAACGTGATTCCTTATCGTTCGACTTTTACAACCTAATGATGGAGAAGATCATCCGAACTGCTGATTTCCGAGACGCAGTAGCACTTTATTCTACAAAAGTATTATGCTGCAGGCGTATCCTGATGATATCGATATCATTGCTATCATCTCCAGATTAGCGAAGGAGTCGAGTCGAATGGGTCTTGCAGTGAACGCAGATAAGACGAAATACCCAGTGTCAACAAATAAACAGTACCAGCGTATTGGAAACCACGTCACTGTTGACAATAAGGGTATTCACAATTGCGTGGTTTTCAGTGTGGTTAAAAAACCCTGTGGTAATAATACCACACTTTACCAAGCGGTTTTTAAATTTGTTGTTGTTTTACATGAAAGGTCTAAAAACCACAAGTGTGGTAATTTTAAGTAGCCCCTTGATATGTTTAACGAACGTGGTTTTTCAATTTCCATAAACAGCTGATAGGTTTGTCAGTTACTTTCTAATTGCAAAAATGGAAGAAGCTCAAAATGAAGGTTTTTGGTAAACAAATGAAAACAGCTGATTAATTTAACATCTGTTTGTTTACATTTTAGGTGGCGTTGCCAACTATTTTAAAATTTTATTTAAAAGGGTGCTCATAATTGTGGTTTTCAGCTGTGGTATAAAAACCACAATACCACGACACCACACAATTGTGAATACCCTTAATATCTCCTTCGAGGTTGTTAAGGACTTTTATGATATCGTTAGCCGGAGCTGCTCAGCGGCGTCCAGGATTTACGATTTTCTAATTTATTAAAAAAAAACACAAAATATACTTTCCTAAAGTTTGTATTTAAATTTATTTATTCAATTATTTTTAATTTTAATGGTAAGTTGTATATTGTAGGTTTTCGTCAGACCAGAACTCCACTGTAGAAGACAAAATAAAAGACAGTGCTTTTTCATCAGAACCCCATCCTTTTATAGGGCTCGTTGTGGTTTTCTTTAGGAGGGTTAGTGGTGTTAGTGAGGGTCTGGGAACTATGGCAGTTTCTAACCAGTAGATACCCTCTACCCTACCACTACTATCAGATCACCTGGGCCGATTGGTACCTTAGATCGACCCTCTGCGACCTGTAGAGGTGGGAGTTGATCACATGCCATTGTGTGCACGGCTGCAACGAAGGCTGTTGCATACCTGTGGCAGCTGTCCGCACACGACGACAGCTCATAGCCAACCAAAGATAACAAGTTGGGAAACTTAAAAAACATAACCTCAAAAAAGGTTTGCATGTATTAGTGCGACGAAAAATCAACCCTGAATTTTACTCTTGTTCTTCATCGGCCGCAAACTCTCGAAGAAATCACTTTGCAACCCCTGAAAATAATGCATATTATCTATTTATTATGATATAAATATTTAAGTTTAGTTGCAATAAACTGTTTGCAACCAAAACTGATTACTAAGTCCCTTTTTTTTAGTTCATACATGCGTTTAAAGTTTGCCAATTTCTTCACTTGTTGTATTTGTCAACATTTTTGAAGAATTTTAATTTTACACAAGCCCCCGCTACTTTACACAAACCACCGCTATTCGAGGTGAAATTTAAAAAAGGAACACTCTTGTTCTTCTTCTGCATTTTTCTGCTGAAACTTCGTTTACAAACAAGAAAAATAATGTATGGATTGAGTGTTTGAATATTACAGGAATTTGTTTAACACTCAAATAATTACATGCATTTTCTTATTTTAATCTTAATCGCCTAACAAAGTTTGCAAATTTTGCCACTTGTTGTATTTGTAAATAGCTTTTTATTTTCACCACGACCGTTTTGTAAAAGTTCTGTTATTTTTCATCCCATCAGAGTTGTCAACTATAATTGTTTTCTTTGAAAATTTGCTTGGTTGGAATAAATATTATTTGGTACGAACTAGTATTTGTTTTATCTATAAAATTTGTAAAACTGCTTTGGTTATGTATTTGCGTAATATATTAAGTTTAAAGTCATTTCACATATTATTCTATTATTTGCCATAAATATTATTTTTCCATTTATATTCCTACGGCTCAGTCCTCAAACTAATAACTCCAATTTCTATCATTAAGTAATCCTTTCTGAATTTTAAGGGAATATCTGTAACATTTATGGAAATATTCCGAACACTTAATTTTGACTCATAACAATAAAAAATTATATATATACTAGCCTTTTCCCGGCGCACGTTGCTGCACCCTGCAACTATAAGGGAACATAACAGGTGTATTTAAAACTTTTCTTAGACTAATAGTTTGACACCACTGTCATTTTCCACTGCCCGTTACAGTTTCCCAGTAGCAGGAGATCACCAAATAGTAACTCCATTTTGAGTTTGTAGTAAGTACTGCTACTTTTACTTTCAAAGCTATTCGATAATACAAATATTAATTATATGGGAGGAGCCACACCCACTTATATAATGCCCATCCCAGTTTTCTAGTAGATGGACATTACCCAGTTTTAGTTCAGTTGCCGACAGTGAGCATACAAACTAAATTATCAAAATGTAGCCAAATCGACGAAAACCGTAGGAAATATAACGTTTTTATTGATTTGTGGGCGGTAAAAGGGGGTGTGACAGAAATATAAACCATTTCGTACTTGAAAAAATGTTCTGCTAAAATTTCAGCTCTATCGGCTCAGTAATTTTGAAGTTTCCAGCCATCACACAGACAGCGTTTTGCTTTTTGTATATATAGATTATTGGATATAACTATTGATTGGTAAGAGACACTAAGATAATTTTTTCTAAAAAATTAATTTTTTAGCTTGTATATTTTTCAAAAATATAAAAACACAATATTGGAAAAAACAAATTTTGCTCGAAAAAATCAAGGGGTAGGCCTTGTTTTTTTAATCACAAAAATAGTTTTTAATTTTTGCGTAAAATGGAAATAGCTTTTGCTTATAAATGTTAAAGCTTTAAAATAGAGTTGAAAATTTGCGAATTTGAATTTAAATTTTTTTTACAACATAAACAAATTTTGAGCCTTTTTTTGAGGAAAACTCCAAAATTTCAGGCCTTTTTTGAAAAAAAAATTTAAATTATATACTCAACTAACGGTATTTTTACAATAAGGTTTTTATAGTACTTTGATGAAACTTTAAGACAAAAAAAAAATTTAACAAAGTGTATAAAAAAGCAGCGGAAATATTTGAATCGAAAGTCACAAAATTAAATTTCTGATTGTGTTTTTCTCATTTTTGAGCACAATGTTGCATTAAATATATCGTTGTAGTAAAATTTTTCATAGTTTTCAAGATATGTTCATGTTTTTGATGTCAAAATAACGGAAATTTTTTAATTTTACTAAATTTAAGAAATATTTTATATTTTGTAAATATTTGCATTTGTAACAACTAAAAATATGCGAATTGGAAAAAATTTGTACTACAGACCAATCTAGTGTCCAAGGTGGTTCAAAGAAGACTCTGTCAAAAACTCAACTACTAAATACCAATTTTTATTCAAATCGCATGAGCGGTTTGGGAGTTTTAGGTGGTTTTGCAAAAATTTGTACTACAGCGCCCTCTGGTGTTCAAGATAGGCCAAAAAAGATTGCAGCAAAACACTCAACTTACATGAAAACCACTGTATACCACTTTTCATTCTAATCACATAAGCGGTTTGAGTTTTAGGCAGTTTTGTAAAAAATTTGTACTACAGCGCCCTCTGGTGTTCAAGGTGGATACAAATTGATAGCCCACAAACACGCACCGTACCAAAAAACTTCTATACACAAATGTTCATGCTAATTGGATGAGTATTTTAGGAGTCTATTGCATAGTTACATACGACATTTAGTTCCAAAGCAATTCGATATCATAAATTTGGCCTGTGTGGCCAAATTCCCCCTTGTCTAATGTTCGCTCAAATAAATAATAACTTGAGCCCATAACGTCTACATATCAAGTTCTACTATCAAAACATGTACAACTCAGGAATAATAATGATTTCTAAAAAGTGGGCGTATATATATTTAGACCACGCCCACTCTTAGTATAGTTGCCGAAAGTAACCATACGAACTTATTTACCAAATTTTAGTCTAATACGCCCAAAAAAGTCTTAAATATAGCATTTTTATTGATTTATTGGCGGTAAAGGGGATATTTAAAGAAAAGGGTATGGAAAATTTTTACTATGCCTATATTTTTCGCGCAAATGCAAACTAAAGTGAGACTTGCCAAATTATTCCAATATTCCATTTATTTCCAATTTCCCTTGCAAATATTTCCCCATATACACCATATGTGCGCAACTGTATTTTTTCACATCTGTATTGTTGATAAGTTCACTAAAATGCCTATAATTCATGAACCAATACACATACAAAGACCATTTATACAAAAGAACCTTCGTATTGACGTCACCTTTCATGGGAAATAGGTTCTTTCCAGAAACAAAATAGGTTCACGCATTACCGAGAACATCAATTTCATACACAATGCAACTTGTTTTTATATATATAGAGTACAAACTTTTAAAAAAAAATCAGCGCAGGCGTTCTGCGATTTTAGATATATATATCAAAACAGTGGGCGCAAAAGTGGGCGTGGTCAATTTTTCTTTCATTAAACACTTAAATTGGATTACTACGAACATTTGAAAAAAAAATTATCCAAATCGGTCCAGCCGTTTTCCGATTTTAGATAAATCGAAAAAAGTGGGCGCAAAAGTGGGCGTGGTCAATTTTTCTTTTTAAAAACCTAACTTGGACTAAAACGAACATTTAAAAAAAAAAATTATCCAAATCGGTCCAGCCGTTCTGAAGTGATGCGATTTCAACCAAACGTACACTTCTTTTTATATATATAGATTTTGACTTCCGTAGACCCAATTAATTTCCTATGATCATCATTGCAGATTTATAAAAGAAATTTAGGCGTAGCTATCCTAAAAACGAAATAAAAATTAAAAACCTAATAAAAGGAAAAATTAAAAGCTATCCTAAAGAAGATAAATTGGCAACACTACTTCTAACAGTTGAATGGAAAAAAACATTTCATTCATAAATTCACCCAGCTGATATTATTAACCTTTACGTTACATGCACAAATTTTTTGCTTTTCGTAAGGAAATAATGTGGTTTTTTTATGAATAAAATCTTATTGAACATGAAGCTAAAGCACAAAAATAAATATTTTTAGCACATATAAGAATATTTAGAGGACTTTAGATAGTTTTGTTATAAAGCCAATCAATAACAAACGTGTTGGAAGGGTTAAGGAACATAACCCGAAACTGAAATATTCACCTCACTATTTGTGGTGAAATGGTTTTTCTCGTATGTGTGTTTACTTTTTGCAATTTCAGATTCCCCACAGAAGTTTCCCATCTTGTTATCTTTGTAGCCAACTGAAGTCTTGTTTATGTTGATCCCATGGTAGAATTAGTAGGTAAGCCGAGTCGCTCAGTGCCCTCACGCGTCAACGAAGAGTGGAGAATAAAAAAGGAGGCTAATTGTCAAAATGGCGAAGTTCGTTGAAACCTCAAATAAAATGAAAATATTATGTTTTCAATTTGTAAATAGTGCGGACACGTGTGTTAAGTTTGTGTTAATTTGAGTGGAGTATTGTAAAAACATTGTAAATAAATCTATAAAATGCCGCGGAAGTGTTAAATTTGAAAAAAAGCTTGTAAAAAGTTTAACCTAAAATCAACTGCGAAACATGCACATAAAGAAACTCGAGATGAACAGCTGATTTTGACAACTACCCCACTTTTCTCTGCTTTCTACTCCATTCTTCTTCCAGTCGGCCCTACCTTATAATTCTACCATGTGTTGATCCCAGCTTAGTCGTAGTTTTTGAGCATTTCTCTTCCCCATCCCCATTGTGTAGTTGTGTTGTTTGTGTGTAAGTGTAGTTTGAAAAATGTGTGCGAAGAAGTGTGAGTAGTGGATCGACGTTTGAGTGTAGTTGTTTCTTGAGAGCGGGAGATAGCCAGGTGTTTTAATGAGTCTGTGCGGAGCAGGGCCTTGGTGAGTGGTTTTGTGTTGGTTTGATGAGAGCGACGATGAGTGTAGTTGTTTCTTGAGAGCGAGAGATAGCCAGGTGTTTTAATAGGCCAAAGCACATAGGAGGCATGCATGCTTCAAGCATCTGACATTTGTGATTGAATATACATATTCTTATGAAGTAGCCCACATTAAAAGCATGCACGCATGCATGATGCTTGAAGCATGCCTGAAGTTGGCGAACTTTTAACTTTTTGCAGGCATCAAAGCATTGACAGAAGACATGTGTGAAATAAAAGCAATATCAACACAACCAATAAGCATAAAATATCCTCAAATTCCATTTTTAGTTGTTTTTGATTAAATTTAATGTATTTTCACTACTTTTTCTTTAAAATTTCTATTCAGTTTAACATATTTGAAATTTATCACATAAGCGATGCATGCTTTCAATGTGTTTTAACCAAGCATGCTTCACAGGCATGATGCATGCTTGAGGCATGCATGCTTGAGGCATGCATGCTTTCTATGTGTTTTGGCCTAATGAGTCTGTGCGGAGCAGGGCCTTGGTGAGTGGTTTTGTGTTGGTTTGATGAGAGCGACGATAGGTGAGTGTCTGCCAGTGTTGCCAACAATTCCAAGCTAAAAAGCACCAACTTGAAAAAGAAAACGCGTAATTTTGAGTAAAAAGCACTAAAAAAGAAACCTTTTATAAGAGTAAATAAAATTAGTTACTACTTAGTTTAAACAGCAAAAACTTATGTAAAGTTGTCTAAGTATCGAGTATATGATGAAAAACTTGCATTCTTTTTACTTACAAAGTATTTTTTTTTTTTTTTGGTATTGATTTATGAAACTAAAAGCTTTTATGAAACTTTGTTGTTTTTTTTAAGGTGAATTTATAATTTTTATTTCCAATTTTCATACAAAATAGAATTTCCTTAAGTTATCTTGTTTTATCTCGATATTTGTTTAATAAGATTTTATTTATTCTATAAGTACATATAGAAAATTTTCTTTATTGTATTATTCAAGTTTTGTAGGCTTCATACAAAATTTTCTAACTAAGCTGACTTACAAACTTTTAAATATTTTTAAAGCATTCAGTGATTGATCAGACTCATAAAGATCGGCAAAAGGCATTTTAAAACAATACAAAAATATGCATTCCTAAAATGATTTTTTTTACAAAAAATTAAATAAAACATTTTATTTAAAATTTTTTCTAAGATATTATACATATAACCTCATGCGTCTTAATAGACATTATTTAAAAAAAAACCAAACCAAACTGAAAAAAAAAAATACTTAAAAGTTTTCATATAATTTTCGAAAAATTTTTAAGCATTTAGTTTCTAAAAAAAAAAACAAACCAAACAGACAAAAGAGGAATGAACACAAATCTTACTTATTTGTTTTTTTTAATTAATCAAAGAATAAAGTATTTCTGCTTCATCATAACCAGATGCATTATCTTCTGACTAAAGTTTAAAATCTTTGGTATATAACAATCTGACTTTTTAGTTTTAGTAGAATTAATTTTACAAAGAATTTCTTCATGTATATTAAAAGAATGAGAACACATCTAGTGTTTAGTAATAAACCATATTTCGGAAGTATGCGTTCGGAAATTCATATTAATATCTTAATATGAAAAGCACTAAACTTAAAATGAAAATGCACTAATGTTGGTGCTTTTTCATTTAGTGCTTTTTAAAAAAAAAAAACGCGTATTGAACATCAAAACGCACTAGATCTAGTGCTAATAGCACTGACTTGGCAACACTGGTGTCTGCAGTGTTAAGTGATGTTGCTTATGTCATGGTATAATAATACATGGTAGCATTGACAACTGCTTATTTTCTCTTCAACAGGAAAACATAAACTGTCAAACACAGCTTGTTGTGCAAATACATCAGCAGCTGCTGTGGTTGTTGTTTTTTTTCACTTCAACGTTTTCAACATTGTTTGTGTTTTCATTTATTAACAATGGCCGACCAGCGAACGCTCTCTTTTTGAGTATATTTTTCGACAGAATATGTTTTCCCAAGCAACTGTCAATGCTACCTTGTATTATTATACCATGGCTTATGTTAGTGCGATGAGCGCGAATCGTGCAGTGGTATGAAAATGCTGACATGCGGTGGTGAATAAATTTATTTGTATTGGTGTAATTTGGAGCGACGAGAATTGAGTGTTTTGCTAAGTGTGAGAATTGTAATTGATTTTGAGTGAGAAATGGTATGTGCAAGATATATGTATATGTGATAATGATTATATAAGTATAATTATTAGTATAAAATATGTAACTTCGTTACACTTTGTCTACCTGGGATCCAGCATAAACTCTTTCAATGTTATCAGTATTCAGATGAGACGAAGGATAACTCTTGCCAACAGGTGTTACTTTGGGCAGAGTAGGTAATTGAGAAGCAGAGCCCTCTCTCGACGAACAAAACACACGTTCTATAAGTCACTTTCCATGCCCGTCGTATTATATGCAGCACAAAACTAGACGTTGAGCAGTTCTGATGAAAAGACTTTGAGAGCTTTCAAGAGAAAGATCCTTCTTAAGTTCTTCGGTCCAATCTACGTCAATAGCGAGTACTGAATTCGATGGAACCACGAGCTGTATAAGCTGACACAGACATCGACTTAGTTAAGCGCATTAAAACCGAGCGGCTCCGCTGGCTAGGTCATGCTGAGCGAATGGAAAATGACGCTCCAGCAGTTTCTTATATGATGCCAAAACCGACCAATCGTTGTAAGCGCCAGATAAGTAGGGTAGAGTGACCACCTACTGTCACGCAAAGGCCTTGAGACCATAACTTTCGTTTGAATCATAATTTGGTGGAGTTCTCGGTTTCGTTTGAAAGCTGAGTTCAATACCTTACAAAAATTTTTAACGGAACTTAAAAATTTCTAAATATACGATTTTGGCAGTTCATTTTGCAAGTCTCTAAAATCGACCAACCAAAAAAGGTACCCAGCTACTGGCACCCATCTACACTTCGCTGTAAAATATCAAAAATGAATCATGAACACTAGTTTATTAATTTTTATGTGTTATTTATTCTCTCTGTGGTTTATATTTGTAAAAAAATGATTTTTTCAATTTTAACTGCTTTGATAGCTGCAGCCATCACATTTGATTCGACAGTCTTTCTATGATTCACTTTTTTCGTCGACGGCATACTGAAAACATATCTGAGCGTGGACAAAAATCACAGTTAAACGACAAAAAAAACAATTTATAATAATTTCAAATCATTTAAAACACCATTCGCTATCATAACAATGACAATCGTAAGCTTTCACGATGTTGCGTCAAAGGTGCCAGTAGGTGGGCACTGACGCTATTCTAACATGACGCGAATTATTTTTTTTCCATTTGACAATAAAATTCAATAACTCGTGGAATTGTGAAGAACAAAAAACAAACGAAGAATTCCACTCACAATTGTGATCGTGTATTCAAGGGGCACAGACGTGCTACTCAGTCCTCCCCTTGTCAATTTGTAATTTTTTTATATAATGTGTCTGTTATATGTCTTGTCGTTGCGTCTGCGTCCGTCGGTCTTTTTTTAAATAATGACAAATATTAAATTAATTTAAATTAAATTTTAAAACAAACTTTAAAAACAAAAAATAAAAAAAGTTCAAGTTAAAAAAAATGATGCAAATTAAACTAAAGAGTGTTAAAAAAAAAACAAACAAAAAAAATACAACATAAACAAAGCAGCCAGAAACCGGTTTTGCCACCAGCCATCAGCAGCAGCTAACAACAACAACATCGCTGGAGGTCTAGCTAACCACGCGAAGGGCTTTTCTATGCTCTTCGCCGTGTGAATTCTTGTTGTTTTTTCATGTCCGTCATCTCCTCCATCCGCTCCCATTAGTTGCGACAGCGAAAGAAGTTGCACTGTTGGCAGAATTGTCCTGAGTAAAAGGCATAACACTTACCTCTGCACACTTCGCTTTTTTTCTCAGTATATGCACATTGTACTACCAATAGGCCTGAAATAATGGCACTAGGCGAGACCCAGGTGAGTGAGGATGCAGATCCACTGGATTTTCATATCCCTGGGTATCGCTTACTGCCATTGTTTTCTCTACATAGGGGCATCGCTCTTTTTATACGTTCAGATATAGCATACCAGAGCCTACGTGATCTGGGCAGTGCCGATCCGGAGTTCAGCTCCATTTGGGTAATGTTCAGAGTGCGTTCGCACGTATTGCATTTCTGTTACGTTTATAGAAGTCCGAATCTAGGGAGGGAGCCTACTTTGAACAAACTGGACTCTCTCTCTCTGATTCGATTACGTACATTTTGGGGTTGTTCCATGACAGCGAAATCGTCATTGGCGGCGATTTCAATGTCCACAATCCGGCTTGGCTAAGTCATTTAGGACAATCGACACCTGAAGGCCAATATGTTGAGATCTTTGCCGAATCGAACCAATTGATTCAACTTGTGAAAGAACCAACTTATATTCCACGAGTTGGCCTGCGGAGCGAAAAAGTACTAGACCTTTTTCTGACTTCACATCATGAAAAATATGAAGTGAGTGTCAATGCACCTCTTGGTATTTCGGACCATTGTACTATCTCCGCTGCTTTTTCATATTCTAGCCTACGCAGCTCTACGCCTAAAGCCCCGAAGAGAATTGCTTGGTATTATGAAAAAGCAAATTGGGTTGCGCTAAATAATTTTTACCACAACTTCAATTGGAAATTATGTTTCGCTGATAGAAATGTGAACGCCGCGGCGTTAATGGAACAGGAAATTATTTTATTGGGTAGCCGGTCTTTCATTCCCAATAAGATGAGAAGCATTAAACCAAAAGACCACTCCTGATTTAATGAGACTTGCAGGATTGCAGTCAGGTCCAAAGAGCAAGCCTTTCAGAATTGGCGTTCCAACATGGATGCTGATACTAAAAGACTTCGCATCCAAGCTAGGAATCGCTGTAATGCAGTCTTAAAGCGCGAACATTTTCTTCACGAAACACGCGTCAGAGAACAGGTTCTTCTCTGCTCCAAAGGAAGCAAAAACTTTTGGTCATTTGTAAAGAGAGTGAAGAACCTGACTTCTTCGTCAATCCCAACTTTTTTGAAAGATGACTAAATCTTCACTGACCCGGCCGATAAAGCGAACCTGTTGGCTGGATTGTTCGCACAGAACTTCACAATCCTGGTTAGCAATCAGCCACTGCCTCTTGTTGAAAGCACATCTTCTGCAATGCAGGATATGTAATTTCGAACGAGATTAGTTAAAAAGGTCCTTGCAAATCTCAACACCAACAAAGCCTCTGGTCCTGATGGCATACCACCAATTGTACTTAAAAAGTGTGCTTCTACATTGGCTCGGCCTTTGCGCAATCTTTTCAACATCTCCTACAGGACAGGAGTATTTCCATCTTGTTGGAAGATCGCAAATGTCCAGCCAGTACCAAAATGGGCGATGCCGCGAACCCTGTAAACTATCGGCCCATTGCGATATGCTCTACACTTTCCAAGGTCATGGAAAGTGTAATAAACTTCCACCTGATGAACTATCTGGAGCGCAACGAACTTCTCAGTGATCGCCAATATGTTTTCCGAAGGGCTCGCTCTACTGGTGACCTTATGGCTTTCCTCACAGAGAAATGGAACCAATGCCTTCATTTATTCGGTGAGAGTAGAGTTGTTGCTCTGGATATTTCTAAGGCGTTTGACCGAGTGTGGCATATAG
Organism: Pherbina coryleti; assembly: GCA_943735915.1. NCBI lineage: Eukaryota > Metazoa > Arthropoda > Insecta > Diptera > Sciomyzidae > Pherbina > Pherbina coryleti. The sequence goes on from OX030948.1 coordinate 72,719,111, forward strand.
CGCTCGTGTCTAAACTAATCGCAAATGGAGTCGGTAGTTAATTTGCTCGATGGATTTTGTGCTTTCTTAATGGCAGATCTATCCGTGTCGTTGTTGACGGCGTTTCGTCCAGAGAGCACATCATCAATGCAGGAGTACCGCAGGGTTCAGTCCTATCTCCAACTTTGTTTTTGGTTTTTATCAACGACCTTCTGTCGTTGACTCATAACTCAATTCATTCTTTTGCGGATGACAGCAGCATTTGTCATTTATATTCGTTAAAAAAGCGCCCGAGCTCTTTGGAGATTGAGAGAAAGAGGCAAAATATGAATGACACACTTCTTAACGACTTAAAAAAAATCTCTGAGTGGGGTCGTGCTACTCGGATGATGAAACTTTTCACTCGGATGATGAAATTTTGACAGTTTGAAAGATAATATTTGGCATTTGTGAGGTGAATATGACTGTCAAAAATTCATGTAGCCCCAGGGGCTAGTATACATTTTGACAATCCGAAACAGAATTTTTGACACAAGCAAAAATGGAAAAAAAACACTTGTGAGATTGTGAGTCGTAAAGAAGTTCAAAGTTTTCTGTTTCCGACAGCATAGCAACCAAAATTGCTAATTTTCAATAAAAATTAACAATTTCGCAAATTAAATTAAATTCTTGTGCTAATACACTACCAAATCTAAAACGTCAAAATTTCTAGTTGTCAAAATTTCATCGTCCTTTTGGCACAACAAAAATTACAATTTTATTTCAACAGACAGAAATTGTATTAAACTCAGTAAATTCTCTCCTACCACGAGTGAAAAGTTTCCGAATAGCACACGGCGTAAATAATTAAATGGAATGAATTCGTAAATAGTCACCATTATTCGTAATTCGTAATAATGGTGAAAATATGTAATGTGAAGTCATCAGGTAATATTTACAATCAGACCTGTTAAACAAAAAAACATTGTTGTTAAAAAATGACATGAAACTTATGTGAGTGATAGATGTGAAAGTCAAAACTTCACAAGTTGTGAAAGTCTATTGTATTTTCACACCACCCTTGAGGTATACAATTTGGTGCGTTACCCATTTTTTTGGGTGTCGGTTCCCCTGTAGGCCTATTTCACCCATAAAGAAAATAAATCATTAGTAAAATATTAATCAACAATTCAGCTACTAAACTTAACTACTAAGCTAAACTACTACTAAACTAAACTACTAAACTCCTTTAAAATTAATAGTTTTGTGGACCTTTCGTCTGATTGAATGCTTTTCGTTTATTTTTGTTCGTTATATAACTCGCGTTTAAAAAAAAAATAACAATGATTTGACCACGATATTATAATGGCCGGAAAACAAGAGCGCCCTAAAAATATGCGCAACTGTGTTAATTGAATGCGCCCCTGAAGCGGTATTTGTATTTTGACAGTTCGATCGCACTAAATTGGAGCAAAAAAACGGGCTCTAATTTTAATTTTTTCGCAATATTTCAATTGTAAATATTAAAACTTTTACTTGTTACAACTTCTTTAAACACAATTAGATATAAATAACGTTGTTTTGTTTAAAAAATCCAACTGGTGTCGGTATACTTACTTGTGAAATGATAGCTTCTTGTTCTTCAATTTCTGGCTGCACAATTTTTCACTACACAATGCATTTTTAGTCAATTGTTTATATTATTTACTTTAATTCTTTTGTAAAATTCAACAATAAAAATCGCTTTTTATTGAATATTTGGTATTTTTAATTCGTCTCAATTTTTTTTTTCAGACACGAGCGATCGAACTGTCAAAAAATTCATGAAACATGCCTCAGTACACACACACTGTATGTGAGGAGAACACCATTTCCTTATATTTTACTTCTTTGGGTGCAGATAATATTTTGGAAATCAAAAGTTAATACTTCAAATAAAATTACAAAATAAGTTTCATCAAAATAAAAAATCCGTTTTGACTCTATGATGGAGTCAGTATTACCATGAATAAAAATTTGGGTATATTGTCCTTATAACGAGGATTTTACGGTTTTACGGGCATAACAATAATGCTTGAAAATGACCCTTAGCTGAAGCCCACCATTTTTCAAATGAAATACTAAATGCATTTTTTTTTTAAATGTTTTTTAAATATGTCTGAAATTCAATGGTATAATTTGGAAGTTGAGCAGACAAGGCACACAATTTCAACTGATGTGTATGTGTAATTGCTATCATAAACAGCTAAATACATAGACAATACTATAAACTTATTATTAACACAATTGATCTGTACCTTCAAACAAACTTGATGTGCACGATCTTTCCGTTAAATCGCAAACATCATATATCCTGTGTAATTTCTCCTTTAATTACTCTTTATACATTTGTCTTATTTAAACTTAAAACAAATAATAAAGTTTGAGTTTTAAATTAAATAAATCTTTATTTCGCAATCAAATTTTAGTTTATTTTTTTTTTTTTTTGTATCAAAAATTCTTGGAATGTTTGCAGAAGTGCGATTTGAAAGCCTGAAAACTGGGGCCCTAATCTGCATTGCGATGCGAAAAAAAAATCGCAAAATAGCGCAATCGGTACTCCGTAATGCAATAACCCATAGCGCATAGCGTTTTATTTTCGCAACACATTGATTTACGCATCTAAGTTTAAGATGCGCATTTAACGCATTTAAGTTTGGTTAAATTGGAGTCTTCTATTCGATAAGCTAACATATCACAAAAGAGTTGAGCCGATGTTTTTTTCACTATTGGGTTCTCTCAAAACTTCTCTGCCAAGCTGTGTCATTAAAGTCTTGTCGCTAAAGTCTGCATTTGCCACCATCAGCATTTCGTCAATTCTGGTTCCTTTTTTTGGGTTGTTTGCTGACGCTATTTTGCGGAGAATCAATTGGTACAGGCGAGATTTCCAAAGAATTTTCTTCGTTGCTAAAGCTCTAAAGCTAAAGCTCTTGTGATGTGTTCTAATTTCCGGCAGTGCTTGAAATAAAATAAACGAAATTTTGTTATTGCGAATTTAAGTTGCTCTGGAATTATACGAGTATATACTTTGAGTTTTTGGCCTCAACTTCTTTGAGAAAATTAAGGTAATCCCACCATTTCCACTTCCGAGGAAACTTAAAACTTGTGCCGGAAGGCTACTTTTTACAATCCTTATAAAATTTGTCTTTAAATGTACTGCACAGATCTTTTAGCTTTTTGGATGGAATCTTTAATGATGAGGACAGTTCAGTATACATATATGTATATATTGTAACTATATACACTATATTTTGCTCGCGTAGCGACGCATTTTTATAGTTTTTGTGTTTCTTATTACAGTGCCGCACATAATTATTGCCACAGCAAGCATTTTTAATTTGCGCGGCTATTTAGGGTCATACCCCTACACAACTCCTTTAATTAATTAACTAATGCAGACATTTTTGTTTACATATGTATATTTGATAGTTTATTATTTTTCATTAAGTAAAAAAGACCCGATTTAAACGCAAAAAATTAGTAAAAATTGCAACACCTTAGTAAAAATCTTAAGAAAACTGGAAACTGCAGTAAAATTAATATTTTGTGGGTAAGCCCTTTTGATCGATAACGGCATCTAAACGTCTTGGCATGGAATGCACCAATTTTTTTGTAGTTTGCTCCCCTATTTTTTGCCATTCTTCCATCAACGCCTGCTTAAGCTTGGATTTGCTTGAAATTTGTTGTTTTTTACACGTCTATCCAATTCTTCCCACAAATGCTCAATCGGGTTGAGGTCAGGAGATTGTAGCGGGTGTGGTAGAATATGTGGCGCATTTTATGTTAACCACATACGTACGCCATGAGCTTTTTTTCGTATGCCGTACTGGGCTTTCTCCATTCAGAAGTGCCACCATCGGAGCGGAAAATATTAAACTTACTTTCATCCGAGAAGAGTACTTGGTCCCAGAAACTGGTAGGTATGCTCCTGAACTCTTTTGCGTAGGCTAGACGTTTCTTTGTTTTAGCTGATTGAAGTTATACGCGGCTTACGTCTAGCAACTCGGGCATTAAAGTTGGCCTCGTGTAGCACTCTTCTGACCGTCATGGGGTGAATATCCTTTCCAAGATCTTTCTTTACTTCAGCTTTAATCTCTGTCGACGTTTTTTTGGGGTCGAGTTTTGTTTTTTGGACAATCTGAATGCATTCACGATCATTCAAAATTCGGGGGCAGCCAGTACGTTTTGCGCTTTCGAAGTTTGATTCTCCTTTAAACCGATTTACGATACTTCGAATTGTGAAACGACTTCTGTCCATTATTTCACTTATCTCAGCATACGATTTGTCTTGATTGTGTAAGTGTATTATTATTTTGCGCTGAGATTTATTAGTTTCTTTTTGCTTCGGATTCATTTTAAGATTTTTTATGAATTTATTTTGAATTTTTGGAATCAAACACTGACAACGGAACACTTTAACTTGAAAACTACTCAATTGGCATTTTCGGTAAATAGCAGGAAGTGGTTTTATTAAGAGCACTGCCAGACAGGCGAAAATTAAGAAATAAATCAAATGGGTGTCTGAATGTGCCAATAGTTTTGTTCGACAAAATTAGTTAAAAAAAAACATGAAATATATATTTTGATAAGAAAATTTCTGCATTAGTTAAATAATTAGAGCAGTGGTCATCAAACTCTTTACAAGCATAATTTGTTTATGTATAAAAGCTCATTGAAAGCTTTGCCCCGGAAAAAATTACTACTTGAGTCTCAGTCCAGTTTTCATGCAAGAGGATGGTTCGTTTGTTTGATTATTCAGTCGCGTCGAAAAAAATTTTCATCTGGTGTATTACAAATCTATGGGAGAGGCGTGAGGGGAAAATTTTTTTAAAAAATTTTGCGATTTACGTATGCTTACTACTGTTCATAATAACATAATTCATATCGAAGAAACATATTAACATTCACTACTTTATTCACTGTTACAAAAAATGAGAAAACTTTAAAATAGTAAAGGTTAATTTCATAATTTAATTTCAATTTTTAAAATTAAATTTTAATTTAGTTTTTATTTAATTAAAATTTCAATTTTTATTCCGGTAGTACACCATACATTGAGGTTCAGAAAAAATATTTTCTGCAAAAAAGAATTGCAACGCCCCTTCAAGTAGAGACATTTTGCATCGAAATAGCAAAAACTGATATTTTTATGAGTGTAGCACAAGTTGCGTATGCGCAGCAAAAAAAAAACAATCTAACTAGCAGGCATGTGCCGCAGGTCTGTTCTGCATGAAATTTCAATAGATACTGACGCAGTTCAGTGCTCGTCCGTGAGTTAATATGTATACAGAAAGCTTTTAAGCACAAAAGCTCAAATGCCCGCGGGCATAGGCTTTGATCATGAACCAACAATACAAGATCAAGCAATCAGCAGTGCGAGAAAAAAGTATTTTTTTCGTGCCACGTCATCGGTCACAAAAAAAGCTATATTGCATACGTTTTTCATGCAAAACATGTGAAAACTTAAATAAAAGTGAAAATTATAAAATTAACAAGTTTAATTCTCGAAAAAAGTTTTTGAATACTTTGTTTGTTTATATTTTCATGCAGTAACGAAATTTAAAGTAATTTTTTATTTTGCTGTTGCAATTATTGCACGTTGCTACAGCACACTTCATTTTTATAAAAAACACAAAAAATTACTGAATTATAAACACCAATAATTCTTTTAAACTTCAAGAAATAATTTTTCACATATAATCGCTACACGTAAACAAAACAATTTGTGACCGATGACGTCAGACCTACCAGCTTTGTTTTGTTTACAATATGGCGGCTCTTTTCTTTGCATGATCTTTATTTCTTGATTCATGGGCTTTGATGATCACTGAATTAGAGGAATTATGTGGGAGGAAACATTTGTTTGCCAATAGACTTTTGAAATGGCTCTAAATTAGTCCCAAAGTTAAAAATGCTTACTGCGTCAATAATTATGTGAGGATTATTTCTTACGAATTCAATACGTTCTTCTTCCATTTTTTTAAGCTTTTTACGCCTCGTTCCGTGATTTGCTGGAGTGAAATTTATAAGAACGACACTTTCCTCCGACACCGTTTTTTTAGAATGATATTGTTTTTTTGCATGCGTCTATTGCAATAAGAAAATGTTAAATTAAAAATAATTTTTTGTCCGCTGCAGGAATTGAACTTACTACCGTCGACTGATAGTTCAACGCTCTAACCGTCAAACCAAAAGCTCTTGTTGTAAAACATCGCTGATTTAATATTAGCTGCGTTTTTTCATGGAAGATCAGATCATTTATGGAAAAAACGGTTCGGATCAATTGTGCGATGTTTTTTTAATCACAAACAGATGGCGCTATGCTATACATAAGATAAACAGTACTTTTGAGCTGACAAATAAGTTTTGCGAAAGTAAGTTTCGCCTAAATAAAACAAATGTAATCAAATTTTTCAACAAATTTGAAAACAACTAAGGCCCCTATTAGGTACGACAACTCAACTTAAGTCGACATGACTTAAGACACCTCAACTCAACTTTTTTGCCATATTACATATAACATACATTTTCAGTTGAGCTGTGGTGTAAAATGGCTTTTTCTATTGGAGCATGATTACACCGAAATTTTGACACTTTCATTGAAATGAAGCATTAATTTCAATTTTTGTTTATATGTATTTTATTCACAAGTATCCAAGCAAGAAAATAGCGGAGCGGTAAGACATTTGGCTGTAATGCCAGCAGTCCGAGTTCAAACCTCGCATGTGACAAAGAACACAATTTTCTTGCCATGTTTTTGTGTATTTTTTTTTTAACACAGCTCCTTGGACTAACACATAAAAGAGCTTTTTTAAATATTTGTTGAAGCGCTTTTTAAACGATTTTTTAAGCTGCATTTAAGAAGCGCTTCCATCCTAGGATATGCAATGTAAATTTTAATATGAATTTGGTTTACTTAAAATGCGCTCCAGGTGTGTGAAACGCTATGGCACCCAGCGGTAATCCAAGCGCTTCATTAGTACTAAACAAGCGCTTCTGCCATGTCTTACCGCTCTGCTATTTCCTTGCTTGATTACTTGTGAACAAAATGTAAACAAAAATATGAGCTCCACAATTCTGAACTCTGAAAAAAGCATCCTGAAAATAAACGCATAAAATGCACTATTTCTAGGAGCGCTTTTTATTTTCCCGCTGGGTAATAATATATACACGATATAGATAATAATTATCCATTTTCACTCAATTAACAAAAAACAATAAACAAATAAAAAGTTCGTATGAAAAAGACGTTATACAACTAGCTCAAAGCAGATGTAAGTTTTGGACAGTCTTTACACTCGACACGGAGTTGCATTGTTAAACCTAATACCACAAAAAATACATACACATCTCTGAAATACATACTTGTCAGACGACAGACACGTATGTACCTCAAATGTGTAGTAGACAATACAAATTTACAAAATACACACTCAACTTAAGTTGAGTTGTCGTACCTAATAGGGGCCTAACACTTCTTTATTTATTTCCATTGCCTCAAGCTCAAAATTTGTGTGCCGCTTTAACTTTTTTGCTAGCAATACCAATGCTGCCAAACTTTATTACGTCAAATAATGCAGTACTGCTAATTTTCCGGACACCGAGCGCCATTTTGCCGTCAATTAGAACTAAGTCTACTTTTATATTTGCGGCCTCAACACTTAAAAACATAGAATTGGATCAATTGAAATGATCCAGCTCACTTGCTGGATCATTTGTTGTTTTTGCTTTGAGTGTAAAAGCGGTGATATGATCCTGATCTCCTATGAAAAAAAAAACGCAGCTATTAAGTATTAACTAAAACTATGTTGTAGGAGATCAAAATAATCTACAGGATTGTGTATTGGCTATATATCCTTCATCTCCTACAATAACTATTAGCTTTGAGTATATACAGTGTTGGAAAAAATAATAGGGACGACATTTATTTTTCAGTTTTTCTCAAATTTTTATTTACATTCTTATATATTAAATTAAGTTTATACATAAACATAAAGTACTTCAATAGGACTAGTAAAAATCAAAATAAAATTTATTATATTCCATTTATTTAAAACAAAAAAATTTAATTCCAAAAAACAGCCTGGAAAAAATAATAGGGACGAATTAGTTTTTTTATAATTTTTTAATTTCATTCCATAAATTACCTTCGTATCTCAATATTATATTAATATTTAGTAGATGCTCCCTTCATTTTTATTACCTCCTTGCATCTGCGTTGCATAGATCCAACAAGATTAGCACAGGTTTCCGGGGGTATGGAATACCACGCTTCCTGGATTGTTTGCCACAAATCCTCTTTGTTTTAAGCCTTATGTGCCCCTATTTTGTTTTTAAGGACCCCCCACAAATGCTCAATGGGATTGTCCGGAGACTGGGAAGGCCAGTCTAGGACACGCACATCACTCTCCAGAAACCATGACTTAGCAAGTCTAGAGGAGTGCTTCGGGTCGTTATCCTGCATAAACTCCCAGGTAAGTGGCATTTCTTCCTCAGCAAATGGTAGCATTTGATTCTTAAGTATCTCTACGTAATCTACTGCGCACATTTTGTCTTTTATCCAAAAAATTGAACCGACGCCAGATGACGAAAAACAACCCCAAATCATTATTGAACCGCCACCATGTTTGACAGTCTTTTTTGTGTATCTGTAGTCAAATGCTTTGTTTTTTGGTCTTCGTACAAATATTTTACCGGCCAAACAAATTTATCTTTGTTTCATCCGACCACAGGACGTTTTTCCAATTTTCCCGACTGAGGTTTTGGTTGGCAAATAATAACCTTTTTTTAATGTTTTGTTTACTCAGTAACGGTACTTTTCTTGGACTTGATTCCTGCTTTTATTAGTCTATTTCTTATTGTACGACTGGTTACTGGTGCACAAAATTAATTTTTGATTTCACTTGATGACTTAAAAGGATTTTTTTTGACATTCTTACTATGCGCTGGTCCAAACGTCCTGATGTTTTCCGCTTTCTTCCTCGAGCAGAGACTATATATTCTATAGACATTGCATGAGATTCGCCTCATCAATATTGTGAATACCGAATGATGTAAACATTGACCCCGGCGAAAAAGATTGGCACGGGCAGCGAAAAAGCAGCGCTGGCGGCGGACCTTTGTTGCTAGAATTTGTTGATAGACTATAAAATGTCAAAATCTTATCAACAAAGTTGTCGAGAAGCCATGTTTATTTTATTTTTTCCATTGGAATTCTATGCGGACGGACGGTTGGATTGTTTACATTTTTTTAGATTTTTAGCTTAATATTTGGCGATCGTCAGAAAAGTTATATTTTTGCGATTTTGTCTATCTAGATGAAGCCATAGAAAAATCGCTGCAACTTTTTTGATTCAGCTTGGATTGAAATGCATCCAAGGACAAAATAATAGGAAACTACCACCTTTAAAATGACATCTAAAATTATTTTTTTACTAAATTTATTATTTTCTTTTTTTTAACTTAACTTATCTTAAGTTTAGATATCTATCTATCTTAATCCACCCCTTCTGAGCCAATATAATAAATATAATTTATTTCATAATATATTGGCCTTGTTGTCACTCAGGACAATCGCCAGATAGAACAACTACATTGTATTGTGCTGCTGTATTTGCCTTGTTTTCTCTAAAATATGCAATAAAAATATTTAAATAATTTAAATATATAAATAAAATGAATAAATTAAATAAATATACCTTGTTCGTTATTGTAAATAAACTATAAATAAATTACACTACAACAAACTAGAAAAAAATATTTTTAAATTATGGCCTTAAGATCCATTAAGTTTATATAAATTTGAAGACTGAATTTTCTATAAAATATTTTGAATAAAAAAAAATCGAAACGGATCTTATTTTAAGTATTTCAAATAAAAACTTACTTGTAAAAAAATTTACGTGTGGAAACAATAAAAGATAACTTAATAAAATAAAATAAAAACAATATAAAATTGAAAAGAATAGTGTATTTTTATTATTGTTTTATAAATAAACTAAAAGCTAATTTATAAAACAAACAACATTAAAAATAAGTTTTAAATAAAACACAATTACGAAAAATTTGTTCAAAAATGAAACAGTTCATATATAACACAAATAATAAATTAAAAAATGAGTAATCAATAAATCAAATCAAATAAAATAAAATAAATCCATTTCTTAATTTTCAGTTTTATATTTAATTTTTACTTATATTTATTTATTTATATTTTCTTATACATAATTTATATTTTTTATTTTGACTTTTGACACTTTTTAATTTTAATATTTTATTTTTATTGGTTTATTTAACCCTCATCCGCATTCCTTTCTTAATACATAAGAGTATTACTGTCATCAAATTGATGACACGTAAAAATCCCAAGTTTTCACTAAAAAATAAAACAGTAAAAAATATTTTTTTATGTTTTGATTGAATACATCTCTATTTATGATTTTAATCCAAAAATAAATATTATTTTATTTTATTATTTAAAAAAAAAATAAAAATAAAATTAATGCCTGTCGTCCCACAGTTCACTCAAACACTCAACTGACAGATTAGTTGGAAGGAAAAGGAAATCAAGTGAAACACGTGTAGGATGTCCTAAACGTGGTGGAAAGCCAAAGAAACACGTGAATTCGAATCAGAGTCAAGTGTTATGCCTTTACCTTAGTCAATTCAAGGTATAAGGCAATATCATCCACAAACTTCTCTACCATCAACTACAACTTCAGGTCGTTAATATTTATGAATTCTTTATTTCAGTTGATTAGAAATGAGGATAGAAAATTTTAGAAAAGTTTAAAGTGAAGGACCATGGCCTGGCCGGGAATCGAACCCGGGACCTCTGGGGTAGCAGTCGAGCACGCTACCTACTCGACTACCGAGGCCACCATTAAAAAAAGAATACATTATTTACCTTACCTGGCAGCAAAAAAAAGAGTGGAAGAATTATTAGAACTAGCACGTGGCAATGGCTCAGTTGAATATTGTATTTTTTTGCCTTCGACATCAATAAAATATTTTCATCTAACACTGCTGCTTCTCTTGTTTGTTGATTGAAAAAATTATTATCTGAATCATCACTATTATAGTTATCACAATCAAATTCTTTCATTCTTCATCTCTTTCGAATAGATCACTATCATCAGTAGGATAATTATCGAACCAAGGATTAGAATCCATTTTTGCAAATTTTATAGAAGCGGTATTCACGATCTGGAGTTTATGGTCTTGTATTCAGTATTTTTGATAAGTTTGATATTTGTAGTAAATTTGACAGTTTTACAAAAACAAAACATGAACATTTCCAAATACTAAATATAAATACTAAATTTACAATTGTGGAATCCTATTGAAAATTTTGCATAGTATTTGTGTATTTGAAAAACAGCTGACTTGACGTTCTATGGCAGCACTGCATTGTGTACAAGCACTGCAAATTTAATTTGTTCTAAAAAATATGGCAACATTTGTTTACGCTGTAAGTTATTTTTCTCAGAAAACTATGAAGTGCTCACAATCTGTACCAAATTCTTTTTAATTTACTAAAAATACTCCAAAAACTCAAGATCGTGAATACCGCCATTATTTCTTAAAAAAAAATGCGTAAACAATGCAAATAACTGTGTATGCGTCTGGAAGCAAACAAAGACTAGCCGAAGAACAAAATAATGACGAAAAAAAGAGAGGAAATAATGCAACAAAATAAAGACACCTGTAATAATATAGCGTCATCAATTTGATGACAAATACTTATTAAGGAAATTTTTTATACAGAACATATGTGACATGTGAGCACAAATCTGATTCCAAAAATAAAAAATTTATATACGATTTAACCATTGAGCCAAAATCTCAGATCGATTCCATAAAAAACACAAAGAATATAAGCATTTTAAATCAAAAATGTCATCAATTTAATGACAAATCCGGATGAAGGTTAAGCACTTTCATTTTTATATAATTTTTCACAATTTTTATAATTATGGCATTTTTTAAATTATTATTTATGTTTTATTTAAAGTCTTATATTTTTTAACAAATTTTTAGTTTTGGCGTTTTATTTAAAATTTATTTTTAATGTTGTTTGTTTAATAAATTTGCTTTTAGTTTCTTAATTTCGTTCTTATGTTTAATTCTATTTATTTTTGTAATTTTATTTTATTTTGTTTTTATGTATAAAAAACATTTTTTTTCTTGTTCGTTATAGTGTAATTGATTTATAGTTTATTAACAATAACGAAAAAGGTATATTTATATAATTTATTTAAATATTTAATTTATTTGAATATTTTTATTGCATATTTTAGTGGCAACAAGACAAATACAGCAGCAATAAGACTTGTTATTCTAGCTTACAATTGTCCTGAGTGGCAACTAGACCAATATATTTATTATGAAATAAATTATATTTATTATATTGGTTCAGAAGGGGTGGATTAAGATAGATAGATATCTAAACTTAAGATAAGTTAAGTTAAAAAAAAAAAAATAAATTTAGTAAAAAAATAATTTTAGATGTCATTTTAAAGGTGGTAAAATTTTCTATAATTTTGTCCTTGGATGCATTTCAATCCAAGCTGAATCAAAAAAGTTGCAGCGATTTTGCTATAGCTTCATCTAGATAGACAAAATCGCAAAAATATAACTTTTCTGAAAAATGTTGCTTCTACTTACTAAGTAGTAGATTTCGTTATGCTTAAAACTAAGCAACCTGTAAGTCAAGCCAGTTTTCGTGCTTATTAAATATATTGCTCTACATTCTAAGCAACAATGGTCGCATTCTGGCCGATACTTTCTACGCAACTGTTGCTCAACTTTCCGGCTGAATGGTATGTAGCATAAAGCGCTCACACAACATGTTGCCTGAGCGGTCGCCATTTTAGGTAGCGAAAATATTTTATGCTACCTCGATTGAGCGGTTTGCGCTCACTTGATGTTGACAGATGAAAAAAGTGTTTTGTTGTGAAATTGTGCTGTAAAATTATAAGATTAGTATTTTAATATAAAAATACTTAATTAAATATCTTTTCCATGATTTCCTTGCGAATTTAATTTTATTATATTGCTTTTAATTAATTTTTTTAATCGAATCACGAACAGCTGATTGCAGTTTGACGTTTCTCAAAAAAACCCATTCAGCAGAATGTATCACTTTATGCTACTTCGCTACCTGAGCGCTTTTTCTGCCAGAATGCGACCAATGTTGTCTGAAACTTGTCGAATGTTTGTCTTACAAGCAGAGTCATAAAAACATGCCCAAGAGCTGTTCAGTTCTTTTATTGCATACTAGCTTTTTCCCGGCGCGCGTTGCTGCACCTAGCAATTATATCGCAACATAATAATTATATTCGAAACTTTTCTTAGACCCCTAGTTTAACACTACTGTCATTTTCCACTGCCCGTTACAGTTTCCCAGTAGCAGGAGATCACCAAATATTAACTCCATTTTGAGTTTGTATATAAATACTTTTACTTTTACTTTCAAAGCTATTCGATAATACAAATTTTAATTGTATGGGCGGAGCCACACCCCCTTATATAATGGCCATCCCAGTTTCCTAGTAGATGGACATTTCCCAGTTTTAGTACAGTTGCCG